>OX465389.1:15128037-16354769 GCA_950005105.1 Lycophotia porphyrea
GAAAAATATTTATTTGTCGCAGATACATGACGTGCATACAAAATAAAAAAAAAAACAGTAAACATACATCACATAGCAAAACACAACAACAACAAAAAATGAAAATAAAATTAAAACTTTGAAAATGTCTGCCAGAACCCACTCTAAACTAAAGATTTAACTAAAAACTGTGCAGCTTTTTATTTTAGTGAATAACTTATTTATAAAATAAGAAAAGCTACAAAATAAAAATAATGTAAAAACAACGTACAAAAGCAATGCATAAAAAAAGTATTGTTATCGGTAAACTTCGTAAACTACAAATATTTATTAAAAAAAACTCAGAATACACTGCAGCTGATAAAGTAATTTAATTGTTTCAGGACGAAGTAATTAAATATTATATACCCAACTAAAATAGTGCTGTATTTGTGCAAGAAATAATAATTGATAATCATTTTCTTGAATTTTAATTTCTATTCTACATGGATTTATACTTCGATAAAGTAAACAAGTCAATTATTTTACCTTGTTCAATAAAAAATAATAATTATTTACAATATCTGGAAACGAAAGGTCGATCAGTACAATTTTATTTGTTATATAGATATTACTGGAAATATGTAATAGAATTTTATAATTTCCAATAGTCGTTGAAGCATTTTCTTATCTGAATTTATTCCATTTATTTTATTCCATTATTGTTGTTTTTTATTGTTTATAGTTTTTTTTGCATAGTTTATAATGGTATAGAGACCAATACGTTGGTGCTCGGAAGCCATAGCTCAGTCAATCTTATATAGCGATAAGACTGTTATTGAACCAAACTACTTATTATATAGTGCAGAAATAAATTAAACAAAAAATTCTAGTACATTTTATTTAGTTTTTAATTGTATCGATATCGAAACTTGTACCCCAGAAGTCAGTTGTCTAAACCAAGTTTTTTTGGTATATTTATTATTTATATAAAACTTCACGCTGAGTATATAACGTAAACATTTACGTTTACGTACGTATATAGGTAAACTTTTGGTGACGTATAAACTAATACAAGATATATAGGGCTTCTTTCTGATTTCCAGCAGGGCGAAGTCGCCGGCAGAACCAAGAATTTTTATTTATCATCGTGAGGAAACCAAATCAGCATGCCTGACACCACATATCTCTCAACGGCACGTAAAGCCAAGTCAGAGGCCCCAATGCAAAGAAAGAAGACTTATAATTTTTCTGTTAAAAAAAAATGTTTTATAGACTTAAACACACCAACTTAATTTATTAGAGTAGTACTAAGAATACACTGTACGTAATGTTTATGACCATGTTAATGTTTGTAATGCTCATTTAATTAGGAATATCATTTTAAAGTGCACAGTGGGTTTTTTTGTAAAAAGTATTAATATTCTTGCCATAGCGAGATGTAGTTGTTTATGTGTCTACAAGTATGGTAGTACATTCTATAAAATACAATGCAAGCGTCGTTAAATATTATTGTGTGTTCAATGTTCATGGTAAACATAAAAATTGTTTGTCTTTTTCCCATGGGTGTGGGCAGTACTTACCTTTCTATAATTCTATCTATTTATTGTGAAGATTATATACCATTGCTAGGTACTAGTCATAACACGACGTCGGATGACGGACGGGTGAAAAAAAAAAAAAAGTTTCTTAAAAAAAAACGGATCATAACATATCGGCAAATCCTCTTCTTACAAAGTGAGCACTGAGGATGGACGGTTTTTAAAACCCACCCCCTTTAGAGGATGAAAGTTAGTATGGAAGTTCAAAATTTCTACCGATGGCCTGATGGATTTCTCCATCAGGCTTATCAGTTTACGAATGAGCGTTAAGGCAATCAATGGAATCACGAATTCAGATATGATATTTCAACCGTCGATAGCATATATTTGTGACGGCTAATGCTAGAAGAAGTAAACCTAGGTTCCTAGTAAGTTTAATTTTTTTTAGTGACTATCCGGTCCTTACACAAAAACCGTGGTTACTGAGTTAACCCGGATAAACCGAAGTTTACTTCTTCATCTATTGTCATTACCCATAACATAATATGTATATAGAATACCTTTTGAATTTCCTTTTGAACTCGTGGCTAAATAATAATAGTCGCTCGGGTCGATCTTTAGGTAAAGTTGTGCTTACCTAGGTTGCTCCTTGGATGGTGACAACCCAACACATACCGAGTTTCCTCCGTGCCTCTGAAAGCTGTTGTCCCGGCTGTCAATTATAGATCTTTGACAGTCGTTAAGTAGTCATTTTCCCGATAGCCTGACAACCAGTCTTACCAACGGGTATCGTATTACCCAGTACTAACCGGGTTGTGGAGGTCAGATAGACAGTCGCTCCATGTAAAATACTGGTATTCAGCTGCATTCGGTTAGACTGGAGGCCGACCCCAACATAGGGACAAGGCTAAGCAGATGATGAATATCTTTTGAATTTGCTTCAACTGTGCCAATTGTAAATTCCTTGCAACCATTTTGCATCATAACCATGATTGTACTTACTCTAGCATAACTGAGGACATAGCAATCTTTAATCCAACGATTACAAATCACTATATCCCCAGGGTTGTTTAGAATACTTAAAATATTCTGTAAGTAATAAATAAGTCAAGTTCCAGTACATAATTAAGTTTAATAGTTGTTAGCCGTGTTTACTTTAGCCCTGTAGCCCTCAGGCAATATGACTATGTACTAATAGATGGTTTCTGTCGTTGAGATATTTTCTAATCTGGTTAGCGTGTTCGTGAGCTGGGTAAAAAAATGTGTTGGTAAGGAAGTTCTTTGGTTAAGACTGGGTAGGCTTTGTTGGGTGGCTTTGCTTGTGAAGCATAATGAGATTTGCTTGAATTTCATTTTGCGAACTCTAATTCGTGAAGAGTTGTGTGACCCCCTTTCGGCTATTATACCCTTTCCGTTACACGTTGTATATATCTGGATATAACATCCAAAACAAGCACTTAGCCCCTTAACATCACCAACCTAAGATTGTCCCAAAACAACTTCCTGTCTAAACATATATATATTTATTTTTTTATATCCAGCAGAAAATCAATCATTTTAAATATTGCTTCAAAGTAATATTCTCCAAGCAATACATACCCTTAAAAACTACAATCAAATTAAATTAAAGAGTAATATTTTGAAGCAAAAACAATCATTGGCACAAACAAATTAATAATCTTTGACTGGTGACGGCAAAATTGTACCAAACTCAATTTGTAACCCACTAATACACAGTTCGGTAATGCATTTATAATTATTAAATTGTTTAATAACAGATAAATAATTGGCTGTTATTATAATAACAGTTCTTTATTTTACTTGTTGGCTAATAAGCGGCCACTTGCTTTAACGAATTAATTGATTAATTTATTTTCAATCAGGTATAAATGGGGTTGATCTTTTCGTAATTGTTTTCGTGCAAGTTTGTTTTTTTTTTCTTTAAATAATTTGTCGTTACAACCAGTAGTTATAATAAGCTTGGCAAAGGTTCCTGGAACTGGCAAAAAAATATTCTACTTTTTTTATAAGATACTAGCGGACGTCACGCGGTTTCACCCGCGTAGTTCCCGTTCCCGTGGGAGTACGGGGATAAAATATAGCCTATGTTACTCGCTGATAATGCTAAAAGAATTTTTCAAATCGGTCTAGTAGTTTTAACTATTTTTTCCTAATTATAATATTAATCTTTACTTTTTATAATATTATAAGTTTATAAGTATATGTAAATAAGTAATAAGTATAGATTTTGATAGCTGGCCCTAGCATAAGCGCGATGTAAAGCTTAAGTAAATATACGTTGATTTTAGATCATCACCTACATTTTGGCAGTTTAAAATTAATGAAAAAAAATTGATCAACTGCTGAGCATGAGGTCCTGTGTGCGATTCCCGTGTCGGGTTAAGTGTTGTTGGGTTTTTCTATCCTGAATTTCTCATTGGCAGCCACGGAGTCTGTAACTGTGCCCGGTTGATGGCAATAGGCTCAACCACTATTACATAGGTCTTAAAAATATAACTGGGAATTGTGGGTGTACTACACCTCTGCCTTACCCTTCGGGGATTACAGGCGTGATGTTATGTATGAATGTTATATAAAAATTGCCTGCAAATTGCTTCGTGACTCGATGTGCTCTAGTTACACCTGTAACTGATGAAGCTATGAATCTTACTTTCCAGTCGTTTTAATTACTTCATAAGCCCAAGAACTCCCTATTTCTAGAAGCTTCCGTGTCATTTTATTTCGTTCTGATATTCTGCAGAACAATTTATGACTGCTCCTCACACCCTTGGGACTTAGTGCATGATATCTAGTTGTTGGCGTAATGTATGTCGAGCCCTGAGGCACAGTGTAGGTAGAACAGAAGTGCAGCTGGGTTGTGTTCTTGAAACAGTCACCTGAAGGATGTGTGCGTACAAATGCAAAGAGAAGACCGGTGATAAGGTGGTGATAAATCAAAGAGACGACCGGAATTCGTAAGAAATAATAGAAAGAGAGGGACCTCAACCGTTCTAAGAATGGATGATGAATCAATCTTATATCTTATTATGTACTAGCTGATGCCCACGGCTTCACCCGCGTGGAATTCCACTATTCCACCATACATCATTTTGTTGCGACAAAGCCCTTTTTTCTCTAATTAAAAAAGAATTATTTTGCTATATATCAAAGGGTTTAGGCAGCATTTTCGTTGAAAGCTCCCAGACCGTTTATTTTTTTCGACACCTCCAACCAATATCATCATAATTTAGCCAATGTATACAAAAACTTGAGAAATGATATACTAAAAGCTTCCTCGAGAACCACTCTATCCATTGGTGAAAACAGAATGAAAATCGGTGTAGTAGTTTTTGAATTTATTGGAACAGACAGCCAGACGCGGCGGAGGACTATTGTTTTACAATATGTAGTGATAGGCGGTAATCAGGAAATCGTCTCGTATTAGCGAGAGCTCCCAATCAAAACCCTACATTTCAATCACAAAACACAAGACTCGATAGTAAGCTTTCAAAATCGTTGGTCCTAGGTCGGCGGTATACTTCGGTAGGTGGTCGGTAGTGGTGGACACAGTAGCACAGTGACTGCATGACATTAATTTAGCTTCTTCTTCTTGTTGTCGCTGGCACGAAATTTTGTTAATCCAAAATTTCGCGACTTCAACGGCAGTGGCAGTGCCAACAAAAGTCCTGTTCTTAAATTCGATTTGTTTGTAAGAGCCTTTGTCAAAGGCAAGCTAAACACATCATATTATACAGCCTCTTTACTAACGCCTACTCTTCCCAGTGTCACTACTGCACCATCTGCTACCATGTCCTCACTGGTCAGTCGTGAGATTCTCTGTGCCGGGGGCACGCGGCTTGTTTATAGCAGTATTTAATTACTACGCCCAGTGAATCTAGATTATTACATTAGTTATGGTTAAGGTAATAAATTATGGCATCTTAGATATTTGGTCTGATGATTTTGTGTCGTGAATGGTTTAAAAGTTGTGTGATTGCCAGTTAGCGTACCTATACAAAATATTTTAAGTTATGGTTTGCAAAAATAATTCTTATTTAACTGATTGATGAACTTGTCATTTACCGGCTCTCTATGGTCTAGTGATCAGGTTTCAGAATATCCGAGTCTTGAGCCTTAAACCCCTGAAAGGTCTTTACATCCCGAGTTTCTTCTGTGCCTCTGTAATGGATGATCACCTATCCACAGAACAGCCCTGGCAAGCGCTGCTTAACCTTGAAGATCGACCTGTGCGGCTGTTATTATTTAGCCACTCGCTCCAAGAGCTATCAGCGAATGTGAGTGGAAAATATAATATAACTACCCACGAGTATATCACGTTCAGACCTTTCAGGGGTTTCAGGCTCAAGACTCGGAGATTCTGGGACCTGTTCACTTGACCATAGAGGGGTGATAAATCATAAATTTATAAATCAGTTAATTATGAATTATTTTATAATTATGTCTTAAAATATGGTCCCGGCTGTCATTTGTGGATGTTTGATAGTAGGTAAGTCAGTGACCCGAAATTCTGACAACCAAGGGACAACACTTACCAAGAGGTATCGTATTTCTAACTGGATTGTTGAGGTCAGATAGGAAGTCGCTCCATGTAAAATACTGGTATTCAGCTTCATCCGGTTAGACTAGAAGCCAACCTGAACATAGTTGGGAAAAAGGCAGATGATGATAATTCACTGATGGCCTCTGAATTTCTGCAGAAGACACTTTTTTAAATAACACAGTCTTCAAAGACTTACAACCGTTGGATGGACGAGGTGGTAAACCAAGTAGAAATATAATACATTTCTCCTCCCACCATCAGAAAGACTGCCTTGTCTTGAAAACTTCTTTAGCTCCATCTATATGTTCCGTTCGCCGCGCCCGAACGCGTCGTACGCATTCACCAGCTTACTCCTCAAGTCAAGCGTGCGTAAGTTTTACTTCAAAAAACCCTCGCTAACCATATTCGGCATCCACCTCTATAACAGCTCTTAATCACAGGCGACAGCCGCCAGCGGCACGCTCTAACTCAGGCAAATGCGCCGGCGCATAAATCTCGTGCACTGATTAAACCCCAGTTAACAATGACGGCTATAACGTCGCGGAGCTTCTGACGGCTAATTGTATGATAATTCATGCAAAATGGACGATTCAATGGATTCTCTGTGGTTGGTTGTAGCCTGGAGGACTGAAAGTTGGATGATGTATGGAGGTTGGGCTTGGTTGGTAGCGGTTGGATTAATGAATTGATGTCGATCTGTGAATGAATTGTTTGTGGAATGGCTTTCTGTGTCTCGGCTTTCACCTGACAAAGTAAGTTTATTGAATACTATGAAATTTTTTTAGGGTTTCGTACCCGAAGTGTAACTTACGGGACCCTATTACTAAGCCTCCGCTGTCCGTCCGACCGTCCTCTGTCTGTCTGTCAGCTGGCTGTTTCTCATAATCCGTAAAAGGTAGATAGTTGAAATTTTCACAATATGTATTGCGGTTGCCGCAATAATAATATATTAAAGGGGGATCCCCCTACAATGATGGTGCGGAACCCGTCATTTTGCTAGTTTTTATTCTTGTGGTATTGCCTAACCTGGTGTCAGAGTTTTTATGCCACCCATGGGCCTCTGACTTGGCTTTATAAACCGCCGATATCATAGAAAATCTCTCAGGCATGCTGATTTCCTCACGATATTTTCCTTCACCGAAGCAAGTGCATGATACAAATACAGTACGCACTTGAATCCGAAAAATCAGAGGTGCGTATCAGGATACGCACCTCTGATTTTTAAAAATAAAAAAATTTAAAAAATTTTTAAAAATTAAAAGGGGCGTAGAGCCAGGGCTCTACGCCCCTTTTAATTTTTTTTATTTTTTATTTATTGCGGCAACAGCAGTACACATTCTGTGAAAATTTCAACTGCCTGTCTATTACGGATCAACAGACAGACGGACGGACGTTGGTTACACTTCGGTCACGGAACCCTAATAAAGAAGAGCGTGACGTTGGCATAGTTGGATGGATTTATTGAATGGATTTGTCAGTATTTTCTTTACTATATATTTTCTCCTTTTTCATTTTTTTATTCGTCATTTATTTTTTTATTTTGTATCTTTTTTTATTTTGTGTACTCAATGAACTGACATGAAATAAACTTTATTCTTTCTTTCTTTCTATTTCTTTCCCATCACCAAACAACTACAAGACAATTTACTTACAGACAACAATCACTTTCACATCCACTTTTTCCTCGCGATATTTAGCACTGCGCAAGCGCAATGCGAGCGTGCGGTATTGAATGTAAATCAGCCTCCCACGCGGTGACCTTGCGGTGTGGGCGATGCATTCTTGTTGCATCGACATCGACTGTTGCTATCGTCACCAGCCGGATCTTAGATGGTAGGATAGCTTAAAATGTTATGCAAGAATTATGAATTTAGTTTTTGTTCCGCAAATATATGATCCAGACTCGGATGTAAAATTCAGTGCCAAAATATGCACAAGCAGAATCTGCGATAATTATCTTGCAACTGAAACCTGCCTACTCGACACGTATTCATGTGAGAAATGCTAGGTACAATTCAGTTCAAACTTTATGACGGCTCCGAAGTTAGCTGCGAGTGACGGTCTGCGCATTATTGACTACTTGACTGTATAATGCGCCGACCGTCAGTCGCAGCTAACTTCCGAGCCGCCATTAAGTTTGAAACTTTGAACCGAACTGTAAAACCTGATTCCGCAATTGATTTTGGTTGGATATAATTCTGAATATAGAAACTGTATTTCCTGAAAATATATTATATAGACGTCCGGAAAAGAAGTAAAATAACGAAGCCGCTGGCGTTCTGTGGTTTCTGCCTATCGTCTTCTTAGGGAAAATGGTAAGTTTATTTATGTATGTATACAAGGTGGTGGTAACTATTAGCCATCATCATCAAACAATTCTTCAAGTTCGCTAAAGCTTGATCAGTAGGTCCCAATAAACTGAACGCAAAATGATAGAATATGGTTTCCATACGTAGTGGCAGACTCTAGATCCTGAAGTGAAGGTGGTCCAACACTAAATAAAGGTCTTAGCAGTTATAACTCGAGGTAATGCGACGATTCCGAGTTAAATTGAAATGTATTACAAGTGGGGTGGAATGCATTGTCGCTGTAGCTAGTAGGGATAGCACATAAATAAATATAAAAAGCATATATATATAAAGTCCCATTAAAATAGATGGAAAAACTTTTAGAAATCATTCAGACCACCAATAACGACAATGGTAAAAAATTAATAATAAGAAAAACACATTAGATAACTTACAAGAAAAAAAAATCAGCTAGCGAAAATACACTAAAAATGTCGGTAATTTATTATTTTAGGTCAAAATAAAATCACTTAAGTAAGTTTTTTTTTTGCTTGAATATTTTTGATAAGACGTACTGAACGGTGTGTTAAAATTTGTCCATTTATTTTAATGGGACCTAATATATATATATATATATTTTTTTTTATTTATAACTATTATATTATATTGCCGTGAGAGTATGTCATAATTAGGCAAACAAAACAAGGTAGGTTTTTTCTATGATGGTGGTCTTATTCCTAATTATTAGCGGTACTTTCATATAAGCCTAAAAGCTTATCTTGCCCTTATAACCTACTAGTGCTGCCGTATTTTTGGGCCCTAGACACGCCACTGGGACCCTGATTAATAGCACTATCTACCAGAGAACCTTTAGTTTTACCGGTCGGTTTTAATTTATTGTTATTAGTCTGTAATGTAGTTATTACTAATTAAGAACACAAAATGAGAGAAGATACATAGAACCTAAATAAATAAATATGGTTTGGGAAAGAATTTGTCTTTGTTTTGCTTTTTATCTTCACTAGGTGATGCCCGCGGCTTCGCCCGCGTGGATGTCGGTTATCGCGACAAAAACTTATCATGAAATTTTGATCCCGTTCCCGCAACAAAATCTTGACAAATTATATACTTAAACCTTCCTCGAGAACCACTCTATCCATTGGTGAAAACAACATAAAAATCGGTGCAGACAGATGCAGCAGAAGACTTTGTTTTATAATATGTACCTAATGATAGTGATAAGCCACATTATTTGAAGATTTTACGCAGAACATCCGTTGCTGTGATGAGTTTTACAAAAAAAAATACATTTGTTTAAAACCCTGGCAAAGAAAACCACAAACACTTGAACATTATAAAGTTTCCCAAAAAAAAACACTAACAACATACGTGCTAACAAGCAAAACAGCAGAAAAACATGTAATTTATAACCTCAACAATTTATTCCTTGTTCTAAATAATGTAACTATATAAATTCAGTATTTAAACTTCACTCCCCGAGGCGTCATCGCACCTTCCTTTAAGGTACATCACTTTATTCAACTCGATATGAAAACCAATAAAAATGATAAAAAGTTTCTCATCTCTGAATATTTTATTAGAAACTAAACTAGCTTTGCCCGTGGCTGTGGTCAGGAATAATATTGTCTTTTGTAACTGTCACTTGAGGAATAATGAATTTAGACATCAACGGACAAAATTGTTTGCGGAATTAACTTTTTCTCGACTTTTAAGGAATATTAACTTCATGTGGTTGCATTCAATTTACAATTTAATTCAGTCCTATTAGTGGTTTATTTACAACCGCTACTTAAAGTAATGATTAATGCCTGGCCAACATATATTTATTGACGAGTAAATGTCTCTTAATTTTAAGCAACTTTTTTTTTAAAACCATTATGTCTATGGGAGTTTGTTTTTGTAGTTTAGCTCAGAAAATACCAATATTTCTTTAGTCATTCAAAACTCAGGATATTGACAGTTTAATATCCAGTGTTTTTCTACGTTATGAAACACTATCTCCTTTTGACTACACCCTAGTCGAGTAAATGGTTCTACTCGACTAGGGTTTCAAACCCTCATCACCTGCCTTTACCCAACTATGTTGGGGTCGGCTTCCAGTCTAACCGGGTGCAACTGAAAACCGGTATTTTACATGCAGCAACTGCTTATCTGACCTCGACACCACAGTTATACGATACCTCTTGGTAAGACTGGTTGTCCGTTGGTTGGCTGGCTGGTTGGTTGCTGTTATGAGTATCTATGGGCCAAAGTAGCCTGATAATAAATGTGTATGTTGTTGTTGTTGTTGTCAGACCAACAAACCGTCACGCATATAAGCCCAATTCTCAATTAACTTTAACAACAACACAAGCAAGTTTGCAAAATGCAAAATTACAACAAGTGCAATAAACACAAACAAAAATATTATATTTATTTCTAATTTTCTAAACAAACACACAACTCGCAAGCAATAACTAAGTGTCTTTATTATAAGTAGAGATAAAATGGACGCATTATTTAACTTTTTGATTCAATTACGGCCTATATACATGTTTAGTATCGACTGATAGACCCTCCTACATATAAATGGGTTTATCAACGCGAGTTCATATACTTCTATCTCGGGACTAGACAGGACAAAAAAACTGTTTGGTTATGCATTCGTCGTGAGTCTGGCTAGGTAAATAGGCATATCTATGTGTTTATCTATTAAGTATTCTTTGGCTTTCAAAGTGCGTTTGGATGTTGTTTTTCTTTTGATGGACTGTAATTTATAGATGGACAGTGTTTATGTAAATATGGGCTCGCACCGCAACTTACGAGTAAGTGACGGAAAAGTATGCATGTGTCGATTTTTTTGTAAAAGACGAGAAGAGATTTCGTCGTAAGGTTCGGCTACCATCGAAGCGGAGACGAGTGGAGTGATGCTAATTCGTTCAAGATCCGACGAATCATAAAATCGAAAGACTAGGGATGCTATGTTTAATTCAACCATTGTGATTAGTCGATTTCCACACATCTCCTCTCCGCTTGTAGTGGTAACTGGGTCTAAAATATCACTTGTGGCGACTTTTTATTGCTGGACGAGTAAAATATACATTGGTGTTCTTCCATCTTTGTTATCTATACCAATATTATAAAGAGGAAAGATTTTTTTGTTTGTTTGTACCGAATAGGCTCCGAAACTACTGGACGGATTTTGATGAAATTTTGAACACAGATAGTTTATAACCTGGATTAACACATAGGATACTTTTTATCCCGATAGTATGTTCCCGTGGGACATAAATCGTGCTCCACGCGGGCGACGCCGCGGGGATTGAGCTAGTTTCATATATTATTATTGCAAAATAACAGCTTACAACATGGAACCCATTATGATAATATTTATCCGTGGTGCTAGGCAACTGGGCTTATTTCATTCTGTCTCCTGCTGATATGGCGGGAAGTGGAGTTATGGCTTTCCGACTCCTCCGCTATTCTTTTCTGATTAATTTCGTTGTGGGATCCAGGAAAGTTAAGTTGTGTCTCTGGGACTTCATCGAGCTTCATTATCTCGGCGCTTTTCTGGTGGTCGCCACTGTTGTTCTAGCTTTCAGGACTTTTCTGGTGGTCGCCAATATTGTTCTAGCTTTCAGGAGTTGCAGTGGTGGGCTGCGGGACTGTTCGAAAGAGATACCGCGGCCCTGGAACACAAAGGGCAAGCAACGAACATGGATGGGTTTTAGTCAGTACAAGTCTGACACTCCCTTTCCCTCTGCCCAGAGTGGGCGAAGTCATTTGATGGTTTCCCATCCGAATAAAAAAGAGATGCAGTGGTTTGGGAAAAGTGTGGCGGGCTTGTCCCATATTATGATTGAAAGATCATTAAAAAGCGCCCGATACTAAAATCTGCTCAAGACATCTTCAAATATCTCAAGATAAAATAAGTCTTCCCCCGATTCCCCTGACGCTGCGAACGCTACAAGATCGCTGTGCGTTTAAATCACGCAAGTTAGACTTAACGCGTCCGTCGTTCTCAAGTCACGACTGACTTATAGCACCCTTAAATGTCCACAGTTTTCACTGTAGAACCTAGACCTACCCTACTTACGAAACCTTTCGAGATACGAGAGAAAGATTGCCAAAATAACAACTTGAAAGATCAAAAAAGGGTTTTTTTTTTATTAAGATCCATAATAAAACTTTTTGCCTGGCAATGCTTCTCATCAGTCACACAAAGATTATTAATTTTCTGATTGTTTCAGCTTATATTGTTATTGAGATTTGTTCAGTAGTGTGACAATGTAGATTAGGTCTCCTAGATCTTGCTCTTGATGTGATCTCTGAAGATTTTACCCCGACTTAAAAGTTTACTACAAGTTTTTTGGGCATTTCCCTTTATCAAAAGATTACTGGGTTACACTTCTGAACAGAGGCCTCTCAAATCACACGCTATTCACCTCTTCTTCTTTATTTTATTTTAAAATATTTTTTCATAATGGATCTCTTTGTTTTATTTGCTAACCCTACAAAAGCGTTGTTCGTTTAACTTTCGCACGTAGTACTTAACTCGGTCCTGTTGCTCTCAATGACGTATAGTTGCGTAGCTACATCACTATAGGAGAAAAGCACGCGACACAAATGTTAACTAAACTAAACGTTATGTTTTTGGAAAGTTCGCATCACTAAACTTGTATTGTCACTTACGGGACATCTGCCGTGATAGTTATTTATTTTAATTCGTACCACTGCCTAAAATTTTGGTGGCACATGGGATAGAATTGAAAACGTCTCAAAGTCACTTTAACAAACCAACGCAACCATAAGAAAAAAAGTAATAGTGTACCAGGAACTATTTAGTTGGTCTTGATATAATTAATAACGCATTTATACCTATACTAGCAATTAGCACGCGACTTCGACTTCAAAAAAAATTGTGATAACTCGATAGAAAAATGTATAGACTATTACACCCACGAATAATGTAGCTCTCTGACAGCGAAAGAATTTTTAGAATTGGTTCATTCGTTCTGCATAAAAACAACAAAATTTTACCTCTTTATAATTTTAGTATAGATAAACATAGACGAACTAACAAGAAGTTTACCGCATATAAAGTTGCACCCAACATCACCACAGTCTGGAACTCGACATTTTTTCTCACCAACGCACCCCACTTTCATCCGGTCATTGATCCTTCCATCTAACTAAAAACTCAAACAACAGTAAATCAACAGCTACTTAACAAACAATCTTACTATGTAACACCCGCTGATACCTTTCACAATACTAACTCAATATAAAATCCTAACAATTATCACAAACAGGATCGTCACCAAACGATCCATCACCTTTTTACATCACAAACAATACCAGTAAGGAAATTGTTAAAATACCAACAGTGGTTTTATAAAACAAAAAGTACATGGAATACTAGCTTTAATTGCAATGTGAATAATTATATGACACCCTCTATGCTTGAGACGTGTTTTTGTATCACAACTAAGGCCGAGAATCCGATAATTGTAGCTCGTTGAGTATTCATGGATTAATTACAAGTGCCCGAGGAAGTCTAGTTTGCTCTCTGTATACGTTTGTGAATAGATGACACCTCGTTGGTCCAAGACCGTTGCTTTTCATGATGTAGCCGTAGAAGGGTGTAGAATTAGCAAGTTGAAATGGCAGTTGGGGATGCCTTTTAATTGGTAATAAGAAAATGATGAGTCTTTTAAGGACTGTTGTGAGACAGTATTGGTCTACAGGTATTCCTTGTGGAGAGCCAACGTTTGTGTCTAGCTTACTTATAATCTTATACAAACGTCACTCACCTAATAATAATGTATGTTTCGAAGCTCAGATTGTGTGGAGAGAAATGAGGCGTGTCTCAGCAGTGAACATTGCAGGCTGATTATTTGTATGCTTTTGTTCAGATTAAGGAAAGTTTCTGCAAACCTATTCGGATTTACCCTCCCTTACACAACTCGATACTAAAAAAATAAACTATAAGCACTGTTTATAGTTAAATGATGACAGTCATGGCCGTGATCATGCTTGCAACAGCGTCGAAACACCGGGAGCTCTAGTAAGTGATAGTTAAAGTTTAAATAAACTTCTAAATAAATAAGTAAAGTCAGAGGCCCATGGGCGGCATAAAAACTCTGACACCAGGTTAGGCAATAACCACACGATAAAAAAGAAAGAAGGAAGTTTAAATCTTTACATAGTATAAAACGTCATTCACGACAGTAATATTGAAATTAAGACACCAATCCCTCCAAGGCTGCAGGACTGTTCGAAAGAGATACCGAGGCCCTGGAACACAAAGGGCAAGGAAGGAACATGGATTGGTTTTAGTCAGTACAAGTCTGACGCTCCCTCCGCCCAGAGCGGGAGAAGCCATTTAATGATTTCCCATCCGAAAAAAATGACAAAAATAAAAACACTAATCCCTCATTGACATCCTTATGTATCTGCCCCACACTATCCCCTCAAAAGCTCTTAGCAGAGCATCACTATCGTTCACCACAGGTTCTAAAAGCTCTATATTTCCCGCTCATTTTAGATAAACATGGAAATAAAGCAGTCGTGCGAATACCAATTAGTTGTGATTAGTAAATGTAGTGGTACGTCAACGATTCCAAGAGTACTTCTTAGTTGTAACTCGGGTCTAGTTTACACTAGGGTTAAGTTAGGGCAGCACTCAGTTGACTAGCAGTAAACATATTAAAGAGTTGAACTGGGTTCAGAAAGTTGTGCGAACATTCCTATCTTGCTGTCTTCTCAAAAATGGTTGTCTGTAAAGTCAGTTTACGGACGATTATGTTCGTAATAACGTCATAAGAAAACATTGATGAAAAATTGCATACTTTTATGAATTGAATTGAATTATTATCACTGAATTATCATTATTTTGTATAACACATAGATGCGTCACAAGCCGAACACTTAAGCCGATCGTGCCTCTCTATCGCTTGTTCCGCGCTCTCGCTTGCACGCTTGGCTCAGGCAGAACGCGACACTTTTCGTCGATTTATAAGACGTTATCACGTCAAAAACAGGAACGGAAGCTTCCACCAACCTTTTTGCAATTGAGTAAATAAAGACGTAGATTTCCAATCAATTTTATTCAGGTCATTAATATTAGCAGTGAAAACAAACATTTTCATACCAAAACCAGCAATTTTACCATCTCCCTTGGGCAAACAATTTTCCTTGCCCATCATTTTTCTTTCGATAATTTAAGCCACACTGAAAATAAATCAGTCATCCTCTAAAATATGTAATTTTATTCATCCCCAGTCCGCAATGTTGGTTCAAGCCACCTTTCTGGTCAATCTTCTTCAATTTCCTCCACAATTATCGTCCATCACACCACGCACTCGCCGAAGGCTGTTAAAGAAACCTAAGCAGTACTTACAAAATTTACTGGTGAGAACTCCATATTACGAAGCCTTCGTAATATCAATTAATTTTGCATAAAACGTCCGGAGCGGTTTATAGCGAGTCGCCGGTGGGTGAGAAACGTTCGAGTTTGAAGCGTCTAAAGTGTGAGATTAACGGGAATACGGGAATTGCTGAGGTGTGAAGGGATGGGAATAGTAATGTGGTTTTTCATTAGTGGCAACATTCTGTGGCAAGTTTTGGGTATCTTCACAAGTTTTTCAGAGACTTCACTACTATTTGTAATTGAGTCCCCTTCCATAAACAATTTTTTTTTTTACTTTACATCTTACCGCGACATCTACTGAACATCAAAACATTGAGTGTATCAGTAGATAGCATAGGACCTAATTCCTATTCGATATACCGTTGCCATAGGCCAGTGTTTTGCAAACTGTGGGTCACGACCCCCTGGAGGATCGCGAAGCCTCTACAGGAAGGTCGCAAGGTGTCGCGAAAACTAGCTCAGTTAAAAAAAAGGAAAAAAAAGATTGAATAAGAAAATGTTAACTAAAGGATATACTTAAAGATTTTTGTTCATACAAATTAACAAAATAAAAACCAATGAGTACTCGTCCATCTTAATGCGAAGGTTGAGCTTGTTTTTCATTAACTAATTTCTCCCATCGTGGATCCGTATCCAAATTATGCAAATGCATAAAAATGTTGTATGTATTGAATATTTGTAACATAATAAAATACATGAAAGAAAAGCAAAGGGTCGGGGTCGCGAAATATTTTTTCATACAAGGGGTCGTGTCATGAAAAAGATTGAAAAACACTGCCATAGGCTATACTATAACACTATACTAAAGATCTTAATTCCGAGAAGAGCAATACTCAATCAAGTAAATAAATCAACCTTGATATATAATCCAGCTTCATTGGTACCGACAACAATAATTCCGCTGAATCGTAAAATCAGGCAATGATCATCAATATACTCATTTCCGGAGGCTGTTCTATACTAGTAGGTATGTTTCTCTTATCCGGTCGCTTTCCACGTGCTATCTCAATTATATAACTTTAGATGGTTCCTTGCTCTTGCTTCATGATTATTTTCTACATCTTTATATATATAATTCTACTGTGCGTGTGTATGTCACTGAACTCCTCCTAAACGGCTGGACCGATTTGAATGAATTTTTTTGTATGCGTTTGGGTGGCATCCTGGATGGTTTAGATTCACAAATTAGCCCGACAGATGGCGCTGCAGTCGTTATCTAGGTTTGACGCAGACGAAGTTGCGCGGGACACCTAGTATTTATATATATGCTTTGTATATTATTTATGTATATTATACCTGCAGTACCGTTGTCTTAAAAAGTTGTATTTTCAATTAAAAAATCATTACCCTTCCGACCGCAGCGTCCGAACCGGAATATTTTGGCAGTCGGCAATAATATAGCTTTGCATCAGTGAATGACTTTTGAAATCAGATGAGTAGTTTTGGAGATCACCTCCTACATGCATACTTACAAATTTCACCTGTTACTAATATTAGTATAGATTGAAACCGCGCTCTTGCTTCTACACCCCTAAGTCTGCGTTTCTATAAATAAAATAGTAAAAAAAATGGATAGATAGATACCAGGTGTCAACGGACTCTTCACGAAGCCGTCAACCAAGCATTATGTACATCAAACTAAGTAACTTTACGCAAAAATTAATGCTGGAAAACGACTTTTTTTTGGGGTGAAAAATCACATTTTACGGTAGGACGCAATCTAACGCATTCAAAACATTGTGATGGATGAATTTAATGGTAAGGGGGTCGTGAAGGTGTCTTATGTAAAAATAAAACATCTATTTCAAAAAAACTTGTGAAAAAGTTGGAATTTTGACCCCCAATATCTCCGTAACTAGAAGGTTCCCAGGTATGGTCTAGAGCAAAAACATGATCGCAATGATGGAGAGAACAAGTGCTCGTTTCGGCTTCGTTATGAGTCTTTTTACAGCCTTTACAGAAAGTGTTTAAAGCCATTTCCCGTACAACCTGCGATATAAGCATAGGTCGTAAAGTTAATGTGTTGCAAATATCAGTAACAGTGTTGTATTATGGGGTAAATTAACGCACCTCTGAGTTTATTAGTTGATCAAAATGGCGCTGTCACCGTTAATATTGTTGGTGAGGAGCCAGGAAGATAGCGGTTAAATGTTTCATGCGCCCCCGTTTATTTTATCCCAACTTTGATCGTACATCGTTTTAGATCAACGATTATTTAAATACAATGCTACAAGAATCTTTTAGAAGAAATGCTACAAGATTTGTTTAGGTTCATTGGAAGACCAGCGTCAGACAGCTTCACCTATCTGGTATGAATGCTGATATGGACCTTTTTGGCGCAGCCGTGAGGCATACAGCACATCATGTATTTTCCTTTTTTTTTATTCGTCATTTATTTTTTTATTTTGTATCTTTTTTATTCTGTGTGCGCAATAACGTCGTCGTACATCAAATAAACTTTATTCTTTCTTTATTTCTTTTTGGTATTAATTACCGCTGTAATTGTCTATACCTACATAATATTGACAAACTCCAGTTACTTCTGTAAGCCACCAGTTTTGAGCAGAACTATCACCAAGCGACCTCGGGTAACTGTTTTTTATTTTCACGCGGTAACTAAGTATTACCGGTAAACTTGCAGTGCTGTACGGATCTCTCCTTAGGGGTCGTTCAAGTATTACGTAAGCAGATTTATTGCAATTATTAAGTATTACCGGTAAACTTGCAGTGCTTTACGGAACTCTCCTTAGGGGTCGTTCAAGTATTACGTAAGCAGATTTATTGCAATTATTAACCCCACCCCACCCGCCCCCTCGTCAGCAAAAGTAAGGAAACCCCTTACCGGGGGGTAAGGGATTTCATTACTTTTGCTGCCCTTATGTAATACTTGAATGGTCCCTTATGGTGATGCTTGTATCTGACTTACGTCCAGTAGTCACTTTCAGCCGCACACAGCTTGCTACCACAAACAGTTTCCCACACAACGGCCACCCGCCGTTTATCCTCTATCTTATCCGCTTTCCGCTTCGCCCGTGGCCCCACTCATTTCAAACCCCACCACACCAAGCCTCAGGCATCTGACAGAACAAGTGTAGGTACTGTGTAGGCATATTTAAATAATTCAGCCGTCGATACATAAATACATCGTGTCATCTACTTTTATGCGGCGATCTGATATCTGCTGGTTGCTGCAAATGAGATGAGCTATCGGGATGTGAATATTAGGAGGATGGAATTTACGAGCTTGTACAGAAGTTATGGAGGATAATGTTAGATGTAAGATGCTTAAAGGCTTGGGTTGGAATGTGTAGCAAAACATTTCTGTTAAACACAAAGTCAAAACGTTTAGTTAAATTAGGCCATTAGAAGGCATTTTGAACGACAAAATTTTAAGACTAAATAAAGTAGGCAAAAGCTTTGCATAACATAACACCACGTCAGCACGTTAAGCCGTTGGTCCCGGCTGTCAATTGTAGATCTTTGACAGTCGTTAAGTAGTCAGTGCCCCAAAGTCTGACAACCAGTCTTTCCAAGGGTACTGGGTACATACACCCGGTCACTGGGCTGTTGAGGTCAGATAGGCAGTCGGTCGATGTAACGTTCTGGTATTAAGCTGCATCTGGTAAGACTGAAGGCCGACCTACCCAACATGGTTGGGAAGAGGCTAGGCAGATGATGATGATCAATCATGATCATAAAGGTACCGAAAATGTTATAGAAGTTATGTCAAAACTGTTGAAAGTCCTTGTGGAACTATGCGATGGCTACTTGTCTATGATCTCAGCGTGTGTAAGAAACCATTTTTAAAGTCTGAACAAGTTGTAGTTTATATGATTGACTTGTATGAGCGAAAAATGTGACAGATGCATAAATATCGGCTTTGAAATACCCTTATTGATTCATGGCATGAGATCAATTACAATCATTCGATCAAGTAGCGGAAAGCTAATTGCTCATCAATAATAACCAATCAATTTTGCAATTCAATTACATAAATAAAATTATAACAGCCATAGATGTCAACCTATCTGTAATAGAAATCTAGAAACAACACCGTTAAAGAACCAATAATACTATATTTATTCCTAATTTTATTGCATCAATAAAATACTATGTTTTCCAATCATATAGAATTGAACGAAACTTATTATAGAAGACCATTTTCCGCCCACGTAACAACTTACTATCCTACACATTTAAATAATTTACGTTGGCAATATAGCAGTTTGAAAAAAAAAATCCTACGACTTTCAATCTTATTTTATAAGCAATAAAGGCGATTTGGTATAACGACCATAAGTTTAAAAAAGTGATTAATACAGTTGTTTTTTTTATTGAATGGTCACAGACAACAATAAGCACTCGATCACGAACTGTCAAAGTAAATGTGAAGTGCCACGTGCCGAAACATCGTAAGGATTCTTACACATTGATGCGTAAGCGAATTCTGCCGAATAAATTAAAATTCGTAAGGAGTCTTTTGTTTGGGAAGATCGAGGTTATTAAATCAAGGATAATAAACTAAGCATCTGCAAAGAAGCAATTATGTGTTGTGAAAATTATTAAATAGTTTAAAAAAAAGCCATGAATTCGAATCCAGAGCAGAATGTTCGTTACAGCATCTAAGTGAAACATCGATTCTCATCACCTAAGTACTCATTTACTAACTTTTGTTTCGCAATCTGGAGACATGAAGTATATTGTTGATTCAAGAACTGTATCACCTAATGTATGTATAGTGAGCCACCACCATTACACGAGAACACATCGGATCACTCTCCTGATTGAAATCTAGAAAGCTATCATTGTTCGGGCATTATCTTCTATATTGTTTATGATATAAGCTGCCATAATACAACCTCCGTTGTCGATAGAATGACTTTTAGAGGTCATGGGTAATCCCCATGCACTTAGGTACGTTATTTTGATGTACTGAGTTGATAACCATAATAATAACGTGGAAAGTGTTTATGTGCAAAAAAAACGTATTACATGTAGCTAACTTATTTTTGTTTCATTTCAGGTCTCTTGCGTTGCTTGGATGATTTCAAACATATTGGTGAGTTGCCCACATACCGCAGTGATTAATTAATGTAACTGGTTTTAAAAATCCAGGGTAACCAGTTTCTTCCATTCACTCTATTGTTATTGAATGGCGTAGAATGCAATGAATGGAAATGGATGAATGAAACCTATTCAAAATTCAGATTCAGCGTTACAGTTTGACTGATTATATTAGTGGGTGGGCTCATTATCTCAGATTGGCCCATACCGAAGTTACAGTCGGCCATAGTCTGTCAACAAATTATGATTGATTAAATCAAATTAAAAAAGGCGTAAGAATGCATTTATGTCAATATAAATAAAAGAAGGCAGACCATTGAACCCTTTTTTTCAAGAGCAATTTAAAATTTTGAGGAACAATATTCAGCAGCTCTAGTATTTACGTTTTCGTAAACGAATTCCACCAACTACAGATTCCCCAATTACCTACGTGCATTTTACATCTAAACAATTAATTCCACACAACGCCCTAATAAACGCATATAAAACAAATATGTAAGTACAAAGAGAAAACAGCCGGACCAGTCTTCGTCAATGATCAGATAGGCCGCTTTAGCCGCAGAAGTGACACCGCGGCGCTTTTGATTTACCTCTGTTCCGACGCCGTGAATAATGGCTACGAGCTTAACACTACTACTTCAGTACTTTAGGAAGTGACGGCCTTGTACGGGTATGGTTAGGTTAGGTAAGGGTTGCCATACGTCCGGAATTACGGGTGGAATTTTAGCTCAGTGTACATAATGAAAGGGGAATTCTTAAACGTCCAGAATTCCCAAAAAATTCACTCTCGCTCTGTCTCTTTCTATTCCCCCTCCCCAGGAGCGTTGAAAATTTAACGCAACAGTGCTTTCATACCCCCTAAATGGTAGCGTTAAACGTTTAACGGAACCTTGTTGGAAGTCGCATTAGAAGTTTCACTTCAAAAATTTTTTGACAAAATAGTGACGATGAATGTCATGAAAATAACACTGCAAACGATATATCACTAACGCAGGTACATCATCATCATTCTGATCATTTTCCTGTCCTTATCCCAACTTATTTGGGGTCGGCGCAGCATGTCTTCTTCTTCCATACTTCTCTATTACTCGTCATCTCAGCAGTCACTTCCTTCCTGGCCATATCATATTTCACACAATCTATCCATTGTTTCTTTGGTCTTTCTTTACTCTTATAGCCATCTTCATATATTCGTCACATTCATACTTATAATCTTATAGGTGCATACAATTTAAGCAGCGTTTATAACTAAAATTTTAAGCAACTTGTAATGATGCAACAAATCTGTCTCAATAGTGTAATATGCCCTCGTAAAAAATAATCACAGAATAAAATTCACTCCTTCAAAGAAGAGTCCGGTTTTTTTTTCATGTCCGGAATCTTTTTAAAAGATATGGGAACCCTAGGTTAGGTTAGGCCAGCAACATGATCAACGTAAGTCGAACCTAACTGCTACTTAACATCGGTGTTTGGCGATTTTTTTGTCGCCCGTTCTTGATAACAAGTGTCTTTTTATGTACTGTCTGTTTGGTTGGACTTTAGTCTTTATTTCTTAGAATTTAAGGACTTTTGATTTCAAGTGTCTTCTTCTGTTAGAATTTTAGTCTTTATGTCTTAGAACTTAGGGGCTTTGATTAATAGGTACTATTACAGCTAATACTGTGTTGCGGTAGTAAGGGTGGTGTCGACTAAAATTGTCAATTAAAATGGCTTTATGATTTTCTGGTCGCATCGCTGAGTGTTTCATTTAAAATGAGCTAAAATGGTTTCGTTTGAATTTTATAGTTGTCTTTTCTACTACTTAAGTATTATTTGTGGGAAAATACTATAGTTAACATCATTGTGATTTGATGATGGCATTTCATTGTTAGTTGAAGATTTTGATTAGTATTTTCCTGAATGCAGCCATGGAGTTGATGGGACTTGGAGATGACTGGGTGTACTATAAAATACACCTCTACTGAACCCTACGGTGATTACAGCCGTGATGTTATGTCAAGTTTTATTCAATATTACTACGGTTGATGCAAATTTCGACTTCTAATTGATGATTGGCCTGTTGGTCTAGTGGTTAGTGACCCTGACTGCTAGGACGGAGGTCGTGGGTTCGATTCCCACACAGGACAAATCTTTGTGCGATGAGTACGATTATTTGTTCTGTATCTGGGTGTATAATTTATCTATAATATGTATGTATTAAGAAATATATAAGTATGTTTATCAGTTGTCTGGTTGCCATAGTACAGGCTCTGCCTAGTTTGGGATCAGATGGCGTTGTGTTGGTTGTCCCAAGATATTAAAAAAATCTCAATTAGGTACAAAAGATGGCCAAAATATCGAGGAACATTTAGATTCTCCGCGCACAGAAACTGAGGAACATTTTCTATTAAATTAACGCCAGAATTCCAGAATACACCTTCTATGTCCATTCCCGCTACATTTCACAAACCCACACAAATTAAGTTACAAACTGTAATCGCAGAACCGCAAGTGTGCGAGCCGCCTTCAAATCCGCAATGAGAGACAAATGCCCAAGATAACGGGATGATATCGCTGCGAGCGATTTAAGGCACAATGAGGTCTCAGAAATTTACGTGTCGCTGTTACAGGCAAAATTGTAAATCAGTCAAACTACACTTGACTAAAGCGTCTGTAGTAAACTGTTTACACTGCATTTGACCCTCAGACCAAAAAATAAAAAACCAAGACATAGCACTGCGAACAAAACAGTGAAGCATGCGCAAAACTACGCCTCGCTCTGTGCATACACGCTCACATTTACATCAAACTACAATTAAACTACGCTCAAAAACTAAGCTCACAGTGCACACGTGTTTACAAAACCGGCTTCACTTCACTGTTGACAGTGCTGTGTCTTAGTTTTTTATTTGGTCTGAGATTTGACCACAAAAATGAGCCGAAACTGTTTTTAACCTATATTTCCGAGACTATATTAAGTTGCTAAGGTTTTCTTGGTCCCACTTTCAAAACATTTGTTATTATTGATTCTAAATAATATTAGTTAAAGCGTTTCGTAAAAAAAAACAGATATTTGATTAACGAAACGCGTTTTAACTAACTAACAATGTTGGTTTTGACTGCAACCAGTCAAAACTGCTTTTGCCCGAATACCAGTTCTAGCTGTAACGTCACTAACAACTCCGATAGATGTGTAGACATAACTGCGGAATTTGTTAGGAAAATGTCGTGTGTCTGAACAAAATATTAGTTTAGAAATAAGGTGAGATTGTAAGATTAGATTGTCTCGTGAAATTCTACTGCTTTATTTATTTACTTGGGATAGTAACAAGAGAATCAAGATAAAGTTTTCGTCCTAGAAATTTGGATGACGTAGAAAAAGAAACAATCATACTAGCGGTTACTGTATAGGAAACATGATGAAACCAATCCTGCCAAATCATTTTCTGCCAGGGTTTGTGGTTACATAGTGCTACAGTAGTAGTTTAGGCACATATTTGTGTAGGTAAAAAGGGGCGACCCTATTGCCTTGCCATCAACCGGCCAATAATCCAGATTCCAGATTTTATCTCTTAGCAATCTGGAATAAGGATTTTTGCCTGGTTACTGGCAATAGGCTCGCCCCTTATTGCACAGATTGAGCCTAACCCAACCTTAGGAGATTACAGGTGTGTTATAAGTACAATTTTCCCAAGGCTCTGTTAACTATTCCTGATATTGAAAACGATTAATTAAAACTAAATTACTATCACATTTCTGCCACCTTCTAACGGCAACACTGATTAAAACGTGTCAAACATATGAGAACTTGTTGCAAATCCTCTATTTTAGCAATCAATATATTGCCAATCAATATAAGCCCGCGGGTGGTAAATTAGTACGGACAGCAAAAACGTTGCTGATTGTACTTTGTTTTATTGCATTTTTAGATGTGTTAGGTACGAGTTAGTTGTGTCCCGGCGTGAGGTATTACTAGTACTTAGTTTTCTTTTTTTTGCGTTGGATGAATGTCTAAGTGATTTGTTTAAGTTATTGAGGTCGTTTCCTCCTTTAACCGACTTAAATATTTTGTATCCAAACTTTTTCATCACGAGTGTCAGACTTGTACTGACTAAAACCCATCCATGTTCCTTCCTTGCCCTTTGTGTTCCAGGGCCGCGGTATCTCTTTCGAACAGTCCCCCAGCCCTGGCAGGGGTCATGATGAAACCTGCTCTAATAGTCAAGAAGTTATGTTAAGAAGCCAAAGTTAAAGGCTTTTACTCTAAAGTTTATTCAAAGCTGGATCTTTCATCAAAGTTCCGATTACGATAAACACTGTCACCTCATCGGTAAGCCCGATTCCACCATGAAAACACCACAAATAATACTAAATAGCACAATTTACTGCCCCCCATCTGCATCACAAAATCATAGGGCGACACAAATACTAACTTATGTTCTCACATAGTCGGTTAAACCATTCAGATGTAAACTAAGTATAGAGTACGCGAACAACAGTTTAATTTAATGCAATAAGTCAACGCCTCGACTATCCGCGGTTCAATTGAACGCATTCAAGCCTGGTTTTGGTGTGAAAAGCACAGATTATGAGATATGGAAATGACATTTGTTTTTGTTTGAATTCTAAAGGCTAGAACTAGAGCATAAAATAACTGAAATAAGCCTTACAACTGAACTGCATTGTCACAATTTCACTTTCCTATACAGGCTAGGTCTGAAACCAATTGTGAAATAACTATCGGTAGGCTAGCTCAGAACTGCTATAAAACCTTATTATCTATTCATCCAGCCATTCATAAAACAGTTCCATATTTTTTGAAAAAACAAGATGGCGGCTAAGTTCCATGTTCGGTTTCGCGCCAATACTATACCAAGTCGACATGAGGTCGCCTGAGAATAGCTTTTCACAAAACAGGACTCTCGAAACGGCTCCTTAACTGCCACCCACAAACTGGAAAAGTAAAAAACACACAACTATTAACATTTTATTAAAAAGCAATAGACTTTAACCATAAAAATCTTTGTTAAAGGGACATAAAGTATTTACTATAGGATATAAACTTCACTAATGCTTTCTGTTCGAATTAAATTCTATATTATTGTCTATTACTTGCCGATTATATTTCAAATGGCCAGTTTTCTTATTCATAAATTCTTATGGGGCAGGTTAAACTGCTTATTACGGTAACTGGACTAGTATTTTATTCTGTTCGATGCGTTTGCGCCGGTTTTTCTTACCGGTTTCGTTCTTTTATCATGTGAGTTTGAGTTCATACGATAGATTGACCTTTTGATCGAAGATTTTATTTATATAAATGCACATACTAAAATGCATTTCGTAGGATATTTCTTTATATAAAACAAAATATGGTTTTGCTAATGTCAAATATTCCATGAACTAAATATTCTTGTTTGGAACCTAAAACCGATTCTTTTCACATCACGGAAATGCCCGATCTCTTCCGAATGATTATTTATAATTAACTATTTGTGTCGCACTGCAGGGCCATTTTTGCCACGATGCCGTTTGGGTCCCTCTGTTGCATTGCATTTCCAAATGATTGCATATTAAACTTAAAATTAGTAAAACCAATAGTCTGAAAGAATGTTACAATTTTAAAGCGACAGCCCAAGCACTACTTCTTATAATAAACTAAGAATTTTAGTAACGTATCAGTTTGGCAACCACAATGTTAATTCCATTAAAATTTCTGCGATTCAATAAGGAGAGAAATGTGAAGTCTAGAAGTTTAAAAGATCTATTAGTGCTATTATTATATATAATTGATACTATTGGAACAATAAAGTAAATAACTGATCGGTAATGATAAAGATATAATTTTCTAAAAGTATTTGGATCAGAAAAAGATGAGAGTGACTGGTGCTTATTTGAGAAGTCTGATATAATAATTTGTCATAAATATGATTGTTTTTGTAAATTCATATTCTGTAAGCACGTTTTAGAGAAAACTGGAGTGGAGTTTCTTGCTGGTTATTCTCCATCGAAAACGACCTATTCAACCGTGTAAATTCTTTGACGTTTCGCAAGTGCATGTGAAATAAAATACACATTCATTTAATTTTTTATTGAATTATTTTATTACATTAGTTCAATCATATAGATATAGTATCAATAACATTAGTTATTGATAAATTAAAAAAATAATTAATAATAATAATTTAATTAGTAATTTATCAATAACATTAGTTATTGATAAATTATTAATGGACTGATAACTGATGTCTTATGATACGATTTATAATGAAATTTTGTAGTGTTGTAATTTAAAATAATTATGTATTTAAATTGAATTTTAATGCCTTTGTGAATAAATAAATAAACACATAAAATATAACTCAAGACAAACATTTTTATCAAAAAAATCGAGGGACTGAACCAAAAGGTTGCCTTCCCCAATTCTCGGAATACGGAACCCCAACCGCAATAAACACGCAAGTTGTAAACATTAACCTTATTAAGCAATCATAGTCGTTGACATAATTTAGTTCACGTGCTATCCCTTAACTGGCGCCAGTAGTTAGCTAGTATAGCTAGCTAGTACAAGAAGCTAGTGATCAACTATTTAGATAAGCTGACAAGAACGAACAGCGTATTCGTAATTTTCTAGATATTTATTACTATTTCTGTGATCTCTTTGTTTTATCATAAAAACAAATCGTAGAATACCAGTCATAGCTTTTTTGCCAACATCAGCTCTATCAAGATATCTAGCAACCCGCATTGGATCCACGTGGTGGATTACACTGGGATCTCAGGGGGTACATCATTGGCTGACCATGCTTAGCTAAACTATATAGAGAAATATTATAATAATTTTTAATTATGTTCGAAGGTGTGCGCATTAGGTTTATAGGATTAACTAAATGTTTAAAACTTAGCAGATCTTTTCAACGTTTTTTTTGGACTTGTCATTTTTAATAGCTAACGCCACTAATTAATAGCTTGGTTTAATTTCATTTTTTTAGTTTTTTTTACTTGTTTATTTACTTAAACGAATTAAACATATTTTAAGCCAATGCACAATGATCGAATAAGAAGCTGAACTGTGACACTTAGTAGGTTCTATCCAACATCGACTTTGTGATGAAATTATGATCTTATTAAAAACATAACTTTAAACTCAATACAAACTAACATACAACTAAAAAAACAATGTGTCATAACCTGAGAAATAGATATAAAAACGAACTTGAAGTCATCAGCGTACGCACTATTTACGGTAGAAATACAATATTATTTGAAGGAGTTTATCTGTTCAATGGATTACCAGACGATATTAAAGAGTGCGATAACGTGAATACATTTGAAAATAAGCTTAAGAAACATGTATGTACATACATTATAACTTCTAATACTCTGGAGGAAATTGTATTTGTACTGTATTATCAAATCAAATCAAAATTCATTTATTTCATCAGCAAAATATGTTACATTGTTTGTTTGTTCAATTGTTGGTACATTATCATACTTATTACTTTGTATCTCATCTTCTTCTTAGCGTATCGATGGCAAAAAGTCTAAATAGTATGTTTAGCCCAAAACTCAGCCACGCGAACCCCGCTCACTGATGCAGTAAATAAATCATCAAGAGCGCAGGTTATAGGGCATGCAGTGCAAAATGGAAGGTGGGTCATTGTTTGTGGGGCGACGCCGCATATGCACTTGAGGTCTGAGCCGTCCGTGAACCCCCATTTGCAGAGATTATCTTTGCTCCGGCCGACTTGGGTTCGAAGTCTGTTAAGAGTTTTCCAGGTCGGCCACGGCAACTCGTGCCCAGGTGGAAGGTTCTCTGATGGATCGTTGAAATTATCAGGGGGTTTAAACTGCTCCCGCCAGAGATCGCATCTTGCTGTGGAGGCGTTGGAATTGACTAAGCTAGCTGGGCCCACGCACCCAAGAAAACTTTTACGGCTTTTGAGCCTCTGGGGAACTGAGACGTAGCTGTGCATTGGGTGGCGTGAGTCAACTTGTAGCTTCGTCCTCTCGATACGACTAGCTATAGTCCTGCGAACTGGAGGAGGCGCGATGCCAGACAGTGGATACAGCATTCGTATCGGGGTCGGTTTAAGACAACCAGTAATTATCCGGCACGTCTCATTTAGAGCTGTATCCACTAGGTGTGCGTGCGCAGAACGGTCCCATACTGGACAGGCATATTCACCAGCAGAGAAGCAGAGCGCCATCCCTGTGGTTCGCAGAACTTTTGGAGAGGCCCCCCATTTGGTGGATGTAAGGCGGCGTAATAGGTGATTTCTGGCATGAACTTTTAATTTTACATTTTGGCAGTTGTTTTTGTAGGTGAGTGACCGGTCTAAGGTTATGCCAAGGTATTTCGGGTGGGAAGTGTGTGCGATGGGCACCCCTTGCCAAGAGATGTTTAATTTTATCCACGATGGCAAACATAAGTGTATCTCATTATAAGTGGACTGTATGTTCTTATGAGAAATAAATTTCTTTAAACCGAAATTATAATTTGTACTGTACAAAGTTTTTCCCTTTGATCTACATCTTAAATAGAAAATAAACTTAAACATAACACTATAACTCAGCCACACAGCCTAGCAACAGATCACAACCGCAAGATTCCACAAATCCGTACATCTCTAATCACGGAATCCAGTTCTAAACACACATACTAGTACATACATACATACATACCTACACAAGTAAGTAAGTCCGACCATTCATTACTATAAGCATCCCTAGTAACGCATATCTGTCTCATCGAACACGTACCGGTGCATAGTATATGCAAATATAACTGATTGTAGAAGCGATACGCCCATCTGGACCCTGTCTCGAGATTACAATCGATTCTGTGTGCAGATTACTATTTTACCCACTAATTATTACTCTATTAATGTTTTAGTTTTGTTTTGAATTGATATTGGGGTATTTGATTACGGTTTGAGATTTAATTTGTTGATTTTGATAAGGGTTTAATTTGTGAATTCTGTGGCCAAATTTTGTTGTAGTGGATAAATTTAGATCACGGGATAAAAGATTAATGGATTGAAGAATGATATGAAGGAAGAGAGTTTTGAAAGGAAGGCTTTATATATTATGTAATTCAAGAAAAAATCTCGAGAATAAAAGTTAGGACTAAAGCAAGATGGACGCGGTTTTCCTGGTTTTCCTGTGTTCAATAAAGAATAGGTTGCTTTCAAACCACGTGAAGTTTCTTCCTTGCGAATGTTGGCACTGGACATGCAACATCATACCACACATGGGTGTCATGAAAATTTACCTAAATGAACAGGGATGGCAGAAAGAACTATTTTTCTCCATTATAACTTATTCACAATTAGCTGCTATGTGATTCCTATTAACCAAATATGTCAGCGTGCATTGAGTGGGTTAGGAATCGGTTTTTGAGATACATATCTACGGTACTGATTTCAATTCCAGAACAAAGACCTCGAGATATTCGATGCAGGTAAAGGTATGTGTTTCCGTAGTTAAATTTGTGTGATTCAAAAACGATTTGTGTCAACAACACTGGAGAACATCAAGTCAGGGACAACGTTTTGCTAAAAAAACGCCCTGCTAACCCTTTAAAGGTAATAAGCCTTTAAGATAAATAAATTCCTCTACTATCTAGGAAACTGGTTGCCACACATTACGGGGGGCTCATACAAAGTTATCTGATGATGTCCAGCTTACAACAAAGGGGGTTCATATTTCATGCTAAGTCCTGGACGCTATCCAATCAGAATCGTAAGTACTTGCTCTCAACTTTGTGGAAATATTCACAAGGCCCTGTTGTGGACCTTGAATAGGCTTCCTGAAGTGACCACAATGTAGGTAGTACAGTTTGCTGAAATTAATGATTTTGTTAAGATTTTATTTTTGATAGTGACGGGAAAAGCATGGTCTGTACGAGAAACATAAAGTTATTTAAATGACTGTTTATTTCGTTTTATAGATTTTCAATTATTAAAATAAAACAGGCAACCTTGCTATTACAATCTTGATGGGTATCGTATCAAAAAGATGTTGGACAACTATCTATTTCAACATACAAAACATTACATATACTAGCATACCTACATCACAATTCACGTTTAGTTATATATCAGTCTACTCAACCTATTTCAAGGCCATCGAACCATATTTTTGTCAAATGTCAGTACTGTGGACGGATCAAATCTGTCAAATTGCTAATCGCTCCCACGCGAGTTAGGCATCGATTATAATTAGTGGTAAATTTATACAAAAAACAAGTGTTCTGTGTCAGGAACATCTGAACAGTCCAAGCGTGCATGCACACACTTAAACTTTACTTATACAGGTTGGTTCACAAAAATGATCATTTTATTGTTTTTTTTTTTTTTTTAAGTACCTTTCATTTTATCTGTGCCTAAGACAGATTACCCCGAGGCAAAATAAGTATTAGCGAGTCAAAAAAGGGTAGTGGGGCTGACTTACATCTGTGCGACAAACGTAAGTATATATGTTTTTAAAAAAAACCTCACTCAAACTTATAAGTTATTGATATAGCGAAATTAGTTATGTGTACAAAATCACATTCTTAGGTCAACCAGAGTATTTTATTTTATTTTATTAAATGCTGTCAAATTAGCTGTCTGAATTCTGCCAGAAAACTTATCGACAGCCAGTAGCACATTCAATTACAAAGGACAGGATACATGCATCGGTAAAATGATTACAACAGAACGTACTGTCAATTCAGTCGTGTGCGTTTCGACCGCGCGGCCACGGCGATACTTAAAAAAAAATATGCCAAGATTATGTAATAATATGTAAAAGTTGATTCCCAAAACCATAAATTTGTCAAAGTTATGGTTAAAAAGTTATAAGGGGTTGAACGTGGCCGCGCCATTGAAACGCGGAGAACCGCGCGGCCACGGAGATCTTTAAAAGTAAGCTTTGCAGAGACCCGAAATTAACGACGTCTGCGATGTATTTTCAGCGAGATATCGACGATAACGTGTTTTTCAACCGTTTCAATGGCGCGGCCATGGGGTTTTAGTCTTATAGCTTCTGAAATATAAACCTAGGATTTTTTGTTGTATTTTTACATACTTCGACAAATTGAAATCTGTGTTCTAAAAAAAACTTCAGACGTCTGCGATGCTTTTTCAGCGAGATATTGGCGATAACGTATTGTTCACCGTTTCAATGGCGCGGCCATGGAGTTTTAGTCTTACAGCTCCTAAAATATAAACCTAGGATTTTTTTCCATATTTTTACATTTTTTTTACAAATTCAATCTTTTACTTACCTTAATTTCGGGTCTCTGCAAAGCTTAGTTTTAAAGATCTTCGTGGCCGCGCGGTTCTCCGCGTTTCAATGGCGTGGCCACGTTCAACCCCTTATAACTTTTTAACCATAACTTTGACAAATTTATGGTTTTGGGAATCAACTTTTACAGATTATTACATAACCTTGGCATAGTTTTTTTTTTAAATATCGCCGTGGCCGCGCGTTCGAAACGCACACAATTCAGGCAACTCCATCTGGGAACACGAAGCTGGACAATTAAATTTTTAGTCCCTCTCCGTGGGTGTTGTTTAAAGCGAGTAAAAGATACCATCATGAAGGGAGCATGACGTTCTCAAAATGTATCAGATATTAAAGCTTAGTTTTGACGCTGTTACACTGAAAATATCATGCTGTGAGAGTCTGTGAGACCGTGACTACCCATCCGCCCGCGAAACGTGTTAGTTCCTTGTGTTCTGACAACCCAAGATCTTGGTCCTCCCACATTTACTTTATTATTAATAAAGCTGGTGTGTGTTTAGAAAGGAGACATTTGAGTTCTAAGCACACGTTATATCCTGTTTCCGAAAATTCAAAAGCCTTTTTTGTACTTTTTACATCTATACTAATCTATATATATTATAATATTATAAAGAGGAAAGATTTGTATTTTTGTATGTAACGAATAAACTTAAAAACGACTGGACCGATTTGAAAAATTCTTTCAGCAATGGTTAGCTACATTATCAGCGAGTAACATAAGTTATATTTTATCCCCGTACTACCACGGGGACGGGAACTACGCGGGTGAAACTGCGTGGCGTCCGCTAGTCTTTAATAAAGAGAAAAATACAGAAAAGACAACCATACGAGTATATCTACAATATACCTAATTAAGATTTCTAATGTGCTAAATTAATTTACCGACTAGCACAAATCTAGACTTGAAACTGTAGTTGTATCTAACCATAAGTACTCATAAATATAATATCGAGCAAAAATCTATAAGTCCCCTTATCTTCGCAACTAACAATCCGTCGTCCCTTAACTAAGAACTCATCCATCCTCTTTAAATACTCAAATACCCCCTCTAAATCATTAATAGACACTATCACTCTACACCCCGCTATCTCGTCGTCCCATAAATCCTGAAGATTGGAAGGTGGACAGCATTAAACACAGCATGTTGCATTTCTCATGATGGTAGCCTAGATGCATTTGCAGTGAAGAATAAAAATCTACAACTGGAATAACTTACTTAACTTTAAGTTGGTAAAATAGGCAGTTTTTTTTTTAGTTAGCCTGAACTGAAAAAAAAACTGTAAAATACTGGTATTCAGCTGGATCCGGTTAGGCTGGAAGATGAACCCAACATAGTCACAAATAGGCTACGCAGATGAGGATGATGAAAAATCGAAAGCAGTACTCAACAACCAAACCCCTCCTCCATTCTTGAAAACTGGAAGGTGGTCAGCAATACCCTATCACCGAACGTTAGTAGTGATGCGCGTGCGCACGCTGTAGCTGCGCCCGCGCCGTGTGACCGATACATATCGAGCTAATGATTGATGCCGCCGCCCATTTGCCAAACTAGTTCCTGAGACACTGGTGTAGCTAGGAAAAGAGCGGAATTTGTTTAGAAGAATACCATATAATTTGTTGTATAACAAAAATATTACACTCTTTATTTGTAACTGTAAGTATTTAATTCTGAAGTTGGCTGCAGTCCTGTCTGGAAATCGTGATTACCCGCCTGTGTGTACATGATAGTTCATAGAAAAAGTCCTTGGTGCATCTTTCACCTGCCCTCTTGCAACCAGAAGATTAATCCCGTGAGTGGTCACCTTGGTCACTTTTTAATGAACCCACAACTACAAGTGATAGTTGTGGGCTCTGTAAAAAGTGACAGGGTAAGTAAGGAGTAGCTATGCCAAGATTACTAAAGGCTTCTCTCAGCAATGGAGATGAACGAAGATTTGTAGGCTTGCATGGTAGATTGACCCCTTTCTAAAGTAATCTTTTACTATACGGTTTAAAGTTCTAAGGGTCGATTTTTCAATCGCCAGTTAACTTTTATCCGACAAATAAGTTTGAGATTTTGACAGTTTTTGTATGGACGGACTCTCAAAACGTCACATTTAGTTTTCGGGTAAATGTTATCTAATGATTGAAAAATCAGCCCTAAGATTAGACCGAAACTCCGGGACAACAGATACAAGCAGTTTTATTTGCCTTCGTATTTCTCAGTGTCCTTACTACCAGCTACCAGGAAAGCATAACTTTACACAGCTCTCTCAGACTCAACACTCTCATTTCATAGCCTCACGATACAAGTCAGTGATGCGCACTGCCTACTGGCCGCATCCCGCTCAAATCGTGATTAATGTGACAATCCACGATCTTAACTCCCGCGGAACACGGCACAGATGTGTCTGTACCACGATTATTTATTTTCGGCTGAAGACTCCTAATGAACGAGATCGTAGACGCTTTACTTAAATCATTACGCGAAATACGGTACGTTTGAATAACGGAGGGATAGGACAGGTAGAAGTTAGGTGTATAGGTACTTGATATGCCTTCTGCGGGCTGTATATTTTGAGGTAACTGTAATGTGGGGTATTTAGGAACTGTGGTCTTTTAATGTTAGATGCAAAAATGTTAAGGGTGAAAATCAAAATAAAGAGATTAAGTGACGACAGTAAAGCTGTGTACCTATGTCTGTGAGTTTTGCTATAGTTTAGCAAAACTCTCAGACATAGTTTTGCCGGTATTACTGACTGACTAAACAATAAAAAAAGACTCGATTTCATAGGTAACGTACTGCTTAATTTCACTATTCCCAAAATACAGCGCTGGAGAAACCGTTGTACAAAAAAAAACGGTTTGCACTCCGGGAGTGCCGGCAGTAGTGAAAACTTCAAGAAATTTCAATAGCTTTCTGCAAGAACGAAAGATGTCGCTGCCGTAGAAAAAACTTGAAACAACACCATCTAGCTTAAACTACACGCACATTCGCGCAAGCGCCCTGTGCCGCCGATTCGATCTGGCGAGTTTAACAGTTTTACCCATCCCAAAAAGTGCACAACACCGCTAAAGAAGTTTTCACTCCAAAAAAAAAGAAAATGTCCATAGTATTTGTAATGGATTGGTAATACAATGTCTGATCTCGCTGACTCTATACCGTTAAACAATAAAAAAACACCACGCAACAGATTCAACAGCTACAAAACAATCGATAACTAACATTTCGCCGAACATCGCGTAAACATCAGCAACACCTAAACTGAACGTGACCATAATAAATATTCAACGTATTTTAAAAGGTGCAGCTCAATACCTTGTACATTAGGTCTTCACAGCTTTGCTCTGGGCGACCACGCTGACAGCTCAATCGAAGCATTCACCACGTCAACAATAAGGTATCGATCCTCAGAACAGATAACTTCGACACAGCCGGCCAACATAAAGATGTGTTCCTAGATATTGTCAGAGAAAGTTGTAGAAAAGAGTTTTTGAAAAAAATGCCTTGTTTGATAATGTCGTGTTGCTGTTTGATTGAGCGATCGTTGTAGTTACATTAATAATGGTGCACCTACTACATCTCTGTCAAATCGTTGGACGTGTTATTAGTTGTAAATGAACATCTAATTGTATATCGTTGGGCTATCAAGGATGTTCATGTTGTACACAACAATACTGATGCTTTATTTGATAAGAATTACAAGTGCATTTTAAAAGAAATGTGTATGGTATTCAATATATGTTTAGTAGCTATTTCTTGCTAACTTAATGTAATAAATAATTAACATTTTATTCTCTCGCATCAATTTAAAACTTCAAAACATAACGCGCGAAAAAAGGGTATTCCACAAAAAAAGAACAACACTTCACCATAGACAAGTTTACTTTTTAAACTTATCTCTCGAACACAAAGCAAGCAAAGGTATACATTACAAGTACAGCCTTACACTCATTTCTTACAGCCAGTGAATGAATAACATTATCAGGCCGAAGCTTTCTTGTGCTTGGTGTAAATATTTATTCTTACTGGCAGTACAGACCGACATTCCTCGAGTATTGAGTACCTACATAAAAATCTCTTACTTGTGTTATGGTTTAATCCAGTGTTTAAGTTGAGGGTAAAATATGTTTTTGTCGTTTTGTGAATCATGTTTTTTTTTTGAGTTACTTTTAGGTTTCAGTATGGCAGAATGTTGTCATGTCAAATAGTTGCTTTCTGTACAAGAACAGTTTTAAATATTTATTTCATAACTTATTTATTATACACCTTTGACAGACAGATACCTAAACTCTTCTACTAAGCTCGTTTTTACAAAACTGAGCATTCATACGTAGATGTCATTTAGTTGCCTTCGCTGTATGTGCATTCACTAAGCAAGATCGATCACGCACTATCTCTACACGCATCAAGAATATAATATCTACCTACTGCACACAAAACAAGGTCTAGAGATCTCCAACAATGATAAAAACAATTAATAACACTTTAAAAGAAACGGAACACGAAATCTATGCAATCAAACGTTTAAAAATAAGTCATTGTAAAAGGTTACTTGACATTAGTAATTTCTCTACATATTTTTGCCCGCGAAAAATTAGTATTGCCAGTTACAATAAATACCGTGTATTTAGTCGTTTCTCGTCTTCGGCGCGGCGTCACGCTGGGCTTCAGACACTGAGTAACATCACACATTCACGTCCCAACGTATATGTATTACAAACTTGAGTTAATAATAGCATTCTAGTTAATTTATTACGAAATACAATGGATTAGAAATGTAATGGATAACTGAATATAGATGTTAATTATGGCGGTTAAAAGAATAATGAGTACACTTTTTATTGGGTAATGAATAATTATGTGGCATCCTTGTGTTGAGTTAGTCAAAAGGTATATAAATTAAATTCTCGTGCCTGCAACAGTCTGTCTACTTTTGGTGAATTTTCAGAATGGTCTAAAGGCACGAAAGAATGTAATTTCATAGACGACATCTAAGGATCAACGAGGTCTTTGATTAAATTCATAAATGTCTGTTCAAGTGACGAACACGAATTCATGTTATGTATTTATGTTATAATTCTTCCAGGTACGCTTTTGAGCTCCGTATAACTCTAAAGATCCTCTGAATAACTCTAAAGGCTGTTTTTTTTCACACCACCAAGGAAAAAGAGCTGAGTATTTCATATTCAACTGGCTAAAAAAGAGGCTGGTTCTTCTTCCTTGCCAAATGGATTCCTCACTCCACCACGTCAAGAAACATAAACACAAAATCAATCCTAAAAGGCATTTATTTATTATTACAACTTAAATATTTATGTTAGTTGTCATAAACCAGACAGAATTATGTCTGATCATTAAGTTTATTATAAGCAATTGACTTGAATGGCGTATGACGATAGTCGCCATATTCTTTTTTTATCTGTGAAGTGTTGACGTGTGCAGGTGCGCGGATGTTGCCAGTTGCGAAGAAGTAAATTCATCATACATGATGAATGGTGCGTTTCGCTTATGCCGCGCAGTATGAGTGCGTTTTTTTTATTCACGCATGACAACACTTGGTGAGTTAAGCGGGAAAATAGATATGTAAGGAAAAAGGTACGACTGACTTTATGATACCTATTAGATAATTTTAAAAGGATTAATATTATCTATTAAATTATGTTTCTTTCACATGTTTCTATCGAGGAATAAATGAAAAGTAGTGGATATCAGCTTATCTTCATTTGCGACTTGTAAACGTCGTCGTTGGGGTAATGGCGTACTTTTATGTTAAAAAAGATAGATTGGAAAGATAGGTCATTTAATTTACTACAACAACCTTTAAATTCGATCTCTTCTCTAGTAGTCGCGATAATTATACGGTATTTTATTTTCTTCCTAGTATGTAGGCTAGATATTAACAAAACAGTAAGATCATGGTTTCGAACTTCCATAAAAAGCAGATACAAATCCACAAAATAAAATATTAATATTAGCACACAACCTAACATCTTCAGTTGCAAGAGATGTATCCGTACATATGTAGATACAGTACTTTTATAGTTATTTTACCTCTAACTATTAGGCTGGCCAACCTGACGTTTATGCTTTTATATGAGGTACAAATAATTCCCCTGTACAAAATATTTAGGTTAGCCAACTTCATAACGCTTACAGAAGGCCATATATAGCGTAGTGACTTGGAGCAAGGAAAACCTACAATTCAACGCCCAAAAAAGTGTCACCATCACTTTTTCGCGTGTACGTAGTCCTATTGTACATACATGAGTACAACATTGATGGGTTGCCGATGATTAGAGTTACAGAGGTTAGGGACTTAGGTGTTAATCTTAACGCGGGGCTAACGTTGCGTGATCATATAGTCAAGTGCTGTAAAAAGGCCTACAGAAATTTAGGGTTTATTCTACGTACTGTTCGTGGTTTCACAAATATTACGGCGATTATCGCTTTGTACAACACTTTGGTGAGAAGCCAATTAGAATGTAATGCAGTCATCTGGGCCCCACATGAGACTACATATAGTCTCATGTTGGAGCGCATACAAAATAAATTTGTAAGATTTTTATATTTGAGGCTTTAAGGAGTATATCCTTTTTACCCGCTTATGTATCAACCTAGTTTATATTAGACATGGTTGGATACAACGAGCTGAGAATTAGGCGTGAGTCCGCACTTGTCTCATATTTATTTAAATTAATTAGAGGCAAGATACATAACGCCAACATTTTAGAATTAGTGTGTTTGAGTGTGCCCGACAGATATGTGTGGCGGCGTCGTCGGCCTCAGCTGCTGGCTGTACCTCGTGGCCGCACTAATCTGTTGAATGAGGCGCCCCTGACGCGGGCGCTTCGCACTCTTAATCTTATAGCAGAGGAGATAGACATATTTAATTGTACACTGAGTGAATTCACAAGGATAACATTATTTGTAATCAGTTATAGATGATAAGTTGTTAGTTGCTTCACTATTGCATTGGGTTGTGCCTGTAAAAATAGGTGTAAGTAATGATAAATAAATAAATAAAATAAGTAGCGGAAAAATTACTGTGACAAGACTGTACCCATCGACTAACAAATCCTTAATCAAGATCCATTCCTATCAATCAAAGTGCCAAAGGCCCGTCAAAGCATACCATAGACTATCCCACAAAAGCGACATCCTACTTACCCTCCGATTTCATACCAAACTCACCAATATCTCACTTAAAACATTGTAAAACAATCCTTGCTATAAAGCTGTCGAAACATTGTATCGTCAGCCATCAAGAATGAGACGGAAGAGCTAAGTGTGTGGACACAGCGGGAGCGGCGTGGGGAGCGGAATGCACAAGCGGGCGACTATTTACTTTATATACAGGGTGTATGTAAAGTAAATAGTCAAAGGCCCGCTGCAGCGCTGTTAAAATCACAGAGTACTTTATGATCGTAGCGATAAGGTTTTTTTTAGCTGCTATAACTGAGAAGTCTGTCAAAATTTTATTTGAATATTGTGTTCACAAATAGGAATATGCGTTTTCCAATCGTCTCGACCCAATCTCAAAGCATTTTTTCAAAGTAAACGTCGTGAGGAAACCAGCATGCCTGAAAGATATTTCTCGTCGGCATGTAAGGGCAAATCAGAGGCCCATCGGTGGCATAAAAACTCTGTCACCAGGTTAGGCACTATCCATACGATAAAGAAGAAGAATACAAGCTCCAATCTCAGCCACAAAGCATAATCTATATAAAAGGCTGTAGATGCTCATTCCCCTATGCTCATTTCCCTATGAAGCATAGATGAACTCCACTCCTCTTTTGAAACAAATGTTCTACCCGACCAGCTACGCGCGCCGCTGGCACTATGTGCATACCCTAAGTTCGTTCCCGATTGCGCCACGCTATGCAAAACGCCGCTTTCCCGGACATTGCGGGGTCATTCCCGCAGGAATTGATGGGGTATTCTGGTTACCTCCGCTCTGCTTCGTGTATATTTCTGCTAAGTTTCGTTTCCTTTCGAATATGGTATGCTGGGTTGGAATTATAAGTTTATTGGTAACGGCTGTTGGGTCGGTGCAGTTCATTTAAAATTGTTTGTTACCGGGGTCTATTTTATTTCTTCAGAAATTCGAGTTACGTTGGCGGTTGGTTTCATATTCCATATTTTTTGGTTTGAAGTAGTCTGGATCTCGAGACTTTGATTGAGAATATTTTAATCAAAAATTAATCATACGTGTTAATACAACATCCGGCAACTAAATTAAATGCTGCTTTTTTTTGCCTTCGATCAATATCAGCTGCTGTCACCAAAAAAATACGTCATTGCTTTTTGTAAACGCCTTTTAAAGTGAAATGAGGAAAGTGCTGTAATTCAACACACCATAGTAACAAAGAAAAAAGTTTGGTAGGTACCTACATGACAATGTAAGTGAAATGAGGAAAATCGTGGAATAATGATAATTTGACCATTTGTGTCCATACGTTGACACTAATTTTAATCAATAACTAAGTGTGACCCACCCCTTCACTTGCCGTTTCTCTTACTGCTCGGTTCCTTATGGTCGTGGCGTGATGTTAATAGCCTCTAAACTAATAGAATTGGGCTAACAAATACAAAAAGAATTTATAAAATTGAGCCGTTAGTTCTAGAGATTATCGCGTTCAATGAATAATCTTTTCGGCTTTATTATAAATTAGTATAATACATCTATATATCGTTGGAATCCTGATCTAACTCGGCTGTGTAATCCTAAGATGAGCAATTTAGCATCCTTAGCCAGTAACAGGTAACTGGAATATTAATTAGAACCACATTACTGTGTGACAAACGGACTGACAATCTCAAGGCGACATACATCACTTACTTATTTACATGAACATAATTACACTGTTAAGTGGTTACTAATTTTAGTAATTACTTATTAAAATTAATATAGAATTTACATAATTAACATGAAACCCTATTGTCACTTACACAACAAATAAAGATAATAATTCCTGAATTATCATGGAAACACTAACCTGTCAACTTTACTACAAAATTATTGCCTCTCAGTTGTCTAAACTGAACACGGCCATTCTGACATCTGTCAATCAAGCCCGAGAGCTGGCAACATCGGATATTAATATAGATGCTTGTTAGTGAATTCTTATCATCTTGTTAATGGCAACACTTTGGTCATTTACATACCATGTTTGCATGCAGCCTAGTTTGAAAGTCGGCTTGGAATTGCATGTATTCTCGACATGTTTATTTGAAAGAGAAAATAGGCTTTTAAGATATAAATGTATCTTTATTAATGTAATGTTAAACTTTAGTTTGATAGGTCGAATAACATAGGTTTATCGAGTAAGCAATAATGACGGACAAGACAGTTAGCAAGACGTGGTAATAGCAGGGTAACTCCTGGTTAAATAGTTGCTTGGAGATTGTTGAAGTGTTGGCAGACCAATTAACATGTCACAGGCACGATATTACGATATGTCTTCTAAGCGGGGTTCAAAATTCAAATCACCATTGTTTGAAAAAAAAAAAAGTTTTTCTTTGATGATTGTCATGATATTATGGGATAGTTTTCGGATAATTATCATGCTGATTATTCATGTGTGTAGATGGCCCTTTCTCCTTGTATTACCAAAATAACTTACAACCAAACATGATCCAAAGCTGAAACTCTTCTAAGCAATATTAATTTTTAACATCCACAAGCGGTTAAAACACCAAACAAAGAACACGGATCCTATCACATCTCTGACAGTTTTTTTTTACTCTAGTTTATTTCATAAGCCAGGCTTAATACCCATTGTACACAGCTTAATACAACAAAATCTATGCGAACCTGTTTTTGTCAACGATTGATATCTTGACGACGTTCGAGAGATGTAAGGCGCTAACAGAAATACGACACATGTCATCGTAGACTGACTCGGATAGCTGACGGTATACGGTTGGTGCTAGTAGGTAGTCTGTTTACACGTTTACTGAGCGCTTTTCTTGCTAGTTGCAGAATTGCCGCAAAATTTTGCCAAGAAAATCCAACAGCGTGCTTTTATAAAAAACCGGACACGTGCGAGTTCGACACGCGTGGAGAGGGTTCCGTACGTTAATCATCTAAATCCCGTAAGTTGTTTTAAATCTGACCCAAATTTGGATTAATACATAATAAGGACTGAGAAATTAAATTGGCTCCATTTTTAAATCAGATTTTGTTAATAAGTTATGCCTTGTCAACTTATTTTGAACAAATAAAAAGTAAGAAAGTAGACTGTACAATTAAATTGAATTAGTAAAAGAGGGGTACAAAATACAGTTAGGATAAAAAACACACCTACCTACTCGCACTTAAGAATCGGAAGGTAGGAGGAGAAAGTTTGAAGGTTACTTGCTGTTTTACTTGCTGATGGGTGTAGGCCCTTGGAGCACCTGGTCCTGCGGGTTTCACAGTACTGGCGTCAGGTCAGTTTTGGCCGTACTGGTGCCAGGAAGACTCCGCAGCTTGGAGAGGAGTTCCCAGGCGAGTCCGTTAGCGGAGCCCCGGGATGTAGTTACGACTCCTGGGAGGTGGAGAGACGCGTCAGAGCGTCGGCGCCCTACAACTTGTCACTGGCACTTGTCCAGTTTTAGTGGAGTGGACTTCACCGTAATAGTTACTGCTTCTACTGGAATCCCATCGTAAACTGATTGAACTATGTCAACGCCTTCTTTTATAGGGAATTTGAGTATTCCATTAGTTGCAATATCAATCCACATGGTTTTACGATGTAAGTGGTTGTAGCCATATAATCATCTGACCTGCCAGGTGCAGTCGGCCAAGACATATAAAACCTCATAACCCGAGAGTGTGTTAAGAAATTTATAATTATCATTTAGTATTCCATTAATCAGTAGACAAACGTAATTCAATATAAAAACTAGATTTAGACTAGCCGATATAAATGATTTTTTAGTAATACATTCTAATGCAACCTTCATCGAACAGGCTGGTACAGAAAATCTAAAAGAAAGAAAATCTGTTACCATATTTATGATGATAAGTAACATGAAAGAAATTATGAAATGAAAAACCGTGAGTAAAATGTTATTTATACAATATCCGCATACGGAGATACTATACTATTTTCCAGAAAAGACAATTAAAGTCAAGCTACCAAGCTTATTTCTTTCTCTTAGATTTTCTGTACCATCCAGTTCAATGATAACGATTTCAAGGGGTTCATATTTTTTTCGGAACCCTAATGCTTCCTTTAAAATAATAGTATCTTAAGTTACACCTTATACTTAACAGCAGTTATCTGCCATTAAAAGTCCACCACAAAAAATTAAAAAAAAGTTATTATGTTATAAGTACACAATACCTTTGCATTCAGTAAAAAGCTGTTATTTTGAAATTAACAACAGACCCTTCAATTTTATTTATTTGTATAATTTTTTTATTTTATATTTGTTTGTATAGAAGAGAAGACCATAAATAAAACTTGCAATAAAATAATTAAAACCCATCCTCTGAGCCCATTCAATAAAAACGCACAAATCCTATTGCCTTTAGAAATAACCTATAAAAAATAACCACAGTACGAACTGTTACAATTTATTAACAAAAAGTGCCTCCGGTTAAAAATAGAAGCTTTTTGCGACTGATCGATATCATAGCAGCGAGCTTCGTACCTGATCTTATCTTGACAGCAGTTAGTTATACCTTAACACATGGAGACACTCCTTATGGAATAGGAGTTTGAAGAACCCATCATTCTAAAGAATGTCTGGTTTGAATTATATGTTAGGTCTTGAACTACATTTATCAACCTTCTTGCGTCTCAAAGAAGCTTAGTATTTGACAGAAGCACTCTACTTTAGAAAAGTGTCGCTATAATAATGGCAATCGTGAAATCACAATCTTTTCATTTTGCATTAGTATAGCATAATTATCCTGTAATGTTCCCACTGCTGGGACACAGGCCTCTGAGAGGGACTGGGCTGTAACCACGACGCTGGCCCAGTGTGGGTTGGTAGATGGTACATGCCTTTGAATTTTTGGTTCTACGGCATACCGGTTTCCTAACGATGTTTTCCTTCATCGTTCTGACAACAGCGGTGATGAAATAAATAAAATTATACAAATTAATGCGCGTGCCTGGGTCCGAACCTACGTCGAAATGTTTGTAAGTCGGGGTCGCCACCACTGGGCCACTACTGCACCGTTTCATTTACCTACTAATAAAGGAAAATAACAATCCAAGAAAGTTCTATTTTAAATCTATGATCACTGAATCGGCATTTGTAGTATAGTAATTTCTTAACGATTTTTAACTAAAAACTAATGCGCCCCGGCTGAAAGTTTAATCAAATTGTCAGATGTCGTATCAGCTTTTATGATTCGCAGTTGTAGCTAATTCAGTCAACCACAACTTTTAAAATTACAACTGGTTTATTGATCAAGTACTAATAAAAGTACATTTCAATAAAATACCCATAGTGCTGGGTTCATTACAACACAAACAAGTATTATAATTACAGAGTAAATACTCGGGTAATCTGTAGTATGAACGCGTGTCATATCAGAGATGGTTATCAGTACAATCTTAGATGTTATCTTCTGAATACATCAGCTCCGACTGCGATGTGAGAAACACAGGAACTGTGGACTTGGACAAATTTTAAAAACTTTTGTAAAAACCAGCCAACTCGCGTATGAAGGGTTCCTTACCATCGTACTAGGGGAGCCCCTTTTAATTTTTGTTATTTGTTGTTATAGCGGCAATAGAAATACACATTCTGTTAAAAATTTCAACTGTTTACCTATTACAGATCATGAAATACAGCCCGCTGACAGACAGACGGACGGACGGATAGCGGAATTTTAGTAATAGGATCCCGTTGGTTACCCAACTCTAAAAATGTTATTCGCGGATAATCTTTTGACTTTTCTATCCTGGTGATTTCCGCGAGCTTTAACGGGGTCACTGAAGCAAAGCTTTTGGTAAATGCAACAGAGTTTACAAATACCATACAAACTATTTGCTACATACCCGTAGTAAGTCGAATAAAAGACTTATGTCCAGTTCGTCACCAAATTTTTTTTCCATACAAGAAGTTCGTCATCGTAAGACGTCGTCATCAAAACAAATTATGAATTTTTCATTATTACTTTTTTAACAGAAGTTTCTTCCGTCGTCCACAGCCCGACTTCACGCATTGCTGCAAAATTAGCGACTCTTTGCTTGGATGTCTCCAACTCCTTTCATCATCATCATCATCATCCACAGTCTAAATTCACCCACTGCTGGGCCTAGACCTTTGTTTTCTTGTGCCAATCTCCACGGTCCTGTCGACTCCTTTAGTTATCCGAAATATGAAGTTGGCTTTATTTTATTTCCACGGCATTCATGAGTCTTAAAGTATTCTGTAACTATGATTGCAGCCAAGTTCTGTAGTAAAGGCACCTTTTGCCCTAAGTCACTTGCTCTATTATATAAAAAATTAACTGCTAAATAATGGACCTCCTGCTCAAAACGACCAAGTCTACAGTTTACACAGTTAGTTATAGTCTGAATGTACGGCAATACTGCTGCAGAATACATTGTGTGTTAATATATTCCGATGTTTGCGCGCCTATCGCTGAATAATTGGAGTAGCCTCGTCGCCTAGATGCCCATCGTCCTCGTGGAGAATTTCTAAGCTGATTGGGTGTGTAATTTAGGAACCGTTAAAATATTTAGGTTTTGTATTGTCTTAGTTATTCTATAGTTCAATACGAATGAAAGAAAAAAAGAAAATACACTTATTGAGCACAGACTAAAAGGCACACAACATATGTATTCTACAAAATAATCGCAAAAAAACTGGGTAACTTGTGCTCCTACTAGCTAGCAATTCATGACTACTTTTGCTAGCTTGGGTTAAACCTGTTAAAACAAATTTAGGTGTTAGTGAATAAAATAAGTAAATAAACATGAACGGCTTTATTTTCAACGTAGCACATTTCATCATTCGCTTGCCCTTATCCCAATTCATTTGGGGTCGATGCAGCATGTCTCCTTATTCCATACTTCTGTATTAGGTACTCGTCATCTCATCAGATATAATCAGCCTATATCTCCCTCCTTGAAGCCTTTGCTAAAGGAGTTGGCCGAAATTCACTGATAGAAACTGGATTCACATATAATTGCATTAGGAATCCCTATCAGTGAATAGTAGATAAATCTACTTTCTTTCAGCGAAAAGTTAAAAATGTATGCAACTGACATAAGCTGACGAGAAGCTTATGTCATATTCAAAAATGCGGTATAGTATGACCATTATAAATTTATCAATATGTCAAACTCGGTACATTTATTTTACTTCTGGGTTTCCCCGCCTGCACAGACCAGTTAGTTGAAGTTGTACGCACGACGGCTGATCAAGCTATAAAAAACCAGTTTATACGTATCTCTCATTGTACAGGAAATATATCAAAAGCGAGGCCATGTTATACTGGATTAGTAAAGCTTGATGTGCTGCCGTGTGTAGAAATGACGCTTGGGCAGCGATTTTTACTTGCCTAATCCGACTGGTATATAATTGTGCCCTATGTCTGTAAATATATATAAAAAGGATGCAGTATACGCCAAGAGAATATTAGTAAGTGACCAGTAGTTTTATACCAGTCATAAGCTATACACTAATTTAAGCTAATCTGAACCAGTATTTATTAAAGTCGAGGTGTCTGAAATCCCATCTGAAAACCACGTTGTTGTTGCGATGCAATGCAAGTTGTCAAGCATATCGGTTAATATTTTAATTATTGAAGATATTAGATTAGCGTGCAATCCTAGGAGCTTGCTAGTTAAATATGACAAATCAGTCGAGCGCCGGAGGCAGTTAGATGGACTGACTGAGCGAATTGTATTTTCCTGCAGTATTTGACTATTGTTGATTCCAAAAAATATCGCCTGATAAGACGTCCCGCCGAAAGAATTTTTCTTTGAAAAAACTTACGAACTTTCGTAAAAACTCTCATCCCCTGTTTAACCTCCATAGGGGAGACATCAACCCAAGCGGCTGTTATGATTTTGCGACGAGCTCAAACCAACGCAATATTTATCTTTATTATATTGATGTAGATACGAGTCTCCCTGTACCTAAGGTGCGTCAAAATGACGCTAAACCTGTAGCACAGGACCCGCCGCATATTTTTATATTATGCTTATCACGTAGCAGAATCTAGGATGAACATACGGGATAATAATAGGGACTGTTACGTAAGTTAGCTAGTGCAATGGCTAAAAAACCGGTGCCTCATGAGATGACTACTAAAAGTATAATACTTTAAGATAGCGATGTGCGTGTTTTATTTTTTCAAAAAACACACTCAAAATACAGGAAAAATTCCTCGTGCCCCCGCACGAGGAATTTCTCCTGTATTTTGAGTGCGTTTATAAACATTTAAACTCACATACACAAACAGTCAGACCCGGAACAACTATCTGTAGGCCATGCAAATATTTGTACCGTGCGGGGATCGAACCCGCGAGCCCCGCAGCGCAGCAGGCAATCGCTCAGCCAGTGCGCCAACCAACCCGTCAAACGTTTTGCATCACAATGAATCTTAATTACCTCACTATTATTCATTATCTGATGGGAAAAGCAATGTTTGCTCCACACTCTCCTTCTTGATTGAGCTTGAAGCTAAGAAATCATAAATAAGAATTCTTCTGCTTTTAGAACGGACTATTCAAATATCAATACTACATTGAACAAAAATCATCCAGACGTTCCGGCTACAACTTTTATCCCTCTCTATGTTTCCAACCGCGAGCTCCTAGCCTCACCCGCCGTGAGAACTTCTAAGCCCACGGCGGCACACATTACAACAAGTTCCGATCACATATGTATTGTTTATGACCTTGCGACACATGTTTATACTGGAGACAGCATGTGGGACTATTTCCCACTTCCAAACGGTCACGAAGAGAGGAAGTTTCAGAGATATTTTTGTGATATGAGATATCAGGGAAGGTAAAGTGTGGGAAAAATTGTTTCTGAGTTGGAACGGTTATATGTAAACTGCTATTACTCTTGATGAACGCTATCTGAAAAATTCCATCTTTTTTCTGAAACGAATGGCTATGAAACAAAAGAAGGACCTAACAAGCCAATATGGTTCTAAGGGCCTTTGCACACGACGTTTTTCTAAGGCGCTGACGACGCGCGTAGAACCCAATTAGGATGCTCAGCAAACGCAACACTGAAGTCACGGTGTTACCTTTGCACAGAATCCTTGCGTTTGTATCGCTATAAACGTGTAAAATCTGCTAAAACGGGTTGATAACGCGCAGAAGACACGCTAATCAAAGACGTGGTGTGCAAAGGTCCTAAGGAGTTATGCCCGAGTCGTCACTATTCCGACTCATCATCGAAAAACAAAAGATTCACAACTGTTTTAAATATTTTCCTTTTCCTAGTACTTACCGGTTCGTCATCGATGCTAAATATCTTCAAATAAACTAACTATACAATTCATTTTTATTATATGGTAGGCAGGTAAGGAACAGTTACGTACACGGTACAACGCTCGCACCTACCAAGCTCAATGGTTATGACGCCATATTCCCATCTTTTCGAAGAACCCAGCTTTACTCCAGTGACGGACATCAATGGGCCGCCCGTAATAACTCCATTACCATTTCTCCACCTCCGTTACCGCCTCTTCCGCGTTTCCTTGTAGCCAACATAACGAACATTTGAGAAAACATCTAATATATGGCCAACATTCACAAGACTAATTGGCCGGCTAACTGACCAATGAGAACGGACGTACTCGAGCATAACACTTCCTTGAAAATTGTAGGAAGTAGATAATGGTGGAAAAATTATTGTAGTGATAAAATTATAGAGATAGATAGATAGTTATAGTGGTATGTTAGAGAGAGAGGTCCGAGGAAAAACTTGTAATGCTTGATTAAAGATGGTTATGATATTTTTAACAGTGACATGGAGTCGCTTCAGTCCACGAAGGAGATGACGGGACGAAGTGGATGTCTTCCTTGAGAGTTGGAAAGAAGTAGCACAGAATCGTGATCGTTGGAAGGAATGGAGGGAGGCCTTTGTCCAGCAGTGGGACAATATGGGCTATAATAATGATATTTTTGGCATAGGTAATTTTGTTTCTGCATCTTGTTAGACTGCACGCGCAAATCATTGCATTTTATTTCACACGTCGTCGGCGTCAGTCCATATAACCAAGGTACGAGTGTACTGACTGTCAAGCACTTTTCAACCTTATTACTTAGAGCATAAGGGTGAAAAGCAGAAGGATTCTATCAACTATAGTATTATTTTTCTAGCCATTATCATCTTCAACACCACAACCAACACATTTTCGTAAGGTTCTCTAAACATCGAATCCTATTCCATGTTTGTCTCTCCGATATGTCCTTGCTTTGGTCACCCTCTATATACAACTTGTAAGTCGTTACTCTAATTGGTTATTACTTATGATGCGCCTAATTTATCAAACGTAGTTCCAATTTGATTTATTGTGGCGTTCATTAGGCACAGACAGTTAACCACATACGGTTCCTTGGACCAAGATAGTTCAAGCGGGACCCAGATATGAATTTAGAGGAAATTAAGACCTCTTTAGAAATCTGGCTACATTAGATAGAGTTCATATGTAAGTTAAAATAAGTACACTATCAAATTCAACGGTTTTCCTTTCAGCATTGAATCATCGATAAGAATATTTTGATGTTTTTCGCAATTTCGTAATAAACCCCTGAAATAATTATATTATTTTCAAAGTACCATAAACAAGCTGCCTTTTCTACAAAATATTTTTTCTTATTTCTAAAAATATTAATCATCATCAGCTACAGCCCGACTTCATCCACTGCTGGGAACGTATAGGCCTCTCTCTGCTGGAGCCAAGCTCTTGTGCCAACCTCATCCAGGAAATTCCCGCGATGGCAACAATGTCGACTGCCCATCTCGCTGCTGGACGATCAACATTTCTCTTTCCAGTCCTTGGATGCCACACAGTCACAGCTTACCTGCCATTAACTCTCTAAAAAGATCACCTACTTGCAAATACAAGATCATTTGTAAACCACTGCAACAAAATCCTTTTAAGAATAACGCCGTCTGTACCACAGTATATTCGATACCATTTTACTAGCACTTTTAACCATCACAATTTTATCAAAATACTCCCCACTCTATAATATTTTGTATCTCAATTCCGCTATACATTTCAAAATGGCTGTGCATTAAGATAGGATTTAACACGACAGGACTATTAGGTGTCGTTTAATATGATAGTGCTGTGTACACAATGTAATGTTGGTATGAATAGCTTTGGTTTTCTTAAGGTGTGGACTGACTGGCGGAGCTGCTCAATATTATTGGTCACGTTACAAATTTACCACGGGTTAGATACATCTGAATCGCCATTTTATCTATGCAAGTCTGAGTGAGGAGGAGCGGGCGAGGAGAGTATGAGGCTCTTCAGGTTAATTATCACTTTATGATAAAAGAGATGCCTAGATAACTAAAGAAGACTAACTTTGCAAAGGCAGGTCCTATGCAAAGTTAGTCTTGTTCGTCTTCAATATCAAAAAAATATCTATGAACCAAATTCCAATGTGTATATTTAAAATTCCTGCAGATTAGACCACTATTTAACAGAAAGAAACGAAAAATTATCTGGTCCCTCACGGTGATCAAAGGACCACATTTCATTTATGCAGAGGACTCTTCAAACTGACCTATTTTGATGGACAAAATATTAATTTAACATCACGCCTGTAATTCCAGAAGGGTTAGGCAGGTTAGTTTACCTAATAGTACACCCACATTTCGCCAGTTAATAGGGCCTATTGCCATTAACCACACAAATCTAGACTACGCGGCTGCTACTGAAAAATTGACCCGAGAATCGAACCCAGGACATCATACTCAGCAGTAGCGATTGCCACCACTGGATATAAATATCTCTGAAAAATAAAATGAAAGTCTTACTAAGTGTGGACTTACTGTGACCGACAATATTTTAGTTTTAGGTGGGAATTTCCGACCTGAACCATTTTATTAAACAAACCATTATCTCTGAAAACATATCTCAAGATTAGATCAGACCCCTACCAAAGCCTACGCAACACTAGCCCGACCACGCGGCGATCGCTTAAAACGCTATTAATCGCAGTAAGTCGCCGTACGAAGTAATCAACGTATAATTTATTGCTACATTTATGCGCATCGAGCCATATTCACGTACCGAGTCATTTGCTCTGCGGACTTTAATGAGGATTATTTCATAAACGGTTTAAAAATAAAGATAATATTTGCGTTGGTCCATTATTGATGTAGTGAAGTCATCAGGGTATATGGTATGATGCTAACGATGCTTTTATATTAAAATGTTTTAGTCGTTGCTGGCAAAGAGTAATCAACGATTATTCTACTAGGACTATGTTTGGACGCCAGCACATCAAGCTACCCGAAACTGTCCAAATTTTGCCAATCAACCTTGATCCTAAAGCTTCAATGATAAAGTTGAAAATATTTTAAAGAACTTTGACAGATTGTAGTAGCTTGATGTGCTGGCGTCTGTACCTAGGTATCTATTAAAGTGAGTCAGCCTGTTTATTTTTACCACGTTCAAAAAAAGCACTAAGTTTTGAAGATAAATAACTCTGTACCACGATAAATAAATAAATATAACATCAAAGTGTAATCATTGCCAGTGAGGAAATGATAGCTTGTATTGTTCTAGAAATAAAAGATTAAGATCAAAGACCAAAAAATACAAACATATCGAAAATAAGATAAAAGGATATTGTGAAAACTCTGCATGACAATTTAGCTATGCATGATCTGCCTAGCCTTTTCCCAACTATGTTGCGGTCGGCTTCCAGTCTAACCGGATGCAGCTGAATACCAGTAATTTACATGGAGCGACTGCCTATCTGACCTCCACAACCCAGTTAGTACTGGGTAATACGATACCCCTTGGTTAGACTGGTTGTCAGACTTTTTTTAACCCACTGTATAACGACTGTCAAAGATCTTCAAATGACAGCCGGGACCAACGGCTTAACGTGCTTTCCGAGGCACGGAGGAAACTCGGTATGTAATGGGTGGTCACCCATCCACAGACCAACCTAGGTAAGCACGGTTTAACCTAAAGATCGACCCGAGCGGCTGTTATTATTTAGCCACGAGGTCCTCCTCATAACAATTTAGCTATGCAATAAAAATAAAATACACCCTATCTATCTTTCAAAAGGGTCAAATACTGATAATAAACAAATAAAAGGCCAACACATGTTTCTCTTCAATTTTATTTGCCTCTAGAACACAAGAAAATCCAGTTACGATCACAAAATACATTTAGCCCCCTCATACATTAAGAGGGCCACTAAAGTAATGGTAATTCTAAGCGCAATGGCACTCGGTTTCCATTTTAAACACATTTGTTTCAGTACATTATCATAATAAAATTATTTAAATACCAACTGGCTACTTACTCTAGAACGAAAGATACGTTCATAAAATTTCTTTAGGGGGATATGATAAGAATTTATTATTTTATCTTTGAAAAATAAAATAAAATGATGTAAACTACGTTTTATTTATTCGTCAACTGGCGAGTGTGAAAATCGCGCGTGACCATTCAATCTTTTTTTTTGTCGTCAACTCGCTCGCACCATAGAAAGTACAGTCAAATAAAAACGGATTGCAACCAATAACTATAAATAACTAGCTATTGCCCGCGCTGACTATTTACTTATATTTCTGAATACGTTAAAGCCTATTTTGGAGGTGCGGAAGGAGGCGAAGCGATGCATGATTCCCAAGCATGGCATCGTTGCCAGAATGTTACTTTTGTAACATTTCACGTTACATTTGACCTTCTCATGTTATCTCCATGTTACTCGACTCAAAATGTTACTTTTACGTTTGAAGTGGGTACCTATATTATACGAAATGTTTGTAGCTGACTGTACATCTAACATAGGTATTTAATGTAAGGTTATCAAGGTCGAGCGAGTTGACTACCAAAAAAAGGTAAAATTGGAAGGTACCAACTCGCGCGCACTCGCGAGTTTCACACTCGCCAATTACCACATTTACCATGAGATTAATCGAATACTCTTTATTATGTATGTACAGTTTTTAAATTACGAATGGAAATATCATAATTGTTGAATGTCGATGAACTGATGTCCGTTGGGGTAGACATTAGCAAACGTAAGGTTCGCTCGCGGTAAGGAACGCTCCAGGCAAGGAAGAGGAGCAATGACTTCGCAGAGTGACTGGTTGCAACTGGATGAGAAATGCATGGAACTATTACTGCAGGAGGAAAGGCTTGTGTCTAGTAATGGGCTGCAGGAGTGGCAGGACTTTCATACAAGCCTTAAAGCTTGACTTCTTCTGCTTTTGACTCTTCATGATGTTATGGTTTGTGAACAGTCAGCTCGCCTTAAAACCTTGCCGTATTGTTGAACGCTAGGCATGCCACTGGGCTACTGATGATAAGAAATAAAAAGGTTTTATTTAACTCGCAAAAGACAATACAGTAGAACAAAATTAAATAAAAAAAAACAACCAAAACAAAAAAAAATAAAACATACTCGTACATTTAACGAAATTGTTCCTGTACGAGGCCAAATTGCCGTTATCTCAGCATGGTACGGAAAATGTCACAGCGCTGGTATTCGGATAGGGGCCCAAGCATAATGCCATAGTGTATCACAATTTTTAGATGGACATATAAAAGAAGAAGAAATAATACATCTGAATTTTGAAGATGGCAGATTGTTTTCATTGGCACATAAGAGCACGTTGAAGCGAAAACACTTTCTTTAGTTCGTATTTATGACCACAACAACAGGTGGAAAGAGACTGTCATTTTACAGAAGCCATAACATTTCATTCACAACCAACTCATTAAAAAACAAAACGAACATAAACACTTCGTACATATTTTCCCACAATTATGCAAATACAAACACGATTGTGTATATTCTAATGAGGCGTTATGTGCACGCGCAGCTTTTTACAAAACAATTTATTTTATTGCTGGCAACGCGGCAAATTAGTTGCCTTTTACACATGCAATTGATCAAGTACTACTGCTTTATGTAAATCATTTGTTACAGATACGGGCAAAAAAATGCCTTTCAAAGATAATTATGATAAAGTATCTCATAAAAAAGCGTTAATGATATGGAAATTATATAAAAAATAGTTGCTTTTTTTCTGTGATAAATTAAGTCACGTGAGCTTTGCCATCTATTATTGTGTCCTGGATCTCTTGACTATTGAGAATAAGACATATGTAAATATAAACTTACTTTATATTCATACAGTAAGTTTAATAAACCTTGGAGTCACTAAAATAGAGTTTCCTATAGATTCAATTTGATAAATTGAGACAATAAACCCAAATTTTGTCTAAAGATACCTAAATCTAGGCTACTGAACTTCAGTCTTTAAAACCAAAAATTTTTCTTTCGTGCACTGCCGTTATAATACCTAGTCGTCATAGGAAATAATTCAAACTCTCAACAGCCTACTTACTCACTGCTTAACACATTAAGCGTTCAAACATATCTTTAAAATTACCCGCCTTTAGAATTACCCGTCTTTAAAATAACCCATCTTTAAAATCAGCTACATTATGCCAATGTTCAGCGGATGCGCGAGCACAGACCCTCGATGATCTACAGATATCATAGTACTTAATGACATGCTAGATCTTGCGATAAATCTATGCGCAGGCGACGCCGAAATGTGTGCTGGACACGCAACGCGAATTCGATCATATTTCTTCGTATACTTGGCAAGGGAACTTGGTAAACGTATGGTTGTAACTTAATGTGGATACAACATGAAAAATTATTATATTGGTGACAAAAAAAAAGCTTTAATGTTAATGGCCTTGTAAAAAGTGTTTACCTGCCACCTAGACATGAACTGCAGTGCCCATTCTGGGAAACTCTTAAGCAATTACAGGTCAAGATTGACCGCTGAACAAAATCATGCCGAATGGAGTATCATTACCTAATTCTGAAATGCCATGTGTGAAGCCACACAGGACATAGCTCGTCTTCTTTCTTGTCCGGTATGCATAACCACCTTGAACGAGAGCTTGAACGAGGAGAATGACAGAATTATCCTGGACAATCAACATCAGAAGATTCGTGTAGGTAGTATACCTAAAGTAATGTAACAGCCGAAGACATAGTGAATAAGGGTTCTGTTGTCTTCATGAGTGGCTTTCACTGTACACTGGTACCCTCTAAGTTCATGTAACACTTATTCAATGAATATTTCATGAAAAATTCATTCAATAGGGTTAAATGGACTTCCAGCGTTATATTGATGATTTTCATGATTGTGATTCTGTAACATACATGTTACTGGCGGGACGATTTTTTTCATCAACTTACAACCTGACAATGACCTGCAAGTTGCAAAAAACGTAAGAAAATTTGAATTTCGCGGGTTACTCTGACGCAACTACCTTAAGCCCGAACTCCACCGAAGCAGAACCGAGCGTAGATGTGTGAAGCGGAGAGTAGAGGAGGCGTAAAAGTAGTGTGTATCCACCAAAGCTGTGCAAAGGGGCACACCGCTCACAACAGTCACAACACACCGCTCACAGCACACAGCTCACCGCACACCGCTCACCACACACGAGCACTCATCTCTCTTCTCGTCTCCGCTGGCCTAAACAATTGACCATTTGTGCAACCATTTTCTCTAGATTCACCCAAAAAAGTAAATACTTAAGATAATTGATCTATATATTACAAACTTACTAAGCCATTATAGAAAACCTTTAACGCCTTAAAAGTATCGAGAAAACATAAAGATTGTTCGTGCCGATCCCACTTAATGTTTCACTCGGTTAGTAATCGTTTCGTTGAAAGTCCGTCTCTTAAGACTATTTTAGTTCGTCTAAAGAATTTACAGGAGCAGGAGTCCATTAGTCATTACTAATAATTCATTTGATTTGAGAATGAGGTTGATTTTTGTAAAAAAAAAAGTGTGTGTGTACTTATTACACACGTAAGAAGTTATACTTCTTTGGCGTATAAAACTAAAATGCTGACTAGCTAACTTCCGGGTGTATGTTAACTAGCTAACTTCCGGGTGTATGTTAACTAGCTAACTTCAGGGTGTCGATGTCGGTTTTTCGTGACTAATCGTGACGTTGTGCGCGCGCATCGTAAAAATGTAGGTACTCTCGTCATTTTTCCCTAACGCGCTAAAAAAAGTATAACTTCAAAAAGTTGTTTTCATCCATTTTTGGAGAGATATTAGTAGATTGGTCTTGGTAGAATTAGTTATGATTTATTAATTTATTTTTTTGTTTAGATATCTGACCTATGTTATGCCATGGTAAGTACCTACTTTGACTTAAGTAATAACTCGACATATTCATATCAATAGCAGTATTTAATATTCACCAAAGCATTTTTTGTACAAAAAGAAGAAAAAATGCCATAATATTTTTACTAAGATAGATTATGGCACTCAAATCAATGCATAAATATTTTAGGACTGCATAAGTATTTTCGAAGCTTCGTTTAATATTACTGATAACATTTCAGTTAATTTTACCTCGATTTTACTATCGAAAGAGTATTTCTTTATTAGGCACGCTCCTCAAAGTCTGGCTCGTGATTTATCGATTCTTGAACGTCCTTAATTGATCGAATGGATCTATAATGGATCGATTCATTAGGTCTAGTCGATTCCTTTGCACAATGAACGCCGATGTCCATATAGGATTCGGCATGAATCTGTGAGTTTCGATTAACAAGAATTTAGTTTTAAAACTACATGGTCATCTGAAATGTAATTAGGTTTACTGGGAATTTCGTGGGTATCTTTAACCTAACTTATCAAGAGTTTAAGCAAATTAGCAACGCCGTAGTCGTGTAACCATCCACAAATTGTGGGTGAGTTTGGGGGGAATATTTATAATTTGATAGAATGCAATAGAATAATATATTTAAAAAGTATTACATCAAAAAGTATACATTTATAAATGAATGAATGGTGATGTTTTGTATGAAGTGAAAAAACTTAAAAAAACAATATCTTCTACCTATATATATTTTTATACATCTATTGAAAATCTACTTCAAACGATAATCTTTTATAATGGCCTAGACGATGGCTATCAAGCTTTTTGTACATACTTAATAGTACCATGGTTCTGTATGCCCTTAACAACTTGAACAGTAAAGACATTTTCTTTTCGATAGCTTACGTCAGTCCAATTTGTCTTTTCTAATAACGTTATCGAATGTCAGTTTCACAAGGCCCTCAGATCTATTCTAGTAGGCAATAACTTCCTTTGCCCATCTAGTCCAGGATTAAGAGGATGTATAAAACACGGGGTATTTCTCATTATAAACATAAATTAGAATATAATCATGATCTGCACCCCAAGTGGCGCTAACGTTGCACTTTAATTAGATCGGCAGCCATTATGCCCACCTCGTAAAAGTGAACGAGCGTAATCTAAGATGAAATTACGCATTAAAAAGATAACAACGTGTTGAAAAGCATGTTACTGGATTAAAATGTAGTACTAAAAATTTTGTAGTGATTACACATGATTTTATTTACCCACTTGGGATAAACTTTCCTTTATGGGCCATCGAGTTGGAAGTTCATATTTTTTTTGTAGATAGTACTCATGAATAGAAAGGTTTTTACAAATTTTCAAGTTGCGGAGATTCACGGTTTACGAGATATATTTTGTTAAAGTTTCCATACAAATTGGAAATTATCACGCCATTTGACAGACGTCAAAGTTAGCATTTCACGTTCCATTGACGGTAGAGGTGTATCCTATTAAATTTTATGTCATTTGTTTTACTTAAATATAATTTTATTTTCACATATAAAATTTGGTGTGTAATTAATGAGCACAATAATATGCAATTACATTGACATTTTTACACAAATAATTAATAGTTTATCTTTAGTTGACACTGTGGAACGGAACGTGAACCTCTTCACGTTCCGTTCCACAGTGTAAACAAAATTCGCCGTTTAGTGAATGTGTGTCAAATGTTTAGGTTAGGTTAGGTTATAACGGTGACCTGCCAGAAACGACTAGATTATATAGAAAGAAATATGGAAAAAAAAATATTCTAATCTAAAATCTTTTACCATGGATATTTCTATAACCATGGGGTTCCGCGGGGTGGGGATGGTACAGGGAGGTATCCCCATCCCCCCCCCCCCCGCCCCCTGCACCATAAATCGATGGACATTTACGGAAAAAAATATTCTAACCTCAAAACTTTAACCATGGATATCTCCATAACCATGGGGCTCCGCAGTGTGGGGATGGTACAGGGGGATAGCCCCACCCCCCCCTCCCCCTCAAACCCTCAAAACCCCATAAATCGATGGCCCATAAAGGAAAGTTTAACCCCTACTTGTGACTGAATCAGTGTTTCCAAAGGAAATAAAAACATGGAAACTATTCCAAGGTGACTGATTCTTGTATCACATAAATTAACTTATGGAAAATATAAAACATGAAATGAATGAAAGTGTCACAGATAAAGAATGAAAATTTGTTTCACAATTTTCCACTCAATGCCAGACTCTGCTTGATCGCAATTAGCGCGATCAAGTGTCGTGAAGTGGCAAGATAAACTGTGCACAGAAACTAAAAAAAAAACAAACCTTTGAATTTTTCGAAATGCAACTTATCAATGTCATGAACTTAGTCATGATCAGAGTTTGAAAACCACTAGAATAAATTAAATACACAGCAAAACATTCCATTTAACTCCAACCTCGCTTACTCCAATTTCACACATTCCATTTTCAAAATACGCAAATCAAACATGGCCGTAATAAGTGTTGGCATTGACGAAATTATGTAAATAAGTGTGAGCAAACAGTCAGCACGAAGTTATTTTACCTCTGACGTTCAGCAGTCCTAAAACAACCTTATTATTACGAAAATAAAGATAACTATAATTTTGTATCAACATAACGCTGGCAGGTTGTCATGGGGACAGTTGCAATAGAAGAAAAGAAACTGGCCAAGTGCCGGACTCGCGCATGAAAGGTTCTGTACTATCGTAATAGGGGGTGAGCCTCCTTTTAATTTTTAATGTATTTTTATTACTTGCTGTCATAGCGGCAACAGAATACACATTATGTGAAAATTTCAACTGTCTACCTATTACGGATCATGAGATATATATAAAAGCCCGCAGACAGGCGGACGGAACGGACGTTAGCACATCCGTCCTTCCATCCGTCCATCCTTCGGGTACGGAACCCTAAAAATTGATAGACTTGACAGTGATAGCAACCTAACAACAACCTTATTGCTACGAGGATATAGATTACGATTTTGACATGTGAGGGTAAATTAACTGTGAAAGTACTGTAGATGAAATTCCCAACGGTTCACGGTTGTCGCGCGTTTGCGCGGTCGGCGACGCGACGCGTCTCGTTAGCCGCGCCGCGATTTATTCGCGTTACTGTCGCCTCACGTTATGTTATTTATTATTTTATACAAACCGCTTGATTTATTTCGTGTCGGTTCAATGGCGAATTTGTTAGAATTAGAATTGAACACCCACGGGTGTGTGGGTGCTGGAGTTAAAAAGTGTATCATTAGCTTCTGTGGGGTTCTGTACAATGTACAAAATGTGGTTATAAGATGGAAACTTCTAGAGATAATATTTTGCCGATAATAGTTAGTTATGTTAGTTAGCTGAAACTAGCATAGTAGCATTACACCAAGACATAAGTAATTCTTGAAATGTTTTAGAATATATTCTAGTATTATCTATCATCAATCTTAGTGACTGGATGAGACTCGCACAGACCAAGGAAGCATAGAGCAAAGGAGAGGAGGCTTATACTCAGCAATGATAATGATGATGATCACTAAGTGTGTGATTGTTACGAACAAGAAGGCTTTACACACATACATATATAAGTCCATGTGATTAAATGACTCCCATTCACGACGAGCACAATCAACCATAAATCTTATATTTATGTTATATTACACAGCTGGACACGCAAAAAGCTATAGATTATGAGATACACCCGAAACCTATTTATATTTATGAAAGAAATACTAAAAACTTTTAAGGTAATATTTATTTTTATCTACAGGATGTTTAAAGCACGATAAGTAACCTTTTGAGTTATTTATTTTCCAATTCAACAGTGTAGTTGCTACGAGCAATTCCAAAGCATTTGATACCAGGTACGTATGCCGCACATGAAACGTTTGAAGACCGCTAATGATAAATGAATACATGAAGAGCCTACTTATCAGCACTCATTATACCCATAACTTGATATAAAAGCATGCGGAGGCTACTTATAGGCGGGATCCCAATTACATCGCAGTATTCCTGTACAAATGTTGCTTATTCCCTTATCGGGCGCGCGCTACCCACAGACATGACTTATAATTATCCCAAGCTATATATCATTTTTTTTTACAGTGACGTGCGTACGCGTTTGCAATTGATTCCGCACGTTCACGCGATCCGGCAAGATTTCCACTCGCCAATTGCTCCGCAAAAACGCACCTCACCATTTACGCGGCCCGGCACGTCTGGCGCCTCTACGCAACCCCCGCCCCTCCCACACCGCGCCCGACCAATCACAGTAATCTATTCGAAATTAGAACTTCACGCGCGCGATTACAATCAAAGAGTACGGTTTGCGCGGGAAACGTTGCGGCGCCATGTTTGTTTTTTTACTGTAACTTTCCGTTTCACGCGACATCGTTAGCGGTAGATCGGGAAATGATATTTCAAACCTCAATTACACCATCCGTCAAGTTAATTCTCTGGGGGCAGCAATTTTGTCATTCAAAATCGTTGAAACCAGTCAGCGGCCCATTATGGGATTAATTAATGGCCCGCTGGTTGCGGGGTGGCCATAAGCCGATGTAAACGACTCGGTCGCTTGTCCCACATGTACAAGAAAAACGTTGGAAGCGCGTGTCTCGATCGTGACTACATCAGTCAAATCTTCGCTTGATATTCAAGGGATAGCATTCGTTACGACATGCGACAGCGCGTGCGACTCTCATACGTATTATGGATTATTTGCTGAATATATTATTGTAATGTGTGCCGTTAACAACATAAAGTTCGTTTAAAATCAAACAAGATACGAATGTGAATAATCATGGTATAATAACTTCGCTCTGACATGACAATCATAGCTATACAAATGCTCACACAGATTTATTCGTTTTCTCAAACAGATTCAACAAAAGCTGCCATATTAGAAGAAATATATAATCATAAAATAACATCACGCCTGTAATCCCCGAAGGGTTAGGCAGAAGTGCAGGTACCTAATAGTACACTCACATTTCGCCAGTTATGTTTTTGTAAGTCTCATGTAATAGGGGGCGAGCCTATTGCCATCAACCGGGCACAAATCCAGACTCCGTAGCTGCTATTGAGAAATTCGTGATGGAAAAACCCAGTAGAACTTTGCCAGACCCGGGAATTGAATCCAAGACCTCATGTTCACCAGTCGCGCTTGCGACCACTAGACCAACGAGGCAGTCAATATATAGGGTGACTGGGAATTAGTGACCGATACGTATACACGTGATTGTACTTATCATAACAAACAACTTTCCCAAAGAAACAAGTTAGTATCGGTCACTAATTACCAGTCACCCTATATACATATATATATATGTATATATAAACTTGTGTTATGTGTTATAAGAATTGTTAGCCATACTATCAAATTACAATGATAGTTGTAAGTTGTATTAATAAATAATTATATAAATAAATATTTCACCAGTAATGAACTCGACTGAACTGCACAGAACACTATAATAGTCCGCTCTACACAATCCGAGAACCATCGTAAATAAAACTAGAATAAAGCTCTGTAATTTTGTTGGCACAATATTTATTACATAACACAATATATGACAGCACAATGAGGCCAATACGGGAAACATTTGTAATTAAGCCAACAGAGAAGCTACACAATCATATCCTTTGTCCGGCAATACATTACATGACAGCCTACTATAGCACAACAAACTTACCTTTACACTCCAACCACTCAAGAATCATCTCTACGCCTCAGAAAATTAGATCGAGCGTTACATTTTTGGGTGCAAAAATAATGGTTATCGTATCTCTACGTAAAAGGCGTTCCAAATCACGCAGCGAGCATTGCGTTTAGTCTGCACAGACAATGCTAATAAGACAAGTGCTTCGTACAACGGAACGAATAGATGACAGGTTACAATGCTTACAGCGGAAACCATTGTAGGCTCTGTTAAAATTATTATCGAAGTGTATTGAGAGTTGGGGATACAAGATGTGCTTAGACATGTTTGTGGTTCGAAGGACCAGATAAGCAGAAGGTACCCAGATTACTAAAACAGCTTTACCTGAAATGTTTTTTTTTTATTTTAGACCTCCATGAGGAAAGGAATGAGATGATCGGATGAGTCAAATATTTTTTTTAATTGGCTTGTTTTTTCTTATATATGTTTGTCTTTTACTTTTGACCTCCTTCATTAGTTACATTTACCCTGGTCTCCAAAACACAATAATAAGTTTATTGAATCTTGGTAATATTTACCTAAAATTTATAGATTTCCACTGACCGGAATCCTTAATGAATCTGAATATTTCATGTATTCAGTCAGCCATTTCGTAATGGATTCAGACACACACGATCTGAATTATTCGCTATGGTAATACTGCCATTGGTAGGTGCCCTTAATTGCCAATGATCGCTATCATTCTAGACGCACTAAATTTCAAACCATAGACATAATATGCGACCTTTCAAAAAAAAACAATGTTAAAATTATACATCATACAATTAATTAAAACTCAAGTGATAAATGCGCAAATATTTAGCAAAAGGAACTTGAAACAGATCATAGAATTAATTTATTTGTGATGGATAAAAACGCGGTATTTTTTCTGACACTTTTTACTTTTAGAAATAAATTGTAACAGTACGAGTATGTTTGGGGACTTGTCCAATGATTGGTAAGCTATATATTTTTATTAACCTTTTCTTTAAATACTGTGCGATGGATGGTCTGCCGTCAGAACATAAATTGAACATCGGCCATTACAAAAATGTCTTTTGGCGGAAAAACATGGCGGCCGCTTATCATAGACAATCGACAATGGAATAGAATGGTTTTGAAATTAAAATGTAACTGTTGTTAGAGCTGTATCACAATAAATAATACATTTTGTTCGTTATATTTACATTTGTTACCGTTTTACACGTTAATTAATATGAAATAACAAAGCGTGTGTGTGTCAATGAGCATTTGATGATAATTCCACTGTTTCATTTAACATTATAAGCTCCATGAAAAACAAAAAACAGCAATAAAACTTATCTATGGGTTGGTATTGACGAAGTCCATTAAGCCCAATTACAGAGTATTTCGATCGGGGACTTTCAACAGATCAACTTTGTTGCAGAAACGTGTAGATAATCCATTACAAGTGTGATTTCAATCGTTTTCCATATAATTTTCTTAATGCCCATATTAGGCAGTACCACCCAGACCGCGTGCTTGAATCCTAAAATATACCACAACTACAAACAGTCTGTTGAAACTGTATTTCCTCTACTATAAGGTTTACAATCGCCACATTTGTCGTTATAAGAAGTGGTAATATAATGTTGCAACAATGATGGAGGAGTGTATCCGAAGGCGGGAACAAACACGCGCCATTCGCGATACCTCTATAAACTTAAAGTATAAACAATTGCGCGACACATTGACTATTGTATGATTGTTTCTTTGATTTGTGATTGGAGATTACATTGTTCACAAAAAACATCCAACACTCAACCGTAAAACAATTATCTAATAAGGTGTGTACAAACAACTATATAATAATACTAGGTGTCCCGCGCAACTTCGTCTGCGTCAAACCTAGATAACGACTGCAGCGCCATCTGTCGGGCTAATTTGTGAATCTAAACCATCCAGGGAGCCACCCAAACGCATACAAAAAAAATCATTCAAATCGGTCCAGCCGTTTAGGAGGAGTTCAGTGACATACACACGCACAGTAGAATTATATATATAAAGAAGATAAACAATTTGAAAGTACGATTAGAAATAATCCAGTTTGGTATTAATAGTTTCAGTTCCGACATTAAGTTGTAAAGTTAAGCGTTAACCATACTTCATGGGTCGTCCCTCAGGCTGGTATGCTGGTATTGTGTGCTGTCAACAAAGGCGCGGGCGCCGAGCGCCAGGGTGGGACTGTAGGATAGGCGCCAAGCCAAGATGTAGTAGGATCCTCTAGGAATAGCGATGTAACAAAGCGGAAATCCACATTACGCACCGTCGGGGGCACGGGGCACGCAAGTTACAAAAAAATCTTCGTCAAGGTACACGTATGTTTCAATTGCTTCGTTTTCATGTAGTACAAGCTACAAGTACTGTCGTACAAAGTGACGTACCCGTCACTTTGTACCGCATGCTCCAAAGAATTTTATTTGTTTTCCCAACTGTCGTCACAACACACGAGTCGCTGGAGCCCGCAGCTCGTGGCTTATAATAGCTTATAGCGGTGCATAACAAGGAGAGGTAAAAAAAAGATGAATGGATTGCGTGGGGAATGATATGAAAGAGACAGGAGTAAATGATGCCGTGACGTCTGACAGGGGAGAATAGAAGAAGAAAACGTGTTACGCCAGAAAAATAAAATAAAAACTGAATGGGCGCCAATACCACAGCCAATTCGCAGTGTGGTAACGTGGTGATAAACACGCAATTAGGCAATTATTTAATGACAGTAAAATCCCCACAATCCCCACACCTTTGTTTGCTGTTCTGGTGTGGTTTGTGGCGGCTTTTCATGGGAAACTACGGATAGAATAGAATAATAATTTATTGTTGTTGAAGGTGGGGTCACAAAACTTTTAGAGAAAAACTAAACGAAAGATAGCTATTGAATTAATTATCATAAACTACCGAAAAGCCTATGTCAATCACGTTAAAAGTCGTTGCAGATATACGAAACGCTTTGACAGCAATTGCCACTTGTTTAGACCGTCAGGATTGAAAATCTGGCTAAAATCTCTGTTCATCCCTTCTATTCGAAAAGTGTCGTTTTCTTCCTTTTTAAGCGGGAGCAAAGTAGCTCTTTTCTCCACTAGACTTTTTAGCGGGCGGTAATGAGATTTGAATTTGGAAAATGAATTGTTCATTGAAATCGAACGCAAATTGTATAAATTACTGGCTGTAATTAGTGTTGACTGGAAGGTGGACGCGCGGGTTCTCGAGAGATGGAAGGAATGGAGGGAGGCCTTTGCCCAGGAGTGGGACAGAGCAGGCTAGTAAAAAAAAAAAAGTTTTGGTTGTAAGGTGCGGGGAGGTGCGGGGAGGCGCGGTCACTAAAAAAAAAACAAAAGCGCGCGATTTACTTCCCTGTTCTTGCAAACGATACGGACTATAATGTATTTTGCAATGAAAATTGCAAAATACATTATATGAAAAGAAAAAAAAATGAGTTCTACGTCGAGTTCTGAAAGTGATAGTGCATTAACTCCTGAAACAATAAAAATAAAAGCTAATAACGTCATACAAAACTTAATACCTAGGAAATCCCGGGAGAAATATTTAAAGGCCTATGACAATTTCAAACTATGAAAAAATTTAAAAGGAGCGAAGACGTTTTCGGAAAGTGTATTTTTGACCTATTTTCAAGAATTAGCTAAAACTAAACAACCTTCTACTCTTGGAGTGTTTACTCAATACTTAAATCAACAGTTAATATCAATAAAGATATTAAAATTGATAGCTACTCAAAATTAGTTGCTTATCTGAAAATACTGTCTGAAGGACACAAACCAAAGAAATCGAAAGTATTTTCCGGACAAAATGTTGAAACTTTCTTGAATGACGCACGAGGGTGAAAATTCAGTTCTGTAGCAGAGGGTAACATCGAAGTTTCCATCGAAAATAAGGAAGAAATCATTGTAGAAAATAATTAATTAAGAGCTGCAGATAATTCGCCCATACCATTGTCGCCACGCCCTTCTACATTAAAAAAATCAGTGCCTTGTCCTGAGCACCAGCCAGATACTGAGATTACAAAAACTCAAAATATAAATAAATCCACAACTATATCAATCCCAAATAAAACAGTGGCAATACATTTTCAAAATTGCGCCAGTGTATCAAATATGAAAATAAATTTGTAATTGAAATGAAACTTATTCATTAATTACTTGAAGTGTCTCTTATTTATTTTCTCATAGAAGGAGATGAAAAGTAGAGTATATGACTCGAGAGCAAAAATATTTTTCGTTCAGGCCTCGCTACGTTCAGGATTCTATTTTAGAATCCCTCGCTATGCTCGGGATTCTATTCTAGAATCCTACGCTTCGCTCTGGATACAAAATAGCGCCCTCGCCGTAAAAATATAAGTTTGCTCCCTTGTCATACAATACATTTAGCACCTAGTGAATTTTGTTATTGATTAGGTACCTAGTTTCACCTTCTACATCTCTCTACCATACCACCCCCTTAAAGCAACTAGCGTAAACATAACTAAGACCCCTAAGTGTCGCAAACAACTTTCTGAGACGCAGAACGCATAAATCGTTTGCGTTCCTTGCGTCGCTTGCGTATCGCGCGGTAGCCGCGTTCTTACTGCGTGTGTACCGCGCACGCACAATGCGACGCATCATCGCTTTAAATGGTAAACTGTAATAATAGATATCGGGTGGTGCAAGTTAGAGGCTGAAAGCGGTATAGAGGTATCCCGCCACACTATTCACAAACAACCCCGACTTCTGAACGCCAGAAACAACAATAGCGACAACCAGAAAATCACTAGGGCAATAAAGGTCCATGAGTTCCAGAGAAACGGTTTATCAATCTTGAATCTCGCAACGAAATTTACTGTAAATTTAAGTAATAGAAAACAACAAATTCGCGTGACGGGTCGCACAGTGTGCTGGATTGGTGAAATTCGGACTGGACACCAGTCACAGTGAAGATCGGCGGCGGTTGACTATCTGATACTGTTAGCCTGCGTCATCCCACTGCTGGGCAAAGACCTCTCCCCAAGACCTCCAGTTGTTTCGATCCAGGGCCAATGTGAGCCACTGGTCTTTGGTTTTATCCAGCTCGTCACGCCATCTTCTACGAGGTCTGCCGCGACGCCTTCTGACTGTGTCAGGGCTCCAAAAAAGTGTACTCGTGTATAAAAATATTATATATTCTAATGTCTAGGTAGCGAGTACTGAAGAATACTCAGCCTACTGTCTTGTGCCAGATCTGTATATGAACTGCTTCAGTCGACAGCGGAGCTCAAGTATAGAGGTATGACGCACTTCATCAGCCTCCATTGAAAAAGGAGGATCATCTGATCCCAAAGATTGTTACCGGGCGGTTGTGTATATATCCCAATCTCGCGGATCTCCCAGCACGATGTGATGATTGATTGATGGATTTTGCGTGACGTCAAACCTTATGCGTGGTTTGCTCATGACGTTGGCGTTGTAGGTGCTGCACTTCAGAGGAGATAAAAAAAATGCCACTGATGCCGCGACTTCACGACGACTACATTCAGCAATCTTCATAAAAAGTACGGGTTATTTGCGAAAATTTAGTGATGGCATTTAGTAACCATGTGTCTCTCGATACTCAGGACTTCACTTACGTTATCTTTTCACTTGGCACTATTATATTATTCTGATAAAAACAGACTCAGAGTAACTTTACAATAATGAAATGTGTAATGAAATATTTACTAGATTTAACTAAATTAATTCCTGCTGTCATAGAGCGGTTCTTCAGTGCACCTTAAATTGTACAATACAACCGCTCATAGCTTAGACCACACGCTATTAGTATGGTACAGGATCACGGGTCGCGCCAAATTGTCCCATTGGCGGCTCATTGTTGGGACACTCAGCCGCGGAAATATCCCACATTGTTATACTATAAATGGTCACCCTTTATTTCGTATGCCAACTACTGTCTGCTTTCAAATTGACTGTAATTTAGGGTCGTCTTGATTTTATATGCAGAGAAGCTGGCTTTGAGAATACAATTATTTTAGATTGTTTTTATTTTTCTTAGAGATCTGCAGATTTTTTTTTTAGAGATTGCAGACTAGTCTCGGTTAGGTTATTATTTAGTTCATTAGCAGGGGAAATAAAGATTATTAAATACATGCTAAATGCCTACATGCCCCGTGAGACCAATCGACAAAAATTACGAACCGTTCCTCTTCTGTTTACGGGTTCTCCTTTAGGATATCACCCCTTAGAACACTTTCCCCTTTTAATAGAGAGGCTTTTCATTAATCCCTCTTTCTTTCGCTAGAAGTTACCACAAGGAGTTCTTGGACAAACTATCATACTTCTTGTTTTTCAAATTCAAATAATTTATTGTGGATCATAGGTTCATAAGATGTTGTGTAATACAGGTAACTCTGCTATGTCCCGCCATTGAGGCATACAACATTCATGAAACAAGTTAATATTTAGTTAAAATACAATACATTCAATTAAATAATTATGTTAAATTACAAATTACAAAAAACACACAAATACAAACAAATTACAAAAAACACACATAAAAACAAACAAATTACAAGTTATAAAACGCAAATTATAAATTGTCAAATAGTACAAATTGGCAAATAGTAGTTTAGGCGATGCATGTCTGTCAGTTAGTGAAATTAAGATTTTGTTTTAAAAGTATATAGTTTAATTCTGTAGAGGCTATGAATGAAACGTTTTTCACGAACAGAATACAAAATAGTAACATTGTTAAGGATCGATTTTCCGGTTTGCCTTAAACGTACCTATCGGATTGTTAAAGATAAACAATCAAACGCTAGTCACATTCTTCAATAAAATTACCTCCTCTTCACAAATAAATAAAGCTCGCTACAAACTATTTACCTAGCGTGAAAACGCGCAAATGATACTTCATCCAAATACGGAACGCGTGAAGATTGAGTAAGTGCAGCAATTATACCGCGAGCGTGTGTACGCGGTGTAGACACACGTGTGTAACTAACTTATTTGTATTGGACGACGATTTAGGGGTAGGAAGCAATGTCGATAAGTAGGTGGTATTGGCTAGTTGTTTTTCTTTAAGTTTGGGTAAATAAATTACTCAATAAGTAAAAAATATGGGTGGGCAATATGCGTGGGTGGGCATCAACTGAGTTCTACAGGTGTTTTAGTAGAAGGTTGCTCTCTGGGAGCCTAGCTAACAAACACTACTGGGGCAGATATTTTTTTATGGGGAATTTTTTAAGTATTTTTTTTACAAAGCAACTGAAAGATTGCTTGAATTTCCCAATTAAAATAGCAACAACACGATGACGTCATTTCAATCATGTCTTGGTAAGCCTCACGCTCACGAACGCATATGGAAACTACGGTACTTTAAAAAAAAAACTTTCTACTAAATTTCAACCTTGCTGTGAGCTGTAGACAAATATTAAGCTAACCGATAAATCTTCGAACCTCAGATATCTAAGGTTTTCAGTAGGTAACACACATGTATACAGAAATAGTAATCCATATTGGGAACATCAGCCGACATAGGATTTTCCAATGAATAAATTATGGTGTCAAGCCCCGGGACCGGAAATTTGCATCAAAGCAGTAAATTGAACAAATTTGAAATTCATCGATCCGACATAGTTTCAACACTTGCTGAATTAAACTCCCATAACATGGATTTATACGTTCGGTTATTACCATTCGCAACTTGATATCAAAAATACAATATGTCGATATTCCATTCTGCCATAAAATAGGCAGAATTCAATATTTCCTTTCTCTTTGAGAAAACTGAAAGGCATTTAGGAAGAGCTGATTTCGTAATTTAGAAACACAATTTGAAAAATGCATGGACATATTAAGTAATGTAGAAAATGTTTCTAAAAACAGCAGGACTAACACGACGCAGTACTAATCGATAAATAAATCGGTGGGATAATTGTTCTCTAATAAAAATCAATTACTCGATAATTGATTAGCTCGCAAGTTTAGCATTCTCGGAATCTCTACAATGTCCATGACCACTTAACTTTTTTAAAGGCACAACAACTTTAAAGCATTATTTACAGGTTTTTTCATTGTACAAACAGCTTCATCCAGCTTCTACCAGATAGTAATTGCCATATAAGCCAGTTTACTCGATCCTAGAAAAAACTTAACACGGCTCCTATATTACTGCTGAATAGGGAAAACTGTTGTTTTCTACAGCACCATTTTGCACTGTAATTTATCTTGGATAAGGTTTACTTTTAAATGAAAGTTAGTAAACTAATTCAATGTTATATTTAAATTACGGTCGCTTTAGAAGTCAAATCCAGATTTTAAAATATTCCTATATGGTAAGTATACTATGAATTCATTATGCAAGAAAAACGAAAACCACATTAATTTAAATAGAACAGAAGAACAGGTTATTTTCTTTTCATTCTTTTATTCCCAGTAATAACCAGGTCCATAATAAAATCGACTAAAACCATTTTCAAAACACCAATGAAATCTCATCACTAGAAGATAACCCGCCATTTTTAAAAAAACAAAACCATAGACTCGAAATGGTCACTTCTTTCTTTAATTTTAACGCATGCAAATTGGTTATAATCTGAAAATAGAAGCTAGGAAATGAAATATTCTAACAAGGTGTACTGACATAACAAAGAGTAGCCCCGAGCGGTTTTCATTACGCTAGTGCAAGTATAATGACACAGCTGAGCCGACCTTTGGGCTCTGAGGAAATCCCTGGCTTGCACATAATCGTTTGGTAATATTTAGCGGTAAAGATTGGATTATTGCAATGTTCATTATGACCTGAATTGTAGGGGAGGTAACTTCCGTGGAAAGATGGAAATCTTTCAAACTTTGAAAGCTTTAAAATAATGTACCTACAGCATCGTCACTATCCTGCCCCTGCACCATGTTGCAGATCGATGCAACATGATTTTTTCTTCTATTCTCTCCTGTCAACCGTCTAAATGAAGAACTTACAGCCTAATTGAGTACACAGCAAACAATAATGACTATAGTTTGTTTTAAATAGAACAGACATTTCTAAAATAAGTAAGCAAAGCTCGGGAGGTTTGAGGCATAAGAATCATCAACCTGAAACTTTCCCACTGCGTGGACACAGGTCTCCTCCACAGGTCTCCAGGCCATACTTAATGTCGCTGGTCCAGTGCGATAGACAGTGCCTATAAGATGTCTTTGAATACTTGGTTCTTTCCTTCACCGTGTGAGAGTGGTAATGAAATAAATTGCACAAAGAGAAATGGCTGTCTGGGTTTGAACTCACCCGTAAGTCATACCACTAGGCCACCAGTCCTCAAGCTGACCTGATTGAGGAGGTTCCAGGATTAGAATAATATTAGATACAGCACCACATTGTCCACTTGTTAAAACGTTGTACCTACTAAGTTTGTTCAGTTCAGCGCTTGTCTTAAAAAACCGGCCCAGATTTTATCTGGGCCCGGGAAAATCATTCATTTCTAAGTATCTTCACAGAATCGTTCTTATTCAAAGCAGTTAATTAATACAGGCCTCAGAAATGTGCCTTAAATACTGTACTAAGCGAGGAATCTCCATCATACAGGCACTTAGGATACATACGTAACTCTTATCGGTACTTGAGCGACTGATGACCGTTAGACGGGGTAATTCTAGAATTATTTGCATAATGCTCCGCCTAAGCCCTTATTACGTGTTCTCCGTAAACGTTTGCTGTAGTTATTTAACGTTATCAGCTATAAGAACTATTAATTTGGGCTAGGGCTGGCAGAAAAACGTGATTTTTATTAGTAACGATTTTTTTTTCATCGCTACCGTGTCGAGTCATTGACAAGTAGACTGTTGGACTATTGGTATAAGCATTCTACTCTTTGGTAGACTGTTTAGATGTTTGCATTACTCTGAAGACCCCTTAGAAAATGCAAACTATACCTTTACCCGTGTCTGCAATTTAAAGTGTTTAAGGTACGAGGTTAAAAGTGAAAAATACATGGATTTGGTCCGTGTATTGTCGGGTCATATAAACAGTCGCTCCATGTAAAATACTGCGCATAGTAGTCAGCTGTCTTGGAAAAAAGCTAGGCAGATGATTATGGACCAGAACAGATTTGTCAGGAACTGACGAAAAATTAAGGATGAGCATAACTTGAGACCACATTCGTCAATGACGTATTATAAATCAATAAATATATTTCATTGATATCCGTATATCTAAGGCTTGTTTCCACCTACCACAACCACAACCATACCACAATCACAATTTTGTATTGAAAATTAATAGTACAATTCACACGGACCACATTTAGCCATCATTATCAACCACATGGGTGATACCAATCACAAAGCAAACACCTTTTGTCGCTGCGATGTGGTGTGGTTGTGGTACGTGTGAAACAACCCTTATACGTATATAAATAATAATATAGTAGTTAACTGTAGTTATTTTGAAAGCAAGTGTGTAAGCATTAACAGTTTAAAACATTAAAGTGCTGATACCATCACTGGCTTCACATAAACTAAACTAATAGACGCCATAAGATCACGCCCCACGCGTGGCTCCCATATTCTTGTTAACTTTGGTACGGTAGCCTGACCAGAGAGACATTGTAATATTCGTAATACCCCATTACGATGGGCTATTACAATTACAATGTTAATTTTATGTACTTCATAACTTTAGTAAGTGATTTTCATAAATAATTGTTTACATAATATTAACATTATATTTTAGTAAAATATGAATATCATCAAGAAGCTCAAAACGTTATTTTACTTGAAATTGTATTCAATGAAAGTCTATTAATTTGATATGCTGTGCAGACAAAGCTGCTTGGTTTAAAGTTGTAAGATAGCTGCTTAGATAGCAAAGGGATATTCCTGTTGGAACTCCTGGCCTAAAGAGAAAATTCAGAAACGCATGTTTTTGAATCCCTCCTATTAGGGAGGGATATTTTAAGGGGCAACTAGGATGTTCCCCAGCAAATAGTATGTTTGAATAAAATAGTTTTCAATCTCCTCCACCTAATAACAAAAAGATTAGTTCTTCTCTTACATGCTAAATCAGGCAGTCTTCTTTAGTGATGCAAAAAATTACTAAGTAAGTAGTTGTTCCAAAACTTTTACTGAAATCTTGAAATTATAAAAAGCTTTTAGTTCCAACATTGTCGTACTAGAGTAGGTCTTGGAACGTACCTGTACATTCACATGCTCATGAATACACTCAGCTAAATCCAAAAGCGATTTTCTTTGTGAATTGTGGAATAACTATAGAGATAAGACATAATATTAAATACGTAGTTCATAATAATATGGGGTCCATAAAACTATGTTTGTAACGACATAAAATTGCAATCAACACAGTAAATGAAATTCCCTTTTTAAAGTTGCTAAGAGTATACATATTGGTACTAGGGCTGTACCATGCCTATACATATTTTATGAACTTACTGACATGGCATCCGCGTCCGGTACACGACATAATATCTAGCGCTACATCGGATATTGTGGTTTGGAACTTTATAATGTATCCATACCTGGCCAGCAATACCGATACTTTTAAGGATTTTTTTTTTAAGAATGTCTCATTTAATTTTCTTTTTGCTTTTTTACAGATGGCAGTTAAATTAGACGAAATTAAACTCGATGCCTCCTGATGCATCCAATGAGGCCCATTGGATTTGGAGTACCTCATAAAATAGAAGGGTAAGCAACTAGCACTATTAAAATAATATTACGATTTTACAATTAAATTAGAAACTGTTATACGTAATTTTATCTTGAAATTATGAAACTTCCTAAAATATTAAAGTTAGTTAGATTTTAAGAAGATAATTATATTATAACATATTATTATTTATTTCAGGTTTCAGGAAAATCTTTTCAAGCGAGTTTCTTGCCCATAAATATAGAACCCATATTTGCTATCCCAGCCTTTACTTACAATACCTGATTCTATATGGCCTATTGAAAATTGTCTAGAAGCGAATAACAGTGTCCCATTAAAAACAATAGATTTCCATGTTCAGCGGCAATTGGCTACTATTTGTTTATGGCGCGAAACGCAACAGATAAAATATTCAAATTAGAACGAGCCTATTAATTGTTACACACGTACGTTCGGAATTAATGGCAAATTGAATGTTGCTAAAAATGGAGGCGTTGTGTGATTGCATTGTTTAATGACTGCCGCTGTTGTATTTTATGAAATTGTTTATATTATTTTGTGTATATATTTATAAAAACCTCGTATCATTTTGTTTGTGGTCGCACTCCTCCGAAACGGCTCGACCAATTTTTATGATTTTTTTTGTGTATACTTGGTAGGTATGAGAAAAGGTCGTAAAGTACATTTTACACCATAATTTATATGGCAGAACAACATTTGCGGGGTCAGCTAGTTATGTATGGGAAGTTATTTTAAAACCGTAGGCCAGAAGGCAAGGCAACGAATCTACCTTGACATTCTGTTTCAGCAATGAACACAGCCATCTGACAGATTTTTATGTGAGTTTCAATCTTTATATAAAACAATTTTATTAGGCTGATGGTGCCTCCAAGACCTGACCCTAATCAACTCATGTTATTTGGTAAAAAATGCCCCAAGTTACTAACAATTGGGGCTTACTCAAGATCCGCAGAAAAAGGAAAAATAAAATCCCTTAACTACTAATAAAGTTAATGATCGACAACTTTATTATCCGTATGTCACTAACAGCAGTAAAAATATAATCGCACCACATACTGCTACCTTGCTAGTTGCTACCATCTTGACGTATTATTTATCGATATTAGAATATCGTGATATTAGAGAATCGCGTGTGCTCAGTGCTTCCATCGCTGTTACAATTTATTTTAACCGCTACATCCGCTAACGTCTCAAACTACTAATGGTTATCACCGTATTTGGTATATTGTATTTGGAAGGGAAAGGTGATTAGGCACGGGTGTTAAATCTGTCCGAAAACAACGAATTTATTAAGGAAATTGTTTTGTTCATAAACACTAAACTACTCTGCGTATCTATTATTTTGTAATACTAGCGTGTATCATTAATTTTACTACGTCGAATTACGATAGATTTCTAAATGTGCAAAGGGTTCGCGAATTTTCAGTCATAGCAGAAGGATTAAAAAATTTTTGAACTCGAATTCAATGAAGATTTTCACATGAAAAAAAAAATTGCAAAGTTCCTTCACAATTACTAATCTAGAGAGAGGTAAGAAGAGAACCCTGGGGCTGCCTAATAATGTTTCTAAGCATGGAAGTCTCATAAAATCCTGGAACCTTAAAAAAGTACTTAGGTATTCTTAGCAGCTTTTATCTACAAATCATGTCTCATAATATGATACTGAGGTACTTCGGCTATCCCTTGTTACTTATAATCTGTAATAATCAGGTTAAAACCCATAATTCTTCATCCATTTAGTAACGGTATAAACCATTTTGTTATGTTGCCAGTTAGTAATAAACAACAAATACCTGTTTTATTTTTACCCTCTGGCAACATTAATACGAAGCACACAATTTACTGTGATGAAAATTATAATTTCTAATTGAATTTGTGTTTTTGCATGAAGGTTAATTTAAATATGTAGGTAATTTTATGCGTTTTTACATAGTAGGGTAATCAGTGGCGGGGTTTGCTTACATCTTTAATCAAGATAGCGTTTGTTGAATCTATGGTTTTAATTTAGATTAACATCTTCGATGTCTATAGTTAGTGCAAGTGATGCTCTGGGTATGTATTTGTGTTAGGTTTGTTTTGTTACGCTTACAGGATTATTATTATGTTTATTCAATAATTTTAAGTAACTTTACTAAATTTTTCGTTTACTAGGTAGTCATTATGTGATACAACGATTACACAGTCAAATTTTTAAAATGCAATTTTTGATATTTTTTTTCAATTAGTGATGGGGCAAAACTTTAATACCTACTTGACCCAAATTAATTTACTGGACGGCAGTTTTTTTGTCGCGAATACGATAGTGGTCCCATGAAGAAAGTTATTCAGTTTGATGGTCTAAATCGCACCGTGAAATATCACCACACGTATTCCCCACCTATCGCGGCGATACGCTGCGATAACACGCGATGTAGATGCGATACGATAACGCTGCATCGCAACACGTGTGCGCTGCTTCGAATTAATTAAACTCTGAACAGGGCATGTTAACTAAGACTTGTACTAGTGTTTATTTTTGATTTGGTTATTATGTTCCGCAATTGATTTATAATTAGTTCAACGATAGGTCAGGAATAAAGACGTTCAAATTATTTAGAGTTTTAGGAAAACACATTAAGTTTATACGCAGCAAGTATTTTTCGCCTCACTTATTTATGAACTTACTCAAAATTCATCAATTTGTTGGTGCTTTAACAACGAAAAATGGCTTCTTTTTGTGTCTCTCAATTCCAAAGACTAAATGCGAAATAATATCGCAAACTTTTTCGTGAAATCGCACACGATTTCTTTTCTCTATGCACGGACTCTAGTATTTTGCTATCCGCAACGATCGTTAAGTGTTGTGGTAATGTTGGGGAATATATTCAAGTTTTTTCGACTATTTCTAGATTTTACCGGTCACTTCCCAACCAGGACATAGAAATACGTTGGTTTTTTGCAGGGAATTGTAATCTGATCGGACACACGCATGCCTTTACCGGTCTAACTTCGTACTTTACAGTGACAAACAGACAGTTCTAAAATATATTCTATCAGATCGATTCGCCTGAGGTATCGATATCGATAACTCGAACTAAGAAGAGATTCGATTGTCGATAAGACGCCGATCTCGAAGCGATAACGTCGCGCGCTACATATGTTAGGCGCTGACATTATAAAGTAGCTTTTATACGATGCACGATGCGCGTATCCGAACGAGTCTGGTTTATGGTTTGTCTGTTCGTGTAGCAGGGTGTTGTAGAGTTGTTCAGAATTCGAAAATGTTTCCCGCTTCGCTGAAGACGTCATGTGTTTTTTTTTCATCATTTTTTTTTAATTTTTTTGTTCGTTTATTGTCATCTGTATTCTACTTAATGTTTCCAAAATTGTTTACATCTATATTAATAAATTTAATACCTAATTGTCACCTGCCATTGGGTTTTTTTTATTAAATAATTTTGAAAAAACGTTCTGAATTTCAAATGATTTAAAACATACATAGCCTAGGTGATCATTAGTAATAAGCGGTGATTAAATAAGATTTGTTTTCTAATGTTAATAATGCCTAAATCATCATTCCCCATACCACCATTTTTATTATACAACACTACCAACTTCACAGACACAAACCAAGAGAACCACTTGCATTTTCCAACAAGGAACTTTAAGATTAATTTATGTTACTATAATTACACAATTATCTCCACTTACCATCTAGTGTCCAGTGGTTTAAATATTATTTGTACTGAGACTGCCTCACCCGAGATCTGAACTGACTGACCATTGCTCCAGGCTCTCATTATGGGGACTCACAACTCATAAACGATACGAGGTTTTTATTACTTTCGTGTGTACGTATTAATTTGTAATTTGGGATGTGGTAAGACGACTTCTGATGTTAAATAGGTTAAATAGGTGTTCGCTACATTTAAGCAGTTAACAAATATGTTTTAATGAGGTCTTTAATAAATAATTAAATTATTGAAGTAATGTTGATAATAAAAAGGCGTTTATATTTTTGGAAAACCTGGTCGGCAAGCAATTTACTTTAATTAAATTTAATTCATATTTATACGAGGTCATGGGCTCAATGTACTTATTCAGATTTTTCAATTCATATGTATTTTCTAGTTTTATCATAGATATCATTGACATACCTAGTGAGGAAACTTGGACTTATAGTTAATTAACATAAGTCTGAAATCACCTATCCACCATGCGCAAGCATGGTGATCAAAGATCGTGCCCTTTTCTCTACTTTTTAAATCAAGGTATCTAAGATATTTTCCTTAACAATAAAATTGAACACGTCCACCCGCTAGCCGTCTTAAGCTTAGTCCACACTATAAGATATAGCAAGCAGTAATCACGCACAGCCACGCTCAGGGGTATGTGTATATCGGCCTAATCATTACAACATACCTACAGACGGAAACCGTTTCACGCAAACTACATCAAATGTTTAGCTTTAGGGAGTCCGAGCTGCTTGCCCATTTAAGCAGCTCGTACTTACTCCCTATGAGCTTAAAATAATCGTAAAAAACCTAATTAAAGCGAGTAAACACCACAATTCCGTCAAAGGCACCATGAGATAAGAAGGATTCCGAAGCTACAAATTTCCAACTTTTTAGGTTACCATAGACAAAATTAATACTCCCGCTTAAAAAACCATAAATATCGTCTTCCTCATCAGGACCCACTGATCCCGGTGACCTACGGTGGCTGGTATCTGCGAAGCGCACGTTACTGCAATCGATAGTTAAATTTAACCGGAGGCAATAAGATACAGATATCTGGGTGCTACTTTAAATTTATCCGCCCGGGTAGTTTAACTACGAAGTGTGGAGACTTGTCATAAATTGGTGTTGATGAGTGAAAAGAAACAGTTTGTCTCTGAACTTACATGATCTTGTTGTCCTCGACTAGTAAGAGAAAAATGATTTTCTTTGATGTCAAAATGTCGTTTATGGTAAGATTGTGTGCTATGAAAGAAAAAGTGATTGGTAGCGTGACAGCTGTCAAAAAACTTGTTGCGCCAATCCCATGTCACATGGGGCAAGGGCGGGAAGGTAATGAAGACTAATCATTTCAAAGAGAAAGTTCTCTTCATCCCTATGAATTTATTCCTTTGGTGTATGTATGTACGACCGAATACACTGAGGGACTTTTCAACCTTATGACTTAAGCAATAAGGTCAGTGGGGTAAGGTAAGTGGTCGATGCAGTGAACTCGATAGTACTTCTCGAAGACTCAACTTCTTAAGAGGAGTCAATAGTTAAATTTTGGACACCTATGAACTGAACGTGATCAGAGATCAGTTCATCTGAACCACATTCAAGAACTGTGACAATATTCCGCAAAAATGATGAAACTGGCATCTCTTGAGCGTGATTTTCTGCTTTTCGTGATGTCGTTAAAAAAAATATGCTGTAATAGTCAGTGGTCACCCCATACGTCGATAATCAAGCTCTTAGCTGGCCGCCCATTAAGCAGAAGATAACTCTAACATCGCGAAATAAATAAATACAGCGCTTGTCACGACAGCATTAGCTTCCACTTAACTGGATTAGATTAAATGTTCGATTTTGTTAGCAATACCGCAGTTTATATTGGCAACACCGTTACTGAAGATGAGGATTTGATAGACCGCTGTAATTGGCCGGTGGAATGGTCAAAATCTATTACTGTAAGCTTTATTTCAAGGCATACAATTCCAAGGGAACTTGCGTATTTTTTCAAAAACTGGCTAAGTGCGAGTCGGACTCGCGCATGAAGGGTTCTGTACCCGAAATAAACACGTTTCTTGTATGGGAGCCCCCTTTAAATATTAAATAATTATATTTTTATTATTTGTTGTTATAGCAGCAACAGAAATACATCATATATGAAAATTTCAACTGTCTAGCTATCACGGTTCATGAGATCGCCTGGTGACAGACAGCGAAGTCCTAGTAATAGGGCCCCGTTTTTACCTTTTGGGTACGGAACCCTAAAAAGGACACCAGGCCCCATGTACATGATTGTTATTTACTTAGTACTTAACTATAAGCTAAGTGAAATTGATCTAACTATGCATCGAACTTTTTTCGAAACTAGACCGAGGTCAGTCCAAATTATGGCCAAACGCAAATCTATTTGTAATAAAAAAAAAGAAAAAACCATATCGTAATCAGCTTCCAATGTTCTCACTGCTAGGGCACAAGCCGCCTCTTTGTTGGAGAAGTAATCCACTGAATGTCTTAAAATTTTTGGTTCTATATAGATCATGCCAGCTTCTACACAATAATTTCCTTAACCGTTTTGATACCAGTGGTGATAAAGTCAATGACAGAAAGTAAATTGCTTGCCTGGGAAAGAACTCACGACGTACGGCATGTAAATCTGGGATCGAACAACTGAGCCTTCTCGGCTCTTAATCAGTAAATATATCATAAGCCTCCATTATCGAACTTCCATTATCCAACATTCACGCAATCGGGCCAGAATATCGTCGCCAACTGCCATCCAAATGATTATGACGCCATCCTAACTTAATTAAGGTATCTATTCCCTACAATATTTATGAAGTTTGCTATGTATCAGATAAGAAAACCCCACAAAGCACGAGGGTCTGATTGCCATATCGCCCGTAACGAACTATGCTGAAGGGAACTGCGGTAATCAAGGCATGGAGGTAAATTGCGATATACGACGATTGGGTAGCGCAGGTGGATGGTACCTAAGATATACAGGATTCTCATGAAGGTATAGATAGATAGGTTTTAATTCTCACGCATGTGGGTGTTCGATTAGGTAAATCTCTGCCTAACCCTTTGGGAATTACAGGCGTCATCATCTGCCTAGCCTTTTCCCAACTATATTGGGGTCGGCTTGCAGTCTAACCGGATGCAGCTGAATACCAGTATTTTACATGGAGCGACTACCTATCTGACCTCCACAACCCGGTTAGTACCTACTGGATATACAATACCCCTTGGTAAGACTGGTTGTCAGAGTTTTTGGGCCACTACCTAACAACTATCAAAGATCTACAAATGACAGCCGGGACACTCGGTATGTAATGGGTGGTCACCCATCCACAAACCAACCTAGGCGGCTTAACCTAAAGATCGACCTAAGCGGCTGTTATTATTTAGCCACGAGCTCCTCTTGGAACAACCAAAATGTATGGTACTGACATCGTCATCTGCTCAACCTTTTCGTTTTATAGCTTTGTCGATTTTTAGTCTAACCGGATGCAGCTAAATACTGGTATTTTACACGGAGTTACTGCCTATCTGACCGCCACAACCCAGTTAATACTAGGTAATACGATAACCCCACCCTAGGAAGACTATTTATCTTATAGGCAACATTACCTGTTCACAAAACCCTGAAAAATAGAACCGATTATAAAAACTTGTCCCTAAACGCGTCTTCAACATTCCCCTTCCCGATGCAAATAGCCTCTTAGTCTGACGATGCCCGTTTTACTCGCGTATCCATATTTACAATAGATTCAGCAAAAGCTGCGACATTAGAGACATGAACCACTTTTCATTCAAGAAAACGATGATAATAGTACAGTTTGATACATTTAAGTGGGGAAACTTTGTTATTGCAGTCGAGGCGGAATTAACACCCGAGCTGCAGGCGAGGGAGTTATGGAGCTGAGAACTGCATGCTGCAGTAACAAATCCCCACGCGTATCAAACGATGTTTTTCAATACAACTTTGAAGAAATAAAATATCAGAATGTAAAGTATTTTAAACTCGGTATGTAATGGGTGGTCACCCATCCACGGACCTAGACAAGGGCGACTTAACCTGAAGATTGACAAGTTCTAATCATGTTGTGCTAATGCTATCAAAAAGTCGTAACCGAAAAAACGAAAGTCTTCGAAAGCGGTTCTCACAATATGGTATCTCGCTTGCTGGCTAAGAAGTTTTCATATGCTTAACCGTGTTTGCGTTGATTTAACGCTTCAGTTATGGAAAAAAACTAATAAAAACCGTATTGAAACACAACATTCATTTGCTTTAAGTTTTTCTGTATTTTAGTTGCACCTTTCACACTTCAAAGACAGAAAACCCTTGCAGTAAGTGCAAGTAATTATCCCTTGATACTCCTGACACCTCAGTGTCACCCATCCAATCAAAGGCACAATATTAACACGTGAAGCAGCCGGCGCGTCGCGTGCGCATGTAGGCGGGGCTAACGAGCCGCGTCAACGTCACCGGGCGGTGACACATTGATTGATTTGAGCGTCTGCTAACCAATTAAGTGTTTGTAATGATACGTTTACCAGATGTTAGTTGTCTTAGGAGATGCCATAAATGGTGTGGGTGCGCTTCCTGAACTAGATGTTTGGTGTGGGATTTTGCTAGATGGTGAACTTGGATTTGGAATGTCTTCATGAAGCTTATGATCAAGCTATGAATCATAACTGTAATTACTACCTAATATCATAAATCTGAAAATAGCTCTGCCTGTCAGTCGGTCTCTCTGACTATAAACTATTTTAGGCTTTTACGATTAATACACGCATACAAGTACCTAGAATACGACCTAATCGACCTATATACACTATATCCCGGCCGGTAGCAGATCGGCTCCCGTGGCAAAATTTACGACCTAAACACGGGCGATGAGGTCGGAAAATGCTTGTGTCTGATAAACTGTCCGGAGCGAGAGGTACTTCTCCCGCTCTTCCCAGAGCCAGTCATTGGATGACTTCCCATCCGCCAAAAAAAAAAAATGGCAGCCGAGGCTCTTAATAATATCAAAGCCATATATACACCAAAATCAATAAGAAATATCGTCTTCGTAAATCTGGCTTGTAATAAAGGATCGATTGCGACTATTGCAAATGGTTGATATAAAACGTTAAACCTGCAGCATCAGTTCACGTCCTCGTTAGTTATAATTGGTACTACTTGCACCCCCAGGGAGAACCCAGATCTATTAACTATGTACAAACAAGGCATCGGTATTACAGTTAATCAAATTCAAAGAAACTAATGATTTGCTTCGTCGACCTTTCGCGAGGAAGTGTCATGTCATAGTGTGTGTGTGTTCGAAGTTTAAATTACCGATGTGCATGCATCTTTTGATTCTGATAGAGGAGCCATATTAGCCCCCAATATTAATAAAGATTAAAATACGGTTAACCCCTGCGTATCTTCTTCTCCAAAAATCTTTTATTTTTGATGATAAATAAAAGATTTTTGGAGAAGAGGATAAGATAAGAAGAGGTTTGGAGTCGCGTTTGCGGTCACTAAACAACGAGGGAAATGTCCCTCGTTGGATTAGTGATCGCAATCACGGCTTCTGAGCATGAGGTCCTGGGTTCGATTCCCGAGTCGTGCAAATTGTTATTGTGTTTTTCTATCAGGAACTTTTAGTTGTAGCACCCGCAGAGTCTGGATTTGTGCCCGGGTTTAGGGTATTAGGGTCGCCTCCTATTACAAGTCTGCTTAACCATTCGGGGATTACAGGCGTGATGTTATGTTATTTTATCATCTTTCATCTAAAATTGTAACCAAAGCCCAACCAATCAAGCAAACAAATACTTCCCGTACAACGTTACCGACCACGAACAGTGTCGGGCTCGTACAGTCAGCAACACTATTACGCAGTGCGCTGTGCAGTTAATTGTGCCGGTTAATTAGGGACGTGTCGCGTGGGCACGACGCCCCCGCGCCCAGGCTTTTGTGCTGACCGTACTGGGTGCAGAAAAGTTGGAAACTGCCTCTAGGATATTAATAATTTTTCGAATCGTCGTCTTGTGCTCATGATGGTTTCCAGTGGTTAATTATAGGGTGTTATCTAGAAAGAAAAGAAAGAAAGAAAATCGGTTCACATATAATATTTTCATAATTTTATGAATTTATTAAATTGAATATCGGTTCACATATAATATTTTCATAATTTTATGGATGATACTTATTCCGCTTTTGCAAACAATTTTACTAATGCAATTAGAATATTTGCAATAGTATATCGTATTTCGATACGACGTATTTGCGTTAAATTTACTCTCTGAGGACTTTTATTTTATTTATTTGGGACAATAACTTGACATTGACATATTAAGACTCTTTCTGACCGACCCAAAAACTATTTGATCATTTTCATTTTGGTCAGTTCACTTTGTTAACACACGTTGATTTTGATTGCGTGTCTTTACGCGTGCGTGTGTTAATTATTTCGTGTTACGAACACGAAATAATTAATTCGATGAAAGATTTTCAGTCTGTCGCTACTCGATATTGAATTTTAGCTTAATTCCCGTACCGTGTGTGCACGTGGTTTGCCCGCGTGTATGAAATACTACGCACTGACTTCGTGCATTTTATACAATACATTGTTGAGATCATGGACGCTTCCAATCTAATGCAAGTCGTATTGCATTAGATTGGAAGGATATGAGCCAACCCTGTGTCATCAGAATAAGCTCTTGACTTAAAAACGAAAGTAAAAAAAAAAACATGTGTGCAATTCACACGTGGTAGAAATCTTTAAAAATGTTGGCTTCAAGATAAACACTGTATAATGCTTCCTATTTGATTTTCTTTAACGTTAAATCTTATGAATTTATGTGTCTGTCTCTATTTTTTACTGTCGCTTTTTCGTTTCATCGACTTTCAAATCACAACGAAGCTAAAGAAGTTTTTACTTCAAAAACTGACTACACGACTTTTGCAGGATGATGCCAAGAAAATCAACGACGGCTTAAGAATTAAGGCCTCAGTATTTCCCCGAAGGGTTAGGCATAGATGCGACTTTAGTACACCCACATTTCGCTTAGTTAAATTTAAGTCCCATGTAATAGGGGCGAACCTATTGCCAGCAACCGGATACAAATCCAAACCCCGGGCTATTACTGATAAATTCCTAATGGTAAAACCCAATAACACTTTGCCTGACCAGGGATACGGGCCCACAGCTCGGCTCAACAGTAGCGCTTAACTAATTTTTAAACAAAATATCAAAAACTAACCCCACTTTATCTGTCCCTACCCACCCCAGCTTAATTCTAGTACGATGTAAACGCACTTATGAAATACTCGGCACCCGCATTGTGCGAGGTGACTACACGGCGCTGCGCCACGATACCCACTGGATATGGTAACCATGCTCATCTTTAGCCACACAATGATGTGTTCTCTCGTATTTGGAGTATTTATGTTGTTCTTATCCGACAAGCCACGAGATTTAAGTAGGAAATGAGGTTGGTTGTGACTGTTGTTGTTGGCTGTGTATTGTAACGTGACTTCCTACGAAGAAGGCTTTGACTATCTTTTGTCTTTTACCGCTTGTCAAGCGACACTGGTGTTTCAAGGTTCCGACAGTGTCTGTGGAAAGAACAAATGATAGAAATTGTTTAGAGCATACCGGACGCAACGTGGAAAGCGACAATACTCAGGGCCGAACTCCACCGAAGCGTCGACGCGACGAGAAAAAAAAAAAATATAATATATTGCTTATATAATTTTTTTATATTAATTATTTAACACTTCAAACACAAAATATAGAGGCGTACTTAATGCCAAAGGCATTTTCTACCAGTCAACCTTTTGGTCATGCAGAGACAAACAGTGGTAGGTGTATATCTGAAATTCGTCATCTTGTTTTCGTCTCCGCTTAACTCTAGTGGAAATGGTTGAGCAGAGGGGAAAGGAGATGTCTCGTAATTGTTTGCCATGAGCGGCGTGCGGTGAGCGGTGTGCTGTGAGCGCCGTGCGGTGAGCGATGTGCTGTGAGCGCCGTGCGGTGAGCGGTGTGCTCTGAGCGCCGTGCGGTGAGCGGCGTGCGGTGAGCGGTGTGCTGCGAGTGGCGTGCGGTGAGCGGTGTGCTGTGAGCGCCGTGCGGTGAGCGATGTGCTGTGAGCGACGTGCGGTGAGCGACGTGCGGTGAGCGGTGTGGTGTGAGCGCCGTGCGGTGAGCGGTGTGCTGTGAGCGCCGTGCGATGAGCGATTACACATCTCCTCTCCTCTCCGTTTTGCACATCTCCGCTCGTGACTGCGTTGGTGGAGTAAGGGCCTCCGCAACGGAACCCAATTCTCGGGGCAAGATGTGACTTGTGACGACAAGTCACATCATCATCTAAGTTTGTGCGCGGGTTGTTAGGTTGAATTCACTTTAGCAAACTTCTTGATATCCTAGCTGTCTACAATAAGTTAGATACAACTTTCAACACAGGGAACTATCACAAAAGCTCACCCTCCAAAAGTTCCTTATAGCTCTGACTGCTCCACTCCTAATTAGTCTGCTGACTGATAAGAAAAGAAAAAAAACGAACCGAAAAGTTTGAAATTCGAATACTACCACTATCTACTGTCATCATAAAATCAACCCTTTTATTTATAGAAAAACTATACAACCCTAAATATACATTTCAAATTCCACCTGCACCACATTAAGCCACCCAACAAATCCATGACTTACGGAAAAAAAAACCTATCAGATTAATAGATAGAAATAAAATCAAGCCATTCGACGTATTAGAAATTCTTGCGGAGTCGTGACCAGCCCATCGCGAACAAAAGACGGCTCGGAAATCGGAATGAAACCGGACAATAAATCCTAGCTGACTGTACGCTGTACAGGAATCAATTGAGCTTTTGAATCTGGGTGCTACTTTGCCCAGTCCCCCGTTCCCCCGTTTTCATATTACTGTTTGTTTAAGTCCTCCGTTTGTTTAAGCTCACGATCAACTTGGCATTGTCAGTTGATGTGTACAATGGTTTGGTTGTAGTTTTAAGTTGCAATGACAGAACGATGAAGTACTGTTTGTAGATGCTTGAACTTACAAATATAACACAAACTATTAATACAAATTCTTGTTTATTTACTTCTGCTTCGTGTGTGTAAATTAAACACACTTTTCGAATACATATGCTAATTGTATGCTACTTTTTATAGCATCTAAACTCAAACTCAGGGCATTTATTTCATAAAGACCATTAAAGACAGTTTTGAATATCCAAAACAAAATAATTAAGTTATAATCCCAGTCACAAGGCATAATAACTTGTGAAAGTCGATACGGTACTGCTCCAAATAAGCACGATTTTATACTAGTACCTACTTAGTAGATATTTGTATTTCAGGCATTATAACAGAACCTTACCTGAGATATTTAATTTAATCTGAAATCAGTAAAACCAAAGTGAATTTTCAACATATAAAATACCATCTCAAATCCATCAATTACCCCTTAGCCGTAAAGCAGGAACCATAGATAAAATGGCTCGTTCCCCGGTTCTTCTTGCGATGTGGCCATAGATAACAGAGAACGGAGCACACCTGTTTCCTAGGCCGACGCGGACGGTGTGCCACACAGGAACTAAGGTCGAGTCGCTGCGGGCCACTAACTGATTTATATTAATAACTAGCTTTTTGAACAACAGTTTGGTTAGAGAGTAACTTAAAGTTAATAATGTTACAGTAAATGCATATGCATGGGTATATCAAATTTTCTAATAGAAGAGTAGAATGCCTCGTTAAATTTAAAGTTTTCTAGAAGAGGATATAATTTATGCCAAATATTGTGACTACAGTGTTAATATCCAATTTTCCGGTCCCTTATGACGATAATGGCCACACGACACTGAGAAATTACTGACGTAAATTCCTAGTTCCTAGTTCGTTGAATTCCTAGTTTGGGGCAACGTTTTAAAAAAAAAAATTAAAAGATAAGTATCCTGTCTTTAAAGGATTCCAATCTTACACAGTATTTCCTCAGTTATTTGTCATAGATAGATAGCATTATGCTGTTTTGTACACTTACATTTTATCAAAGCTAATTAACAAAACATACAACCAAAACACAACGGTTACCTCCTCGCAAATAGTGTTATGCACTTGAAAATCTTTTGATGGACAGGTAGACAATATACATTCATATTGATCAGTAGCATCTCACACCAAAAAACATTCTAGACTCGACTAGAAACATGAATTTCTCCATCCATACCAAATCAATACAGATCCCACCCATCCTGCATCTTCGACTTTACCACAATCACAACAGAACACCATTAGTACTCAGACAATGGCGGCTATGTTTTAAATAATATCAGCTAACTGGAAGGCCATGCTCGTTATCATTACGAGCAGTATCTGATGCATTATTTATAGCTGATGTAACGGGTTCTGCAGAGGGGGGAGTAATCTTCTAATGTAGAATGTATCTAGGTTGTGAGAGGGGGATTTTTCGTTGGAATCTGCTTTTGATTGCGTGGTTTAACTGTTCCATAGATATTGTAATGAATTTATGATTTCAGGAATCAGCGGCGTCATAGATTAACTGTCTTCGTATCGAAGTATTCATCAAGCTAAAAGCTTTATTTAATAACGTTCACAAATACAACCATATTTATTTTTAAAGTTTGAAACGAGAAAATATTCAGAGAATAGCTGTGGTTGAGATTTTTTGGTGTGTTCCCGCTGACCCCACTGCCATGGCCCTACTGGTGGGGCCAACGGGAAAAATCTAAACTGTTTTTTTTCATAACTTTATGTCCTATAGAGGGCGCCATATTCAATATAATGTTATATGGCGCTTCCAACGATACCTCATTTGTCAAATTATGATAAGTAGAACTTATGAAGGAGCAGGTAAACATAGGTACATGATACCCACATCAAAATCATAACCCTCCTTTTTGCTTCGCCGTAGTCGGGTATTATAATTTTGGGTATTTATTTATTTAGGGAAAACAAACAATTGTACAATGTATGTTACAGTAAATATTACAATGTAAGCACTAAGCTAATGTACAATCCACGACGTTTCCACTTATTACTTAGGTTAAAGATACAGTGCAGACACAGTATTTAAAATTACAATAACGTATTTAAGAACACAAAAGATTAATAATGAAATAACGGCAGGAAATGATAAAAAGCAAATGTACATTACATATCTTATGACTAAAGGTACAATTAAGGTAATTAAAAAATAATAATAATAACAATAAAAAAGAAAGAGCAACACAAACAGTAGGTACTAACTTCACAATTTCAGACTATTGACTAAAAGTTTCTTAAATGGGTACAGCTATTATTAATAGTGATAGGGGGGGTATGCTAAAAACACTACAAACCTGCAGAATGGATTACTGTTTTTTAAAGACCCAATTAGTTTTTAGAGCTCTTTGTAGTTTAAGATAAAAATCTTAAGGATTAGATTACATCGATAATAAAATTTTATACCCCATTGCGAACCTGAAGTGTCTTCACACAGAAAAAGGCCCCAAAGGTTCAAACTTCAAACAGATAAAAGTGGTTTCCGCGTTACGAGCAATAGGGATGTTTCCTGAATTAAAAAAATATTTAGTCCGTCAGTTAGATTATCGAAAAATATTGGATACGTATTTTTTATTTTATCTAATCAATAAAAAATAACGAAGATAAAACGCATCAAGTTCATGAGTGGGGGCTTGTGTCGTCACTTTCCGCTAAAAAGTGTACCGAAATGTGACTTCACACGAGTTCGACGCACTGCATTGTCCTCATTTATAGTTTACGAGAAAAAAAAATGACACGTATTTTTTTTCTCGTTTCAAATTTTGGAAATCTATCTAACGGACTAATTCGATTTTTTTGATCAAGTACCCTATTTATTGGTCACTGCTATCAAAGCGTTTTGTTTTCTCCAACCACTACCAGCAAGCTATTCATGGCTTATTTCAAGCCAATGCACTAAATAAGAAGCATGAAATAGGAAGTGGATCTCATTTATAAATGTAGGTACAGTCGACAGCGCATCACCACCATAAACCATAAATCGTTGATTGTTGAGTTCAAAATCGAATGAGAAAATTTGACAGTTTGTGGGAAATTGATGTGCTGGCGAGTGTACTAGAATTACTGTTACCATCACCACGTTCATTGCTGGAGCATTGGCTCTAAATGGAGGTAACAATAGGAGGAGGTGTCAACAGTTTAAATATCTCGGGCACATATTGACCTCTGGCCTGAGGGACGATGCAGACATCGATAGGGAGCGGAGGGCGTTGTCTGTGAGGGCCAATATGATCGCCCGCAGGTTTGTTCGTTGCCCGAGCAAAAATAACTCTTTTCAGAGCGTTCTGTACGTCCCTGTACACAGCCAGCCTGTGGGGGTCATATACCCAGAAGCAGTACAACACTCTCCGTGTTCAGTATAATAATGCGTTCAGGGTGCTGTTGGGGCTGCCCCGGCACTGTAGCGCGTCGGGGATGTTCGCCGACGCCCGTGTTGACTGTTTCTACACGACGATGCGGAAGCGGTGCACATCTCTGGGGCGCAGGATTCGGACCACCTCCAACACTATCCTGAGCGTTTTTGCGAACAGGTTTGATTGACAGTACATTAATCATTGTTATATGATTAATGTAATGACCAACAAACAAATGACTCAGAGGCAGGCGTATTAATTATTAGGCATTACTTTATAATTTTTAGTTAATTAAATTATTTTTATGTATTTTTGAAGTTATACTTCTTATGGCGCGTTAGGGAAAAATTATGAGAGTAATTTTTTACGATGCACGCGCACACCGACACCTAAATTTAACAGCATGAAGTTAGCTAGTCAACATACACCCTGAAGTTAGCTTAGTGTCAGATATTGACAAGCCTAGGTTTTTTATTTTTAATCTACTGCTGGCTGAGATAAGGCGACAGATATATTTTTTAAAAAGAAGTATAACTTCCTACGCGTGTACATAAGTACACACACACACTTTTTGAAGTTATACTTCTTATGGCGCGTTAGGGAAAAATGATGAGAGTAATTTTTTACGATGTGCGCGCACACCGACACCTAAATTTGACAGCATGAAGTTAGCTAGTCAACATACACCCTGAAGTTAGCTTAGTGTCAGATATTGACAAGCCTAGGTTTTTTATTTTTAATCTACTGCTGGCTGAGATAAGGCGACAGATATTTTTTTTAAAAAGAAGTATAACTTCTAACGCGTGTACATAACACACACTTTTTTTTTTATTCAAATTTATTTTTATAATTGTATTGTGTAGTGTGTATTTATTGGTATGATGGTAAGGTACCGCTCTTATTTGGAAGGAGATTTTGGGAAATACGAGTATAATGTAGTTTCCGTAATCTTTGTAACACTAAAAGAAGAATAATGGTGTATTCTGTAGAATTGTCTGTAGGTGTCTTAAGCCTTAGCTATAAATAAATATAAATGTGTACCTCTGGTGACCCGACAAGCACCGCAAAGTAGTACCTTGCAACAAACACCGTTAATATCTGTCGTTGTCCATTGTCCAGACATCCCATTTCGAAAATTGCAGCAATCACTTAAAGGGACGATCGACACGAACCTTCCCTCCATCGCTGCATCGTCCTCGGGCCACAAAACTGTTATTTCCCGATTAAATCAACAAACCCAGAAATAACAGATAACGATTCTATGAATAAATAATCGAATACGGTAAAACGGTATCGATTTACAAACAACAGAACCAACCTTTATTTATTTTAGCCCGAAGCGTCGCATTACTTATAAACGAATAATCGATTCAGCACTCAATTTCCCGTCAGCACTCGGTATAATAACAAAACTATCGATAACTGAATCGCGGGCGACGTCTCGCGATTTCTATTATTCGAATGAATCGATTTGCCCGCAGCGAGTAACGATGCGACAGCCATTATACGATTCGGACGGGATTATTTTAGACGAATTTATCATCGAAATATAAATCTTATGATTTATGCTTGTGGATAATGAAGGTGGTATTAGCTTCCTGTGGTGGACAATGGTACTGCCGTCGGGTTTATTGTAACAATAATATATTGTTTTCAGATCAGTGGTAGCGACAGCTGTGTAATTGCATTATGTAAATAAATAATTTTGTTTGACATTCACAGCCCACCATAACCAAATCAAATAAACCATCTGAAAACAATCAAATACTTTATTGTTAGTATTGCAACACTGGCTATGGCAAGTTAAACTAAACAATTACATAACCTAATAAGTGATCAGGAATGGAATTCAGATTTTAAAAGTCTGCAGTGGAATGGCAAGTGATCGTTCAGTGTTAGATTCAATATCAAACATAAATAATATTTCTAATTTAAATATTAATCGATTTAATTTTAGTTGATTTTGATTGTCTGTGGGTAAAGTATTTAATCTGTAAAATTACTGGCAACATCGCCACCTTTGATTTTTTTCTCTTCTTGATCTTGCACAATCCCAGTGTTATTTAATAAATTCGTTTTCGCCCTGCTCTACACAGCATTTTTATTGTACATTCAGAAAACTCACATATCTCTGCAAAAAAACACCGTGTAAACGCAATAGGCCGATTGCACGGTTATTTTCTTGGCCTTGAATAAACTTCATCTCATCTAATGGAAACCTTGAGTATGGATGAGAATTCTACCTGGTAAAGGTGGACTCAAAACGACTTGGACAGATAATGTACTGAAATATCTGTTAAAACCAAACACTTACCATCTCAAGATGAACACTTGGTGGGCGTTGATGTCTTTTACTGTAGACTCAGTATCTTAAGTAAAAGACATCAACGCACATCAATTACTATGAATTTGGCTTTTTAAGGTTCTTTCAAAACCGGTACCAACCACTAAGCCACTCCGAAAACCGGACTCTGACAGATATTATACTGAATTATTTGTCCGTCTGGTGTCCAAAGCTGATTTGCAATTTACCCATGACCGTTTGGTTGAACCTAATGCACATTTCCCCAAGCATTATTTTTGTATCTACCTCATCTGCTAAGGAACCTCCCAACACAATCGAAAACACAATATTAATTACTCATTATGAATTATGCAAATGAATAGTATTCATACTGAAATCGCTACAGCTGAATACATAACATAAACAATAATTAATCCGGCCCACTAAAGCATATAAAGCGGGCTGCACACGTACGACCGACCGCGACACTCGCTGCCGGCGGCATTACGACGACAATAGCAATAATCGTACGTTTGAGTCGTGAGCGGCGTTTCATAGCGCTTGCGTACCGACTCCCGTATTGCTTGTTTATTAAATAAGGCTTTTAAGGAAGATTTTAGGATTTCCTATCGGTATGTTAGAGATTGGTACTTCTATCTACTGAATGAAAAGTATGATGCAATGGTAATCATGTTGCAATACTTGCAACGTAAGCAACGCAAAAATTATCTACTGAGATGGAAAGTTACAGTAAAATGTTGAAGGTTTTAGCTTTTTTCAATGATGACCGAAACTTGCAAACACCAGCCAAATTTTCAAAGAGAGAAATGCAACAGTTCCTTCGTATCGCTGGTAGGACTGAATTTTAAATTCTATGCACCTTAAACTTCTATGGCATCATCGATGACAGCGCAGAAATCACCCCGATATATTTTTGGGGCACAGAGCAGGGTGCATAAGTAGAGCATAGTTTAGAACACAGCTCCATATTGGCACAATCCATTCATTCATTGCAACAGTATAAACCCAATACAGAATGCATAAAAACATCTTCAACCCTGTTTTCTCGCAAGAATGTTAACAAGCTTCACATCCACCGTTTACCCGACTGCCTAACAACTACCCAGCAAAACAGTCTAAACGACCTAAAAAAAAAAAAGTAACAAAGCCTAGTTGCCAAGTTTAACACCATCTTACGATTGTAGTAAGGTAACCTGCACAAGTTTGACTAGACGTGGCGCGGCGGCACAATCTGTAATCACCGCCTGAGGCCAACACGCGAACCATTCTTCACCTGCCGACGATGTGAGCTTGATTAATCGCCGGTGTGTAGATACCCTAACGCCTACGGAGAGTACTAAGATACGATTGTAATATGCAACGAAATGCTAGCGTAAAAGTTACCGTTGCATTATTTTAATTCTTGTTATCTTGAGGCTACGAGCTTGTAGGATGACAATTTATGAATGTAATGCATGTTTTCGCAGCCGCACGGGTCGATCTGCAACGCTTGCCAAGGTGGGTCCTTGGATTGGTGACCAGCCTTTTCATATCGCGACTCCTTCGTGCAACGAAAAGCACGTCTTTGGTCCCTTTTGACATTTGTAGATCAGAAGCCCGAGTATCGTATTATAGTACGACCACTTTAAGTGTGTAGTCCAAGGTGGCGTGTTTGTCAAGAAAATTTGCATCGATATGTCTAACTTGGTACATTTACTTTACACTTGGTACAGATAACTTTGTTTAAGTGTTGGTTGTAAAAGTCAGATATAAGCAGTCGTCAGAATTATACATGGAAGTATAATTCTAGTATTCAGTTGCATCTCGTTAAACTGGAAGAAGCAACAAAGTTGAACATCAACAAAGCCTCAACATATGTAGTTGGGATAAAGCCAGGCAAATGATGATGAGCTAATCAAAACTTTTTCAGATCACTGAAGCGCTAATTGAGTACTAGCAGCATCTTTATGTTCGCCATTCTGTGGTTACCATCGGTTCATCAAGTTTTATGATTATGGGAATCTTAACTACACTTCACAGCTATTAGTGGACTACAAAATTAACTAGTTTCTGAACGATTTACAGGGAATTAGTATATTTTCACACAATGTAGGTATCCCCATTCGCTTAAACTCCTTAACCTAAGCGAATTATGTCCGCTTTCGCTAACAGTAAAACCTTAATTGGAATCTCATTTTCCGCTGAGCCGAGTGTCGACAATCCGATAGTGAGTAAAAACTCACTATCGGATGAAAATAAATAAAAAAAACTCGCTTAAAAAAGCGAGTTTTTTTTATTTTCTGTATCGCCTTAAATTAATGAAAATGGGCATAACCTTACCTACGAGTATATTAGAGGAAGTTTAAAAGTTTTTTTAACCTAACCTAACCTAACCTTTTTGGCGTGATAACGTCTTATAAATCGATGAACGCCGGCTGCACGCACGAAAAAGTGTTACGTGTGTGACGCATACATGTATTATTATAATACAATTAACAATTATTGATAAAAATAATAATAAAATTCAATTCAATTCATAAAAGTATGCAATTTTCCATCAATGTTTTCTTACGACGTTATCACATAAAAATATCGCCCGTAAACCGACTTGCAACCATTTTTTGCTTAGGTCAGTGATAATAACAGGCGCTTACCTGGTGGTACTGAGGGTAATATGTACTTGGTTTCTATAATTGTGGAACATTGAAATTTTGAATTGGTTGACTCCTAGTATCAGCTGCCCTAACCAATCAAGTAGTTACATTCAATTGATCCTTGAATAGAAATAACTAAATGTCACATTCAAAACAATTACAAGTAATCGCATCTTTCATTACTGCGCAAAAATTAATTGTTTTCGAACCGTTTCTACAATTGCCCATGCTCAAAGGCTGTAATTGTTTTAAATATGGCGCGCAATCCGCCATTTGCAATTGCATGACGTCTATGAAACTGCAGATTATAAATGCCAAAGTTTGTGAGGATGGACGGATGTTTGTTACTCTTTCACGCGAAAACTACTGGACGGATTTGGATGAAATTTGGCACGTAGTTTATTAATATAACCTGTAATAACATAAAAGATGCTTTTTATCCCGGTAGAATGATCCCGGGGTCGGGTACCGAACTTCACGCGGGTGAAGCTGCGAGCTCAAACTAGTCAGCAATAAAACAGTAAACGAGGCAGCTTCCCCTTTTTCCTATTATAGTTATAATGATAACAGAGATATTCTACATTCATAAAAGTAGATTAAAACTGATAAGACTGTCTGTGTTTAATGGATGTCAATTGAGAAAATTACATGCTGACTATGTTGCCAGCTTGATTAATAAAAATGGTCTGATCGAGGTGAAGATTGCTTTACCTCAACCATAACATTTTTATGATGATGAGACTCAATTTAGTTAAGCTTAATTAAACCTATTTTTAGGGTTCCGTACCCGAAGGGTAACCAACGGGACCCTATTACTAAGCCTCCGCTGTCCGTCCATCCGTCCGTCCGTCTGTCTGCCAGCGGGCTGTATCTCATGATCCGTAATAGGAAAACAGTTGAAATTTTCACAGAATGTGTATTTCAGTTGCCGCTATAACAACAAAATAAAAAAATAAAAGGAGCTCCTCTACTACGATGGTACGGAGCCCTTCATACGCCGGTTCTTTAAATGCAAACCCTTGGACATTAAAAATGCTGTTTAATTGTATGTCTCTCTTTGGTTCTGTGGGACCTTAAGCGATATAAAAGCTTAATAAGTGGGTAAGTACGCAGCTGGATGCAACTATAAGTTAGCACTTCGCTGCCACGGCTGCACAATGGCCTCCCCAAGCTATGCTGTAACACCCTGTCCTTCCCTTCCCGCATCAAGTCTGACCTTTCAGAGGTTTTCGGGCCATCTAGCTAGCCATCCAACGTTGCGCTTGACACGTGGGTTCCACTACAGGACTTATTTCCATCAGCCGAGTAAGTATAGACTTGCTTCTTATTTCAATATCAAAATTCTTCAATGAACGTGAGTGAACGACCATAGGAACTGAAGACGGTCCATCACGGCAAGGGTCTTGGCGGACTGGTCAGTGTGTCATTCTTACTGGCCTGCTAAGTCCCAAGCTATGGTGGACCTTGCCAACGTTTAGAAGGTCCTCATCAAGAAAAAGAAGAGACGCTTTTTAGTTTAATGTTGTCTTGTCTAAATTGTAAGTTCTTGTACCCCAGCACACCAAGCTACCCGAAACTGTCAAATTTTCCCAATCAACATTAAAGCTAATATTTTAGAGATAAAGTTCAAAATCTATTAAAGAAAGACAGGTTGTAGTACCTTGATGTACTGGCGTCTGTACCTAACCATATTACTTACCATAATCTTTTTAGTACCGCCAGTAAAATTATTTACATCAGAACCGCGGGTGCTCTTTTCCGATCTGCCTAATGTATTGCAATTATTTGGTACCTTCTGTGTACCTTTACGTACCTCTCTTGAAAATCTGTGTACCTACACCCGTACAATTATATTTTAAAAATTAGGTACACCCGCCATCGCCATCCTGATTTCAGAACCGCGGCTGTACTGCTAAGCAATATATGTAGCTATGTACATTGCACACTCTATAAGTAGATTTGGTACCTCTTGTGTACCTGCAGAAACAAGTATTAAATAAACAAAATACTGTCAGGTTGCTGCGAAAAGTTAAAAAAAAAAACAATTTTCTTTCTATGACGTTGTTATTATTAAAAAAAAAAACAATCTTCAGTAGTAAAAAGTTAATAACATAACTTAAATACTTAAAAAACCAATTAGAAAACCAAAAAACAGTTTGCCTATTTTAGAATTGTGAAGGATTTATAGAATTAACTACATATATTGGTTGACAGTACACCCGCGGTTCTGACATCAGGATGGCGGGTGTACCTAAGTTTGAAAATATCATTGTACGGGTGTAGGTACACAGATTTTCAAGAGAGGTACGTAAAGGTACACAGAAGGTACCAAATAATTGCAATAAATTTAGGCAGATCTGAAAAGTACACCCGCGGTTCTGATGTACATGTAAAATTAACTGTTAAACACATTATCAAGCTACGTCGATAAGCCGTGTTATAATCATACATACAGCTTTCAACCAATGAGAGTTAAGTGTGTCTTAGCAATTGTTTTTCAATCTAATGTATTTCTTATTCTTAAGACTCAGAAACTCGAATAGATTATGCTCTATTAATTTTATCGGCTCACGAGACACATTGGAATCTCTTTCTTAAGCGAAACACAAATTCCCAAGCCAATCCATTTAGGATAAGCTTACCCATTAATTGACCTAATACCCACCGCAATATTACAAGCTAAGAACAAAACTTAACAATTGTGGCGACCATTCCACTAATTGTGCCATACAATGTCGCTTGTTAATTAAGAGGGCTCAGCAGCCCAGCAGCTCAGTTGACGCAACTTTCATGTGGCCCGCCATCGCATTGTATTGTAGATCACAAGTTCACGACACTGTCTCAAGCTTGTTCATCAAATGAATGGATGCTGGGTGATTCTGATGTTAGAAATGTTTATGCATAAAGTTGCGTCCACACTGAAGTAACTTTTTGCGGAGCGACGGTTACAAGTGTTAGTGGGCAACAACGGATAATAAATAGTAAAAATTTGTATAAATAAGTTGTAGTGTAACGTTGCAAAACTTTTGAAAGCAGTCCACGTATGATAATCGGTAGGAAAAGCGCTATATACCTACGCAATGAGCAACATCTAACAGATAGATAGCAATAGAGGCCACAAAAGAAACTTAATATTTTGAAAGCCATTGTCTCATATACGTGACAAGCAAGCGCGTGCCCTGTACGCCAAACTACACAAATATGTGACTTGAAATTGTGGCATGGTGTGGAGGGCACGCGCGTGCGTTTATGCTCTGGCGTACAAAAGGTTAATGTGTTCAGTATTTGTTTGCTCTATGTCTTGACACAAAATATTGCGCTACTAAAAGTGAAATCGGTGTGTATGCACCTTAAATTAATTTCAGACAAGGTTTCTTCTTTTGTTTTATTTCTTAGTTTTCTAACACGACCATTTTTGGAAATTCGCGATTATAAGTGTCCATGTCTGTAAGGTGCTGAGCAGACGATCAACAATGACCTGTTTAGTTTGGCAGCGCGTTGTATCATTCATTGGTTGTTGCAAGTCGAACATGACTACCGAATTATCCATCGTCATATCATGTATGTGTAACTAATGTTAATAACAAAGTATGTCGCGGTAGAGCTGGGGTTTCGAAGCGGCATGTGCCTCCCGCTATGCAATGCCCTTGGAAATCCCAAACATGCTGGCGACGACTACCAACTACGGTTCATCGAGGAAGACTGAACATTCGTCATACTTTAGAGTTGTTTGTTATAATTGTGTTTTGTTTTAAATGTTACCAGGATTTTTGATGTATTAGGTATTATTTGTGTGTTTATCTTATTTCAAACTAGCCTTTACTTTGCTTTGCTCGCGTTCATTTAGAATTTGACAATTAATTCGGGTTGTACTCTGCTTGGAATTCAATCCTGATTCGAAAGACACGTGGCAGCATCTATGAGCATTATAACGTTATTGTTGTTTTCCTCGGGAACAGTATTTTTTTCGGGATGAAAGATATCCTATGTCTGTTTCTGTACATCTGACAATGTATATGCAAAAGGATGATCGGTTCAGTGATCTTGGTGTGAAAAGGTAACAAACAAACAAACAAACTTAGTTTCGCATTTATAATATAAAATAAAAAATTAAATTAAATTAATAAAAAGTAAGGAAGGAAGTGAGGATGACAATTATTAGAACCTACTTATTTAGGTAATTTAAGACATTTACCTACATAAGCAGATATTTAAATCGATTGCCAGCTAGCACTAGCTGCTAGTACCAAGCTATGTCTACATTTTTATGTTTCTAATTTTTCATTTATCTGCCTGCCATTTCCCAACTATGTTGGGGTCGGCTTCCAGTCTAACCAGGTGCAGCTGAATACCAGCATTTTACATCAGGGACTGCACATCTGACCTCCACAACCCAGTTAGTACTGAGCAATACGATACCCCTTGGTAAGACTGGTTGTTATGTCTAATTTGTATGGTGTACATAACAAGGAATTCTATCTATCTGATATGTCTTTGTCACGTTTGCATCCTCGAGTGCAAGCAACGAGAACATCCCAACATAAATAAATAAAATTTAATAACAATGCCTGATTTGGGAATCAAACTTGGAACCACTCCTCACGATCTGAGCAGCTGCAGTCGCGACCACAAGACTAAAGAGGTAGTTAAGCTTAACTTAGCTTAATTCAAGCTGGTTCCCATATAATTTTCAAACATTGTATAGCAAGACAATGCTGCAATGTTTCGTTAATTTAATACGATCTTGACTAAGTTAGGTGAGAATTGAGAATATTCTGGTATTGTTTAATTAGTCGAACAGGGGATATGTCCTGTTCTATTAGTTTATATCCGCAAAGGAATTTTCTGATTGTATAATAATAGTAGTAATAGTATTTTAATATATATTTATAGTATTTTATATATCCTTGTAGTCAACCTTAGTATAAAATTTAAAAATATTTTCTGATTTATACACCTACCACTGTTTGTCTCTCCATCACCCAAAGGTTGACTGGTAGAAAATGCCTATGGCATTAAGTCCGCCTCTGTACTTTGTGCTTGAAGTGATAAATAAATAAATAAATAAATATAATTGCATATATGTGATGAAGACGTTTCGGACAATAAATTATTTCGACTATGTTTGAAAATACAGGGTGTAAACAGACTCTTCACGAAGCCGTCAACCAAGCATTCTGTACATCAAACTATTACTTAGTTTCTGAGAAACGACTTTTTTTGGGGTGAAAAATCACGTTTTACGGTAGGACTCAATTAAACGCATTCAAAACATTGTGCTGATGGATGGATTGAATAGTCCGGGGGTCATGAAGGTGTCTTAAATTAAAAAAAATACGTAAATACATGTATTTAAAAAAAAAACTTGTAAAAAAATTGGAACTTTGACCCCCAATATTTCCGTAACGTGAAGGTTCCCAGGTATGGTCTACAAAAAAAAAATGTTATTCTTTTTGCATTGCTTTCAGGCTCTCAATGGAGTATATTTAACACGTGCAGGCTGGTGGGCATTTCTCAATATTATTTATCTACAGATGTATGGATGAATGTTGACCTTAGCGTGAATTAGTCCGAAAAACTCAAAAAGGGAGGATTGCAACTGCCATTATCAGCTTTGCCAAAAATTGTTGACTTTAAGTGACGAAGACTATAACAATTTTCGACAAAGCTGTTAATAGAATCCTCTTTTTTTTGGTTCATCAATATTATCTCGGAAAGTAGGGGTATTCCTCAAAGAACAATTATTTTTGAGCGCAACCAACTAAGCGCAACTTAATTATTCCTCAAAGCGCAACCATTTGAACGTATAATTTGTAAGCGTAACTAATAACCATTAGTTGCGCTTCGAGGAATAATGAGTTGCGCTTAGTTGGTTGCGCTTAAAAACAGTTGCAGGAAAACAGTTGCAGGAATACCCCGGAAAGTAGGCTGTTAAAAATAAAGTAAATTAATAGATGAAGATTTTTACCTAACCTTTTTTTTATTTAAGTGAAAAAATCATGGATAGCCTTTGTCTGGGGTAAGCGGAGTGTTATGGCAGACTCTAACCGACTAAACACCCACTGTTCCAACTACTACTATTTGTCGGGTGTCGGACTGGGAGACACTAGTATTCCGACATTCGCACGCACCCTGGACTGGCATCAGCCCGCCATTCGTGGTGTGCTCCATATAAGACTTTCTTCTGGAAACACCACCCTTAAGAATATTAAATAAATAAAACAACGAAATACAACATCGAATTATTTATTATTCACTTACTTATTTATTTATTTATTAAACCATCAGTCCCAACTATCGCTCTCCTTGAAAGCACTCACACAGTTCGACTTAGCTTTGCTGTCAAACTTCTCAATCACTCTTTTATCATCTACTTTTTCGTTTATCTTTTCTTTTTTCTTTTCTGCGCCATCTTTTTTCTTAGCACTTGTTTGATTTTTCCCAGTGTCTGCCGTATCAGTCTTTTTGCGGCCGTTCGTTGGTTTAGCCCGAAGTCTTGGAGTCTCGGCGCTTGTTCTGCCGGCGTCGGCGCCTGATCGGGGGGTGTCGGGTGGACTCGGGGACACCTCCGACTTCTTGGCTAGAGGTTCCGACTCATCAACCTGGTGGAATTAGAGGGGCGTTCAAGAACATATATTGATTATATTTTCAATTGCTCAACAGCAGTATTGTTGGAAGCTGGAAATGTATGCAATTATGACTAATTCCTTCTATTATCCACCTTTTTTATTTCTTCTTGTGTTTATAAATACAAGGTACAACACAAAGCAAAGATCATACACAAAACTCGAGCCACACTGAAACGAATCCCGTGACGCTAAAGTATGCGTCTGTTAGTTAATGACGACTCATAACGACAGCATTTATTCTAATGCATAATTTGCCGATTCAGGTGTGATCTATGTGGGAAGGCCCAGTGCGGGTCGGTAGATGTCACATATCTTAGACATTTTGGTTCTAAGACATGTGTCTTGTGTTGCCTAGCAACGTTTTCCTTCAACGTTGTGAAAGCAGTGGTGATGAAGGTTATTACTCCAGCTCTGATCACGGTCTTGTATATTTTCCCTGGCGACAAACGGAGGAAAATGTTCCCGTTTATTGTCATTGAGGTATATAATATGACACTTATATTCTCCAAAAAGTACCAGGCTGGCATGCAGTGGTATGCATTTTAATAATTCAGGGTATAGGTACGGCCTTCCAGTAATAAATACCTTCTTGGATTCATGCCCGCCTAGTCGTTTTCGTAAGGTTACTGCCCATAACTAGGACAACTGTATTAATACTACTCGATCCCATGCAATGCTTTTGAGTAGTAATAGTTTATTAATTAAAAATGGTCAACGGGAACAATTTTTAATTATTTTAATTAATTCCCGCTGACCCCAACAGTGGGACCACGGGCGGTTGGGTTAAAGGGAATACACCCTCACAACTAGCGCACGTCCTACAGCTTTTCTTCAAATACTGAGCTAACTGTGACTTTGCTTACTTGAAACATCCCCGAGGACGTCCTCTTCCGGGTCGCCACGGGCGGCGATGTCATCGAGGTGCTGTTGGAACGGATTCGGCTGACTTTCTGTGGAAGCTGCGGCGTCTGGTGGAGCTGGGGCGACGTCCACTGACTGGTCTGGTTCGTCTGGTTGGTCCGGTTGAACACTGTGGAGAAAGACGAAATTATAGGTTTCATGAATGAACTGCTTTCATTAAAAAAACATGTGTGCAATTTGGACGTGGCAGAAAGAGGACTTCAAAAAATTTGGCTTCAAAATAAACACTTTATAATGCTTCCTATCTCATTTTCTCCCACGTTAAATCTTATGAATTTATGTGTCTGTCTCTTTTTACTATCGCTTTTTCGTTTCATCGACTTTCAAATCACAACGATGGTAAAGAAGTTTTCACTTCAAAATCTTAATAGAATTTCTCAGGTTCAGCCACGGAGCCTGCATTTGTGCCCGGTGGATGGCAATAGGCTCGCCCCCTATTACATGGGACTTAAACTAAGTTGCGAAATGCGGGAGCACTATTAGGTACACCTCTGCCTAACCCTTTGGAGTTGTTTAAATCATAGAACTGTCATGATGTAAGTCAGCATCTGAGTTTTATACATTTGACAGTTGAAAAACAAGCTGAGTTCGAGTCTAACAATAAACGTCAATTTTGAGTAGGTAGATCGATATTGCGAAACTGACGAGCTATGTCTAATAGTAGACATCTTTGATTGGTCCTCTACACGTCAAACCTGGATCAGTGCCCAAGGCCAGGCATAATTTTTAAGATTAGAAAATCAAATGAAAAAAAGAAAATAAATTTAAAATAACAAACCTTGTCTCGTCTTCATTATCTCCGTCTTCGCTCTGAAATATAAAACAACTGTTAGATAGATAGATAAAATACTTACTCTTTATTATTATATACAGTCATCAGCGCATCAAGTACCACGAAATGTCAAATTTTCGCATTCGATTTTGAACTTAATCTCAACATTTTATGGTTTAGAATCATTTGGAGAAATTTGACAGTTTCTAGTAATTTGATGTTCTACAGACTGTACACTAAACAAATGACAGGTGTCATTATAATAAAAAACTTAAGGTGACACAATGGGCGGTCTTATTGCTAAAAACGATATAATATTGTAAAAGGCATTCGCTTGTAATGTAACAGTTCAGATTCACTTGTTTCTGACAAAATCGAATCTTGGTTTGTTTATCGAGCAACGGAATATAACTCCAAATGTTGTTGGCAGATCAGATTTAAAAGTAGGAGCAAGTTTACAAAAATCAAATACTACTTCGTTGGTGGGTACTGATTTGCTGAGAATAAATATTCTAATGCCTTGTCAAGACAGTCAAGACTGCTTTACTCTGCAAATTAACGAAATAACATAGGGTACCCATGAAAAAAAACAACTGAATGAAATAGTATTGAAATTGCCAAATGATGTATGAAATTGGATTATATTGAATCTAACTACGACGACTTTCACAAATATTTTCAGTAAAAATATAAGGGTAAAGAAAGAGTAGGTAGTATTGTGGCATTATTAATCTTAATATATTTTTCCGTTCTCCTCATGTCTTCCTTGAACATTATTCTTAAACAACATATAAAAAAATAACGAAAAGCCATTCGGAAATAGAATACTGATTTCCACCGCAATGTTTTAATTTGAATCAGGAACGCTAAGTCACTGGCACTTCTTTTTTTCTAAGCAGAGCGAAGGCGCAGGACTTGTCGCCGTGTCCGTTTAATTGGTATCCGAACGCATCCGCTAATTGTGGGTGAAGTATCGGCCGATACTAGCGACACTAGCGCCGCGTCGCGCATTCACCTGTCGTCGACGCTGGAACACGCCGCCTGCAAACCAAATTACTCGAACGCGGTCACGACTATCCAAAGTTCTTTTTTGCTTTTCTTTTTTCAGGGAACTCCAGTGTCCTGTTTTCTTAGAAATAAATGATCAATTTGAGGCTGACTTGTAGTTTTACTCACTCGCTTGTCTCAGAGACCTTAAATAAACGTAGTTTTGCAGCCATGCTACATTATTAGAAAAGAAACAGAGTAAGATTTTTATGGAAAGGTTACTCCGTAAAAGGTTTTCAGTTAAGTCCCTTTTTATTTTCCCGAACGTCAAATTATAAGGAGGCTTGACAGGCTTCAGAATCTATTGTTAACTTATAAAAATGTATTAGACGTTCACACTATGAAGCTGACGTATTTTATATAGATTTATGGAATAGCCTACTTAAATCTAAGACGATCCTTATACCTTACTAAGAGACCTCTTCAATCTCAAACTAACATACGGCCAGACATAAAACGTCGCAATCCTCTTCATCCAACCCTGGCATTGGATATAAATTGACTTATTTTAAATCTAATACTCGGTATCGGAGATCAATCAATTATATACGATGAGGCAAAACATAGTCTAATAAAAACTTCTACGTGACTAGATTGGAAGTATTAGAGAGGAAGACTTTGATATTTTTATATAAAAATGTTATTTATATGTTATAGTTGCGGACGTGAGGGAGTCAAAGCTGACGACGGTTCATCTATCAAACGTTTGACCGTATAAGGCGAGCGGCGCGCCGCGCAGATGACACACCAGAGACAACGTTTGATTGACTTGTAACTTTTTTATTTTTTGTTGTAACGCTCGCTAATAAGCTATGTTCCCGCCGTTAAGGCAGCGTTCGGATACGCGGATGAAGCGAACGTATCCTGGTAGATCGGGATTACATTTATCTTTAGCATCTAATCGTGACGAACTGCGCGGTAGATTACAGTAGGTGCTACAAGGTTCAGGTAGTCTTGAAACAACCACAGATCTGATAAACAAATAATGTAAAAAGCAGGATTTAATTCATTTCAGTTAAATACAGTTCTACTTGAAAGCTGTAGGTATAGTGAAACCGTTCAAGTGCTTAGCAAGAGCAACATAATGCAATATTATAAAATGGCCTTTCTAAATAATCAAACAAGATTTGACACATTTTTGATATCTAATATAAAAACGCGACTCTCGGAAGTAAATATGAAAAACCCCATTTCGATAAAAAAAATAACTATCAATCGATTTATATGTCCAGTTACCAATTTTTTGCGTAAGCTAAGTATTTGCGTGATTTAGGAATTGCCATCCCCGCTGTGCGAATCCGATTGCAACTGATAATATTAAATTTAAAAACGTAAATAAATTAAAATGGCGAAGCACGTAGTTAACGGATGCTTAGACGATTTTTTTCCAACTGGAAACACGTTCCTGTAGGCCTTTTATTTTTAGTGACGCGATAATGAAATAGAAAACTCCATTGAATTAGTCGTCACATATTTCAAATAGAATATCAGAAAAACTTCATCTTATAAATTAGTTGCGCTAAAGCAAGAACTTTGGTCTGTTTGTTCCAGCTAATCTCCCAGACGGCTGGTACGCTTTATCAGTCAGATAGCTGATATTATAAATTAAAAACCTTGAAATTATTAACAAAAGCCGATTCAAATACGGAAGCAATATTTTTATAATAATTGTATGCGGATGAACATCGCGGGGAGAGCTAGTTATTAATATCTCAAGAACAAGACCTTAACTGCCCTTCACTTCGTCCGTTATGGTAGAGCGTCAGGGTAGCCCGCGAAATTCAAATTTTGAGCCCTATTGAATGACTTTTTCATGAAATAGTTATTGAATAAGGTTAAATGAACTTATAGGGTTGTATTGATGATTTTAATTATTAAAACTCTGTAACTACATACGTGTTACTGGTGCGACTCATTTTTCATCTATATACCACCGACACTGACCTGCATATTGCAAAAAATCTAAGAGAATTTTAATTTCACGGACTACCTTGACGCTTCTACCTTAAACATACCGGTAATACCCCAGCAACTCATGCAGCCTATCCTATCCCAGATCGGCAGAACAAAACCCTCAATTTGGCTCACATGATTTAAAATGCTCACACAATCCGATTCTGTCTAGCCCGACGTGTTGCAGCGCAAATAACAGCCATAAACAGAGAAATGGGCGAGTTAACAGACCATAGACAAGGCTAAGGACATATTGTTAGTGCGCGTATGATGGAGTCTCATCTGAAAACAAAGTGTAGGTCCGTCGGGCTTTGGACGGGAGGCCGCAGAGCATCCGCGTTGTAACGAGCGTCAAATACATGCGATTTATGTATCTTCACGCGTTTTGCCTTATTCGGATCGTTCGAGCTTCAGGTGGGTCGTGTTTAAGGTGTCAATGTCACTTAAAGGATTTTGAAGGACTTAATTGCTTGTTCTTGATCATTATGTAACATCTTTCTGGCAGAATAAACGAAGATTCAAGTGTTACCTTTCAAAAATATAACGCTTGTATTCTGTGTCGAAATCCTTATGACAGATGTAAGAGTAGAAGGAAGACAAAGGACGTTAGTTACAAAGACGTAATAAAATAAAATTCAAGTTCAAAAGAAACTCAGTGCTTTTATTTGGCCTACATAGAACAAATCCCACATATTTCTAACTAATATTATAAATGCGAAAATAAGTTTTTTTGTTTGTTTGTTACCTTTTCACGCCTAGACCACAGAACCGATCACCCTGAAATTTTGCATATACATTGTTAGGTGTAAACGGGCATAGGGTACCTTTCATCCCGAAAAAAAGTACTGTTCTCGAGGAAAACCACAATAACGCTCTTAGATGGCGCCACTGATGGTGACACCCGAATTGATTGTCGAATTCTAAGTCAACGCGAGAAGCCGCCGGCAATAGCTACTAGTTAGTTATCTATAAATTCCCATTTTTTTTATAGTTTTTGCCTTTTATCTACGGTTTCAGAGATGACTTGCGAATTGATTTCGAACGTTTTTAAGTTTGCGCCACAACTTCGTTTTCTTTACGTGAATTCTCTGAATTTATCCAAAGTTATTATTTCTGTCAATGCACATTATGATTATTACTTTTCACAGTAATTCTACACGCCAGTGTTACAGGTCACTCCGCATTTATTACACACGAAATGGTTTCGCGTCGAAATAGTTGTTCAATTTCGCAAGATTGTGCGAAAATCATGTTGGATTAAATCAGTGTTAATGATGTGGTAATCAAATGATTTCGGTTCGATAGCAAGACAATAAGCGTAAAATTTCATTTCAGTTTGTTGCGTGATTGCTTCTATTACCCTATTTCTGTTAGAAAATAGGCTGTTTTGGTTAGATTTGTGGTTGAAAGAGTTTGCAAACCCTTTTTTTATCGCGAAACGGATAAAATTTCTTAATTTTTGCTATCGCGCTTTTGTATAGATAGTGTATGCTGCATTCACCTGTGTCAGTTTTTCTCAGCCTTGAGCTGTCATCCAATTAGAGCTACAGCAAAATTTAAGAATACCAACTAATTCCGAAGACATTTTTGTCATTTATTCATATATTTCCAATTACTCTAATTGACGCCTTAAAAGCAATGGATGCCGCGTGTTGCAGCATACCGTTTTAAATAGATAATAAGCTCTCATTATATCATAAACAACATATTCCCACGAAGTGTCCAGTGTCCACATTTTCATAGTTTTCTATGAAATGATTACATTTTTATACCGGGTGGACCCGTCCCGGCGACTTAGCGTTCCCTTAGCTTTATGTTAATAGAATGTAACGAACAACGATGGGTGATTATCGCCAAGAGTAATCGTTCTTAGTGGGAACTATTTGGCGCACAATCCGCTCAGGGCCGAGACTTGTCTTTGGTTTAAACTGTTGTCTATGGCGCTAGGGTCCTGCTCGTGTTTTGAATATTTTAGTTGATTATTATCAGTTGTGCAATGTCTTGTTTAATTAACATCTTTGTAGTGCTGGACTGTGTTGGACAACTCGCTTTTAGGTAACTAGCTACAACTAGCAACGCCACAATAAATCAATAAGTAAAATGAGAGTCGAGCAAATAATGAATAGGTAAATAGTTAATAACTTTACCTATCAGACAAAATCTAGAAAATGATACAGGAGGAAGTCGAAACCAGAAACGAACTAAGAAAACGACGCAGTATAATGTACAATTTTTCCTAAAAAAAAATCTGCGTATTCTATATCAATAAAAACAGCAATTATTATTCAACGAATACCAAACTACCTATGTTTCGTATATCTGGCAACCCTACGCGCTATACTGCGGGTGCGTGCGCGCACGCGCGTTACGGCGCCGTTTCGAGAGCCATTAACGCGATCACTGACTAATCGGCATTTAAAGGAATTTCGTACGATTTGCCGCACTTATTACTTGACCAATACAACTTGAAACATCAAGGTGGCGCTGCTTGCTAAGAAAAACATCATCCATCCGTCAAATTCAGTACATTTTAATAGTAGTTCCAAATTACACCGCGTCTCAAGATGTGTTGGTCAAGTAATACTAGTAACTGACACTTAACAACGACACTTTGAAAGTTCTGAAGATGTTATCGTAGAATTGATGTGGACATGCGCGATTGACACTTGATCTACTGTTGATTGGCTCACGTGAATACCTATTACAAGTTTTACTAACCACATCTAACATTTTACGACAGGAATTTCCCAAAAGCAGTCGGGTGTTAAAAATTGTGCCCGGTTGATGGCACTAGTCCCGCGCCCAATTACATGGGACTTAAACTTAGATTATTTAATATTATAATATCTAAGGGACAAGAGTAATTTCCAATTGGAGTGGCTGAAACGAACACAATAAGTTCTGTAGGTATGAAACAGTAAGACCAAGGAAAGATGGAGAAACTGTTCAAAATGTAGCGGCAAAATAAAACGTAAAATAGGTTGTCCCCCTGGATTTTTAACAAATTACTATATTTAGGTCTAAAAGACAAAATGTTGAAAGAAATTAATTAAATACCTGGTAATAAAAAGCAAACACAAGCTTAGTGAGCAGGTGAACCACAAAAATGACGACAACATTAGTATTTTTGCCCATTGGTCCCAAGACTAACCCTATAGTCAAGTTAAAGTTATTACTTGAGTTTAAATAATTACTAATGCAATCATTTTTATGCAATAGATAAGAATTTGAACAAAGTAAGAACCGTCAAAGAAAGCAAAGCTAAGAATTCTAACTTTTGACAGCTTCAAGCAACTACTAAACTACAGAATAAAAATCGTATCTTAAGTTATTACTTTTACTCAAGTAATCACTTTGACTTGCTTATAGATACGGTTGCAAGAGTATTTCGTTATTGTCCCACAAAAATGGCTTTTTGGCGCCAAAGGTCTTAGAAATTATAAATATTGTATTACACTATTTCAAACATAAAGCTAGGCCCCTAGCGAAGTCAGAAACAACGACCGAATTTCTCAATCCCGACCAAGGACCAAGTCCGATCGCGTCTTATCGATTCCCTGAATTATAATAACGCAACAAGAATGTTCTCAGATTTTACGCTGTTGACATTTACGCGAATCGGCAGGTGAAAACAAGAAGTTATGATTCAAGAAACTATTTCAGTTTATCTGTTACTACAATTTGTGTACAGGTGTCTTGTTCCAAATGTTACCTTATGGTCTGTTGCAGAAACGACGATATTTTGCAATGTTTTGGCGACAACTTGATCACTAAGTTTAAAAACCTCATAAGCACCCTACTACCCCTACCCCACTTTTAATTAACAACACCTTTAGTCTTAGAGATTCATATGAACTTCGTACTTCATATTTCGGTAGAACTAAAACCATTTCAGATCTAAGGAGGCCTAAAACAATGTTAGCTCTGAATCAGGGCAAAATTCCTCCAAACCTATGACAAAGGATTTATCGGAACACGCATAATATTGGAGTAAGTCAATAATATTTTAAAGCTTTGTAGCCTCGCTATGGTTAGCGAGCCTTCAAGAGTACACTAGAAAAACTTCTCGCCACTTTTATCTAGACCAAAATAATTTCCGTACTTCAGCCTAACACTAAACTGCTACAAAAACGAGCTCCTAAAGCTATCAAACGTAACCCTACACGTTCTTGTTCCGGAGTAACGTTTAGGTCTCGTCTTTAAATCGCTACCCGTATTTATTAGTCGTGTCGCTTAGAGAGGGGACAAGGGCGCACCTCGGGTAAATCACCTGCAAGCGCTAGCCTGCTAGGCTGCATAGGGCACGTTTACATGGTACCAAGCCACTTTTGGTGTGACCACCCATAAATGGTTTAACAAAGAAAAGGGATTGTTTCGGTGTAAGGTGACTGTTTTTTGGTCCCGTTTAGGTAGGGGTTAATGTTGCTTAACTGGTAAGAGTAGTAGATGGGTGTCGTAGTAAGGCGGAAAATGGAGGCGTTCAAATGAACCGTTTTGTTGCAAACCTCTGTAGAGCGTAGAACTAACACAATATAATTGCAGGTTTATGGTCCTGGACTTGTACGAACGCCAGCACATCAAGCTACCCGAAACTGCCAAATTTTCCCAATCAACCTTGAACCTAATGCTTTAGCGATAAAGTTAAAAATAATAGCTTCATTATTGATCAAAATCCCCCGACACATCAAGTTCCCCTGTTTTTTTTTTACTATAGATCAGAAGCAGTTGCTATGAAGGTCTTGGACGCACCTAGGAAAAACAAGTGCAAAAACTGGACAAGCAAAACAGCCTACATTTCCCAATCATCATGCATCTGGCACTAACGAGGCGCGCTAATCGCACGTCGCAGCGACACATCGGTACGTCTCCGGGGCGCATTCGATCACTGCCGCACCAACCCCACATAGTTAACGACGTTTTACTGCCAATGTACTAGGATTTAGATGGTTTTGATGTCCTCTGTGGAACTTTACAGTTCCTCAGTATTATCATCATCTGCCAAGCCTTTACATAACTGTTTTGGGGTCGGCTTTCAGCCTAACCAGATGCATGATTATTTTACTTTGAGCGACTGCCTATCTGACCTCCACAATACTGGTTGTCATTGTCATCATTTCTGGCTCCAGACTTCCCGCATCTAAAAATGACAGCCGGGAGCAAAGGCTTAAGGAGAATTCTAAAAAAAAAAAACTGCCCAGTATGTAACTACGCAGGCCTATCATTGGGTTTGTGTGAGTCTTGGAAGGTCCACGTGGATGTGAAGGATTTGCAGGCAAGGAAGTGGGACAGGGACAGTACTACTGTTATCACCCGACTGCCAAGGAAAGGTTATTAGCATGGATTGACGATATCCCATTTGACCAAATTATTTCTACAGCAGCCACTCGCAATCAGTAAAGATATTTCCAGATTGCCTTTTGCAGTTAAATCTTTAATGTTTGTAAATCAAAATTATACAAAATACTGTAGCTGCCATGTAGTCCTGGTGTGCACTAACAAGGCGCGCTAATCGGGCGTCGGAGCGACACATCGGTACGTCGCGTGCGCACGGTCGATCACTGCCGCACAAATCTTACATTGTTAGTGCGCATTTTTACTTCCAAGCCCATAGATGCAACTTCTTTGTGGTCAGCTTTTTTGTATGTAAAAGTGTTAGGTTGATGGTAAACGCAGATGTGTTGAAATCTGCGGTGTTTTTAAACCTGAACATATTTCATTCAACATACCCTGGACAACAAGCTGAACTGGTTTTTAAGAAATTTTGGGGTCCTAACATCGAATATTGTATTTACCACATTAAATACACTTTCAGGTCCGTATTGGCCGCTCCTTCAGAGTTATAGAATCTGCTTAACATTTAAAAACCGCAGACACGATCCACAAAATCGCATTCAAACGACATTCACACTCGAAGAGTTAACATACGTTCGACCCCACGACCGCAACTCTCAACCACAGTAATTGACGATCATTTGACAAGCGTTGTCGCGCCGAAAGCGGGCCCAAATAGGTAAAACTCGAAATGTCAGTGACAAAACGGCCCGGACACGTCGCTCAACTTAATTGGCTATTAGCTAATGAGATTGTAAGATAGTTATCTGGTCGGCGACGCAAAGCGAATATCGCGTATATCGAAAGCGCTCCGTTAGGTGCCTGACGATGACAGCGGGCAGGCGACAAGACGAAAGGGATTTACTGAGATACGATGTGCGAATGTACCTATCGAGAGGCTGATAACAGATCCTTGTAAGGGCTAGAGGATGAGAGGTCACGTATTTCTGAACGGTGGCAGTTAATTATAATAACGGTTGATAATTCTCGGCTGATTACCACAGCTCGTCTTCGATCCTATCAAAGTCAGTCAGTTCATCAGTTGTAACGGTCTGTGTCTTTGGTTTCGATTTTAATCTGCGGCAGATTTATTGTCAGCTCCCATTGCTTCGTAATTTCAGATACCTATGGTATGACCACTTTAAGCGTACAGTTCAAGGTGGCGTCGCTTTTCAAGAAAATTTGCATCAATATGTCAGATTTGATACATTTATTTTAGTTCCGTGTTTTCCTACCTGCTTAGATAAGTTGCTGACGTGCATTTGACCGTAATGTCAATCTAAATCTGAATAGATACATAATATAATTTCAATCATCACTTTAGCAGCCACAAAGCAACGTCGAATTCAGCAAACTCAAAATATCTCAATTTGCTAAATAAAAGCATTGTTCGTTTTCCATTAGTGCTTACTTAATGAACTGTTAGCACCATCCCTGGTGGATCTAAAGCATAGAATGGAACCGAGTAAAGAAATCCGTACACGTTTGGCCGACCTGTCGCGTGAACTCGGGCCCTTTCGAGCGAAGCGTTAATTTCGCAGAAACGCTCGGTTACATGTCGCTGTGACCTTTAGTTAGAGGTAGGCAGAAGATTTAGTGCTATTTATTTTATGCTCTGTTTAGTTTCGAATCACTGTTTCCGTTGTGTGGAAAGTTTTGATGTAATTAGCCTTAACCCCTTTCTTTGAGGTCCACAGATAGATATTACTAGTCTTCCCACTTACCTTTCTCTAATTTGTTTCTTTGTGACGTTAACAATTTTGGGGTATAAACCCTGAAATTGTCGTTTCTCAGCTTTGAGACAACACAACCAACAATAAATAATAGCTGTGCATGTTAAGCAGAGTAAATCATTAATTAACTTAAAGCAAAGTTTTAAGTTAAAAAAAAAACTGCTAACAGTACTATTCTAGATGTCAAAAAGTATAAAGCAAGATTATGACTTGACTGAATAACTCAGTCCGAAACCAAGATGCAAATGCAGCAAGCTCTTTGAATCATTCAAATGTTTTCTTCCACGTAAACGCATACAAAGTGCTAACAAATGAACGTGTTTCTCGATTCAACGAGGATCCAAACAGGAGTCTTATAAAATCTAAAGCAAGTGGCTCTACGATATTAGTCAGGGAACAGATACGCGCGCACGTGCCAAAGAAACAAAAGGTGAATGATAGCGGCAATAGCGCCGAGCGCGGGTATCAACCCAGTACGAGTGGTACGCACGGGGTGATTTGTGCTTGTGCATTCGGTGGCTGGAATAAACAAGGCTTTTAGTTTATTTAGAACTTTTGGTCACAGTGGGAGGCGAAGGCGTGTATTGGGATTCAGTATGCGATGCTATCGAGAAATGATATCGAGACGCTACACATTGTTCTTACAACATAACATACACAATATAATTTGAACAAAATAACCTGTTTTCTTACTTCACCAATTGCGTTTTAGTACTTATAATGTTTTTACAACATCTACTTGGTGCCAAAAAGGGGTTGCCAGTAAAACCACTTCCAGCTCAAAAGGAAGTTTGACGACGCCTTCGCGACATAGCTCTCTAAGAAATGGCAAAAATAAATATGTGACGAAATCCAAGACACGTAAATTAGGCAACAATCAACTAATGCTGTTGCTGTATGTGACCACTTCAAGTAACAATCAAACCGGGATGAACAAATTGTGGACGTAGATTGGAACAGCGTACTCTGACAGATAATGTACTGAAGTATCTCTCAGTGTCTCGTGTCTGCAGCCGGTACTTAGAAGCACAGAATCGGCCAACAACAATCACCCCGTGTGTCCCTCCCTTTATTCGCTGACGTGATACTAATGGCACCACCCGACGATGCCTGCGATTTATTGTCGCGAACAACGCCGTCGGCTCAACGATTGCGTGTGTTTCACTTCTAAGTTCCTTACAAAGTGTAGATTAAGCTTTAGAAATGGAAATGCGCGGGAGTGCGGTTGGGGCACTTAATTTATGACGTCTTTGGTTCGGTTCTAAGTGGTGTTGCTTTGCAGACTTATAAGGGTAGATTTGTTAATGTTTTCGGTGTTAAAATGGCTTCAAGATTTGAAAAGAATAACAGTTTAAACAAAAAACCACGCGAACGCTGAGACTCGCTGCAATGATGAGCAATAATCCTAAATTGGACGGATATACAGAACTAAACAGCAACAATAAAGTAAGTTTGAATGATCTATAAAGATCAATGCACTCAGGATGATTTATAAAGATCAATGAATCAGGATCAGCATCACCTCAAACAGAACTATTCAGGATACTCCATACTTCAACCGCACTGTAATCATTCATCTTCTGAAATCGGGCTATGCAATATTTTGATTTAAAAGAGTGTCCATAAAGTTTCTGGCCCTTTCTTCTCGATAGAGACGCTTTGGAATGAATTTGAAATGAAACTACAGCACTTTCACAAGTTATTATGCCTTGTGACTGGAACTTTAGCTTTGTTTTTTTTACATTCAAAAGTGCCTAGAAAGGTATAACCTAACCTTTGAGTTTGAGATCCTAAAAACTAGGAGAGGTGGTGTCGATCAGGCGCTACAACTTAACATTCCTCCAAGCACTTTTCCTCTAAATTATGCGCGAACATGCCGGCCGTCCCTTACCTTAAAATAAACAATAATTTCAATTCACACAATTATCGCGTGATCGACCGTTGTACGCCAACATTAGCATGTGGCCACATCACGAACTATTAAATCAGGCACAATGTGCAACTACCGTCATTACTATCTGCGGCCGAGGCGCGAACGACCCAGTTCGGCGCGTGCGGACCATAGATCAACTGATTAATGATAGACCACCTGCTTGGCAAAAACTTTGTTATTGGATTTTATAATTGGAGGGTAATGTTTTTGTGACTATGGTTGCCAATTATAAAGGTAAAGGGAGCTAGTGGCTATATAATAACAGCCACACAGGCCAATCTTTGACATTAAGCAACGGTTGCTGAGATCGGTTGGTGGATGGGTGTATACATACATTACATACTGCCCTCTCTATGCCTCAGAAAGCTGTTGGTGACGGCTATCATTAGTAGATCTTTGACAGTCGTTACGGGTAGTATGAAGCAGAAAGTCTGGCAACCAGTCATGTCAACAGGTATCGTATGACCCAGTGACTGGAATGTGTTGTGGAGGTCGGATACGCAGCCATTCCAAGTAAAATGCTGGTATTCAGCTGTCCGGTTTGACAAAACGCCGACGCCAATGTAATAGAGAAAATAGGGAAAATATGATGTTCTTTTTTTTCGAACAGTTTGAAAAAAGAAATCTTTGGTATCAGCATGAATTCAATTCTCGAAGACTTCTATCTACCCTACCTACCTTAGATGAAGAGGTAAGCCAGCTTTTTAAAGACGTGTAAGTATCATATCGTCTCCTATTCCAAACATGGCGTTTACCTACTCTTTAGAGCATAGATTCACGAAATAGTAACATACATCTGTCTCCTTTTGGAATGTGGGCGATTCGTGCCAGTTCGTATCAAAATAATGCCTTCAGTAGCTACATTCCTTATTAATAAACCATTGTCTGTTCATCTTACCTGCACCTACCGACCAAAGATGATCGATACGTCGTTTCTGCGTAGTCTGCTAATCTTTGGCTCACGACGTAAGTCAGCGGGCCCGATATGATCGGCACGAGCGATGCATCGCGGCAGTTTACGAGCCTACCGGCTAGATTGCGGCCACAGGGCTTTTTATACAAGCAGCATTTGAGGCTCTTTATCTATGCACTTGTCCGTTTCTATGGATTCCTGGTAGCGATTCTCTGGAGCCTTAATGGTTTGTGGAAGTATGCATCTGATATGGTGTAATGATTTTTGTTTTGATATTTATCCTGGTAAGAGTCGAGAGTAATATGGCAACGAGTTTTGTGCGAAAATAATCTGTTTTTGTAGAGTGAGTCCTGATGTTGTGGAGGATAGAAGCATAGCTTCTATCAAAGCACTAATTGCTTGGTAGAAACTTATATGTCATCATTGAAAACGACCTACGATAAGATCCAGAACACTCCACTTCTAAACAAAGAACACTCGATCTAACACAATTACGAGCGATAAAAGCGCACATAACACATAACATAACTACCCAAATTTTGCACTAGAAAATGCTGCATACCATCCCACACTGCAGGATCAAAGCTAAACATCAAAGTCGGCTCAATTTTGGCGGCAAACACGCACAAACCATTCAAGGAAGCTCAAATTCACTTTATAAGGTCACAAAAGATTTGCCAAATAGACAGAGAAGGCATAAAGCCAGCGGAGTGGGCGGAAATCTCCCAATCTCCGGTGTTCAGGCGCATGCAAATAGCTGTACGACAATATTTATGAACTGTGTGGCTAAATGTTAATAGGAGTTGACATGCTGAGATAGCGGCCGGGGAAAGAATGCTGTGTCGTGTGGATATCTATTTATATGGGTAGGAGCGCTTTTGATATGCAATTGTATTGCAACTTTTGAAATAGTATCTACATTTTGACGTAAGTGGGGAAATTGTGTTATTGCATTCGAGGCGAAATTAACACCTTAACTGCAACCGAGAACTGCAGTAAAAAATCCCCACCCATATCATACGACGTTTTTCAATCTACTTTCTAAGAAAAAAAATATTAGAACGGAAAGTATTTTTGTCCGGAATTATTAGGAAACTATGATTTAATTTACTTTCTTTTCGCGCTTTGCTTTCGCCAGGTTGAAGAAGCAAAAGTATGATGCCGCTTTACAGCCTAATATGAAAAATCCACGCGCGTGAAATAAATACATTGCATTGTTGAATCTAATCGTAGTGCGATAAGAATCGGTTTTCGAGAAAGTGTATTGAAAAAATAATTTTGCAAGAATATTTGCATTTAAAACATAGATTGGCAGTCGCTCCTTGTAAAATAGTGCTATTCAGCTGCATCCGATTAGACTCGAAGCCGACCCTTATCATCATCTGCCTAGCCTTTACCCAACTATGTTGGGTTCGGCTACTAAATACTGGTATTCAGCTGCATCCGGTTAGACTGGACTAACCGGATGCAGCTGAATACCAGTATTTTACAAAGCCGACCCCTATATCGTTGGGAAAAGGCTCGGCAAACGATGATGAGCAGCTTCTAAAGCTCTCAAACTATGTCGAGATCTGAAAACATCTATCGTTTTTCGTAGCTTGCTACACATTTCGGCCAAGCTCGTTTATTGAATTCGATTTAAGGCAGGCCTAGCTGCCATGAAGTTCTTCTTAGTCTTCATCAGACTGATCAAAGAAACAATACCCCCCGAAAAGATAAAGAGTGCGAAACTCAGAGCTAGAAGACATTAGAGCAGGCCAGTGAGCCTTCTTAAAATTTTATTTTTATTTTATATTTTAAACAAACCACATCCATAATTACTTACATAATCCTCACAAGCATACATCAGAAACGAACTCAAAACGTTTAAAACAATTAAATCCCAACCATTCTACTACAAACAAAACAAACATAGAAAGCTCCATTTAAGTGCATAAGTAAACTAAATGAGAATAAAATATCATCGCACACGTCTTAGGTATGCAAATGGGTCTGCGCGAGCGCATTAAAATGCAAGATGGCGGAAGCGCGCACGCGAGGTCGCGGGGTCGGCGGTATCGCCACGCGCCATTGTACAGGCTACCGAGTAGGGCGGCATCAATTACTATGATACCAGGATATATATGGATATACTTTACACGATAGTAACAACCAATTTGTAAGTGTCTGTGCGGAATGAAATGGTATCACTCAATTGCATTGCGGTGGTGTGGTCTTAGTTATAAATGGACTGGTTCCGTCACTGTTGTTAAGTTGATTAGTTGATTATATATGGAACGTAGCTGATGGCGTCATGTATTTTCTGCCTAGCCCCATGGTCGCGAGTTTATGTATGTGTGTAATAGTTAAGCATGAACATCAGCAATAAGTCCTGATACTGAAATCTTATTTTGGCAGTTGGTCCTGAGCAGTCCTGACTCTTTGGCTACCAGTTAGTATCTGGAGTCAGGACTACAGAAGATCTCGAGAACAAAAGAAGATCTGTCCATTGCGTCGGTCTACCTATCTATTATAGATAGTTATTAGGTATAACTTTCCAAGGATCTTTTGAAGCGTCAAAATTGGGATTAGCACCGCTATCTTTTTTTTAATAATTCTGAAATTTACTGACTATAAAAAGGTGTTACATGGTGAAATAGATTGTAAGTAAGGCGATGTGGTGGCTAAGCGAAAAAGCCCTTTAATTAAATAAAAAACTGGTTTAACATGATAAACGCAAGCCCTGCCGTGTGGTCTCTCGGACGATGAGACTGAACAACTTTAATTCCACGAGTTCTTGAAATTCGCAAAAACAATATTAATTCTATAGTATAGAAAGTCTAATTTGTTTTTAAATATAGAATCTATAGAAACTGACGCGATCAGATGATCAACATGTATCGTAAAAATGAAAAATAAATTGAATTTTCAAAAGTCATAGAACAAATGTTTCGTGGTCTGAGATACCACACGAGAAGTCTTGAATTTACTATGTTACACCCTGCATAAATGACTTCTATTTTAGATATCATAGATCATTGAATCAAGGTTCGTATGAGAATTATTTGCCTCAAGCAGTTCAGCACTAAACAACCAAACTGGCAAAACTGCTCCTATTTCTACTAATTACGGACAGTCCTCGCTGTTACAAACTCTTATCCCCACTACCGATATCTTCTCACGATCCGTTAAATCGCGGTGTACAATAGCGGTGGAGCGCTGGAGCAGGCCGCTTGAAACAAAGTAGATTCACAGCTCGGACAATGTGTGGCGAACAGTTAGAAGATTATTTATGGACCATTTATGTAGGTAACTTGCTGTCCTGGGGTCTGGTGGCAGGTTTTCTTTGTAAATGTAAGACTACCTTCAATATGACAAGTTTTTCGAGCCAACTGTGGATGCAGCTCCGGACACAGGACATTAGCAGATACTGTACTGAGGAGTCTGGTGTACGTTATCCCAGCAGGAAAGTGGCTCCTAGAGTCATATGAGTGGAACGCAGCTCTTTATTTGTGCGTATTTGTGACAGAATCAAAGTTAATCGCAATCTTTTGAAAACCCGAAAATATACGCACAAATAAAGAGCTACTCGTGTATGTTTATTCTACAGGCGCACATCCTATGGTTTTTGATTCTACAAAAAGTTACTGTAGCAGGAAATGCAATATCTCGAAAACCTGAAGGCGTACAAATTTTATTTTCGGTGCACTTTTTTACACAAAATAAGCTTTCTGGCCATGAACGATATTCCTCTCTCCGATCATTCGTTTAGAATTTTTCTGCTGGAAAAACGTTACTCCAGCAGGAATCGTTTTTTCTGTTTTTTTTTTGTTTCCACACACGACAAAGCGCGCCTATTTTTTATGTGGTGCACATCCACAGCAGATTATACACTAATTATACGTGCCACTCATATCACTCTAAGAGCCACTTTCCTGCTGGGATAACGTATTCAGGAGTCTGTTGTCTAGATTTCGGGCTCAGAGCCTTAACGCGCGTAACTTTTTACCTAAGTTAAGAGTTCAGTTAGGAATCAACTTTATAGAAATTCTCTTTTGAAATCATTCAGCTCAATTGTTTAGTTCTAAATGCAACGGTCTTATGCTTAAAAAATCCGTTATTTTTTTACATTTTAAACAGTTTCAAGAATTTCTTGGTACTGGTTTTTATAGGACTTTTTTGTCTTAGTTGGAATCATTTTACTAAGACCGATGAACTATCCTTGTGTATTATGCTTATTTAACATTTAATATTTATTTCTTATACTTTCAGGTGTTTCCAAGAAAACGGATCTCGCCAAACTGCCAACCACAGATAATGGCGCCGTCTTCGCAAAACTTCAAAAATGGAATAACGGGATAAAAAACAAAATCAAAGTGCACTAAGAATTTATTAAACTAACCTAAAGTACAGAGAACTATGGTATCTACTGCTAAGAACATAAAAGTCACATGTACTGCTTATTTCTTAACCTAATAATACTACTAGTATTGTCTATAGCCATCACAACGTATAGGAGGAACAAGTCAAGCGCATATCAAGTGGAAAAAAGCATGTGACATGCAATGTTAGAAAATGAACACTGAGCTTTTAAAAGATAGAGGCACCTACAGTTCTTTCACGGGAACATTGCGTCTTATTGGGCATCTCTGCCGAAATGAAAGTGATCTTTGTTGAGATTACATTAACGTTGCTGTTCGCTTGCCTGACAAGGCTGACAAATAAAAATTATCTATATTAACATTACAATAAAGTTGTAGTTGGTTTGGCTCTATCAGACGTAAATTAATTGTGTAATTACCGGACATACCACTCTATCAAACTTTGTCAGTAGATACATCACATTAGGTTTTAAACCAAACATTTTGTCCATTTACTTGCAGAGAAACTCAGATTGAATACTTAAGACGCATGGTAATTTTGAACATACACAAAGATTTAAATCGCTAGATGTGCTGTCACCATGATAAGGACGCGCAAGAGAAACTCACACATTGATTAAAAATGGAACGTTTTAGAGTGATGACTGCCGGGGATAATGTAGCTTCCCATTAGTGAAAGGATTTTCTAAATTAGATAACTTACATACATAGAAAGTTTACGTCTTTATAATATTATCGATTCAAACTAGAATTATGACCACCTTGTGACGCGGTAGGCGAATCTAATTATTTAAATCTTTGATCACATTAATAGGCACATCCACAGGGTGGAAAGAACATCGTCCAGAAGCGATTACCTGGTATTCAACATTCATAATTCCGCCACCCTCATATAATTTTTTCACCGGTAATTGAAAAAAAAACAGCCGTTCCATACATTTTGACCATTTAGGTATTGCAGTCTTTTAGTACTGAACACGTGGTAACAGTTTGTGCGTTGATGTCCCTGCCACCCGGTAGGTATATCTTTTAAACGCTCTGTGACTACGACATATACAGGGTGTAAACAGACTCTTCACGAAGCCGTCAACCAAGCATTATGTACATCAAACTAAGTAACTTTACGCAAACATTAGTGCTGGGAAACGACTTTTTTTTTTGGGCTGAAAAATCACGTTTTACAGTAGAACTCAATGTAACGCACTCAAAACATTGTGCTGATGGATGGATGGAATAGTACGGGGGTCCTGGAAGTGTTCAAAGTAAAAATCTTAAATTAAAAACAAGTATTTAAAAAAAAAACTTGTGAATAAGTTGGATCTTTGACCCCCAATATCTCAGTAACTAGAAGGTTCCCAGGTATGGTCTAGAACAAAAAAATGATCGCAATGACAGGGAGAACAAGTGTCTTTAGGCTTCGTTAAGAGTCTGTTTACACCCTTTATTGGAGACGGACCACAAATATAAATCTACCCCTAAACATTCACATGATCAGTAAAGTTATAAAAACATTCAAAGACATGCAAATTATTTCCAGGTTAGCCACAATTCTGTATACTGGAGGTATACTATCTTAAGTCCATTTTTTTCGACATTCACTTTGTAATGTCCTTGAAACAAACATTTATAGATCGACTTAGTGGTATAATATTTTAAGTCCAATAAAAAAAAATTACAAACTTTCGAATTCGGTATTATGCTTTAAGTCCAGATTACTTCAAAGGTATACTTGAGACTTAAAACATGTGCACTGAATAATTAGCTTAATGTGACTTATGATTGTTTGCTTCCGGTATACAGAATTGTACTTTGCTTGTCAGGGTCAAAAAAAATTACCGCCTAAAATCTCTTCGTTGAATTCAATGTGTGTGTACTAAAGTGGAACCCACATTGCAAATACTCTTAGGTATACAGGGTGGAAGACATCGACGACAAACAGTTACCACGTATACAGTACATCATTCCGAACCAAGGGGTTAAGAATGATGGGCTGCGGGACTGTTCGAAAGAGATACCGCGGCCCTGGAACACAAAGGGCAAGGAAGGAACATGGATGGGTTTTAGTCAGTACAAGTCTGACACTCCCTTCCGCTCTGCCCAGAGCGGGAGCAGTCATTTGATGATTTACCATCCGAAAAAAAAAGGGGTTAAGAATGATGTCTGATTTTCATGACCCAGATAAATAAAATTACATCAGTAATTTAAAAAAAACGAGTGTGCTCTAGACCACATGACTGAAGTAAAACTTAAAACAACGTCTGTCAAATTCAAAAACGTAACTCTCTCTCTTTCAACTTCCGTTTGCCTCGTAACGTAACGCATTCACCAGCTTCCCTAAGTCAAGGATGCGTAAAGAAATTTTACTTCAAAAAAAATCTGCTGTTTCCCGCAAAAGTGCAATACGTACAACGATCAAAATGTATGGAACAACTGTTTTTTATTTTTTTATTTACCGACATAAACTTTGTATGTGGCCCCGTTCGGAGTGATGTATATTGAATACATGGTAACCATTTGCGTCGATGTCTTCCGCCCTATTTTAAGAGCGATCCGCAAATATAGCTGTTATTTAACACGATTTTCAGCTAATATGATTTCGAAAGCTTTTTTTCTGTTAAGCCCCCCCTAAGACGACCCACTGACCTTAAAAGATTATAATTTAGTATTTTTATATCACAATAAAAAAGCTCCGCCATTTTGAATTTCGCGGGTTACGTTAAAGGTAATAATAAGTTCTAAGTAACAATAAGTTTATAAAATAAAAGAAAAATAAGTCAAAACAATACTGTCACAAAATATTCGAGGATTTAAATCTTAAAAAAAAAAACTCAAAAACACAACCCTTCCTTGGCAGTCGGGTATAAAACGCCGATTATAAACATACACACGGAATCAGTAATCAATGCTCCAATTTATTGGGTATTCCGATACATTTTGGTTCGGATGAACTGAATTGAACTGGACGCATAAAATACTAACACTCGCACTCTTTTCCTTTCAGGGGGTAAGTAGTATCCTAGCCTAACTTAACACAGTCAGCCATTAAGACTTGCACGAAGAAGTACTTCTTATCATAGAGAATATCAAAAAACCACTTTGTGGAAAAAAAAACGTAGATTTAGCAGAACTAAAAAGCTCTCAATTAAAAACACTGAATAAAGTGTGACCATAGAGTATACTCAGCCAAAATAAGAGATATCAAGTATTAGAAAGAGAAATCGGCTTTGTAGAACGTCGTAACAAATTTATACAACATCAACTAAAGTAGGGCGTTAAACTTTGTCATTTAAAGTTCTTTTTCGTCAGCCAATTCAACGATTGCGTCTACAATGTCCCTGACTACCTTCGACGCGAAATAGCTATAGCAGTTGAACAACACTAAGAGCGCTATGGAAGACATGAACACAAATACGAACATTAGTTTATACGTATCCGTTTTGGGTCGCTCGCTCCGTAACGCCATCTGTGGACAAGTAATTGTAACATTAAAATACTTAATAATTACATCGGATTTTGTTACCAATTTCAAGGTGTTTAATTTTATTGCACGAAACCCTAATTCTAATTCAAAAACAAAAGTATCCTTAGTGTCTTCTTATAACTTCAGCTATCTGCCAGTACAAGTCCCTTTAAAATCGGTACAGCCGTTTCGAAGATTAGCCGAAACAAACAGGCAACAGCCACAAAAATTTTAAAAATGTGTTTTTATTAATTAAGTATTACAACGTATTCAGTACGTCTTCCTAACCCCCGCGCATAGAAATTTATCATCGGCAATTGCTGTTCTATTCATCTCCATACCATAGCTGACTCACGATATAATGTATTAGAAGCCTTAATTTTATGCTACAGAAATTAATATGAAACTCTTCTGGGGTAGGTTTTTGAAAAAAGTAAAGTATTTTCCTACTTACTTGAACTCAGCCGACCCAGGATGGGGCAAAGAGGAGAAAAAACGAAAAATTCTAATACATTCGCCACCAATCGCATGGGATTTAAAATATACTGTCATCAGTGTAATGAGCGTGTGGTGTACTTTTGTCTTATAATTTGGAGATGATCAAATTACATTATGGTCAAGTGACATTACTGGTCAAAAGACATTAATGGTCAGATTACATTAATGAACAAATGCAAATAATGGTCACATGATATTAACGTTTAACTGACATTGGTGAGCAGAGGACAGCTATTGTAAGTAAATTGCCAATAACGGTCAAATGATATTGATGGTCCGATGACACTAATGGTCAAGTGACATTTAATGTTACATGGCAATAATGTTCAAATTAAATTGATGGTAAAATAATATTGATAGTGAATTGAGATGAATGGTCAAATTATATGATAGTCACAAGACATTATCGGTCAAATTACGTCTATGTCCAGTTAAAATTATGTTAAAATGATATTTAAGGGTCAGATTACATTCATGGTCAAATTACATAAATGGTCAAATGATATTTGTGTATACACAAACACAGTAACAGCAATGAATCGGTAGCGTGGTTATAATGGTTAGTTTCTTATAAATAAATAGTAACTTTTGAGTTGCTCTTTGGAAGAAACTATCCAATAACCAGTGGTGAGGTGACCAGAATGAATACTGCCGATGACGGTATATCGATCCCAAGGAAAATGGCTTTATTAATTAAGTTTCATATAGAACTCCACACAAAAACATGATTTGAAATAAACTTGACTAAACCCCACCAAGACCCAATATCAACAATATCGTCGCAATGAGCGAATATCCAGCGTTAACGTCGCACTGACGCTGCGTAGATGCTACGTGAACGTATACGTTACACTAGCGTCGCTTAGGCGTCATTGTTGTCAAACTACGTGGCTTCAGCAACATATTTACGTAGTGTCTACTCTGCGTATACGTTTGACGAACGCCTACACTGGACTAACGCCGAATGCGACGGCAAGCTAAAACCTATCTAAATTTTTTACATATGTGGCTTCACTGAAAACCTGGAATACAAAATATCAGTAACTTACACAAAAGCATGCAAATAGCTTGCATGCTACCGACCCATAACAATTTGTGGTTGGTGATGTTACAATGTAATGTCTGATACATGCATAGTTTTGTGCATAAGTAATAGGCCTGTGTATTACTGGCTTAAGTTCCTATCTAAAAGTCAAGTTGGACCGGTACTCCAACTTTACCTTTATTTAAACTTATAAAAAAATAGCCAGGGCAGACTTTACAGATGAGAGCTAAGACGAAATATCGTATAATGTACCTCGCTGTCTCCTCTGCCGCCCCTGTGCTTGTGAAACGGCGTCAGAGTGACGCGCGAGTTCTTGGCGAGCGCGCGCATGACGTCTGCGGCTTGGTCGCGACGGTCGAGCCCGATGTAGGCGGATGTGTCGTCGAGGAAGTGCACTGTGACTGCCCCTGTGGGAAGGTGTAACGCTTAGTATTTTAAAGTATACAAGGTGTAAACCATTGTTTCCCAACCTATGATCCAAAAAACCATGGTGGGCTATGCTGCCCTCGTAGTAGTAAATGCAGTAATCAACATTTTTACGATTTTCAGTTTTTGTTAAAAATGACATCTGGAGGCTTTAAGCTACAAGTAATTTTTTTTTATTTTTTGGATCGCTGGAACTTAGAGAAATAATAAAGAAAAATGCAGTTTCGTGTGAAATTATCTGATATTGTTAGACTAACAGGGCAGTATGGTGTGGTCTATGTCCCGATGGTCTAGCTTCGAATATGGTCCGCGAAAGGTTAAAATGTTATTCGTACTTTTTAACTTGCACAGAAGATGCAAGCTCAACCCAACTTAATTAAAAACCTATCAGAGGCGAGGTGCTAAAACTTTGTGAGGTTGCTGCGCTGGCTCCTGCAAGATTCATCAGCATTTTTGCAAAAATCTACTAACTTTTTCCTATTTTTGTATGAATGATTGCTAATTTTTTCAAGCTCACTTCGTTCACTCTTGTATCCTTTACTATTTTAATTATCTTTAATTAATTCTTTCTTTTATTATTATCTTTTAAGAGTATATATAATCCTGTCGGTGTTTGCCTAGGACCTTATGGCCCCTGCTAACAATAAAGACACTAAAGTGGTTCCTGGTTGGAACCACTGGGAACCCTTCACGAAGCCGTCAACCAAGTATTTTGCACATCGAACTAAGGAACTCTACGCAAAATTATTGTTGAGAAACTCTTTTTTTTTGGTGTAAAAAAATACGTTTTATGGTAGGACTCAATGTAACGCACACAAAACATTGTGCTTATGGATGCATGAAGTAATACAGGGGTCAGTGAGGTATTTAAATTAATGTTATAACAATAAAAACTAGTGTTTAAAATTAAAAAAATCTGAAAGTTTGACCTCGAATATCTCCGTGACTAGAAGGTTTAATGATGGTGAGAACCCCTTCGACTTCGTTAAGGGTATTTTTACACCTATTATTGACGAGAAGAAAGCGTGTCCGTCCTTGGAAAGATCAAGCGCAATACCAACGGCTTGGCATGGCAGTGTGTCACCACTAACCTCCGAATTCTGAAGATGCTACTGAGAAATTCCTAGTGAACAAAATTCACCACGAACCTTGGAGTACATAAAACTAAATAAACTAAGAACTAGAAAATATAAAAGCAATACATATCTCACCGAATGGACTGAACAGTTGGTTGAGGTCGTTCCTCTGCCACTCCCTGGGGAACACCAGGTGGAAGACGTGGTCCCTGCATGGGGATGCTGCAACAAATTCGAGCCGTGTTAAAGGGTGTTACGAGTTCTAAAAGTAATGTTACGAATTTTGTATACTATGGCTATAGCTTCAACCGTTTTAAAATCAAATAAGGTCAAATTTAATTAACTAGGAAATTCCGCAGTAGTAGACGGGTACAAAAAAGATATCATGCCTTTTTAGGGTTAACAAAAGTAGGCAAGTAGTTAACGCCAGTTGTGTTTAAAATATCAATCTATCATCACAAATGTGATGGTTGAACTATGATGTTTAAACACAAAAAATAAAAAATAAACACGTAACTAAAATAAATATAGATCATTATCCATCACTCGTAATTAAGTTTAAGGTTAAGTTAGAATATAGATAAAAATGGAAAAAAAACTCACGATCAGCGCCCATCAAATTAATATACGGGCTATCCTGCCTCGCAGTCTTGGCCAGAAACAGCTTGTTCAAGAAAGGCTTGAGGGTGGCAGAGCCGGGGGCCAGGCGCACGGAGTCCTCGCCGCGCATGCGCGACAGGTGCGCGTGCATCGCCAGGAAGCACAGCCCCGTGATGTAGGCGTCGTAGCCTGCCTCGTGCTCCTTGTCGTCGAGGTGCGAGTAACCGCGGCCCTCAAGGGATCCTGAGAAAACAGAAGTTATTTATTAGACTGTGGTATAATAGCTATTATTGTACAGTCGCCAGCGCAGCAAGTTACCGCAAACTGACAAATTTTCTAATTCGATTTTGAACTTAACCATCAACATTTTATGGTCTAAAATCATTTGGGGAAATTTGACAGTTTGTGGTGGAACTTGATGTGCTGGCGACTGTTTATGAAGGCGTGAACCTTAAATAGAAAGACATTCTGTATGAAATTTTACACATAACGGCGATTAGATCACCTTACGGATGTAAGGCGATCTAATCAAGGGGATGATTCTAGTTACTAAACAACCTAGACAGATAAAGGCCTAGCCTGGTTTGGGTTTGCACTGTATAGGCATAGAGTGTGTGTCAATGTACTTATGCAGACGCCAGCACATCAAGCCACTTGTCAGATTTCTTTAATAGATTTTCAACTTTATCACTACAGCATTAGGTTGAAGGTTGAGTGGGAAATCTGACAGTTTCGGGTAGCTTGACTTGCTGGCGTTTATACTTGACTCACACCCTCTTAACTGATGCAAATGACTAAATCATAAGGTTCAATATTGAGTATTCAAAAAAGAAAATCCAATTTCAGCATTTTAGATTATCCACGGTTCAAAACAAGCTAAATAGGTAGTAACTACGGAAGATCTTCTTCACTAGACGAAAGATCGAGACCTCTTACGGGTAGGTAAAGAAATGCAAAGCCCCTTTTTATTTTTGGATGCATTAAACCACAAAAAACCTAATACTTAAATTGATATCAAAATTAGCTTATAGAAACTCGGCATTATTGGCCTCGACCAAATGCAATCACAACACAAATAAAATGACCTCACTCACCAACTGTAGGTATAGAGAAGGGTGCTTCAGCGAGCGTAGACAGCAGTTCCGTGAGCACGCTGGAGCCGAGCTTGTCTTTGAACGGCGGCAAGCTTGACATGTACTTTGTGTCTAACAGTCTGGAAATGAGTGTAATTACCATTGCATATTATGATCATCATTTAAAAAGTGACAACACTAATCGATGCGGAACGAGCGTGTGAGGAAGACCTTTATGCCCATGCAAGTGAAAAAAAAAGATGTCACTTCCTATAGGAATTTCAGGTTTCGTGAACATCATAATTTATGAACGGTTGGCGCAGTGGCTAAGCGATTAGCTGCTGCGGTGCGTGTTGCAGGTTCGATTCTCGCACTAAAAAAATATATGTAAGGCCTACAAGTAGTTGTTCCGGGTCTGGGTGTTTGTGTATGTGAGTTTAAATGTTTGTAAAGGCACTCACAATACAAGAGAATTCCTAGGGCGAGGGAAAGTTCTAATAAAAAACAGAATCGTGAAAATAGTGTCATTATAAAGTTTTGTATTGATGTAAGATTCAATTTCCTGTTTGAAAGTAAAAATCCTCACAAAAGAAAATTGTTGTGCACTTGATTTCATCAAAAATCGATTAAATAAAATGTCTTATTTTGTCTACCTTTTTATGCCAACACTACCCCCAAATTAAAAAAGTGAATATTTCAATTAATATCTTACTTAGGGAACAAGCAATGTGTGAACTCCTTGAAGGTCTCGTAGTCAGAGGGCAAGTCTTGGAAGAAGTGGCCCAATGTGTGGAGGACGTCCAGCAACATGTTGTGACCAACTACCAACTTTCCCTGTGGGCAATCATTTTGTTTTACATTTTTAATAACACACTAGTGAGTAGAGTTAACAACTCCCAAATGAGTTAGACAAAGCTCTCTTCGACAATATTAAAAACTAGCGTTTGCCCGCGGCTTCGCTGGCATTAGTTTAGAATTTGACGATTAAACTCTTTACACACTACTAAAGTTTCTATACTAATAATTCATTTATGAATCTTGACACATGGCGCCATCTATCATCATAAGAATGATATTGTTGTTTTCCTCGGGAACAGTACTTGTTTTCGGGATGAAAGGTACCCTATGTCCGTTTCTGTGCACCCGACAACGTATATGCAACATTTCAGGATGATCGATGAAAAATTGTCGTCATGCTTGACGTAGACTTTTGTCGACTGAAGAATAGAAACGTTTCTTTTCTACATTTTTAACATCCCCATGCTTACAACGATAGAAATCTTTCTACAATCTGTCATTTCGTCGATTCTTCCGTCGACAAAACCCGTTTCCACGGTGGTCATGCTATGCGTGCATGTATTAAGTTGACTCTACAGATCCACTCCTTTTTAACACATAAAAATTGAACCATACAACAATGTGAGGGAATATTATATCATTTATCATTGGTGCTTTGCATTTGAGATACAGAATTTCAGATAAACATTGTCGTTTTTGTACTATTGTTTAGTTTATCTACACAATTTATTAACTTACCGACTGGCTGATCATTTTGGCCACTTTGGTGAAGCCTACAGCCTCTTCTAGTTCATCCCATTCTTTTTTTTTCCTCATAGTTTCTTGATCCTCCATACCATCTTTTTTACGTATCACTTTGAGTACTCTGGAAGCATTATTACGCACACAATAAAAACAGACGGACAAGAAAGTGATAAGGGTTCCTTTTTTTACTTTTTTAGGTACGGAACCCTAAAAATAATAACGGCAGCATAGAATACATTTTTGCCTTTAGACTAAATAGCTTGTTCAACTGTGCATAATTATCTCGACTGTAGGTTGCAAAGGTGCTTTACTTGGGGATTTAATCCAATACAAACCCTTGTTACTTCTACTTGATACTACTAATTCACGGTAATTCCCGAAGGGTTAGGCCGAAGTGTACTTAATATGTAGTACATCCACATTTCGCCGTTTATGTTCAAGTCCTATGTAATTGGGGGCGAGCCTATTGCAACACACAAATCCAGACTTTGTGGCTGCTACTGTGAATTTTCTGAAACCCCCAATTATCTTCTAGGCAAACTTGCTCCACTGCGTTATCGCAGACATCAGGCGAGTGGCAGCCTAACGCAAACTATTTTAGCAGAAAAAGAAGAAAAAAAGAGATTTTATGTAACAACCAAATGATTACCTGTTCTTATTGTCTAAGATCTTGGTATCAATTATAACGTCATCCTTGAACCTGGCCCTTAGCTCTTGGAAGAGCAGCATCCTTATAAACGAGTTGCATCTGTCAATCTCCATCTCATCTTCTGTAGTGTTGTCAATGAAATTCTTCACTTTTTTGCTGTAGAAGTAGAGTAAAACCATAATTGTAATTATTTAACAGGCAATTTCACAAAAAAATCGGTCAAGTGCGAGTCGAACTCGCAGGGTTCCGTACCATCGTAATAGGGGAGCACTTTTTAAAGTGGCAACAGAAATACATTGTCTGAAAATTTCAACTGTCTACCTAATATGGATCATGAATAGCCCATTCACCGACAGACGGACGGACGGACAGCGGAGGCTTAGTAATAGGGTCCCGTTGGTTACCTTTCGGGTACGGAACCCTGAAAAGGAAAAGACCATAAGATTAAGGATTTCTATTGTAATGATGTTTGCCACATAAATATGATGGTTACTTTAACCAGATGTGGTTTGTAAAACATTAAATGAATTTATTTTAATTGTATATCAAATAATAAATAATTTTCAAACTGAGTAATTGAAGCTTAGGAGTTGTCAAACTGTACTTTCGTTTTAAATATTAAGTATCGAGTGCTACATTACAGTAAAGGAATCACCGTCAGTAGATTTACTACTTCTATAACAAAATAAGTTTAAAGTATAGCAAAAATAGTATGTTTCAACAATACTAGCTGTACCCGGCATGCGTTGCAATGCAATGTAAATATACAGATGAGCCAGGAACAGAAGGGGCGGGTTTGCATTTGTGCTTTTGCGGTTGCACAACGACACGCTTTGCTTCTGCTTTGCTTGGTAGTATAGATGCAGGCCTACCTTACTGCTTCCCTCAGAGGCGGTAAGGTGGCGGGGCTTTGAGGGGGAGCGCTACAGTCGTGTAGATCCTCAAGGCAAGTCTGGTGGTTCCTCCTTCACGTGGTTGCCGCCCTGTTCTTGGTCTAATTCCTTAAGAAATAGACGAAACAAAAACCGCCAGGCGCCCTTTTTCCCCAACTCCCGAAAGCCAACTCCCAGGCCTAGGGAAACCCTAACCCCACTCCCATGATCCCATGCCCAACACCTTCCCTCCTTTTCCCTTTTCTCCCTTCGGTCCATGAGGAGGGGTAACCTCAACTCCTAAAAAAGCCCACAAACCCCAATGCAGACTGTGAAAAAGAAAATTCCCCAGGTGGGTCCCGGCAATGCCGGGGAATCCCACACCGATTCGTCGGTCAGCCTCCACCGTAATCTGGGGGGGGGCAACAATCTGCCACCTAGCAGGCTGCTTTAGCGCCAACAACTCTGGCTGCGGCTCACGCGCCACCAAACCCTACCCTGGCTGCGACCTCTGCGCCACCTGACACGACGGCTGCGAACCCTGCGCCAACCGACACGACGGCTGCGACTTCCGCGCCCAATACACTGACACCCGTTTTACCTTCCACGAGGGCCTGGCAACAGAGCATCGTTCGGAACAGTAAAACGAACAACCCTGACAATGACACCGACAATGCACGACTCTCCAGTCTTGACGACGAACTCCGCATGCTGGCGCTCCAGCGCGAGAGGATCGAAGCAAGGCTGAGGGAAATTGACTCTGGACGCCACGGAACGGGAAAGGAAGTGGAATCCAGTGGCTCCGACTTTGTCTCTGTGGACGAAGTACGCACGCTTAAACGCAAGTGCGGAAAAATCCGGAGCAGAGAGAAGGTCCTCAGCAGCCGTTTGTGCAAAATCCGCGAAGGCACTAGCCAGCGCGATGCGCAGACGGCTGCTGGAAGAGAAGTACGCGACCAGCCGCGAGTACGCGAAGGGGAAACCCAGCGCGAAAAGCAGCCTGTACTTTCGTTTTAAATATTAAGTATCGAGTGCTACATTACAGTAAAGGAATCACCGTCAGTAGATTTACTACTTCTATAACAAAATAAGTTTAAAGTATAGCAAAAATAGTATGTTTCAACAATACTAGCTGTACCCGGCATGCGTTGCAATGCAATGTAAATATACAGATGAGCCAGGAACAGAAGGGGCGGGTTTGCATTTGTGCTTTTGCGGTTGCACAACGACACGCTTTGCTTCTGCTTTGCTTGGTAGTATAGATGCAGGCCTACCTTACTGCTTCCCTCAGAGGCGGTAAGGTGGCGGGGCTTTGAGGGGGAGCGCTACAGTCGTGTAGATCCTCAAGGCAAGTCTGGTGGTTCCTCCTTCACGTGGTTGCCGCCCTGTTCTTGGTCTAATTCCTTAAGAAATAGACGAAACAAAAACCGCCAGGCGCCCTTTTTCCCCAACTCCCGAAAGCCAACTCCCAGGCCTAGGGAAACCCTAACCCCACTCCCATGATCCCATGCCCAACACCTTCCCTCCTTTTCCCTTTTCTCCCTTCGGTCCATGAGGAGGGGTAACCTCAACTCCTAAAAAAGCCCACAAACCCCAATGCAGACTGTGAAAAAGAAAATTCCCCAGGTGGGTCCCGGCAATGCCGGGGAATCCCACACCGATTCGTCGGTCAGCCTCCACCGTAATCTGGGGGGGGGCAACAATCTGCCACCTAGCAGGCTGCTTTAGCGCCAACAACTCTGGCTGCGGCTCACGCGCCACCAAACCCTACCCTGGCTGCGACCTCTGCGCCACCTGACACGACGGCTGCGAACCCTGCGCCAACCGACACGACGGCTGCGACTTCCGCGCCCAATACACTGACACCCGTTTTACCTTCCACGAGGGCCTGGCAACAGAGCATCGTTCGGAACAGTAAAACGAACAACCCTGACAATGACACCGACAATGCACGACTCTCCAGTCTTGACGACGAACTCCGCATGCTGGCGCTCCAGCGCGAGAGGATCGAAGCAAGGCTGAGGGAAATTGACTCTGGACGCCACGGAACGGGAAAGGAAGTGGAATCCAGTGGCTCCGACTTTGTCTCTGTGGACGAAGTACGCACGCTTAAACGCAAGTGCGGAAAAATCCGGAGCAGAGAGAAGGTCCTCAGCAGCCGTTTGTGCAAAATCCGCGAAGGCACTAGCCAGCGCGATGCGCAGACGGCTGCTGGAAGAGAAGTACGCGACCAGCCGCGAGTACGCGAAGGGGAAACCCAGCGCGAAAAGCAGCCGGACGCGGAAACACGCGGGCAGGGACCAGTACGCGAAGGGGAAACCCAGCGCGAAAAGTCACTGCCTGCACCAGAACCATCCGGAGGACGCGACCAGTACCGCACCGAGTCGACCAAAGACCGACACCGACCCAGACAAAGGCGAGGCAAGCGGTCAGGATTGACACGCAGGGTATCCCTGGCACAAAACCCCGTGCCACGCTCCTCGGAGCCACAACCAGGACCAAGCGGTCTGGGTAAGGCGAAGAGGGTGCGCCCGGACGACACGGCTTCGCCGAGCACGCTCCAGGGGGACGCCAAGCGGGTCAAAATCCAGACTGCTCAAGGGGAGCAGAGAACCTACGCACGGGCCTCAAAGGATATTCCCGCGCGGCTCGCCGTAGCGATCTGCCTCTCGCCTCCATCCCGCGACATGACCCCTGACGAGGCGGAGCATATCAAGCTCAGCCTCGAAGACCTCGTCATGGACACCGACCCCTCCAAGCCACTCCCGGCCTTCCGCGGTTACCCACGGGTAGCGGACGGCACGGTTCAGATGTGGTGCGAGGACGACGGCACCCTGACCTGGCTTACTGAGAATGTCCCGAAGATTAGACTGCCTAACACAGACGCGACCCTAAACGTACTGAAACAGTCCGACGTACCGACCCGTGTCCGAGCAGCGCTTTTCGTGCCCAGATATAATGGGGACATAGCGCGGCTCCAGAGTATTCTGATTCGTCAGAATACTTGGTACGACATAGGGAGGTGGTCACTGTACAGGGCGACTTCAGTCGGTGGAGATAAACATGGGACTTTTTTGACCCTGGGTATCCCACCGGAGGAGGTCGTAAAGGTCTTGGGGAGGGAGCGGCGGGTATCGTACCTTCTTGGGTCGATATACGTGCGCTTTTTCCCCAACACCCCACCCTCTGACACCCAGACCGAGACCACAGACCTTGCACAGACACGACCGGGACCGACGGTAGATCTGACCATGACCGGACTGGAGGAGGAGATGGCCAGAGCGGCGATGGCTGATGCCGACGCCGTGAGCATGCCTACCCACCACCAGGGTGGACAGAGCACCCGTTCGCCTCCTCACCAACACTGAGCGACGGCCGGCATGGGCTGGAGGACGGGGGGGACCTATCCGATGGATCCGTCTCCTCATAACTCCACTCCACCGCCGCCGACGCCCACATCCGCTCCCCTAAACATCATCCAGACAAACCTCCAGCATAGCCAGACTGCCACGGCTTGCCTACGCAGGGCGCTGGAGATGAAACCCCGAACCATCGCACTGATCCAAGAGCCATGGATCCGAAATAACAGGATATGTGGCCTTGGAAACATTGGAGGTAAGCTGATCCTCGACACACAGGGCACAGAAAAACCGCGAACCTGCGCCTATATACCTAAAGATGTACCTACCACAATACTAACACAATTATGTTCCAGAGACCTGACGGCCGTCAGGCTCAAAACTGACGGCGACGCACCTGACATCGTCCTAGCCTCGGTCTATATATATCGGTATGCCAGGCGAAGATGTAGACTGCCCACCAAAAGAGATGGCCGACCTGGTAAGGTACTGTGAGGACGCCAACCTGGACCTGGTCATCTGCACAGACTCGAACGCCCATCACCCGCTTTGGGGTTGCCACAAAGCCAACACTAGAGGTGAGGTATTATGCACATACTTATTCTCCACTAACTTTAACATCGTAAACCGTGGCTCGGAACCCACTTGGGTCACAGCTCGCGGACAAACGATAATTGATCTAACGCTGGCTTCAGAAAGCGCGGCAAAACTTATATCCAACTGGCACGTATCCAACGAGCCTTCCTGCTCCGACCATAGAAGGATTCGTTTCTCAATAGAAGCTAACACAAAAAAACCAAAACCTAGGCGCAATCCGCGCCGCACCAACGTGCCCGGCTACAGGCGGCTTCTGGCCACACTGCTAACACGGCACCAAACACCCCTAGTTTTAACGGACCCCAAACAACTTGAAGACACTGTAACAAAACTCTCAGAATGCATAATAGAAGCCTATCATGCCTGCTGCAAGCTACCAGAGCCAAACACCAAAAGTAAGGGGAACTCTTGGTGGAATGCAGAGCTCAGCAAGCTCAGGCAAGCGATGCGCAAACAATTCAACAGAGCTAAAAACTCCAGGCTCCCAGAGGACTGGGACCTATACAAAAAGACACAATACTCCTTCAAGAAACAAGTCAGGACCGCCAGCAGGGCGGCCTGGCGGAAATTCTGTGAGGACATCGAATCAAACAGCGAAGCCGCGCGAGTAAGGAAGATCCTATCTACTGATCAGGATCGCACCCTCGGGTCGCTGAAAAACCCAGACAACACCTACACAAAATCAGACTACGAAACTAGCAAAGTCCTCCTGGAAACCCACTTCCCAGGCTGCAATCTCTCCGAAGATACAGCATGGACAAGTGAGCCAATGCACATTCCAAATGGCCAGGACTGGTCCAGAGCCCGTACGGTAGTAACCGCAGAAGGAATAAAATGGGCAATCAAAACCTTCAAACCATACAAATCCGCAGGCTTAGATGGCATTTTCCCGGCCTTGCTGCAATGGGGTGTAGACGCCCTAGCGCCATGGCTGGCTGTCACTTTCCAGGCCTGCTTAGCACATAACTATGTACCACTCCAATGGCGAGAGGTGAAAGTCATTTTCATCCCCAACCGGGCAAATCTGACTATACACAACCCAAAGCGTACCGACCAATAAGCCTGACTTCCTTCCTACTGAAAACCCTCGAGAGACTCTGTGACCGACACATTCGGGACGGACCTCTCCGAGAGTTACCACTCCACAGGCAACAACACGCCTACTCCACAGGCAAATCGACAGAATCCGCACTACACAGTGTGATCTCAAAGATTGAATGTGCAGTAGACTCCAAAGGATCCTCACTAGCTGTTTTTATTGATATAGAAGGAGCTTTTGACAAAACCAATTTCCACAGCATCAACGCAGCCCTCGAGGAACACGGCGTGGACTCGACCCTGCGAGGATGGATAACAAACATGCTCAGGCTGAGAGCCGTGCAGATTACGGTAAACGACACCACCAGAGCCATCGTGGCGAAGGGCTGCCCTCAAGGGGGCGTCCTCTCGCCACTGCTATGGAACCTCGTGGTAGACACCCTTATTAAGCGTCTAAACGACAAAGGTTACTTCACGGTGGGCTACGCCGATGATATAACCATAATAATAAACGGCATACACGAAAACACACTGTGTAATCTTATGCGCCAAGCCTTGAAGATAGTAGAGGACTGGTGCAAGGAATATAAACTAGCAGTGAATCCTACCAAGACAGAACTTGTCCTCTTCACAAGAAAAAGGAAGCTGGCAACCCTACAGTTGCCACGCTTCTTTGGGACCACCCTAAGCCTGTCAACTGAAGCCAAATACCTGGGCATCTATTTGGACAAACAGCTGAATTGGGCAAAGCACACCGATTACATCACCACAAGGGCCAGCATAGCCCTCTGGCAATGCAAAAGACTGCTAGGAAGAAATTGGGGCCTAAGCCCCAAAATCACCTACTGGCTATATACTACAGTCATCCGACCAATCATCACAAACGGCTCTTTAGTTTGGTGGCCCAGGACCAACCTGAGCACCGCCCAGAAAGAACTCGAGAAGCTACAGAGATATGCATGTGTAGCAATCACTGGAAGCATGAGGACAGCACCCACGGCCGCTCTACAGGTGATGCTGGGGCTGCCACCTCTACACCTCGTTGTAAGAGAGGAAGCAACCCTAGGGATCTTCAGGCTAGAAGTATCCGGCACCCTAAGTAACGACTCCAGAATAAAACATACACGCATAAAGGATGATGCAATCAAACAACAGCCTATGATGGCATCACCCAATGACAGAACCCTGAAGGCCCACTATTTTCAAAAACACTATAAGATTGAGCTCACAGCGGAAATGTGTGACTACTCAGGTCCACACGAGCTAAGGATCTACACGGATGGATCAAAGACTGATGATGGGACAGGTGTCGGAGTTTTCTCTGACGACCTAAACATCAAAATATCCAGACCCCTGGGAATGCTCAACTCTGTGTATCAAGCAGAGTGTGTAGGCATTATCCAAGCGGCACACGCCATAGAAGCTAGGGGAGTTACGGATACCCATATTCGTATACTTTCAGACAGTGCCTCAGTTCTACAATCCTTAAAGAGAAACCAAATCACATCAAAATTAATACTAGAATGTCACAATGCCCTAGAACGTGTTACGGTGCTAAACCGCAACACTGTGACACTGCAATGGATTAAAGGACACAGTGGATCACTCGGAAACGATGCGGCTGACGAACTTGCCAGAAGGGGATCCAGCACAAAGGCCATCGGACCCGAACCCATTGTGCCCTTTCCGTTTAAGCAGTTAAGGGGCTGGCTAAGGGAACACACTAAGACACAAGCGGGAATATGGTGGACCTCGACACCAGGGTGCAGGCAATCCAAGGAGGCTATGCCATCCCTGGATGCAAAGCTGACCAAGCGCCTTCTGCGCCTGGATAGAGATAGCCTGCGACTGGTGGCGGGGACCATCACTGGACACTGCTCACTGAATAAACACTTCCACACCCTAGGAATCACGGATAGCCCTCTGTGCAGAGCGTGCATGGAGGCGGAGGAAACGGTGGCGCATGTGCTCCTCGAGTGCACCGGTGTCACCCAGATCCGCGAGGAGACTCTTGGTACACCGAGATCCCTCGCGGATGCCCTGAGAAGACCACGAAATCTAATCTGCTTCTGGAGGGAGGTGGGCTGGTTGGAGTAACGGCCACTATGGCTCACGCACAATGGTCCATCTTTAGGGACTAAGTGCGGAAACCAAACCCTTTAGAATAGAATAGAATAGAGCCAGGAACATTTGCAGGCTTACACAGAAGGGCCCACCAAAGTTTTATCACAATCGGATCAATGGTTTAGGAATGCATGGAGGACAAACATACATTTTTATTTATTGCTCTTGAATGACATTATCAGGCAGGCGCTAGTGGTAATTGAAAAATTGTGGAAATAGTTGTTTGTAGAAACAAGATGGTGGCCTTAATACCACTTGGAACTACTTACAAGGAATGCTTTGTTTGTAATTAGTTATAGATATTAGTTTTAAGTAACAATTAAGTTAAGTTATGGATTAATTAAGGCGCATTTACCGCATTGGTCAGCTGTAATGGTAGATGTAGTTGATAAATAATTACTATGGTTACGGCCAAAAGAACCACTAACAGAACTTTACTATTCTAGTGCTAGCAATTTGTCATTTCTGCCTATACCTACAGAAAATCACTACATATTATAAAACAAAGTCATCCGCCGCATCTGTCTGGTCGCGATTAACTCAAAAACGACTGCACTGATGTTTATGCTGTTTTCACCAATAGACAGAGTGGTTCTCGAGAGAGGTTTTAGTATATGTTTAATTTGTTAAGTTTTTGCTGTGGGAACAGGATCAAAATTTCATAATTACTTTTGGTCGCGATACCGACATCCACGCAGGCGAAGCCGCAGGCATCAGGTTACTGGCTAATAAAAGCTAGCTAGATTTAATACTTAGTTAATACATATTTACTACAATTATAAAAGTGAAAGTTTGTAGGTGGGTCAGCTCTTTGTTACTCATTCGCACAAAAACAACTACATGGATTACGATGAAATTTGGCACACAGATAGTTTATAATTATACACATGATTTTATCCCAGTAGTATAATCCTGTGGTACAATTACCAAACTCCATGCTGGCGAAATCACAGGCATAAGCTATTAGAATATACTTTATTGTATACCAAAATTGTTACAGTTAGTTTTACCCATATTAATAGGTTCATAACATATCATCATGCCCGTAATCCCCGTAGGGTTAGGCAGAGGTGTACCAAAGAGTTCACCCACATTTCGCCAGTTATGTTTTTAAAAGTCCCATGTAATAGGGGGCAAGCCTATTGCCATCAACCGGGCACAAATCCAGACTCCGTGGCTGCTACTGAGAAATTCCTGATGGAAAAACCCAATAGCACTTTGCCTGACTTGGGAATCAAACCCAGGACCTCATGCTCAGCAGTCGCGCTTGCGACCACTTTGACCAATGAGGCAGTCAATAATTTAAAGTTAAATTTAATAGGTTCAATTTAAAAATACTACCATATATCCTCAATCTGCTGTTTGTTTTCATCTGGTATTACCACTGCATCCTTCTCCTTGCTGTATGACTGTTGCCTCTCCGTCAATGAATCCCGTAACCTTTTCTCATGAGAGGCAGTTAGATATGAGATACCTGCAATAAGTTATCAAAATGTAAATAAGTTAATGAAGAATCAGTTAATGTGTGTGTACATTAGATACACCTCTGCCTAACCCTTTCAGAATTATAATGTTGGTAAGTTGAAGAATCCAACATCATCACTCAGTTTGTGATGACAACAGTCACACTTATGTTATTTGATTACGGTGATTCTGATTAGAATCATCATCATGCTTAAGGTTTTTGTATTTAATGCCAATTTTATCCAAACCCCAAAATTATTTACGGCTGCCTTGAAATATGTGTATTGTTTAGTTTGACTCGTGTCGTAAGTAAAAACATTAACGTTGTTGGTACTCACCTTCTTTGATTAGCTTGTTAAAGTTAAATCCATTCGAAGCCAAGAAATCTAAGCTGGAGCTCTGACAAAGGAACATTCTGTCTGGTCCAGGCCGGCCGCGCGGGTACAAGTAGAAATTGTATGTGTCATTCATATAGTGCTTCTTCTCCTCATCCCAGTGAAACGCACTCAAGCCAAATTGTATCAATAGAAACTCACAAGAGCCATTCAACATACGAATGTAATATTCTGCGGGCGAATCGAAAATTGACACGTCCCGCCCACTTAGAAGCCCTGTAAACTCCGCATCAATAGACAAAAAGTCCGCTTTCTTTATAGAATCACTTACAAAGGGTAATGTGTCCTTAAAATCTGAAAAATAATGAAAAATCAGTGTGTATTTGCCGCGCTTACTGCATACCAAACAACTTGTAATTTTCACTTACTGCTACGAACTACCTCCATTATTTACGTAAATTAAAAATGTCCGATTAATATAATATCATTTAGAAATAGTTTTGTATAGGAATTGTATTTATTTATCTAATAAAATAGACAAACAGAAACAAATAATTATATCAACACGGCTTACACGCGCATGTCAAAATTATGTCAAACAAAAGTTAGCAAAACCTACAAAACGTCAAGTGTCGTTACTCGTATCGATTTTATTGACATGGAATAGAGTCTTTTAGCTTAAAAATTGAGATTTATAAAAAGGGTCAAAACGGGCGTAAGCCGAACCGAATTGAAATGTATCTCAAATCATAGCTCATAATAAGTATCTATTCCAATTCATGTTACCGCGAAAAATACCAAAGAGGCCGGAGACTAGAGGTAAGGCCAATTGAAAATGTTGGAATTTCCTGTATTTTGTCGAAAAGACTACAAGTCATTTGTTTTAAATCAGATCATGTTGAAAACATTGTGCCAAAGCTAGCACGCAGTCACGATCCATCATCATCATTTATAAAAATAAATAATAATAAAAAAGTTTATTGCTTCAACTTAAATAACTTAATCTTGTTACAATGGGGAGAATCCTTTTAAGCAAATAGTTTGCTTGCATTAGGATGCTCCGCTCTTCTCTAGGTTATGAAATGGTAATTAAAATTATTGGAGGTGATAATCAAACTGAAGAAGTGGACCATGCGAAATTAAGCATAGTCACTAACTCACTACATATTATACATCAAAGTCCTCCGCCGCGTCTGTCTGTCTGTTCGCGATAAATTCAAAAACTACTGCACCGATATTCATGCTGTTTTCACCAATGGATAGAGTGGTTCTCGAGGAAGGTTTGAGTATATAATTTGTCAAGTTTTTGTATACAATGGCTAAAATATGATGATATTTGTTGGAAGGCGGGAACGGAACCAAAATTTCATGATTACATTTGGTCGCGAAAACCGACATCCACGCGGATGAAGCCGCGGGCATCCGCTAGTAATTGATAAAAAATGTAATTTAAAAAACATATTGCAAATATATGTAATAGGCTAAACAGCTTTGTGTTTGCACTAATAAATCTGAGGAAAACTGTTGGACGTAATGCCGCGTTTATCATGGATATGTCCCATATTCTGTGCTAAGATACGGCTTAATTAAAAGGGGTAATTCCACTGACAGCAATAAGGCATTGATTGTGCAAAACAAGTTGTTTACGAGTTGTGTTTGGTGCAGACCCATTAGAATCGTGCAGACCCATTTAAAAAAAAAACATAAATTATTAACATTAGCATGCCTAAACATAGGTAGATACTGGAAATGGGAGTAATTGTAAAAAAAACATCCGCACCTATTCACTAAAGCCAATAGCGTCTATGTGTATATAAGGTTAAGGTGGGCAAAATGTCAAGGGATCCAACAAAATTAGCATTGCCAAGATGTAGAACAGCGTACTGCCATAATAGTACAGTATTGCAAAGGCCGTGAAATAGGCAATTGCAGGTCGAGTATGAGTTTGAAGGCCGAGCCATAGGCGAGAACTTCACTAATACGAGACTGGCAATTGCCATTTTCGCCGAGGCATATATAGTGCTTTTCTCAAAAGAATGCAGGGAAATAAAACATACTTTTTATATTATACATTTAATTTAATTAATATTAAAAGTTACATTGGGCAATTACTAAAAGAATGTTATTGATTTCCCCGGTACATTTATGTTTGTTTGTTGAACTTCTGATGAGGTTTGCAGGTGGGCATTGGATGTAGTGGTAGATGGCTGAATATGCTGGTTTGAGGTGGATGGCTGTGGACTGTTTTGATTTATTTTATTATTTATATCAGTTTTATCGGACTTCCAGCCTCCGTGTCTTTTTAAAGTCGTCAGCATGCCGTTTCATAAAACATTGTTGGAGCTTTGTAATGTTCCAAATTCAAAAAACGCTCCTGTAATAGATTTGATTTTCTTGTCCGTAAATTCGATACTTCGCGTGTTCTTTTTTCGACAATATTGACAATATTTCCATTCATGTTTAGGAAAATTAAATTTGACATTTTTACTTTTATATAAATTAAAATTTATTTTGCCTAGCCATTTTTAATTTGATAATTTTTAATTCTTGACTTAGTACTTTTTTTTGACATTGGAATTTAATTATTTTGTTTAAATTAGAAACATAATAAATTGTTACGGTCACAAAATTTGCATGCTGCATTTAGAAAGCGGAATATGAAGAACTATTATGAATGTGTTATAAAATCTGTAATATATTATGATATAAGTGCGGTAAGTTGAAAATTACAGCCGAGGCGATATTGCTACAAGAAAGCAGAGGCTTTAATTATCAAAGCGCACGTATGTCATACGACGTTTTATAACATATTTGCGAGGAAATAAATAAAACTCGGACTTTCTTAAACGAAATTTTGATACTCTCGAAAATATCTATCGGCCGATTTTTAGGGCAAGAGGCGTACAGTAGCATTTTCGCTGCCTCTGAGATTTCAGGCGGTGTTGAATTAATAAATTCATCATTACTTGACGACATTTTTAAATAAAAACAATACAGCGAAAAGAAAAAGCGCGCTGGAATAATTTTTACTCATTCACAAATTAGTGGGCCGCGCGCATCAGCGCTTTTTTTAAGGCAAAGGCACAAAAACAGCCAGTATTACTAATACAGTAAATTAATATTTTTGTGTTTTTGTTACAGATAAATGGTTGTATAGGTCGCGGCACGTAAGTTGAACCAAAATGGCGGTCGTTAGCGCAGATACCTACAAATATGGACACAAGTGTAACCACAGATCATGCCTCTCAGCGTCTATGATCTGTGGTTGCACGGGAAATTCAAAAATCTTTAAGGAAAAGCTGTGAATTCGTCGTATTTAAATATATTTTTTTATGAAGAGTACAAAAGGAGTGAAGAAATTAAATTAAACGGAAAATCAAATATCATAAGTAATGATAATCTCAGATTTTATTTCAAATTATTGTATTTCTCGAATAACAGTGGCGTGGGAGATGGTCTTTGGGTATTATCAAAATAATTGTAGTCGAGTCATTTTCTTGAAATTAAATTATCACACATTTGAAAGAAATACCAAGAACTGAAAACTTCGTGCGTGATCGTACTCCAGGGCCGCGAGGAGCATGCGCGGGTAGCGCGGGGCGGGGTGCAGCTGCGTGGCGGCTAGTGTGACCACGTTGCTATGGTTACGCGCGGCCTCTCGCGGCGCACCTCATACCCCACTTCGATTGAGACCCGAAAATGTGTTACTGCGTATAGTTCAACTTACGTGCCGCGGACTATAATCTATTGTCAAAATTAATTAAATTAAAGACTTTAATGTTTATTTATTATATTTTATATCCCAAAGTTAATTTTATTCATAAAATTTTGACCACTTTTCTGACATGAAAACTCTTTGCTAAGATTTAAAAAAGTACCGTTCGTTTTTGACGGAGCACATTTTACATTACATTATCGCACAAGCAGGGCTTGAAATACCGGTAAAAATATGGTATCGTTACAGCATTTCGATGCAGATATCGTTAACCAATAAATAACGTTATCATATTTAACATTATATCTGGCACATTTTATCGTTAAAAATATGTATCGTTAAAATCTACGCTATCGAAAAATGTATCGTTATCTGTTAGTTTTGTTACCGTCGCTCTCGTCCAATCGCAAAAGAGTGGCAGACTGCGTCGACGCTAAGACTATGCCCTACGACTATTTGCGTGTTTAATATTCTCTTTGCTATTCTGAGTTGTGCTTGTTCTTGTGTTCTGTAAGCGCGTGCGACTGCCGTGAGAGTTGAGAAGACTACAAACGAAATGGCAACAGTTCGTTAGAGGGGCGCGCGCCTCTGCCGCCACGCTTCGAAAGAACGGCAACGTCGCATAAAATAACCAAAACATACCGTTAATAGTTACCACTATTTTTACAGTAACATTAAAAATACCGTTAATTTTTAACGCAATTTTTAATGTTATTATTATGTTAAGCTACTAAGTAACACTACCAAATCGTACCGATATGCCAGGTATCTCTACGGAAATACCGTTACTTAACGTTACTTTTAATGTGAATTAGTATCGTTTTCAAGCCCTGCGCACAAGTACGTAATGAGATACAATACGATATTGAAATTGGTGAATTAAGAGACCCTTTACGAGCAAATGTGTTACACGTACAAATACTTTAGTTCAGGCAAATGAATAAATCTATCTGGGTTCAATTCCCAGGTCGGGCAGTGTTATTGGGTTTTTTATCGGGAATATCTCTGTAGCAGCCACGGAATCTAAGTTTGTGACAAGTCGATGTAACAGGCTCGTCCACTATTACATAAGTCTTAAATATAACTGGCGAAATGTGGGTGTATCATAGGAACACCTCTGCGTAACCCTTCGGGGATTACAACTATGGTGTTATGTTATGACTATGAACCTAACTACAATCGCCCCAGCAACTCATTACTCACCTACCTACTACCTGTACCTACATAAGTGACATCATATTGATTCAAAATCGAACTTGTATTAATGGTGAACGACTATTGACACTACCAACAACAACAAGGATATGCGAATAGATAAGGCGTGTTCAGATCGGCGAGCTATTTACTTGAGAAGTTTAGAACTTATACTTAGGAGAAGAAGACATGGTACGCCGAAGCTAAATAAATTAAAAAAACTGGCCAAGTGCGAGTCGGACCCGCGCACGAAGGGATCCGTACCATTATCTATGGAAATTTAGACAAAAACGGCAAAAAAAACACGTTTGTTGTATAGGAATGGATTATTCTGTTTTTAGTATTTGTTGTTATAGCGGCAACAGAAATACATCATCTGTGAAAATTTCAACTGTTCTGGACCACACCTGGAAACCTTTTCTAGTTACGGAGATATTGGAGAACCAGCTTCCAACTATGTGGCAATCAAAAAAAAATACAAGTTATTAATGTTTTCTAACTTTACTTTAAATGCCTCCATGATCCCCAGGTACTGAACAAATCATGCATCAGCACAATGATAAGTGCGTTACATTGAGTCCTAACGTAAACCGTGATTTTTCACTCCAAAAACAAAACTCGTTTCCCAGAAATAATCTTTGTTCAGTATTACTTTTTGATGAACAGAATGCTTGGTTAACGGATTCGTAAAGGGTTTGTTTACACCTTGTATGCGTGAATACATTACAATGCCTATTAATAGACAATTCAACAATATTCAATGCGTTATCGATATGTAGGGCCGAAGAGTTTTTCAAACTTAAGGTGGAAGCGCCAGGGTAGCCCGCGAAATTCTAACGTTTTTTTTTTGTAATTTGCAGGTCAGTGTCAGGTTGTACATTGAATGACTTCTTCATGAAGTAGTTTCATGAAGTAGCAATGGATTAAAAATTTCCTTCAAAATCTCTCGGATTGTGATTCCAAATATCATCATCATCATCAATATTTCAGCTGAAAGACGTCCACAGCTGGTTACGCAATATTGGGGCGCTGGAATTTTAACTTTTAATAGTTCCTACGGTGAACCGAGAACTACGTAGATATTTAGTTAGCTGTTAGATAAATATTTTGCCATTTCACTTTAACCATTAGATACTAAATAATTAGCTATAAAGTAGGTATTTCTGTAATTTCGCTCCAACCTCATTAACTAAATTGCAGTTAAGCAATTTTTTTGCTATTAAATAACTATTACCATAATGGCCCTCAATTTGACCGAGACCTTAGACATTTTAATTATCACGTTTACGAGAATGATGCAGTATTGACAAAATGTTCTAAAATGGAAGTTTACACGTATTGTTGTCAGTGCGGTTTACCTACATTCTACAACGTCAGCGGCAATGATATAATTGCCAATGCCGATGCTGACTGATATATTTACATTCCGTGTTAGGATTTCCTCAGTTAAAATTTTGTTATATAAAGAGATTCGGTGTAGTAAATAGCTCAGTGCTGTCAGGACCTAGGAACTTGAAATACTTATTTAATGTAAGTTGTTTTTTTTTTATTTAAGTCGCTTTTTATGTCTGTGTGTATGACCGTGTTGTTCTTTTAAACTGCACAACCGATTTTGATGCGTTTTTCACCATAATTTAGAGCTTTTATTCCGCAAGGGTTTATGTGCATTACCTAGAGAAATCTAAAACAGTGTGATGGGTGAGCGGGACCTGACGCTAGTTTTGTATAATATTGGGGTTACTTAATATTATTTCGTGTAGTGCGCATTCGCACTACACGAAATTAAAACAAAAGATTAATACTATAATATAGCCATCAGCTAACATTATATTAAAGTAGGTATGCTGATTTCCAAAGATTATTAATAAATCAACCCGCACGGGGCTCGCGTGGTACTTAGATTAGGGCCGCTTCCACTTACAGAAGGAGGCCATGTCATAGGCCTTAATAATTAATCTTCCAAAGATAAAGAAGGCACTCAGGGAAAAGAGAACACGGAAGTTACTCATCGATACGGCTCGCATTGTGTGGAGGTTCCTGTCTCTAACCACCGGCAGCTTGGACCCTACTCAAATTTTTTTACACCTCGTTTTAAATGTTTCTTTTTTAACGTTGTTTTGAAAAATATTTTAATAAAACTATTTAAAATGTGTATAAAAATAAATAAAGGAATTAATTATCTTCCCGTTCTTTCCACAGAACCATGAAGACTGTACTAGTCCTATGCTTGCTGATCGCGGCGGTGTGCGCCAGGCCCGAGGCGACATACAGCACCCGTTACGACAACTTTGATGTGGATACGCTGGTGGGGAATGTTCGGCTGCTGAAATCTTACGGACACTGCTTCCTCGGCACTGGGCCCTGCACCGCTGAGGGGAATGACTTCAAGAGTGAGTACATTTGATGTTTGAAGCTGCTATGTATTAATAACTGCAATGAACCGAAATAAAATAGGGACACTGTACACCGTATTGCAATCATAATTTACCTTATTGCTACTTTCGTCCGTTTGAAGTGATTATCAAAATATTACTTCGCTGTTTGAATCGGATTTTGTCAATAATTTCAAGGGTTTTTTTTTACTCCCCATAACAGTATCTGCCAGTAAAAGTCCCGTCTAAATCGTTCCAGCGAGATTTAAACATTACTGGCAAAATGTAGGTATACTATAGGTTCCTATAAACCTCTGTCTACACCTTCGGGGATTACAAACGCAATGTTATGTTATACAGTATACCTACAATATTTATTTTATTCACAGAAACCATCCCCGATGCCCTACAAACCGGCTGTGGTAAATGCACGCCTAAGCAGAGACATCTGATCCGTACTGTTGTCAAGGGCTTCCAGACGGAGACCCCTGACATTTGGAAGCAGCTGGTCAAGAAAGAAGACCCCAAAGGCGAGTACAAAGAGACCTTCACAAGGTTCATTAACGGTTCGGACTAGATATTATGTACCAAAGAGTTCCAAGACCAAGGAGGTTTAGACCTACATGAGCTATGAATATATTGTTAAAAAAAATCTATATATTGTAAAGTCGGGGAAATAAGTTGTTTTGCCAATTGACAGTTTAAATTGTCTGTTTATTGCGTCATTAATTCTTGTGGTGCTTGAATGAGATTATCGGAGGGCGCTGTTTGCAAATATTGTAAAATTGTCTATGTTTATTGAAAAACAAGGTGTCAATATGCTAAACTATTGATTTCCGTGTACATTGTACAGTCATGCAACTGACTCTTTCAGTGCATTCTGTGGTTTATGTTAACGTGTGCGAAAATTAACAACTCTTGTACTTGTCATAAAGGTTATGTTTTCGTTTGTATGTTATAAAACCTTGGCTTGTCATTTTAAGAACAAACTACATTATGATTATGATTATTTGCGTATTGTTTTATGTTGTTTACATCACATAAATTATTGTTAACTAATATATATGTAGTTTTTAGACCTATTTTATAGTGTATTTATTTTTAAATAAAATAATGATTTATGTTACTGAGTCGTTTTTTATTTTTTGAAAAATAAAGAAGTTATTAATTTACCTTGATTTCATACGAAAGATGTTGCCTTAATTTCACTATTACAACAAATAACGCCCTTTTTACCCAAAGGGTGAAACGGGACCCTATTACTAAGACTCCGCTGTCCGTCTGTCTGTCACCAGGCTGTATCTCATGAACCGTGATAGCTAGACAGTTGTAATTTTCACAGATGATTTATTTCTGTTGCCGCTATAAAAAAAAAACTTAAAACAGAATAAAATAAATATTTAAGGGCAAACGTGATTTTTTGCCGTTTTTTGCTCGATACTAATAACGGTGACAGGTAGACGCTTGAAATATTCACAGAATATTTCGTTAAAATAAATATTTAAGGGACATACCCACCAACATACCCCATACACAAACGTGATTTTTTGCCGTTTTTTGCTCGATACTAATAACGGTGACAGTTAGACGCTTGAAATATTCACAGAATATTTCGTTAAAATAAATATTTAAGGGACATACCCACCAACATACCCCATACACAAACGTGATTTTTTGCCGATTTTATCTAATGTTGAATAGACAATGGTACGGAACCCTTCGTGCGCGAGTCTAACTCGCACTTGGCCAGTTTTTTTATGAAATAATTATTAAATGGGATTTAATTAACTTATAAGGTTTTATAATTCCGTCACTACATAGGTAGGGACGATCGCGAATCATATTTTGTTCAACATACAGCCTGACACTGACCTGCAAATTGCAAAAACCGTAAGATAATTTGAATATCGCGAGCTACCCTGGTGCTTCCACGGCTTCCACCTTATTATAATGAATGTAAAGATCGCAGAGATATAAACTCATTATTATTATTATAGCTAGCCCATATTGTCCCACTGCTGGGCAAAGGCCTCCCTCCATTCCTTCCAACGGTCGCGATTCTGTGCTACTTCTTTCCAATTCTCAAGGAAGACATCCAGTTCGTCCCGCCATCTCCTACGTGGTCTGCCGCGACCCCGTGTTACTGTTTCAGGGCACCAAACTGAGCTTTACGGGCCCACAGTTCGTTCGGCATGCGACAGACATGGCCCGCCCAGTCCCATTTAAGTTGGGCAGCTTTTTGAGCCACATACACGATTTACGTTTTGGAGCGCAGTTTGGTGTTTCGAACGTGGTCTGTTAATTTTACACCTAAGATACTACGCTCCATAGCACGTTGGCAAACCTTGAGTTTGGACTTTTGGATGTTAGTCAAAGACCAAGTCTGTGCACCATAGGTCAAGATGGGGAGAATACACATGTCCATTAGTTTTCGCTTTATAAACTCATAGATAAAGTAATTGTGAAAGTACTATAGACCTTATTACCTTCAGTAAAAAGTATCAAATTAAAACTACATCAGATTTATTTTATTTTGTATTGCACGTAAACTAAACCACTCATGTGCACATAAACAGAACACTCTTTCGTAAACTATAACTAAATTAAATATTAACTATTAATTAAGAATTCGCTATAATTAAAATAGAACTACGAAGAAGAAACATTTCATAAAATTAATTAATCGAGTAGGTAAAGCCAGGATAAAAGTAATGGACTAGCTAACCTGAACAATACCATTTTAAAACCTTTGCACACCATAATATGTCAAGTTATAGCGCAAGTTATGTACCTAACTTAAATATATAAGGTGTAACATAATAAACGCAAGACCTAGGAGCTAACGCGATCGGCTGATCAACATGTATATGGAAGCTAAAAAAAAAAAACTGACTGTGTGCAATTCACACGTGGTAGAAGTGAAACCTTCAAAAATGTTGGCTTCAAGATAAACACTGTATAATGCTTCCTATCTCATTCTCTCCTACGTCAAATCTTATGAATTTATGCGTCTGTCTCTTTTTACAGTAAACAAGTTGTCACTTCAAAAGTTATAAACTTCCATAACTCATAGAACAAAAGTAGTTTCATGGTCCGAGACACCACACGAGAGCCCTTGCCTTTTCTTGTTACACCCTGTATAGCCAACAATGGCCTCGAAAGTTTGACAACTAGTCTTACCAAGGGGTAACGTACTAACGGTTGTGGAGCTCAGGTGGCCTACAGTGACGTCGTAAAGCAAGAGTACTTCCAGTGTGAGAAAGAGATGGCGCTAGACGACCTGTATAGCTCTGTCTCTTTCCCACACTAGAATTACTCCAGCCCGCGCATGCACAGCATGGCAATTCTAGCTCTATTCTACCCCAAGAATCGACAAAACTCTATACAACTCGACATGTCTTCTGCCCGAGCTTGCGGCGACCCGTAGAGTCAAGTTTCTACGAAGACAGATATAGACAATCTTTCCATAGCAACGGAGAAGTAGCTAGTGATGTAGATATTCTAAGAATCCTACGATAACATTAGTTAACCAAAAAAACGTGTCTAATGCACAAGTTTTAAAACGTTTTGAACGTAACTCAAAGCAACAACGAAACGTATTACTGGTATAGTTTTTAATCTGTTTCGGACTCATATGAAGTGGAGACTTTTATTAGCTGTGGAAGAATTTGTTGTTTGTTGACCAAGTAAATTATGTTTGATTATTAAAATCAAATTGAAACATTGGAAAGATGTAGTTTATTTTGTTAATTTTAGCATTGTCCTGTTGGCCTTCTGATAAAACTGAGGGGATGGCGACGGTAGGACCCCGACATGTTTTTAAAATCAAAGTAACTCACAAACACAAATAATAGATAAAAAAAATATCTTGATGTGACTCTTTGAGACATTTGTTGGTGTCAAAGGTTCATAAAAAATGGTCGCCATGCTTTACGTTGAAGACTTTTATCGACGAAGAATAGAAACGTTTCTTTTCTACATTTCTAACATTGCTCTATGCTTGCAAGGATAGAAATCTTTCCACAATCTGTCATTTTTGTCGATTTTTCGTGCGTTTCTACGGTGGTCATGCTACGTGGCGGCTTTAAGACGACATAGTAACCCCCCAGATAAGCAGTCGCTCCATGTAAGATACTGGTCAGCTGCAACCGGTTGGACTGGATGCCGACCCCAATATAGTTAGGAAAAGGCTTTAGGCTTCTGCTCAAATGTCGTTTTCAAGTCAACGAAACAGAATCTTTGTTAGTTAATAAGTAAAATTAGTATTTCAAAGATTTTCTACAGTGTGTCGCTGTCTTTTTGAATTAACATTATTTTCACAAGGTGATTAGACAATCTTTCATAGGCAGTCTTGTTTCTGTAAAGATGTATGTTCGCTTTGACCTTCTTCATAAGAAGCGGCGGATCGATGTCACTGAGCTTCATCAACGCCTCTGAAAGAAACAAATAGAAAACCGATTAGGAGATAGAAGTTCCGAGATACATCCTTACTAATCACTACATAGTTTGAAACAAAGTCGCTTTCCGCTGTCAGTCCCTATGTATGCTTAGATCTTTAAAACTACGCAACGGATTTTGATGCGGGTTTTTTTTAATATATAGAGTGATTCAAGAGAAAGGTTTATATCTACATTGCACCCGTGCGAAGCTGGGGCGGGTTGCTAGTAATATTATAAATGCAAAAGTAAGTTTTTTTGTTTTTACCTTTTCACGCCTAAACCACTGAACCGATCATCCCGAAATTTTGTATATACGTTGTCAGGTGTACAGAAACGGAGATAGGAAACCTATTATCCCGAAAAAAAATACTGTTCCCGAGGAAAACAACAATAACGTTCTTATGCTCATAGGTGGCGCCACGTGTCTTTTCAATCATGACTGAATAATAAACAGAGTAGAACTGGAATTGGTTGTAAAATTCTAAATCAGCGGGCCAAACCTAGTTTTTAATCAAAATCAAAGCATTTATTTCAAGTACGCGCGCGTGCGCGACTGCTGAGCATGAGGTCCTAGGTTCGATTCCCAGGTCGGGCAAAGTGTTACTGGGTTTTTCCATCTATATATTATATATTGTTTATATTGCTGTGGCCTAGCAGGGTTCATGAAAGACACCTAATAATTATGTTCTTGTAACATCTTGTAAACTACATGAATGCAATAAGCGATGACTATGACTATCAAGAATTTCTCAGTAGCAGCCACGGAGTCTGGATTTGTGCCCGGTTGATGGCAATAGGGTCGCTGGATCCAGTGTCATACCTAAAAATTGTAACACTTTTAACATAACATAACATCACGCCTGTAATCCCCGTAGGGTTAGGCAGAGGTGTACCTAATTACATCCACATTTCGCCAGTTATGTTTAGGTTCCATGTAATAGGGGGCGAGCCTATTGCCATCAACCGGGCACTAATTCAGACTCCGTGGCTGCTACTGAGAAATTCCTGATGGAACCCAATAACAACAAACACAACACAACACACACAACACAACACAACATACACAACACAACACACACAAAACAACACACTAACACCAACACTAACAACAACAACACATGTAACACTTTTTTGAATCAATAAACTTTTTTATTAATGTTTATCAAAAGCCCAGAGTTCAAACTCACCCAGCATCTGTTTCCTGAAGGTTTCGTCCGCATCATCCAGGTGTATCAGCATGGCGCTGTAGAGGGCGTCGATGTGCGCGCCGTACAAGATTGTGTCGTACGGGTCCGGCCGGTTTGTGAATAGTGTGACTAGAGTCTGAACGGCGTAGGAACGGACTTTGTCGCTGCTGTCGTCTAGGCGTTTGAGTACCACTGATGGAAGAAATGAGGAAATATTATTGATATTTGCAAGGCATGGCTGAAACCTGTGTAGACGGCGCGTTCGTCTTCCACGCGCGCCTCAAAGAGATGTCAGCAAACAGGGAGGGGCCCGCAAGGGCCGATGCCTGCCAGGGCTGCGGGCTGTTCGAAAGAGATACCGCGGCCCTGGAACACAAAGGGCAAGGAAGGAACATGGATGGGTTTTAGTCAGTACAAGTCCGACACTCCCTTCCGCTCAGCCCAGCAGGAGAAGTCATTTGATGATTTCCCATCCGTAAAAAAAAAAAAAAAACATGGGGGAAATTATGAAATTATACATTTTCTATAGTGCCAAAAAAATTAAGGGCATGCTAAGTTTAGTAATGTCACAGGCCTGTCTCGATTTCAATTAATAATTGTTTTGTGACTGCCTCTAGTGGTCGGAATCGCGATGGCTGACCGTGAGGTTTCAGGTGTGATTCCCGGGTCGGGCAAATTGTTATTGGGTTCCATCAGGAATTTCTCAGTAGCAGCCACGGAGACTGGATCTGTGCCCGGTTGATGGCAATAAGCTCGCCCCCTATTACATGGGACTTAAATATAACGGGCAAAATGTGGGTGTACTAGTACACCTCTACCTAATTCTTTGCGGATTACAGGCGTGTTGTTATATCATATTTTTGCCAAAACATCCAGTGACATATCGAGCAAAAACGAAGTAACTAATAAGCCTGTATTGCTCCACTGTAGGTCAAAGGCCTCCCTTTCCTCTTCCCTTTTCATTTCAATTATGTCTGGTGCTACTGCGGACCAAGTCTTTTCGGCAGGACTGAAGGTCATCCCGCTAACTCCGATCTGCCGCGATGTCGTCAGGCGTTGAATGAGACACACTCGACAAAAATTGAGTAAATTTGTAAGAACCCTAAATTCAGTCTGTATACTTACCAAAGTACAGCTTGTGCAGTATATCTCCGTCGAAGCAGCCCCGCTGGCGCGCCAGCACAGCGAGACAGCACACAGCTCGCAGCGCGTGCTGGCGCGTTAAAGTCGAGTTGTCGTCAGCTAAGCCAACCAACAGAGGCACCATCTTGTCCAAAAACGGTTCTAAGGACTCCTTGGTTGGGAAGAGGTTGACTTCCTGAGGAATTGAGTGGTTGGGGTTACTTTTAAGCAGAAACAGTTAGAAAGAAGAAGTCGCCCCGTAATGGCGCAGCGAGGGGCCGAGGGGGTCAGTAACAGTGGAGAAGGTCCATACAACTCGATCCCTACTGGCCTCCCTTTGAAAAATGGCACAGTTAGTATTCTATAGACAAATATTATAATCACCCTTATTATTTTTCTATAATAAAAGTAGTTATAACATCAGATATCGGTCAGTCAAAATCGGTCCAGCCGTTTCAGAGATTAAACGGATCAAACAGACAGAAATTAAAAAAAAAGCGTTTATTAGTGCCGCTGCCGCATAATATTCTCATGTGCATTCAGTAAAAAGATGTTATTTTGATATTACAAACAGACACTTAAATTTTATTTATTTGTATAGATATCCTTTTGCACTTATTTGCCACCAGACCTCGTAGGTGCTTGTATCCTCAGGGAACCTATTTTTTTAAACTAGTATATCACCCGTAACATCCGCGAAAATAAAAAGATAAGAGAATTCAGAGAGTATTAACTTTACCTTATCCCCGGTATCGCCATCCCCTCCCTTGACCTCGGTGACTAGGTTCTCGTTGTAAGGGTTCTCCTGCAAAACGGAGCACAGACAGGCCACGGCAGCCGTACGGATGGCCTCGGCAGTGCGACCCGCACACCACACCAGGTTCGGCATTATAACATCTGTGGGTCCAGAAGTATGTCCAGTTAAACCAGAAAAGTCTTGGTATTTCCGAATAAGAGAGACCCACAAGAGGCAACGCTTCAAGGTTGTTTAATGCTGCACTTTGTAGTAGTGCATGCATAGTCGCTGTGCATTTGTATATATTATAAAGTTTTGTTTTTGCAGTTACGTACTCCGGTCGTAAAATCTGTCGCACGAAAGTTTTTCGAAATTTCATATAATTTAGTAACCATGTTAATACAAAATAGACAAGGAATTTATGAATGTGGTATTGAATGTCTTCGCTCTTCACCCACATGGTGATCGAAATTTTTCCAGGATTCCTAACCCTGCTCGTGGTCTACCTGTATGCGGTTTCATTGAAATCCATTTCAGCCTTTAAGGCAATATTTTAGTTAATATCAGTTCAACATACCTTCAATAACGATGTTGAGGAAAGCCTCAAGCTTGTCAGTGTCGCACCTAGTGAAGTTGACGTCTCTCTTCAGCAACAGCGTCGACAACGTGGTGAACACCTTCAGCTTCACCTCCGGGTCTACCTTCGGAGTCGCCAGGCACTCCCTCAGGAGAGGGGCTACGAGGTGCAGCTGTTTACCGATAGCGGAACCTGGACATGGAGTCTCGTTAAAAAGTAGGAACAACATGTATGGCTGTACCGTATTAAAATTGGCGCGAATAGTCATGTGACTTTAAAACAATCGTCCGTCAGTCGTGTCCTGCATTTCGCGCGGGATGTGCTTCAGTGAGACCAGATTTTAAGACCACCGTTCACAAAAGGAGCTGAAGAGTTCTTGTCAACAGACTGCACTACATGCAGTGCAGTGCTTACCAGAATGCAGCATAGCACACTCGAGCAGACACTTGTCAGGAGACAGCTGCGTCCACGTTAGTGCGTCGGTGGTGATGTCAGCCAGCACGCAGCCGATGTGCTTGTCGTACAGACTGATGAGGGTCTTGCCGCACTTCTCAGCGTAACGCAGCTTGTCCAGGTTGGCTGAGGATATACACTAAATCATTCATCTGTATTTGATAATTAGTTTAAAAAAACGCGTTTAAATCCACTCGTTTGCCATAGACAAATATTATTGCGGTTCAAAATATTATTTCGGTTTAAAGATTCTTTAATTATTCCAAAAGAACATATCACTTATAAAATAATTACATAACTAAGTAAGTAAAGTGTAGTCCAGTGGTTAACAATTTTGTTAGCTTATACAGGTAGGTATCACTTTAATCTTGGAATTTCTCTTGTTACTAAGTAACAGCCTGACCTACGATAACTATCTGCTTTTAAGACCATTCGTTGCAGGAACCAATCCCGACGGTTAGCTTCCAATAAAAATAATTGTACTAAACTGCAAAAAGTTTAAATCTAGGTGTTGGTAGAAACAGTTCATGCATGTGGCACTAACAGAACCCGACCACAACCGTCAGGCAGTAGCCCATGTCGCAGGATCCTCTCTTTTCTTTGGCGATGAGGAAAATTATTCCCTGTCTCCCACACCTAAAGGTACACATTAGCATAAAAGGGACTAAAACTATGGTACTCACAGAACGCCATGAACTGTATAGTCTCATCGACAGGCATGGCGTACACGGTGAAGTTGATGGTGAACAGATCGTCGGCCACTCGTGCGCACGCCTCGCCGCACACGTCCAGTAGCGCCTCGCACGTGTACAGCAGATTTCTTTGGTACTTAGGCTGGAAAATGTATGAGTTAGGACTAGGACAAAGTTTGCTTATATAGACACCTTAACCTCTAGTTTACTTTCATCAGTTCATAAATATCCGGTCCGCGTTTATGTATTGATGAGTTAGGACTCTGGGATAAACACTCGCTTGAAATAATTACGAGTATGTATGAACTTGTAACTTCTCTACAAAAACTCCTAAGATAAGAGTTACCAACGGCAAAAAATACGAATTTCCTCACAAAATTTCTTACCCCATTTAACACCTACTAAAAGCGTGTTATAATGGGGATGATTTTTTATAAACATTTCTTTATCTTTACTTAAAATTTTGCATAAAAGCTGTCTATAAATACCGAGATCTTCGGTATTTAATATGAACAACTTGTGCAAAATTTCATTCTTCTGTCTGTCTGTTCTGTCAGTGAATTTAATCTTAAACTATTATAATATTATTCCTTTATTTATTTATATACATATTCTTTTCATTTTTAAATATTTAAATAAAAAACAACTTAAAAAAACATTTAAAAATATAAAAAATAGTAGCCCACCAGCATTGGGAACAGGGTCCGAGCTACCGGTGGTCAGGGCTGTTGTTCGCATTCATAATATTATTACTATTATGAATGCGAAAGCTTAGATGAATGGATGATTGTTATTCACAGCTGATAGGATCTGGATGTTTGTCACAGGGATAGATTATAGTCTGGGATAAAATATGAACGAAAGCGGAGCTGAGCACACACACGCATGTATACTCAGTGTTGCGGCAGCGACGCTTAGGCCACTTTTTCATTATCTTTTCTCACACATACTCCTCAAAATTTCCACGCGAACGAAGTCGCGGGCCACAGCTAGTATTTTCATAAAGCATATTGAACCACATACCTTCCTAGTCCTGCACCTATCAGGATCAGCAGCCTCCTTGCAAAGTTCTTCCAGCACCTTCTCTTGGAGCAGTTCCGAGCGGGAGCCCTTGATGATGTTGGCGAGGACCAGGAGAGCAGCCCACGAGTCTACCTCGGCCTCCAGTAGTGGCCACCACGTGGTGGGGATTATGAAGTAGCCAAATAACTCGGCCGCACGTTTTATCTGGGAAAAGGAGGTTTAACATGCTGCTTTCTCTGGTTATAAGTGAAAACAGCACAATAGGAAGGCTAGGTGTTTTGTCTATCGTTCATGTGTCATTCTGAACGTTTAAATATGAACTTAGAATGACACATCATAAGTAAAAGATCTTGAAGTACAAGTCTACTTGTTCGTACGTCTCGCAAACATTTGCGAAAAATCTGGAAGGCGTCTTGAATGAACCGAAGCAGTGACAAGGTTTTGCGAGGAAGCTTCTAGTCCTTATATTATGCGTCGTGCTAAGGTTATATGCAGCTGTTTGGATGCGCTTTCAGAAAATAAAGTAAATTAAAACTGAAGTTACAATAGTAATCGGATTCTTAGTTCAGAACTCTTGGAGACAAAAAAGTAAAAATGTTTGTCCCTCTGCTTCCCTCTTCTCGCTAAGACTAATAGACGACAAAAGCAAGTACTCTCACCTCTTGTATAACTCTAGGATCTTCATCAGTGGCACCACGAAGCATAGCTTTTATAATGGTGTGGGCATGTTGAGTGGCGCCCTCTTCCGCGCAAAGTATCAACCAACATAGCAGCTGAGACACACGGAGTCTCGCGTCTGCTTGCCAGCCGTCCATTTCTGAGCGATAAAGAAAATGGTTAGTTTCTTTCTGCTGGCGATCTTATGTTAGGTGATTTTCGGGTAACCAAAATTATGAAAGTGGTGGTCCTATTACTAAGCCTTCGTCATCTATCTGTCTGTCTGTCCGTCCCTCCTTTTATCTATAACAGCGCTCTTTCTTCGTAACCATAACATGAAGTTATAGTTGAATATATCGTATTTTATGATTGTGTAGGTAATTTAAAACCAAGTTTTTTTTTCGCAGCAATTTACCTCTAGAAATAGCTGGTACTATCTTGCCAATATTACTTTGCACCAGCATTCTGCAGCCTAAGTTAGGTCTCTTAATATCTGGAGGGTAGTGTGTCGGCACGTCTTTGAGAAAGTCCGTCTTCTTCTTAAAGTCTTCTTCATTCTCCTCCATGTATTGAAGGCCGACGTCAGTCCAAAAGCTCGTGGCGGTGTTTCTTACTTCCTCCATTACGTCACTTAGACTAGAAGAAGAATATCGGTGTTAGAAAAACTATACTAAATCAAATAAGATTAGCTAGCTAAAATCTGCAGATGACATAATTATCTTGTATCGAAACAAGGTAAGTAAAACAATTGATTTAATAAAAAAATCTGGAGCAATGACTGCATTGAGTGCTTTTTTTACCTGACCACGGCAGAGGGTTATGATTTCAGCACGTATGTAAGTATGTTTGGTCATCTGTTCCTGCATATCTTCTAAATTACTTAACATAATTCGACAAATGGGGTATCGTTTGACAGAAGCGTCCTCTAGACAACATAAAGTCGATTTTTTAAATTTTCATTCAGTGGAAGAATGTAACCTGAACAGGGATTGTTTACTATCATCAAATGCTTTTGGAACAGATTATACCCACCTAGTCAGTAGCAAAGGTAACATGCGATGCCAAAAGGAATATCGATCTCTATAGCGGAGCATCCAGCTGCCAACTTCCAGCGTGACCTGCATCCGGACCTGGGAGTTCTCGTCAAAGAGTTTCTCTGCCATTGGACTGATAGACAGCTCAAAGCATCTTGCATTGCCTGCTATAACAACTGCTCCTGTAACAAGAAATGAATTGATTAGAATCAAGTTTTCTTTTTAGCTAGTAAACGACCTAAGAGCTAGACTAACCCGACACTATACCGAAGACATCCCGGACGTAAGACTGTACGAGATTAGGATGGCTCTGAAACAGCTTAAAAATCACAAGGCACCGGGTGATGACGGAATTACGCTCGAACTCCTGAAGGCGGGTGGAAAACCGGTACTTCAGGCCCTTCAGAAGCTGTTTGATTCCGTCATACTCGAGGGAAAAACGCCGCAGGTATGGTGCAGAGGTGTGGTGGTACTCTTCTTCAAAAAGGGCGACAATGCCCGGCAGAAGAACTATAGGCCCATCTCACTTCTGAGCCATGTCTATAAGTTGTTTTCAAGAGTCATCACGTTTTGACGATTTCCAGCCTCCCGAACAAGCCGGTTTCCGAAAAGGCTTTTGCACCGTAGACCACATTCATACGCTGCGGCAGGTTATACAGAAGACCGAAGAGTATAACCTACCTCTCTGTTTAGCGTTTGTGGACTACGAGAAAGCCTTCGATTCGATCGAGACTGGGCTGTACTGTGGTGGTGAGGTGTTGAAGTGTTTGTACAAAAACGCCACCATGTCAGTCCGACTTCAGGACCAAACCTCGGAACCTATCCTTCTGCAGCCAGGTGTGAGACAGGGAGTCGTCATATCTCCGAAACTGTTCACCGCTGCACTGGAGGATGTCTTCAAGGTTCTGGACTGGAGAGGGCTAGGCATCAATGTCACCATCTCTAATCTCTCACCTTCGGTTTGCCGACGATATAGTGGTTATGACTGAGATCATGGAGGACCTCAGTACAATGCTCGATTACCTCAGTAGAGCTTCCGAAAGAGTAGGTCTTAAAATGAACATGGACAAAACCAAGGTCATGTTGAATGCCCATGTAACACCCACTCATATCAAGATCGGAGACTTTACAATCGAAGTTGTAGACGATTATGTCTACCTGGGACAAACGGTCCAGTTAGGTAGGTCTAACTTCGAGAAAGAGGTTAATCGTCGAATCCGACTCGGCTGGGCAGCGTTCGGGAAGTTGCGTGGTATCTTCTCGTCCAACTTACTGCAGTGTCTCAAGATGAAAGTCTATGACCAGTGTGTGTTGCCAGTGATTACATACGGTACCGAAACGTGGTCGCTCACAATGGGCCTCACCAGGAGGCTTTAAGTCACCCAAAGGGCAATGGAGAGGGTTATGCTCGGAGTTTCCTTGCGTGATCGAATCAGAAATGAGGACATCCGCAAGAGAACCAAGGTTAACGACGTAGCCCGAAGAATTGCCAAACTTACGTGGCAGTGGGCACATTGCTCGCAGAACGGATGGCCGATGGGGCCTGGAAGTTCTGGAGTGGCGACCGCGAACCGGAAGACGTTGCGTTGGAAGGCCTCCCACTAGGTGGACCGATGACCTGGTGAAGGTCGCGGGGATCCGCTGAATGCGAGTGGCACGGGACCGGTCAATGTGGCGACACTTGGGGGAGGCCTATGTCCAGCAGTGGACATCTTTCGGCTGAAATGATGATGATGATGATGAAGTTTTCTTTTTTGTAATTTCTGTATGAACTAGTGCACTTTTAAATGCATTTTATGAATATTGATACTCAACAGTTTGTGAATTTTTAGATTAGCTGTGCACAGTATGTTTAATTCATTATTTTCATTAAAGAATCAGGGCGAGCTCCTTACATTAATTTGTACAGAAAAAATGACTTCGTTTAGAGAGTTCAAAATATTTTCCAATGTTGAGAATATATTACCAGGAGTAGATTTATATACTTATCATATTTTTAAAACCCCACATAAAATATTTCAAAATGAAAATATCAGTTTTTCGTTTAATTTTTTTCATTTTGAAATATTGAGCTCTATTTACTTTTAACATTATATTTTTATTGCAGGGTTAGAAAAATATTATAAATGCCTGAAGATACTTTTTTGGCACCCAGGAGACAAGAATTAGAATTCCAACTTCTCTAAAAGTCTTTGCTTTTTCATACAAATTCTGCCCGGATTCTTTAAGGATCAGGAAAAAACATGTAGTGATAATATTAGATAAAAAGATTGTATTAAAGAATTACCAATAGCTTTGATGGAAGCAACTCGTACTTTAAAATGTTGATGTGCAAAATTAGACAGAATGGGTTTCACATAACTCTCCGATTGGAAATGAAAGTCCCTCTGAAGTGATTTGGTCACCATGATGATACATTCACAAGCCTCAAGCTTCACACTAGGGTACGGATCAGCGACCGTTTTGGTGAGGATGTTAGTCAGGTCATTGATGAATGGACTCAAAAGATAAGACACTCTGTACTTCTCCAGTATTTTGTGTACTAGCAGAATAAGCACAAGACGGATTTCCTCAGATTCTTCCACGATTTCTGGACAGCCGATACGACGGACTATTACCGGTAGTATATAAGTCAAATAGTAATCATTCAATGGAAGTTTATCAACAAAATTCGATATTATCAAAGCCGCGGTTTCCCGACATCCCTCAGAAGCGTCAGAGAAGCTCTTCAAGACGTAAGCGTACACTTCTGGGAAAACTACAGTCAGGTCGCAATCCTTGTTCACTGGGTTTTCAAATATCTCTTCATTTATTTTCACCAGAGCCTGTTTCCGAGCCATTTTTGACTCACTTTGTAACGCAGTAATATAGGCTTCCAACGCAGCGCGAGGATTATCCATCAGAGAAGATTTCGTTTCACTCATTTTTGGAATATCAATAATTCGACGATCACGAAATCAGAAATATCGACAAAACAAAAATACTTAATAAACAAAATCTGTTTCCATGACGACTGCGACTACCAAAGACTGCGACTACTAAAGTAGGGTAGTGACAGTGACATTGCAGAAACTGAGAGCCCTCTGACGAAAGACCGGAAAAGTGGAGCCGCTGACATTTCTTTTAGTCCAGAAAATAATCGCCTATTTTTTGGTTACATGACCTTATGCAAAACTATCCTTGCTTTGCTTCCTTGACCTTATGCAAATCTATCATTGTTTTTTTTAATATACTGGTGAAAGTGGTTTGTGTGATTGGATTGTGTGACGAATGATATGAAAGAAAAAGGAGTAAATGATGCCGTGACGTCTGCTAGGGGAGAATGGAAGAAGAAAACGTGTTGCAGCGACCCCAAAAAGAATAGGACAAGGGGAGGAAGATGAAGAAAGTAAAACCGTATTTCCTAAGGAGTGAAAAATGAATCCACGACAATTAAAAATTAGTTTTGTACCGTTCTTAGGAAGGGAAAAGGTAGCGAATCGTTAAGATATAATTCAGTCAGTAGGACGAACAATTACTACACTAGGGTGCAATATTTTTATGAATGTCGTTATGTTAGATAGATTTCCAGAGAAAGGTATCGATAAAAAATACTAAAACACGTGTACAATAATACATCTCCAGCATGCTACAACGTCACAGACTAACAAAACGTGCACCAATCACAGCTCGCCAAGTAAAGCTGTCAACGTTTTCATTTCGATGAATGGACGAGATTCTTCTATCACTTTAATTTTGTACTATTTCTATTTATTCTGTAACAAGTTGCGTTGTCCGTAGCAGCTGGAGTTAAATTTAGCACAGCTCATTAACAAATATTAGTGCAAAATGTTTAAATTAAGTGTGTTTCATTTAATATTCTTGGCGACAATCGTGCAAGTATCGCTTGCACTAAGGGAAGGCGATTGCGAAGTTTGTATCAAAACTGTAGAGAAATTTGCAGCCACGTTATCAGAAGATGTCAAGAAGGTCCCTAAATCAATTGAGGCTGAGTTCAAGAAGTTCTGTAAAGGGTCCAAGAATAAAGAGAACAGGTTTTGTTACTATTTAGGCGGTCTGGAGGAATCTGCGACCGGTATCTTGGGTGAACTTTCAAAACCGCTGAGTTGGTCTATGCCTGCTGACAAAATCTGTGAGAAGTTAAAGAAGATGGACGCACAGATCTGCGACCTCAGATTCGACAAACAGATCGACCTAAACAACGTTGATCTGAAAAAACTCAAAGTGCGAGATCTGAAGAAGATCCTGAACGACTGGGATGAGGTCTGTGACGGTTGCATCGAGAAGACAGACTTCATCAAGAGAATAGAAGAGCTAAAACCCAAATATATGGGCAAATCTGAATTGTAGAATAGCTCAATTAAAATTTTAGGTAAGGTTATGTTCTGCAAGCTTCTTTCGTATTGCAAATATTTAATCAGTCAAGCTATAATCCGCCCATACTGTGTCTAATTGGTTATGATAACATGGCAAAAACCCGGTACTTTCTATGAGTGTGAGTCATACTCAAATACTACAAAATCAAAATGTTCATGATGCAATCAGAATTGCTCCAATTTGTCAAAGGAAAGGTCAATAACCTTTATCACCAATCATAATAATCTTAAAATACATTCATGGAGTACAACTCACACCTACTGATTTTATATTTGTTTGGAATTTGACAACTTCTGTTTTGGGTATCAAACTTAAGCAGACTTGAGAAAATGAGCATAAACAGCAACTCAATTTCATAATAGACCTTTTTATACTGCTTCAAAACTTGCACATAAATAATATTGAAAGTGATGTCCTGCCTGTACTAACTACTTAAAAACATGCATAGGCCTTCAATGGGCCATAAAAATAATTAAGAATCAGACACTATTACATGAAAGAACTAATCTGTCAAACAAAATCTTTGCATGTGTCAATTTTGTCTCAGAGATAGAAAAAACAGACTTTAAGATACAACTTATTGCTAGGCTCGCACTTCTACTAAGACTAACTCACTGTCTGTAACTGATTTGTTTGATTAGTGCAGAATGCTTCTCCCATCTTCAATATTATTCATCCTTGTTCAATACAATTTCTATATTGTCTATAGAACCTCAGACTTTTTCCCCGTAGGGTTAGGTAGACAGAAACAACAGAATACCACTTGTTATAATCTGAATGCTCCATGTATAGATAGTAGCAGGTGGCATTCCATCAGGTGTCAATCGGCCAGAAACAATTTTGTAGAAACTTGTTAACATCTAGCTGTGCCCTGTCAAATACACCTTCCTCTGTCAAATTATTATTATAAAAATAAACTTCCCTATTTGAATCAGATTTTGTTAACAATTTCAAAATTGGTCCAGCTGTTTCGGAGATTACCCGAAACAAACAGAAATTTAAAATAAGTTCTCTTTTTTGTTATGAAGTACCATTTATATACCTTCTCTTCTCTATCATCTTCTGTGTATCTCTTTATTTCTTTGTAAAAAGCTATTATTTTGAAATTACAACCAGACACTTCCATTTCATTTATTTGTATAGATGCCTATTCTGGCCACTACTAATTGTTCTTTATTTCATCATCATCTGCCTAGCCTTTTCCAGACTATATTGGGGTTAGATTCCAGTCACACTGCAGCTGAATACCTGTATTTTGTGGAGTGACTTCCTATTGGACCTCAACAACCCAGATAGTACTTGGCAATAGAAAAACTAAAAAAGAAAGTAAATGTTTTTATTTTGAAACATAGACTGTTGGTTAATTGTTCTTTATTTGTTACAGATTAATTCATGGGACACTAACGTGATATCACATCTCAGCAACAAGCCCTGGTGAGCCGTGGAAGTGGCAGTCCTAGTGATCAACAGACTTTGCATTTGACAAACTGTATGTAAGCGTGTGTGGAGAATGCATGTGCTGAATAAATTATTATTGCGATTAAGTAATTAAAATATTTTTTCGAAGTCACTTGTTTTATTTAATGATTTATATGAATGTTGTATGATATGAATCTATTAACATATCTAGTTTGTACATACAGCTGTCTCTATATAAAATAATTGTAATATTCACTGTGATTTTTGGATCATAATGTGAATTTGTGATTGTCAGTAAAATGGGTCAAGAGTGAACCTGTAATATGTACAGGGTCGCTCTTAAACCACATTGAATGAATTTGCCATGTTGAGTGGAAAATTGAAATCAAAAGTTTACACATAGGACCAATACTAAAGGAACGAAATAAAACAGAAACAACTGATTCACACTAATAACTTTATTGTAAGTATGTTTGATCTAGTACATACAGATTCACATAATAGATTGAAAACATAAATAACATGCATATTAATGACACATGAGAGATCCCGATTAGTGGTACTTGTAGTTCCTGTGGTGCTCTGGAAAATAGAAAAATATGTTTTAAATTGCTGTCATATATAACAAGATTTTATTTTTAAAAGATTTGATTTCTTTTTGTCTAACTTTACTGAAATGGTAGCTAAACTAAACTGAACCAAGTTTAGTTTAGCTACCCTTTCAGTACCCAGGACCCAGAATGAGTCGAATAATTAATTTGTTAGTTCGCACAACCCGTACCCGGAGCTATGGACTCGTTAGTCGGGTTCTGGGTATGAATACAAGTCATCATAGTTAATTATAACGATGACTCGAATACGGGTTGTGGGCACGCGGACAAGTACGCAAAGTATTGGGCAGTGAATGGGTTAGATCATAGTCCTGAGCAGTTCATTACTTTCCATTCCCCTATAATGTTAAGCCATTTATGGTTTTTAGCTAATATTGCTAACTGTATGATATTGCAAACACAGAGTAAAGGATATCTCTATCCATACCCCTTTAAATCTAAATGTAAGAATGTTTTGAACACTAGCTATCTCTCAAGACGATAGTGTTTGTGCATTTCACAGCAGAAAATGGTTAATATGATTAAAATAATCAAATTATTTACTGAGATGAAGTCTTTTAAATTTGTCCTGAAGTATCATCAAGCTGTATTTATTATCCCACTGCTGAGCACAGGTCTCACCTATGGCTTTCAACTTCTCCATAACATCTTGAAGTAAAACAACAAAGAAAGTGTCTCCTTACTCATTTTTCCGTAGTTAATGACATAGAAGAACGTCATGCTGCCAACCAGCAGCTGGAAGAAGGGGGCAATGCCCACCTTCTTTGGCTGCATATACTTGTGCTGCCACCTCCACCAGGCTGCAATCATAAAAAATATTTATTTTATTGTGCACAGACCTCGGATTTGAAATGATAAATTATCTTTTTTGTCTTGGTTTTTATGTTTTTACCTTATTACATCCCTAATATCATAATAAACTGTAGTTTTTAAGTTATCTTACATAAATATTGTATCTTGGGTAGTTATGCCTATCCAATGTCAGATTGGATACACTTGAGTTAGATATTACTTTATTCAGGACGAAATACTAAATACCGTCCACTGATCAATCTTTAATACATTTCTAACCTCAAAATTCTGCATAGAATAAAAAAAAAACGTATTAAACTGGTTTGTTACCTCGGCTGAAAGCTCCAGCAACGGCCTGGGGCGACTTATTCCTGCGTGCGAACCATGCACCGAGCTCATTGATTTTTACCTGTCCGAACGGAGTATCAGCTGAAAACGAGATTGAAAATTACATAATCAAAATGGAAAACTCAAGATCGACAAGATACCGACTGAACTCATACTTACGCTTGCCATAATAGCGGGCAGGGTCATAAGGCCCGTGGGTCGAGGCGTTGTATTCCTTAGGGTAATCACCGAAACCCATGATTACAGGGATTTCACAAAAAATTTAAGGAACGAAACTGACCTCGAATTTCGGTGTTCGGTCAATCTGTCAACTGTCAGATTGTATACCATAGCTACGTCTACGTCGGATCGATATTCTTTTTTGACGGAATTGATTACAGAAATAAGTAAACTTTAACTGTGATATTGAAAACTGTAAATGCTATAATTTTCTCCTGAAAAGTTAAAATAGTGTATTGAATAAAAATGCATGATGGAAAGACAAAAAAGAAAAGAAAACATGCTGATATATTGTTAACTATCTGTGTACTTTCCGTCTATATTTAAAAAATTGTAGTCTATGATTATACAGCAGATTTCATTCTTCTTTGTGAGGTGTTCGCAATTTGTTTATTTCGTATAGTCTCGAAGAATCAAACAAAATGGTCTTGGAAAGTACTATGATTTGTGTGGATAACAGTGATTATATGAGAAATGGAGATTTCCTGCCAACAAGGCTGCAGGCACAGCAAGATGCCGTAAACCTGGTATGTCATTCTAAAACACGGTCAAATCCTGAAAATAATGTGGGTTTAATGACGCTAGCTAATGTAGAAGTGTTGGCCACGTTAACCAGTGATGTTGGCCGGATAATGTCCAAGTTACACCGTGTCCAGCCTAACGGTAATATCAATCTTTTGACTGGCATCAGAATCGCTCACTTGGCGCTGAAGCATCGTCAGGGCAAGAACCACAAGATGCGCATTGTGGTGTTCGTCGGCTCTCCAGTAGAACTGGATGAGAAAGAATTAGTTAAACTAGCTAAGAGGTTGAAGAAGGAGAAGGTAAATTGTGATGTGGTGTCGTTCGGCGAAGATGCAGAGAATAATCCTGTGCTGACAACGTTTGTGAACACTTTGAATGGTAAAGACAGCAACACGGGAGGCAGCCATCTAGTATCTGTCCCAGCTGGTGGCTGTGTTGTACTCTCCGAAGCTTTGATTTCTAGCCCATTAATTGGTGGTGATGGAGCAGGTCCATCTGGCTCAGGTTTGTCTCCATTTGAATTCGGGGTTGATCCAAATGAAGACCCTGAGTTGGCACTTGCACTACGTGTGTCTATGGAGGAGCAAAGACAGCGCCAGGAAGAGGAGTCTCGCCGCCAACAAACAACTACTGAAGGAGGAGAGGCTGGCAAGACTGGGGAGCCACAGAACACAGGCATGGAGCGGGCTCTGGCTATGTCTCTAGGTCATGAAGCTATGGAACTGTCTGAAGAAGAGCAGATTGCTCTTGCTATGCAGATGAGTATGCAACAGGAAGCTCCAGCAGCAGAAGAGAACATGGATGTCTCAGAGGAGTATGCTGAAGTCATGAATGATCCTGCATTCCTTCAAAGTGTGTTGGAAAATCTCCCAGGGGTTGATCCTCAGAGCGAAGCTATCCGCAATGCTATGTCTACCATCAAAAAGGATAAGGATGAGAAAGATGACAAGGAACAAAAAGATAAAGACAAGGATGGCAGCAAGGGTTCTAGTTCCTCTAAGTAAACACAGAATTCTTTTTCAATTTTTATAATTGATACATTTTGCTCGTAAACTTTAACATTAGACACCAAAATATGTTACAACCAATATAATTTTATAAAAAATACAGATTGTTTATTATTTAAACTTTAGTTTATTTCCATGTGATCCAATTTAGACCTTCGATTTTTTCAAACCCTGGAAAAATGTTCATTGTTATGTTAATATTTAAAAGATTATCTGTAAGTAATCTGTATTAAAGTAATTAAATGTCATGGATTTTTAAATTGTCTTTGAATCTTACTTGATTCTTCATGGAAACTGGGACTTTGGAATTTCTTTTTACATTCTGTTAACTTGTTTTTTCTTTTTTCTTCATTGAATTTTTTTTCTACATATGAGTCTTTATCTAAAATGAGAGAAAGGTGATTAGGTGTATAAAACACATCATATAAAATTATATTATAGAGTTCTATTACCTTGTGTGAAATTGGACTGGATTCCTTTAGTTATTATCATCCTTTAAATTATAATCAGTCACTCTTGCAAATGAATAGGAATGCAGACCAATCACTAAAATAATAGATTTTATATTACAAATGGAAATATTCAAGAAATCAGAATCAGGTAATTTGTGGGAAAGCAAAAGTGTACTAAACCACATTTAAATAAATGACCCTTTTACAGCTATTCAAAATATGAGAGACATTTTCTAAAGCTGATGTTCCTTTCCTTACCTAGAAATGGATAAGTCCAAGGTGTAATATGGCCATAAATGAAAATACATACAAATGTGGGTTGGGCCACTTTTGTACAGACAGCCCCATTTATTGATTAAGCTATTTAAATTAATTGTTAATTGTATGGAAATTCTATACCGGCCTTAGTAACCGTTTTTGTGCTATCCTGGGAAATTTTGTTTAACAATAAATAAGAGCTCTTTATATCTTCTAACTGGGGTTTGAAACTTCTATTGTTGTGGACAGGTGCTGAAAAATGGTAAAACATTTCAATAAATTCTAATATTCCAAACTAGCCTTCAGATGCGAGAAATAGACAAAGTATAATACGATGTTTAATTATTTTATGAATTATATCTACCTATTTGTTAGAAGGAAAAATATCTTTACACTATCCACCATTATTCTCCCTATCTTTGAGATGCATAAAAAAATGTTAATTAGTAGTTAAGTATCAGCTGCTGTGTTCAAGTGAATTGTTGGTAACAAAGTTATTTGTAATAAAAAAATAAAAAAATTGCAAATCCTACCTAAGTAACGGTTCCGTTAAAAATTATACCAAAGTAGGTAACTAGGTAGGTGTAGGACTGTAGGTACCATATTCTGATTTCTGAATAATTCCATACCTACTGCTACTATGTGTATTAGGGAATCCTGAAACTATGAAAAATAAATAGAACAACCTGAGGCCCTAGCACGAATTTTACCACATTGCATCGTATTGTAAACGCTAACTTCGACGTATGTAGACGCCAGCACATCAAGCTACTAAAATCTGTCAAATTTCTTTAATAATCTCTAACGCATTAGGTTCAAGGTTGGTTGGGAAAATCTGGCAGTTTCGGGTAGGTTGACCTGCTGGCGTCTGTACCTAACTGGAATTCAAGCACTCTACTGTGCATACGATAATTTTGACTGCTCGAACGTTAGGCCCTTAGTACAAAACTTACGTCGAAGTCTAGCGTTTACGATAACATGCAAAACGTTAAAATTTGTGCTAATAAGTTGTTCGAACCACAAGCTGTATTTTGTTTTTCGCCTAATTATGAGCTCATCTTGGTTTTATGTGTATACTTACGATATGGTCTAGTCATAGGAGACAACGTGTCTTTATTTGGCTCTTGGTTTGATGATGGCGATTTCCTTTTTGCTTCTAAAAGAGAAAACATTTATGTTAACTCTTCCAATTCTTCTCAAGTTAAAGACAAAAATATAAAGTGGACTAGTTCCCTACCACTCATAATGCTCGTCGCTTAATTATTTCATTCTCCCTAAAAAAAAACCCCTGTCATGTAATAGCACGTTGTTAGAGGGCTTAGGCGTCAATTCACACAAAATGGCATCGGCCGGCAGTTTCAGTCAAACCATTTTATGCTTTATCTCCATTAGGAAATGCATAGTATCGTTTGAAAGACTCGGGACGGACGTGACAAAGCGACGCACTACAGCAAAGTGCTAGATGCTGGTGGCCGCTGCCACTTCGGTTTGAATTGACCCTTAGGCCCTTCAAGGTACTAGCTTCGTCTAGGGATCTACTTAAGTGCGGTATCTAATAATGCGATAAAAAGGGGAATCACGATGATGGCGGCATTCGCATTGCCTCTAAAGTCATTCATAATTTGGGATGCCTACTATCTATATTATAATTCTAATTATTGTTACCAGCAGCTGCAATTTTGTTCTGCAGTGGCGATCTAGGTCTATTCGGAGAGTGCGGGGGTGTTTTATTCCTGTCTGAAAATATATTCAATATTCAAGATTAGATATTATAGGATAGTTTTACAAATTAACTAACACAATCATATCCTCCGAAAGGTTGATTGTCCCGTCGGGAAAATGACATGTCATTTTTAATGTTGAATTCTAACAGTTTCTACAGTCATACCAAAATGTACCAACCCACAATCTATGTCTAATGACAAAGCGGTATTAGAAATTTTCATAAAAAATATTAGGTAAAAGCCATCTAATAGTATGCTTAATTATATGTTCAAGATGTACAATTAATCATAATTATGTTTTACAATTAAATTGGGGGACATGACAAAAACATTACCTGCAAAATAATATCTATTTTCACCTACCTGCCGTCCATTGTTTGATTTCGGATGGATCGCGGTTTTCTAGCCTGTTTTTGTAGGTGTACGAGTAATCTGAAAGAACGATTTATTAAAAAAGTCGCAATCAACAAACGTAAGGGCGTATTTTTTCGGCGCAGATGACGCGACCTTAGGGCCTCTGCACACGACTTTTTTTTATGCGCTGACGACGCGCGTAGAACGCAATCAGGACGCTTAGCAAACGCAAGACTGAAGTCGCGTTGTTATCTTTGCACACGATCCTTACGTTTGTATCGCTATAAGCGCGCTGATCCAAACGCTACAAACGCACAAAGGAACCATAGTATTACGATGGCGTCTGGAGACAACTTGCTTACGCTAGTCTTCGTGCTGCTTTTAAAACGACGACAACGAATAAAACGGAAAAAAACAGTACTGAAAATTATAACGCGCGTTTGAATCGACACACACAAACGTGTAAAATCTGCTAAAATGTGTTGATAACGCGCAAAGGACGCGCTAATCAAAAATGCGCGTCGTCAGCGCTTAAAAAAGCGTGGTGTGCAAAGGCCTTTAGCACCTGTCCAGAAATTCAGTGTTGTCGTAAACGCACCATCTGCGCGCATAAAATAATACGCCGTATGAATGCGCAGATGCGTCGCTTTATGAGCGACGACAGCGCGTCTGCATCGCGCATTCAACAGTATCATAAAGCGTCTAAGGGTGAGGTGGCGTGAGCGTGCGCACATCCCCCACACTTTCCTGATATTGCAACGCGATGCTTGCACGCGCTTGAACCGATTCAAATCTGTTTAAAATAGGGAGACCGTGTGAATACGCCCTAAGGCAGAATGGCTTCAGACTAGGTGCAGTGAAGATCTTTGCGTGGTGGCTGGTAGTAGCTAATTGACTTAAATATACTGTGCTGTGTGGCACTGTTTATGTAATTTACTATTTTACTTCCAAAATTCTTTCAGAATCTGAACGCGCGGAGAGGTCGGCCTATGCCTGTACCACCACTCTTATAGCATTGCATATTTATTATTACAATACATGATGCCTTGCTTCATCTATACCATACTGCCATGAGAGGTGATGGTAGACCTCTTGTTCAGTTTCATATAGCACCTACTTTACAGGCTAATGATGCTCAGCGATATACCTCGACTTATATCCGGTGATTTTTTTTCTGTCTGCCTAGGCGGACTTCTGCTAAGAGATCTTCTATCTTGTAAGGATGAGGAGGAATTCCGTAATGCTGGAAAATGAAAACGTGCTGAGCAAATTAAACTACTTATCTAATACTTAGGTTATTCTACTTTAGTTTGCAGATAAAATGAGCATGCGAATGCGTGATGCTGAAATAAATGACTAGGTATTGGAATAATTAGAAACGGTGTAGAATATAACTGAGACCATCAGCGCTTTTCATCAGTACCGGAAACTGCCGAAATCCCGCCCGACAACCAGGGTAAGAAAGGCTGTTTTCTCTGTGAATATCTACAAAAAGTTTAGTGGATCGTAAGAATGCACTCACATTTAGCGCCGAGGTTGGCTTTCAGGATGGGAATTTTAGTATCCGGAAAGACATTGGGATTAGTAATCGACTCCCGTAACTTGTTCCCGGATACCGTGGCCTTCGTGGCTATCCAAAACAAAACGGCAAATACTATTATAGTGACAATCAAATTCCCGCAGCTACCCCCGTGCGGATAGATGTAGCTAGTGATGCGGGCCACGCGCCAAAATATTAAGTGTCCGAGAACACTCGTGACAACATCAAATTTATGAAGCTTTACTGAAATAGAACCATCGAAAGTTCGACTGTTAAACTATTTACTTTGGAACTTATCTTAACTAAAAAATCTGACGTGTGTTAACTGCCGCTTTAAATTATTGAAAAACATTCGGTCAACTTCCTCAACTGTTGGGTAGTTGCCCGACAAATGTGCAACAGTGCAACGACTTGAAACACAACAGTCAAAAAACAACAGTAAAGTGATTCCTGCTTAAATTTAACGGATAAAATGGTGGCATGGCATTTCATATGGCGCATTTGACAAAAAAATCACGTTATTTGGGTATTGCAAGAGGTACAGGCGCCAGCACATCAGCACTACAATCTCTCAAAGAAGAACGGTCACGATCCATAGGAAATTTACCCAGGCCCGACACAAAAGGAACGTATCTCAGTTATTTTGCAATATTAAATATAACAGAAATAAATTAACACTATTCTGAATATCAATGGCTAACACCTCCAGTCGATATTCCATCCAGTTCATATTGCTATTTGATTTTGTTCAGGCTAAATATTTTGAAATATTTTTTTTTTAATGAATAGTAATTATATATATTTAAAATGACGCCAATTTAGATAAAAACACAAAAATAGACAGTTGATGACTGTCTTTTAGCTCCATTTTAGAGTATTTCTAGTGGAACACTATACAGGGTGATTTTTTAAGTGGGCGTGGATGGCCAAATCCGAAACTATGAGGAATAGAGTAAAATACTCACAGAAGTCTCGAGCCCGATCTTGATAAAAACTAGAACTGCATCATTATATTTTTGAAAAAGGGGTATTAAAAACAAATACCCTGAACAAAAACACAAGGCAAAATTTTGGTGTTTGCCATTAATTCTGAATAAAAAAAAAAAATGTTTTAGCTATATTTTAAATAACAAAAAAACTGAGATATGTCTCTTTCGTGTCTGGCTTGGGTCACAAATGACCATGATTTTCGTTAAGCGTTTTCACTGAAGCATTAGGTTGAAGGTTGAATGGGATTTGATAGTTTCGGGTAGCTATACAACAATGTCCATATCATACGTCTTTGGAAACATGAATATTTGAGCAAATAATCCAAGTGTAGTGCAAGCACAAGAGAATTTAACGAAAGCTGTTACTCACGTATTTTGGTGCTGATCAACTTTGGTCGCTGAAGAGAGGCATTTTGGGAGGGAGATTCTCTGTTTTCCGCTTGAAAAAACATTCCATTAATCAACAGAAATACGTGGGAGTGTCAAATGTCTTTATACAGTATTTCAACGGTAAATATGTATTTTAAGGACTCTTTCCATAGAACTCATCCCTGCGGTTGGCTCTGTATGGGAAATAACTTAACTTGAGATGCGCTTAACCTATCAATGTACTCAAAGGCACTCAGTGTACCTACCCATCATACGACATCATCATTTCAGCCCGAAATCACCTACTCCTGAATAAAAACCTTCCCTATCTTCTGCCATACTTCCTGGTTCCACGCGTCAGTCATTCAGGTGTTTCCCGAGACTGACGATATCGTTAAATCAACGCGCTATTATACGGCCCTCGATTCTTTGGCTTAACCTTGGCCACCTCGGCCAAAACCTGCTCCACGTCTAGCCAGGCCTCTTTCACTCGACCGTACCTACAGTCGTAAATGTCTACACTTTCGCGTGGACCCGACACCACTCCGCCAGTCGGTTGTCACCGCTTGCGCGCGCTAACTTATTTTTATTTCAATGAGCCATGTCACACACATTTTTGTGTTGTACGCACGACGGTCAAGTTATACAAAACCAGTTTATGCAGATCTCTCATAGTACAGGAAATATATACAAAGCAAGGCCATGTTATACTGGAAACGTAAAGCTTGATGTGCCGCCGTGTGTATCTATTTTAGATTATCGTGTTGTTCACGAATAAAATTTGATTCCTTTTTTATTGAATTGAACCCAGTTTAAAATAAATTTAATATTTACGTTTGATAAAATAAAAGAATTGTTACGCGTTTCATACATGTTTGATAATTATGAGAACAACTTGAAAATATGATTAATATTGAATATGATTTGTTTGTATATCTTAATGATTTTGAAAGGTCTAGGTCTAATACCATTTTACGTGTTTGAATCATGTACACCGGTCCACGCGTTTAGGAGATAATTAAGAATCAGTATAGTGAACATGTAAACAACTAGAATTTTTAAAGTTTCTTTTCTACGAACTTTTTAATTAATGCTAAATATGAAAATATTATTATGTTAAATAAAGAGGTATCTAGGTAGCATAAAGATTAAAGGTTTTCATTTGGTAATTACAAATGACGGACTTTAATATTCAATGTGTATCTACCTAATTGAAGTAATTGACCGTGTAATCCATACGCATCAAACATAAGATAGATGGACAAGTAGGTACATAGGCGACAGCGGCAAGCCGACAACCCTAGCGCCACAGCTAGCGCGTCACTCCGCGCTAGACAGCGAGAGAGTTACGCATTAGAAGAGAGCGGCGACGTTTAGGTGAATATCGCGGTAGACACTGAGCGCTTATGCGAGCTGAATTGCACTTTGTTGCTTAGTAGCAAGAGTCACTATTTCTATCAATTGTTGCGCGAAGTGCCGCTTCTGAACTTGTACTTATTATTCTGTGGTCTGGCCAACATTCGCTCGTACATTTTACAAGCAGTGAATCGAAAATGTAACAATGACCTAGCAGGATAATAAGACATAGGATTTAATATGAATCATAAATAATTACTATATTGTACCTCTATTCTTTCGATCGGGAGATTTTGAAGCGTTTAGGTTTGGCGCTGTGACCTTTTCTGCAGCATCTATAAAAATAAGTTTAATTGTATGAAATTTCTTTGGTTTTAAAATTCAGCATTTACAATAAAATTAAACTAAGTATACCAAATAATGTGCGAGTCCGAATCGTACTTGGCCGGTTTTTTTTACGATAGCATTCTAAAATGCATCCCACATACATCTAAAATGTACTTACGCGTATTTCTTTACTATAGTGTAATGTGGATTCGTACGTTGTGGCAGAACTAAGCTCATCGTAAACTTTATAATTAGTATAATTATAACTTTGAGTACTTATCAAGTGACTCACATAGGTACAGATGCCAGCACATCAAGCTACTACAATCTGTCAAATTTCATTAATAGATTTTCAACTTTATCTCTATAGCATTAGGTTTAAGGATGGTTGGGAGAATCTGATAGTTTCGGGTAGGTTGACCTGCTGGCGTCTGTACATAACATAACATCACGCCTGTAATCCCCGAAGGGTGAAGAGGTTTACCCAATAGTTCACCTACATTTCGCCAGCTATGTTTAAGTCCCTGGAATAGGGGCGAGTAACTCACTAGGGTTATTAAACGGCCACGGCTGGTCTCTTCTGATAGCCAACCTTTTGTTGAGTGGTGTTACCAGAGGCTTGCCGTATCCTTTGGTTTCGGCGCTCTTGCAGCCACCAGCACCTGGAAACAACAGTCATGCAGAGGGTGACAGTGGGAATTCAAAGTACACTAATTCTTCCGTCTCACTCGCACGTTGTGCTGAGAGTGACTGGGCAAGCGTAAAAAGTTACTGGGTTCAGCGAAAATTCAGAATTTGGCTGCGAATCCCTTTCCAGCTGCACAAATACTGGAACATCATCATTAACTTTCAGCAACTCACTGGTAGGTAAAACCTTTCCAACCTCAGGCCTTTCAAGTCAGGCTGCGGGACTGTTTGAAAGAGACACCGCGGCCCTGGCACACAAAGGGCAAGAAAGGAACATGGGTTTTAGTCAGTACAAGACTGACACTCCCTTCCGCTCTGCCCAGAGCGGGAGAAGTCATTTGATGGTTTCCCATCGGAAATAAAAAAAAAAGACCTTTCAACTCGATTCTCGGCGACTTTCTTGCTCCTAGTGTGACCTAGCCAAATTATATGATATTCAATATATACTCACGAGCGTTCCTATTTCGAAGTTTAGATTGGTTCATCGTATCTAAAGCGTCGTCTGCAGTGGGTGGGTGCCCTGGACTCACATTGTTCATTGTTTTGGAACGAGCTAAAAAAAAAAAAAAAATGTTATAACATATTATGACCTTAACAATCACGAAAGCTGTTCTTGGCTGGAACATGACCAGGCCAGCTCGTCCTCCGGACCAATTAAAACTTATAGAGTGTTTGTTTTGTGTGTCGCAGATTTCACATTCACTCAAAACACATACTTACATAATTACGCAAAATGAGCAAGATCACAGGCAAATTTTTCTTTTAATAGAGACCTATTATGCGAATATTTTAGACCTATTTGATTTTTTCACTATTTATATAATTTTCAATTTCGAATTACTTTACCTTCTTTTATTCTTTAAAAAAATAATATATGCAACTTAAATGTTTAAAAATAATTCAAAATGACAAAGCGCTTAAAAAGCGAAAAATAAAATCAAAGTTCTTATTCAACAAAAAAAAAAATGGAAATAAAAATCGGTAATTAAAAAAAAAAACAATTGCGGTGAAAAAACTGAAAAGAAGCACATTTGGAAGCAGGTCGGACCCATTACATATTTTAATAATTTTATATTCAAATGGGTCCCGACTGCGACTGCTCCTTTTAATTCGAAGAAAAATTATTCAGGGTGTACTCACTATCTAAACAACCGTGTCCCGAAGCGATGTTAGTGGGCGATTTACAGGAGTTTACACTAGCTGAGTATGCTGTAAGCAATACCTTCTATTAAAGTCAAAAACTCGCCACTCTAGTGGTCACGAAGCTGGAATATGGGGTCCTGGGTTCAATATAGTACGATCCCATTGCTAGGCTACTTGGTATTGATTCTTTTAATTACGGTATTGAACTCCCTATTACCTGAGACTCAAAGCTACACTTGTCAAAATGTGGGTGTACCTACTACTATAGATACTAATAGCTAGGTACTTCAGGGCAGTTCAGAGACGCCGCGAGGCGTGATGTTATGTGATTATGGAATTCTCAATTATCGTCTGCCTAACCTATTCCGTAACTACGTTGGGGTCGGCTTCCAGTCTAACCGGATGCAGCTGAATACCAGTAATTTACATGAAGCGACTGCCTGTTTGACCTCCATAACCCAGTTAGTACTAGGTAATTACCCCTAATTAACCCCTTGTTACTGACTGGTTGTCAGACTTTTTGGGCCACTGACTACCTAACGACTGTCAAGGATCTACAAATGAGAGCCGGGACCAACAGCTTAACGTGCTTTCCGAGGCACGGAGGAAACTCGGTAAGTAATGGGCGGTCACTCATCCACACACCAACCTAGGCCAGCACGGCTTTACCTAAAGATCGACCCAAGCGGCTGTTATGGTTTATTCCCGATCGTCCCCACCTCGTCGGGAACGACTGGGAAAAAAAAGTTTCGTTCCTCCCCAGTGGTGACGATTGAAACTTTTTATTTCCCACTCTTACCGCTGTAGACCGAGAGTCAATTGTTAAAATTATTGTAAATTCGTTGACTACCTGTGCTTCAGTCTTTTTAAATTATTTTTAATCAAAAACGTTGTTCACTCTTGGTCAGAAAGTCGTAATTAAAACATTTTAACAATGCGTGAAATCTGTTATTGAAATCCCTATTACTGCATTTTGACTCTCGGTCTATAGCGGAACGAGTGGGAAATAAAAAGTTCCAATCGTCACCACTGGGGAGGAACGATACTTTTTTTTCCCATTCGTACCCAGTGGGGACGACGAGGTGGGGACGACCGGGAATAAACCGCTGTTATTTTTTAGGGAATCCTCAATAGCAGCCTGGAATTTGCATTTTGTCAAAATGGCACTTGATAAATTCTTTGTATAAAACATTATAACATCTCGTTTTGTATAGATTTCCGTACAATGAGATCCGCGTAAACTGGTTTTGTATAGCTTGATTGGTCGCCGTCCATACAACTAAACATACTAAACCTCAGTTTTTTTTCTCCGGGAACAAAAACAAGCGTGGTGTCATATCACGGCTAAGGGAAGAGAGCAGCCAAAACTTGTTCTTGAGAAATGTTCCCCTTTTTGCAAAGACAAAATATTAAATCATATTATTGTAACAAAATTAAGATATTTACGTGGTGTGGTTTTTATTTTCGGAAGTTTATCTACCTCCTTCTTCGCCTTTAGAGAATAATCTATACGCCGATCTTTACTTCGGTCCTTACTCCGCTCAGCGCTTGGTTGCCCTATTCGAAATATATTATGTCAAATAGCAAAGAAATTAAAAGGCTTCCTAAGTTCACTGACAACCGACAAACCCGCTTAGAGCAACCAGTTTTGCGAAAATTAACTTAACGGCAGGTGAGTATTCATGACATGTTAATTAAATATTTGGGGCTGTATTATTAGGGAGTAGTATCATTCTGCAGAGACTCGACTGGATCGGTTTAAGTTTTGTTAAGGCAACTTCCGACCCAGACGGCCGATAAAAATTTAGAAACTTTTTCGTGAACGTTATGTGTGACGGTCTGCGCAGGTATGACAGTTCAAACTTTATGGCAGCTCGGAAGTTAGCTGAGAGTGATGGTCTGCGCATTATACAGTAAAGACAATACGTCCCCTGCGCCCCACTGATACATAAAGTTATGTATATTCTGCGCAGCTTTACGTTAGATGTTCCAAGCTGCCATAAAGTTTGACCCGTCATACCTGCGCAGACCGTCACTCGCAGCTAACTTCAGGACTGTCATAAAGTTTGAACAAAATTATAGTACCTGTTACGATGTAACCCAGGCTATCATCAAAAGGTAACAGATAGACAGGGTTAGTCTCGCATTTTTTATATTAAACAATTTACTTACGAGATGTGGTTCGTGGGGAAGTGCCGCCGGGCGTATTGTTTCGCGATTTAGTCATCCTAGATCTCGGCGAGCCGGACTCGGAAGCCGAGTTACTCCTGCTGCTTACGCTCCGCGGGTTTCTGACCGCGCCTGTAATCGTCATACCCTTGATCTCTTGACGGAGCCCTGAATAAACGAATACGTTCTGCAGATGTTGTATGCTAGCATGAATTAACAGTGATAAACTATTAAAAGTCTGCAACTTACTTGAAGCATTGCTTTCCCTATACCGCGTGCGCTTGGCAGGTACAGCAGAGGCGACGACGCGTTTTGGAGGCATCCGCCGGGTGCGGGGCAGCGAGGTTGTGGGCTCTAAAATACATTTTATATAATATTTAGGTACGCATGCGTTTATCCGTCACATTTAAGTGATATCCATAGTTGACTTGTACTTCGATATTTTGGGCACTGTCGCTGCCATCTTGTTTTTACAAAGCACAGATAATTTCAGAAATGTTTACCAAAAGCGCCCTTCTGTCAATGTCATTAAAGCGCCTCAAGAACCATGCAGCACTTTATGTGTTTGAAGTAACCACATGGGTTAGTACTTTTTGGCATAACGGGACATCTAACAGACAGATTATAAGATCACTTTATTTTAAACTAGCGACCCGACTTGGCTTCGAGCGGGTGCAATTTACTAATAAAGAAAATGAGAAATAAAGTGAGCAAAAAATAAACAAAATTTTCTTTCATACAAACTCAATAAAAAAAAGTCCCACCAAAATTCGACCACTATCAACTTCGTTTCACCTTTTGAGTATTTTTGTCTAATAGCACTCGGCTTTAGTTTGAAAATGAACTTTGATTACCAAAAATGTATTCTTTTGATACAGGTGTGGGTTATTTTGGCTAAACTGTGTCGTTCACTTTAACTTACATACAATATTTGTACATTTTGGTTTCCCTTTTCGATTGCTTTAAAAGTAACTAAACCTAAGTCCGTAAATCTAAACACACAAACAGAAAAGGGCTCTTCTTCGCCGTAAGGCCGTAAGGTTGTTAACTGAAGGCATCTACTCACAATCACAAGGCTCATAGCAGTTTGAATATTCTTGTACCGATAGAATTTCAACACTGGACAATTTTATTTTTTAAACTTATATTTAGGAATTAATTTTGTTCTCGCCTGTTTGTAATGAAAAGGGGAATCATACTTCCTTACTGAATGCAGTAATCTACTCAATTCTTACAGGTTATGGGATCAAAGGGTGACATTAATGAAACCAAGATTACATGACATTATTTATTGATAAATTATAACAACATAACTAAATGTACCAACTAAATGTACTTTATACAAATCTAATGCATTCTATGCGGATTTATTACATTCTATCGTTTGCGATAATTTTGTTGAGGGCCGAGCTTTGCTGCGACAAAACAACTGAATCGACATGTGCGATATCATTCTTACAGCTGGGCAAGGATCTTTTAACGTGTAGCCAAAATTGGAACTTGTCCGCCCTTTTTTCTCTAAACAGTGCAAAAGGGCGTGTCCATAATTAAGTCCCAATCTGACCAATTAGGTCAAGTTATTTTGATATATAAAATTACATTAATAGGTTTTCAACCAATGTCAATGTTTGGAATTAGCCACACTAGCGCCATTCGTTCTGAAACATTTTTATCAGCATCGATATTTTATCTATAGAAATAATTAAATAGCTTAATTCAGGCTTTACAAAAATAATTACCAACTGAGCCTTCAAGAAACATTTCAAGCGCCAGATCCCTGTAGCTCTGTAGAAGGAACCGGCTAAAAAGGTTTTGCCGCAGCCTAAGTCGGTAGTTTCCATGATGACGCGAGAATCGATCGAATTTGAACATCTTAAACTTTTAACAGAGAGTAACAAATAAAACGTCATTTTTTAAACCTGAAATCCAACAACTACACTATGAAATTCGAACGTGTCCAGGTGTCAATTACTGAATTCTGGCGTTCTAACACCAAATATTCTTCTACGTGCATGTTAGTAAGTCGTGGGTTCTAACCCAGGCAGGCGCATTACTTTGTGTAATTTATTTCATCACCACTGCTCTCAAAAACGGTAAAGGAAAACATCGTGAGGAAACCGGCATGTCCTAGAATCAAAAAATTTCGAAGACATGTGACATCTACCAATCCGCACTGAGCCCGCGTGGTGGATTATATATAGCCCATTCCCTCTCATAGAGAGGAGGCCTGTGTCCCAGCAGTGGGAATATTATAGGCTGATGATGATGATGTTACAATCCTAAAATCTGAGATCTTAAGATTGTTAAACGGTTAGACCACGCTAAATACGTAAAATTATCAACGTGAGAGATAAAAAATTAAAAATAAATGCCTACCTGCAACTGACTCCAAAACTGGACACGCTCGATATGTTGGCAAAAAGAAAAGGAAAACAAAAACAAAGATTAAATATGCCTAGTGCCAAGTTCACGTAAACAGTAAGCGTCGCGTAATTGTATATCTAAATAAAAAGACGCTGTGGTTTCAACACTTGAGTTATTGCGAAAAATTACCAGAGCGCTTTATTGAGGAGTCAAGTCACCTAAATTGAGCTCGTCTAACTCCACAAGCCATTATTTTTAACTATTATTAACTTCTGTAGGTGTATTAGAATTATCTTGCTCCAAACAATCATTGCTTTTACTATCATCCGTAACCACACATTCCGTACTAAACTTTCGTGCATGTACAGGCGAAATTTTCTCACTACTTTTCGAAGAGCGTTTAGTCTTACTAATACCAGGCAAGTTACTATCCCCATTTGTTTTCAAGTTACTCTCCTCTTGGGAGGTCTGATTTTTTGTTTTGTTATTGTCATTGCCACGGTTACGGGAGCGCTTAGGCGCTTCATCCGAAACGCTAGAAGCGCTACTATCGTTACGTGATCGTTTACCAGGCGGAATGCTTGGGGTAGATGCGCGTTTTTCGCGGATGCGTTGTCTCTGGGCTGCTTTTAGTTCCATTTCGACGCAGTGTTCCGCGAACATCAGTTGTAGGGGCGCGTACATGTGCGGTAGGAGTTCAAGGTCGCTCATTGCGATCTGGGGAAGAGAGTTAAAGGTATTGAAGAAAAAATTGGCACTTGTTTCAAAGCAAAGCGGAAGTTACGGAAGTGTAAATGCTACAGTTATTTTCTTGGCATCTAATATAGTCATTTGGAGCTACGCATGCCGAGGTCGGCCCATAGATGGAAGACCATCCGTCAAATATCACGCACATACATGAAACCCCACGGGCCTCAGATGTCCAAAAAGAACGTCAAAGCTTTTATTTGTAGATTTTTCACAGTTGTTACAGGTAGTCAGAAACCCGAAAGCCTGAAGCTCAGTCTTACCAAGGGATCTTAATACCAGTAACTGGATTACGGAGATCAGATAGGCAGTCGCTCCATGTAAAGTACTGGTTTTTATCTCTATCTGGTAAGGCTGGAAGCTGACCCTAACACAGTTGGGAAAAAGCTAGGCTAGCACTGTGTGGCGCGCGTTCATTCATTCGTTCGTTATGAATGCATGAATAATATAGGTCACAACGTACCTGCATGTTGTCAAACGCGATGCCGACGCTGTTGTTGTCGCTGAGTATGTTCGAGTTGAGTCGCGGTAGACGAGCGTATCTCTGGCTGAAGTGCGTCAGCACTGTGTAGCGCGCGTTCATCTTCTGTCCGATGTCGATAGCTTGGGTTGTCGTCGAGTGCATCTTCGTTCGAGCTTCGTCGGCTAGTTCGTCCTCCATTGTCGCTTCGTGAATTAGGAGGGTTGAGTCTTGCCCTGGAATTGAAGGTTGATACTTTTTGTTTATTTGTTTTTACTGCTGGTTCTCTGGAGACTGCCTCGTTGGTCTAGTGGTTCCAAACGCGACTGCTGAGCATGAGGTCCTGGGTTCGATTCCCGGGTCGGGCAAAGTGTTATTGAGTTTTTCCATCAGGAATTTTTCAGTAGCAGCCACGGAGTCTGGATTTGTGCCCGGCTGGTGGCAATAGGCTCGCTCCCTTGTATATGGGACTTCAAAATAACTGGCGAGCTGTGGATGTACTATTAGGGATTACAAGGCGTGATATTATGTTATGATGTTTTTTATGTTTAATCTAAACAGCTTACGTGTGCGGAAACTTTACAAAAATATATTTCACTTTTTGGCTTTGTCGGATTAAAATGGACTTGGTAATCTGTGCGTCATTTTTGACGACGACGTCGTTCGCATGGTATACTTTGACATTATTAAAAAAAAGTTTCCAAAAACTGATTGTACGTCATGCACTTTGCTGACTAGCTAATATTTGTATACACCTGACCTACAAACCCGCACTGGGCCATTCTATCTCTCAGAGAGTAGGTGTGTCCCAGCAATGGGAACATTACATAATGATTATGTAATGCCAGTGCTACTCACCAATGGTAACAAGCTCCTCACACGGCAGCGTGTCGCCGGAGTACGTCATCTTGTACCTGGTGTCCACCTGCACGGACACTCCGAATGCGTTGGGACAGTGCGCCACGAGACAGGTCGTTATGTCTTGCACGCCGATAGCTGCTAAGAATGCTGATGTTACGTCTCCGTGTTGAGGTTGGTCGTGGAGCTGTAACGACAAGTTATTGTTAAATAGAGAAGAAAGAAGTTTTTGTCCTAAGATCCAAAAATGCTAGATTTGCGCTCTGGTATTTTGTATGGACATACAATTAATGGCACTTTTAAGAGCATATTGAATATACGCATTCATGTTGCCTTACAAATGGTAAGCATTAGTTAAAAATAACCAGTGAATCATTACATCACTATATATTTTAAAAGTCCTCCGCTGCGTCTGTCAGTCTGCTCGCGATAAACTGAAAAACTACTGCACCGATTTTATGCTGTTTTACCAACGTATAGAGTGGTTCTCGAGGAAGGTTTTAGTATATAATTTGTGAAGTTTTTGTATACATTGGCTAAAATATAATGATATTTCCCATGGGTTGCGGGAACGGGATCAAAATTTCATGATTACTTTTGGTCGCGATAACCGACATCCACGAAGGCGAAGCCGCGGGCATCAGCTAGTTTCCGAATAAATTCGAAACTTCAGAAAGTAAGCAACTGTATACCGAGTTTAATTCTGCCTTGCAAACGAAAGTTGGTCTAAAGAATTGAGGAAGCTTAACACGAGTGTAAAATGGCAGGTATGAGAAAATCTGACGACACAATCACAATTCTGTACTGACCAGGTTCTGGTTAGGGATGAGCGTGTAGTCGTTGCGTAGCCTCTCGAACTGCGAGTGGTACAGCGTCAGCCACGTGACGATCTGTCCGGGAGCTAGCAGGTACAGGGGCGGCGGGGCCGACATGTCACCCGGCGCTACCTCCTTCATCGCTTCCCGGCGGGCTTGGATCACGCCGATTAGGCCTGGGGATAGGTAAATAATAATAAATATATAATCGTTATTTGTCCGCGATGGACTCTTAAACTACTTAACCGATTTTAATCAAATTTGCACACCGTGTGTAGTTTGATCCAAATTGAAAGATAGGATAGCTTACATCTCAATTTATAGTCGCAATATTATTTAATTGCATTATGTGACGCAGACGAAGTTGCGCGGGTCAGCTAGTCTTAATATATACAAATTACGCGTCACGTTGTGTATCCGCGATGGACTCCTAAACTGCTAAACCGATTTTAATAAAATTTGCGCACCGTGTGTAGTCTGATCCAACTTGAAAGATAGGATAGCATCTTAATTTATATTCGCAACATTATTTAATTGCATTATGTGACGCAGACGAAGTTACGCGGGTCAGCTAGTCATAATATATAATAGTGCAACCCACTTACCAATATGATGGTCAGCGTGTAAATGAGAGATGTATATCGCATTCAGTGTCCTAAGGAACGAGTTCACTTTCTTGGGCCCGTAGAAACGCACCAGCTGACCAAAAGTACCTTCCCCACAGTCCAATAACATTGAATGGTTTTCACTGCAAAAGTGAACTACACTGTAAAGTGTGACTCGATGATTCGTGTTACGGTGGGATTAGAAACTAGTGTTTACAAGGGAATCCATGTAAAGATATTGGGTTTGTATTTATAATGGCTCATCACACCTCAACAACCGCCTTTAACTAATTCAGTATCAGTAAAAAATAAGTTAACGCGATAGAATATTAAAGTTAAATATTAAAATGTTATGGCAACACACTGAAAAAATAAACAGGCTATCAAAACCACTCACTCAATTTGCAAAACAATAGCACTAGTATTCCTAGTCTTGCTAGGTATACAGGAGCCCGTGCCCAAGAACACGACCCTGGGGAACTCCTTAGAGTCACATCTCGCGTATCTCATGCTGTCCACGAGGCGACGGAACTGCTCCAGGCTGCCCACGAAGCCGTCCACGTCCATCGTCTCCTGAATGTAGTCTTGGATGTGCAGCTTCGGTTCTGCTGACCTGGAGTGACGAAATAGAGGGTTAAGATTGAAAGAGTCGAAGGCTTTGGCGAAATCTGTGTGTGATTCTTGTAGTTGTGCTATGAAATGAAACATGAACTGTTGATTGAACCAACTCGATTGTGTTAGAAATCAGAGCCGTGTCTTTATATAACACATGGTCTCCTGAGGATTGAGCATGCGTCTACAAAAATGGCCTTATTGTCTTTGGTAGAATATCAATTCGAACAATTTCACTCATAAATTTCTCTCTTTTGGAAAAATTGATTACAGTTAGCAACCTGTTACGTGATAACAAGCAGCGACTGTTTTATTCGGATAGTTAACGCGCCGGGCTATGAGCCTCTGCGATGATAGCTAATCGCTTCCTTGTCCTCGTTGGGACAGATTCCTTAGGTAATATTAATTACAGCATGCAACTAACCTGTCCAACTGTTTCTTAGGCCTCAAATGATACATCGTGAGCGTCCTGCCCGCCAATAGTTCCAGCTTAGTGACCGAGTCACACTCGTCCATTTCAGGCTGCCCGTCGCCCTTAGCAGACCCCTCCAAGTTTATAATGTTCTGGAACTGCGCGAGCGCTATCTACAAATGATTGTATGTGATCGTACCTTCACCGCATGCATTGCTAAGCTACGTATCAAAATGGTTTTGGGACAAGTATTGCCAAAATTGAAGCGTTGGTATAATATAATTCGTCGAAAACGGTTTTACACCACTAGGGAATACGATATTATTCAGTAAACCCAACTAAATTTGAAACAGAGTCTATTCTAGTCGATTCTTACGAGTGAGAGAGCGATTAAGAGAAGAGAAGAAGCAAACAATTAGCATTTTACCAAAAATATCTTATGTTTTTGGCTGATTTGTGACTTATTTTATAGTATTGCCATAGCTGGGCACCGTTAAACAAATAATTAACTTCGTTAATCGCTAATCCGTTACTAAAAAAGTTAACACCGTTAAACGTTAAATCGTTACATTTTGGAAGATTTAACGCAAGTTAACGTTAATTGTTAATCTGTTAACACGTGATTAAAATTGCAACTTTTATATCGTTGCGCTAATGATCTACTTATAAAACCTGTTGGTTTGGATTCTGGAAGTTAAAAGGTTAGGAACAAAAAAAAAGACGTGTATAATTGGAGTGTGTAATTTAATCATCTGGCATAATGTGGATCTTGCCCTTCATGAACATTACTATGTTAAAGTTCTCGTCTGAAAGCGATGCTCGCTTTGGAAAATGAATCAAACTTCGGAGTTTTTTTTCTCACTTACACGAACCGGCAATACTTTTCTAGGTACCTAGTTTCAATTCACGCGTGGCACGCCCCGCGTCGCACTTGTCGACCGGCCCGAACTTACTTGTCAGTTAACAGAAGTTAACGAGTCCGTTAACATTTTTTTAAATTCAACTTAAAAGTTAATCCGTTAATGGCAATGTTAACTTCGTTAATTAACGATTAACGAGTTAATTCCCAGCTATGTATGCCTGATTATTAGACTTTTATTAACATTTCAGTTTTAGTTATTTGATTGAAGATTAGCCAAAATAAACTTACGTAAAACATAGACAAAGCAATAGAAGCTCCCAGCATCCTCTCTTTAGTATCTGATATCCCTACATACCTTATTCTTCAGTTCCTCCAACCCCTTCAGCCTCACAGGGCTATTGGTCTTAGGCACAGGGGGATGCGCATTCCAGACGGCGGGCACGCTGACGTCACGAAGCAGGGGGAATATGTCAGGGTCTAATAGGTGAAGCTTGTGCTGAGTCCGATGTACTGCCTCTGAGCCTAGGCAGGAGTTTTGAGAGTTGAGGACTAAGTGACGGGGGAGGGGACCGAACCTAGCCATGAAAGCGCGGTACCTGGAAAAATAACGATATTGTATTGGATTACAAATTATTCATGTAGGTATGAAACTCATTTTACAATAGTAAAGCCGAAATTCCACCATTCCACAAATTTTGGAATTGCTCAAATTGTTTTGAGAGCAGCGGTGGCCCAGTGGTAGCGACCCCGACTTACGAACAGTATGTCGTGGGTTCGAACCTAGGCAGGCACATTACTTTGTGTAATTTATTTCATCACCACTGCTCTCAAAAACGGTGAAGGAAAACATCGTGAGGAAACCGGCATGTCCTAGAACCAAAAATTCGAAGACATGTGACATCTACCAATCCGCACTGGGCCCGCGTGGTGGATTATAGCCCATTCCCTCTCAAAGAGAGGAGGCCTGTGTCCCAGCAGTGGGAACATTAATAGGCTGATGATGATGATGAAATTGTTTACCATGTGAGTAATAATATTTCAAGAGATATTCCCCACTATGCCACCATGACCACAGTCAGAGGCTGTAGTAGGAAGTATCGTATCCCAGTATGTATGCGGTCTGATTATATAAAGTAATCGTTTATTTACCAAAAACTTAGCTTAGGTAACATCAGTGGTGTTTCAATAATAGATGTGTAAGACTATTTAGTTGGTAAGGAATGGGGGAGGCCTTTGCCCAGCACTTGGACAGAAGAGATCACTTAAAAAAAAAGTCCTTACTTTACTCCTTTTATTTAGTTGCGGCCAAACTTTGTGACCTTAACTAATAGACGTCCGATCTTGTTTAAATCTCTTGCGACCAAGTTGCTATCAGTCCCACGACCAGGCGTACTGGTCTTAGATCCTTATAATTAAAATAGATTTAAAGACTTTTAAACAGCAGACTTACGTAGGATGATGAAACACGTCCGGAGGTGTGAAGTGTACGATGATTGCAGGAATGTTCTCTGGGGGGTTGGTGCCGTTGTCGAAGTGAGCGTTGAATTCCACCTCTTTTAGGTATGATAGCTCGGGCACGTCTAAGACTGGAAGATTAGAATACAATGTAATCATTCATTTAATTTAAACATGATTGAATGAAGCTCTTTGTATCAGGATCTGTTAAATATATTCTGTTTACAGCAGTAGAATTAAACCAGAATGGACATAGGTTCATACTGGTATTTGTAGCAAACAAAAAAACTATAATCAGACATCTATATGTACATCGGAATAGCAACATTTACTTGAGTTATAATAGCCCAATGTTCTGATTTTGTAACTCTTTCGCCAAGTGTGGTGCAATATTCATTGAAAACTTGTACAGAACTCATTACATATGATTTATTTTTACTAGAATCTTCTTAAATCCTTTTTAGTCTCACCAATAAACACAGGTCCAGGGTCATCAGGTGTCTTCACATCTTTGGACAGTACCAGAGTGCCGTCAGGCAGCACCACATCTAGACCACACTTCAACTGCCCCAGCAGAGGACCAGGTTTCACTCCTTTCTCCACGCACTTGGCTAGGTCAAGGGTACCCAGCCGTTTCTATACAGAAATTGGGTTTAGTTAGATTAGAATAGAATTTTTCTTTAATTGAATATACATGACTCAAAAACTGTTAGTAAAACTTAAGACTATGTTAGTAAGCACTGATAAAAAACAAACAACACAACACGGGTGGATCACTGCAGTGATAACCCATGAGTTATGCACAACAGCGACTCACATGAACACAGTCAAGGCGACTTGCAATCATGCTTAGGATACTGTTGGTGCTGCCCCACACCTTGCGCACCAGGGAAGCGCACCTTTTACGCATTTTTGCATAAAAACCATCCACATACGCATCTACAAGCATCCCTGACTCACTACTGAAGCGCGGCAGCCCCAACAGCATCCTAAACGCGTAATTAAACTGAACTCGGAGAGCACTGTACGATCTTTGCGTACATTAATCAGCATAATATCTTTAAGGCACATGTGTCCCACCGCCAAAGAGTAGCGAGTAGCGAGTGTAGTTTCTGTCATTGGACAGTCTCTTGCTGGTATGCGTATGTACCAAGCGAGAGATTCACTGCCGAACGTTCTGCCCGCCAAGCGAGGATCCTTGCGACAGCTAGTAGTGCAAGTTCTTGCCAGCAGCGTGAACAGTCAGCGATCTACTAGTCGAAGTATGTATTTATATAGAAAAATTGCTATAGGTGGATATGCAGGGAGTAACAGAAAAAGCGGAATACCTTTGCGATGATGATCCAGACCGTCAAACTGGGCATCTTACCCTCAAGAAAACGGGCCGAAAAAAAAAACTAATTTGAACTCTTCATACAAAGCGATGATGTAATATTTTGCATGGGAAAACCAAAATTATTATTTTTTGACAGAAGGAACAGTCCTTGGCAATGTTGTCCAGTTTGATAGTCTGAATCACCACCTGACAGGTATTGCGCTTTTTCTGTTACACCATGAAGAGAGACCTCTATCCTCTATGCTAACCTTCAATGTGCAGATGTAGGCAACAGAACAATGGCTTTTCTTCTGCAGCTCATGTAGAACCTTTTCAGTCTTTTTTTTAGCAGGATCTGTTACAAAATTTGCATCTATTTATTTTTAAAATATTATTCAGTCATTACATCTACCAGCCAGGTTTATTGCTTGATTTTCAGCAGTCTAAGGCCTATTCTACTAAAATAGGGAGGAGAACATCATTTTCAAACCACCAACAGGTTTGCAATATTGATGATTGTGGCTTTCAGTAGTTACAGCGATTTGGGAGTAGCGTGGCGGGCTTGTCCCATAAAAAAAAAGGTTTGCATTACCTCATTGCTAGCTTACAAGATATTTTTCATTGCCTGTTATCATGGAAAATCACATATAAAAAAAAATAGAGCACAATGGTAACTTACTTTCTGCCACAGTAGGCTTTGGCTTAGCCTTCGCACTACCCGGTATGTCTTTGACAGTCTTGGCTTTGGGAGGTGTGGTTGTCTCCATATTGCGTTGCTCAGGCTTATAATAGTCAGTCTCGTCATGACCAAACTCTTCATACTCTTTTTCTATGTGGTCCGTTCTTACTTTCCTTCCGCCAGATTTATCTCTTAATATATTGTCGTGTGGGCCTCTGAAATGATGAAGGACTTTTAGATCTTGTCGGATTTCTTCGCACCAGTCTGAACCAGGGACTGTACAACCCCGGTCAAGAGTTAAGCCTTTCGAAGGGGTAAGCTGTTTATAAAGTTACCTTTATCATGATATAACTCCTTGAAACCCATTCAAAGAGTTACATCATGTTAAAGGTAACCTCATAAACGGCTTACCCCTTCGATTCGATACTATGCTTGAAACAGTGAAAGTGTTCCCACATCCATATGGATAACCCATTAAATGGGTTTTATACTTGAAATCCAGTGAAAGGGTTACACCATCATTATGATAACCCATTGAATGGGGTTTAAAGGGTTACACACTCTTTATGATAACCTTTTTAATATAAGGGTTTTGTTTGGGTTAGGTACATATGTTTATTCAATAAACTTGTGCGAAGTAGGTTGTGGAGCACAACGCACCATCCACTAGACATCGTTGGCTTGTAGACGAAACACGTGCCAAATATTATTTTTTAGAATTTAGACGCCTACATAACATAGCAAGGTGTGTCCTGACTTCCTGAGTTTCTTTTTTTTTTTTCTTCGTACTTTTCCATTTGCAATCGGTCGTCAGACCATAAGCGAATTTGTTGCAGATTACATGACATTGTGGTGGAGCAGCCAGTGCTGCGCCTCCCACTTAAAGAAGGTGGTTCCTTTTCAGCCTTTTTACCACCACTGTCGGGTTTAACAGTTCAGTCACTAGTGGGTTTGGGTGCATGGTTAGGCGTGCCTTGTGTTGACATTTGTACTGCTCGATTTCAGAGTTTACGAGCGGCACCTGGAGGAAGTCCTGAATTTCGCTATTCCGAGCAAACCATGGTGCATTTACTATGGCTCTTAGTATACCATTTTGAACCCTTTGCAGGCAGAGAATGTTAGATTTGCTGGCTACGCCCCACAATTGGATTCCGTACGCCCCATATTGGTTTAAGGACCGAGTTGTAGATTAGTAGCTTGTTGTCTACAGAGAGTACCGAGTTTCTTCCCATGAGCCAATATAGGTTGCGGAACTTATGGTTTATCTCCTCCCTTTTTTGTTTAATATGATGCTTCCATGTTAGGCGCCTATCTAAATGGAAGCGAAGATATTTAACGCCATCTGTGTGTGGTAAGGTATCAGGTCCAAGTCTAACAGGAGGGCTGTTTTCGTGCCTGAGAATGAAGGTGATATGGTTGACTTTGATGCACTGGCGCGTATCCGCCAGACACGGTCAAAAGCTTGTTGTACATCAAGAAATGCCGCATGAGCAGTACTTTTTGCGTTCAAAGGCCTGTCTTCCTGTTTGATAAACTGGGTGAACCTGTTCTATTGTGGAATGGCATTTCCGAAAGCCAAACTGATGAGGTGGAACAACATTATTGACGACCATGCATGGTTTTAGCCGGTTAAGAAATATTCTCTCCCACAGTTTGGACAGTACAGGAGTTAAGCTTATCGGCCGATAAGACGACGCTTCATGTTTAGGTTTACCTAATTTGTGGATCATAACAACTTCCGAGATTGCGTTGAACAGACTAGCCAAGAAGGCAATGCACTTTCTGGGAAGATTTTTTAGTATCGAAGGTGTGATAAGGTCAAATCCCGGGGCTTTTCTCGAGTTCATCTGGCTGATTTCCTTCGCAATTTCTTTAGGTGTTGTTGGTTTAATGGGCAGACACATCTGCAGATCTTGTTCTAATATTGCATCAATATCACGCTCATCTGCAAAGCTCTCGTTGGGTTTGAATACAGAATTCAGAAGCATTGCGAATACTTCGGCCTTTTCCTAGTCAGTTCTTGCCCAGGAATCTAGTGACCTAATTGGAGGATAAGACTGTTGAGGATTGTCTAGGTTTTTGGTTGCCTTCCAGAGCGAGTTTGTACCAACCCCCGTAGGTGACATCATCTGTAGGTTTGTTGCCACCGTTGAATTAATAGATTCCTGGATTACAGCCTTTAACTCTTTAGCTGCCTTGTTATAGTAGATTTTATCGAGCGGATGACGGGACTGATGCCAAATTCTTCTAAGTCTGCGTTTTTTAAAGATTTTTTGCATAATATCTGGTGGATGACAGGGCTTGGTCAAACCTCTGGATCGAGAGGGTGTGTTGATCCAGGCAGCTATTTGAATGGCATTTGTGAAATATCGGCAGGCGTTATCTACGTCGTTTTGTCCGTTATCCGTTAAAGGTATAGCAGAAGTAAAGTTGTCAATGAGGTAAGTCTTGAAACCGTCCCAGTCAGTTCGGTTATTTGTCAGAGACTCAGTCATTTCTCTAGTGAGTTCACTAGTGCTAATAGTGAGGATCGCCGGTGTGTGATCTGATGATCCGTCTAGGCTCGATTCAATTGTAGTGTGTAAACTAACTACCGGACCTCCTGGACTTCTTCATAAATAAGGGCTATTTATGAAGAAGTCCAGGAGGTCCGGTAGTTTCTTTGGGTCGCTAGGCCAGTAGGTGGCTTCACCGGTAGATATCGGTTTTAGATGATTTTCATCAATACAACATTTCAAATAGCGTCCACGAGTGCTGTTACAGCGGGATCCCCAAAATGTATGTTTGGCATTCCTGAGTTTCTGACGATCAATATTGTTGTTTTGCGAATCGTAATCAATTGAAAGAGTAATGGGTAAGTAAGAATTTTGACAATATTTAGGTACTTATGTGAATTAAAGACTTTGAACTTTTTGTGTAGAGCCTAGCATGCTTAAAATTGCAAGTAAGTATCTAAAATTACGTGTACAGTAAGATAGATCGTTGAAAGTGTACCCTTATGAAGTGCTTAAATTAAGCCTTCAAAAGGGTTACCCATATCGTATGGGTTTTCGATTAACCGCTTAGAAAAACCCTATCCTTGGTTACCCATTGAAAGGTTTTTCGATAGGGCCAAAATGGTCAGTATGGTCACGGCTTGAATTAAGCCGTTCAAAAGTGTTACCCACATCGTATGGGTTTCTGAATAACTGCCCAAAAGAAAAACCCAATCGAAAACCCTTTCAATGGGTAACCCTGGTCTGAACACCAACCAAACCAACAATTTATTTGAGGCAATCGTCGTGAGTGAATTGCGTCCTGTATCCCAACGCGGGTTTCATCTCAATTTGACTAGAGCTAAAATACTTCAATTGTGGCTAAAAAGGGCAACATTTATAACTGCAATTGTTTATTGTAGAATGGGATCGTAACTGATTGCATTATTTAGTTTCTGCCTACCCCCATGGCAAAAAAGATGTGAAATTATGTATGTAGTGAAGACAATAAAATAAAGATTATCAAACTCACAATAATACATATTTGACGTTCATAACATTGTCTTCAAAATCTTCATTGGGGCTGCACTTTGCCATTGATACGTGCATGTCTTTCATTATCACAAACCGCTTTGTTGCAGCATACAACTCATCCTAGAACATTAACAAATGAAAGTATGAGTTCATTCATCATCTACAGCAGTGACTGAAGAGAAGTGGTTGGTGCGATTTTCATTTGCGTGCCACACATCTTCGGGTTGGCGCAAGCAGGTGGCAAAATCTAATACAATGTAAATACTTGTTTGGGAAAAATGCTTGTCGTCACTCAAATTGTGCCACGGTAGCCTGGATATAATTCAGCAATGGTAAATGCTGAGCGGAGTTCATAAATTGGCATGAGCTAAATGAAATCTGAATATGCGAAGTAAATGCTTAAGGTTGGCTTTGTTGTTCCAAGAATCGTATAACCCTTCCAGCTGCAGGAAACCAGATATCTAGATTAAATTATCTGCACATACGAGTAGATATTCTAAGGCAACATACCAAGCCCTCAGGTCCATGCAATGTTATATTTGGCACTCCAACGTCCTGCAGGGTGAGCGACAGTCCCGGTAGGCCTCCAATGTTTCTCCATGTTTTACTGGTGATGAATATGTGATCAAGCCGTGAAAGTTTCACTTTGTGTTCATGGGCAAGCCTCTGAGTGCATTCACCGCAGTTGAATAAATAACTGGAAAATAATTTTGACACGTATATAATAATATAAAAATAAAATAAAAATAATAATATAAAAATATTTAAAAAGTAGCAAGCAGCAATTTGTTTTTTCTTTCTTCTCCACACTTCTAAGAACTCAATAAAAATTCCTAAGAAAATCTGTCCGCATTAAACTTTAATATTAGACTTTAAATATTTACTTGTAGTACATAAAATATTAAAATGGTAATTAAACTTTTTATAATGTCTAAGTTTATTCTAACCTTTTTCGATATATAGATAGGCCAAAGTAGCAGGTATTTTGACCATATTGATATATCGAAAATAGTTTTTGTTTAAAATACCTAAAGATCATTTCACAGATTTTTGTAATAACTAATGAACGAAATCCATAAAGGAGAAATCACCTACGGTTTATTCAACTACAGTTAATTAACCTGATTTCGATTGAACTAACGAATGATTCACCCAAAATTGATTCTTCTGTGGTCTATATTTGTAGCAAAGTAAACAAAGCATTGTGACAAGAAAAACTTAGAATGAAAGAGCAAACGAAGTAAGCGTTAGTGGAGTCGTCCATTAGGTATTTCAAACTTTGTTGAAATACACAATATCTTAAAAAACCATTGGATTAATCATTTGTTAGTGCAATTAAAAAAATTAGGTACGTAAAACAGTACTTGAGTCAACCAATATTTGTTATAAAACATATGTGAAGTTATATCGAAAAAAGTTAAAACAAACTTCATCATCATCATTTCAACCGAAAGACGTCCACTGCTGGACATAGGCCTCAAGTGTCGCCACATTCACCTTGAAAACCAACTTAGAAAATTATTATAAATGGAACCATTTAAATATCAGCAAGAAAAAAACAAAATAATTTCAGCTGTTTTCAGTCTTTAGCAATAATCTCTTTGTCAAAGGGTATAAAATGGTACTATTTATTAAAGGGTTTGGTTTCCACACTAAGACCCTAAAGGTGGACCATTGTGTGAAAAATAATAGTTTATGTACAACTAGATGTTACCCATGACCTTCGTCTGCAAGAAATTGTTATAAAAATATTACTTCTCTATTTGAATCTGTTTTTGTTATAAATACACTGTATTATACATTCAGTAAAAAGGTAATATTTTAAAATTAGATGCCATTAAACAAGATGAAAGTATGATGCAAAAAAAAATATACTGGCGAAACAAATTATTTCCAGGTTGCATCAGATTTTTGTACAATTGCATTGATTGGTTTAGTTAGTGTTGGCTTATCAGAAAACTGAATGCAAGTGCAAGAGAAGGAAAATAAATGTATTCAGCCAAATATTACTAATCCTACATGGTAGATTATGGCCAACTCCTTCTGACAGACAAGCAACCTATGTCCCCGCAGTGGGTTACATTTTAGGCTGATTATGCTAACTATTATCAGAATAGAACATAATTACTCACTGATACTCAAAAGCTCTAGCCAAAAAAAAGGTAAACAAAGTGTCTCCAAAACAAGAGCTCTTAAGTTTTCAAAGCTATAGCGGGCGACTTACCGTTTCTGGTCCGTGAAAAGGTACAGTGTGTTCGGCGCCCCTCTTGCGCCGGAACCCAGCACCTGCAGGTACACAGTGCTAGGTGCATACTTCTCACTATTCTTCGATATCTGTTGCCTTTGACGTTGCGCCTCAGCGATTCTTGCCGAAGTCGCTTTCGGCATATCGGCTAAAAATTCCAATAGCTTCTTAGTACTATCAGACGAATAAGAACGTATGCTACGTTTGCTAACTACACGGTAACTAAACAATACACTTAAACCGTACATGTGTTTTGAGGTTATTGATATTTATTCCAAGACAGAGTTTACGAGCATTCGTCCAAGATTTTTTATTTGTTAATATAATGGTTATTTTTGGTATGATTCATTTCATAATTATTTACTTTTCATGACAACTTTTCAGATTTGGAACAGAGTTTTCCTCTGCGACATTCAACATTTTCTGAATTGAATTTTCCGGTGACAGTTGACGTTTTTCATCCATTCAATTTTTGGTATGGCAATTTTATTGCAATTTTTCTTCGCTGGCATTTGTTTCTAGCATGTTTAGCGTTTTTGTGTGTAGCATGAATGACAAAATTAACAAATGGAAACAAATTAACGATTATATTCACAGACTTTCCTGTAAAAGACGTTATATTTTTTTATCACTTTTAATTTATCGAAATTGATCAATTAAACTTTGGGGTTGCTATCCTTTCGAAAAGTTTCTAAAAAAAATGTTGCCCACGTTGCATTGCGAGTGACAATAGTAGAAAATTCTATAAATATATACAGCAACACTGATTTAGAAAAATGGCGTTCTATACAGCTGCGGGTTGCGCAATTTTTATGTAAATGTGCACGGAATTTATTAGGAAAATTAAGTTTAAAGTGCAACAAATACTTCAGACTGTGGGCATGATCTTTTTATATAATTTGATTAGTAAAAAACGTATAGTGTAACAATATTTTTAGTTCAGTGCAAACCTGTCATGGACCGTGTATTTTTTGTGTTGTGATGTATGAAAACGATAAATAATGAAACGGAAAATAATGCGGCTGTGCAAATAATGTGACAATGATGAGTATGATATGGGTGGTGTTATTGGTGGCCTTGACCGGCTCACACTTGGGACACTGTTCGCCTCTCCGATCAACGCCGCAAACCTACCCTCATGGTGAGTCATTTTGTCGAAAAATACATGTTTTACATTAATTAATTTAGTATTTATCTCAACGCATGTCGCCTTCGGGTGCAAGTGAAAGGTACATGGACAACTTTTTAAATTTTTTGGCACTTACATTGTGTCTACAAAAGCTAACATCTGTTCAGATTAGAAAAGTAATATCAGTTCGCGTTAAAAAGGATGTGATACAGATTTCCGTTACAAATGAGAGCTAATTATTGTAAATGTACCCACAAAATAATTATTTAAAATTCAAAGCATTCACTGTTCATTGCTGGCACTTTGTTTGGTAGTCAAAGCTTGTCTTTGTCAATACATGTATATCTGTATGTTTTCACATATAAGCAAACGAAATGCTAGTGTTACGAGAAATCTTTGATTGCTACTCTATCAGCCTTCAATAAAACAGATTGAAGCATCAACTTAATTCCCCTACAACACAATATTTACTGTTTAACAATACAAATACATTAAAGTAACTAAACTCATCAGTTACTTAGTATAGTTTGCCTCAAGCCAAGGTACAAAAATGTGAAAAAGTAAATAAACATTGCTTATCTCAGGTTTGGTTATCTAAACACTGTTATCACTGCTCTTATTATTGTTTGGGTATTATAATAACAGTATTTTATTATCACATTATGATAAGACCTGATAAACACCTGTAGGCTTCCATTAAAAAGGATCAATATCTTAATTACTGTTTCCTGTGCTTAACCCTCACATGCCGTAATTATAGAAACAATTAAAAAGCGATTGTGTCTCAAAATACTCATGATATTTCTCATAAAGTTCTGTTACTGTTCTCCTTTGCCCAACTGGGATGATCTATAGTATAACTTAAAAAATGTATATGAGAACCATTTGCATACCGTGTAAGTACCATTTTTAAAGTAGCTATCTAATACCTGTTATCCCTGAATTACATAAGAGTACTTACTTAATTTTCAGTAATATTAATGCATGCATTTAACTATTATCTAATCATTATTTTGCAGATATTGGTGTGGCCTACACATTTACTTAGTTTTAAACTTATTCTATCATACTTTAATGTTTAACTGTTAAATGTCCTAATAAAGTAGAATAAAATACATAAAACTCCTGTATAATGTAATTTTGTAATTCTTAAAATCCATTCTATCAAGTATAAACCTAAACTATCTCTTCAGATAAATTAGTTTCTTCACAGTTTCATCCAAACCACTAAACTTTAACCTTGACAAAAAATATTGCAATTCTGAATTGGACACACAGATTCTAACTAGTATCATTTAAATTGTTTTACACATTTAGGTTGTTTCAATCTACCTTCCCTACCCTTGTTACTACCAAAACCTCAACTAATAGAAATGGCTACAGTGGCTTACATTAAACCTGGATCAAAAGAATATGAATAGTCATGGGGCTCTCTCTATGACTGTTGATATTCTTTAAAGATCCGTGGCATCCCAATGCAAGGCTGTAAGCTGTCAGCCTATATCATCATGCAGGCTAACAACAACATAGTAAAAAAATATTATTACCTAAACACAATACAAAATAGTAAACAACTATAAACTTGACCTTACTCCACAAACGGTGCTCTTTCATTGCATTGGTCATTCTATAAAATAAATTGCAGTTTATTTTTATTCTGTGTTTGTGTAACAAATAAAAATTATTGTCATTCAGGCAACACAATGTCAGACTAACCAATAAAACACAAAATTGAGAGTAAAGTTGCTTATTTGGGATCACAGACTAATAATATGAATGCTGATATTATGCCTCTTATGGCTAGATAATTAACTGTGTAATTATTTCCAGAAGGCCGATTCCCACAATTAAAAACATTCAAAACCTAAATAAAATCTCATCTCAACAATAAGAATAGTATATTAGGCAGAAGAATTAGCATTAATTCAGGTTGTAATAATTAGATATATTTTTGACAGACTGAGGTAAAGATGACAATTCAAACAGTCTCAAAAATATGGGATGGTCCCCTCTGGTAACACACCTATCCACTTACAGATGCAAGTTCTCAGTCCCGGTTGGAGGGCTGGGGCTCCCAGGGCAGCATTTACGCGGCGGTGCCTGCGCTGGCGCTCCTCATCACCGCGGTCGGTCTACTCCTCGGGTGCACCTGGTGCTACCGGCATAAGGACTGCAAGGTAAGTCACTGATGATGATATTGAGAGGATGCTCGAGTGGAGTGTGTATGATAAGTCAATAATAAGTTGCTTGCCTTTATAAGAAAGTTGCAAACAGTAGTCTATTTGTAGCCTTGTCACTAAAGTGTAATGTAATATAATATATTTTTTATATAAGCGCAGATATAATTATAACCTGTTTGAATCTCCTAATTTTCCATAATAGTAATTTAATTCATACTCAAATAACTAGGATCACAAAAGATTCTGTATATTTAAATACAGATATTTATGAGTACATAATCATAATTAAGAATCCTCAATTTTTAAGGTTTTCACTTTAAAATGAACAAGGAAAATGTTAGTCGCAGTTTTTACCCATTTTTCACAGAAATTTTTCTTGAGGAATTTTCATTTTGGCATAATAATTTTATGTTGGTACAATAATAAGAGTAATACCAAAATATTTGTAATAGTTTACCAATGTTTGTAATAATATATTATCTGTATATTGGTTGTCATAATCATAGTAAAACAATAATGTTAGTGGCCTACTTGATTCTTAACTCACTATGAACATAGCAGATAATATATTATTCAAGTATGGTTTGATATCCTGTTGTGCTGCTTATGTTTTAGAGAATGAGTGAGAGTGAGTTAGTGATAGAAGAGATCAAGTTTTGAGGAGTTGTGACAAATTTTTAGATATCTAAGGATGCTGTGCCTAGATTTCCCCAAAATTAAAAAATTAAAAAGAAAAGACATACAGTCATCCATTTCCAAAGATATTATGGTAAGTTTAAAAAAGCCTTGTCTTCAATTTATTTACTTTGTAGTTTGCAGATCATGAGGAAGTTATGGAAAAGAGCTTAGATTATAAGTCTTGCTTATTAAGTCTACAATCTATTATTAAAGATATGAACTAAACACCCAGTTAGTATAAAATAATAGTAATTTTCAGGGTTCGAAAATATCCGATATTTATTATAAATATCAAAATATCGGATATTTATGATAAATATCAATTTTGTATGAAAGCCGTATTGTTATTTTATTGTATTATTTATTTATTGCTTTGCAGTGGGACAATATAGGCTTATAAAAATAACTTATGAATACCATTTGCATAAGTGTTACATTAAAATGTTTTATTTAGGTACTTAAAATCAGACAAATGAAACCAAAACATAAAATCTTCAGGCAAAATCACTAAAAAACATAAAATCTTCTTTTAGAACAGGCAAAATCAACTAAAAAACATAAAATCTCATATATGAAAAAAACAACTCAAAAACATAAAACCTTTTTTTATAAATTCTAATTAGTCAATCGGATTTATATCAAGTTTGATATATATCGCAGAACCCAGTTTGATATATATCGGATATATATCTTGATATATTTCCATTGATATATATCCTCGAACCCTGGTAATTGCCCACATTAATCTCTTTAACCTGTAATGAATTAATGATGATAAACTTTCTCTTGCATTTTACTACTCTTTGATTTAAAAAAACAATTTCGCACCAAACATACAACACAACAACAACAGGTTGAACACAACAGGTTGAATAAACTAGATTAGATCAAACTTTAATAAAAATGTGAATTTCTTAAATCTATTACTTGGCTTTTCATCTTAAAACTATGTACAGTCAACAAAACAGATAGGTATGCAGGGTCGAAAGATATAGTTTTAGTTTTTTTTAGAAACTGTTGCACATCTTCAAATTAAATTTGAATTAATTTAACCAATTGAATATTTTTCTTCATTTAATTTTAATTTCATTCGAAAACATCGATCTGTTTTTAAGAAAAAATCTATTATATCTTTCGACCTTGCATACCTATCTGTTTTGTTGACTGTACTTCTAAGGTTTGCTTAGCATTTATAAAATAAAAGGAAGGTCGCTTAGTGCGCGTATACTTAGAAATATTCTCGGAAGTGTTATTTCCGCAACCAATATTACAATTTATCGGACTAGTAGCTTTTTCTTCACTGCTTTGTCCGCGTAGAAGTCGGGACTTATCCCACGGGTACGTAATATTGGGAAAAAAGTATCCTATGTCCTATCCAGGTCCTGAGTGCCATATGTCAAAATCCGTTCGGTAGTTAGGGTGTAAAACGGTAACAGACAGGCAGAATTACATTAATAACATCGTGCCTGTGTAATCCACGAAGGTTTAGGCAGAGTTGAACCTAAAGGTATGATTCCGAATCCGAACCACGCTGCACGCAGCAGTGCTGCCGCAACACCAATGGTCCTCATACAATTTCTACAAGCTTATATGAGATTACATTCCGAGCTAGGCAGCAATGTCGCGGCAGCATTGCTGCGCGTCAGTGTCGCCCTGCCGCATGCCGCCGCGACAGACCAGTAGTGACGCGTCTGCCGCCGCAGCAAGAGTACCTACGTGAATGTGTCATGTAAATTGACAATAAAACAATGAATTTCTCTGATTCAGAAGAGGAACAGTTAATTTCCTCTTTCAACAGTATAAGTAAAAGTTGTTCATGAATCGACATCTTGTCAACTCAAAGTAAACTAACGAATACACAACAACACATCACCACGAACAGAGTGACACTGCCGCCTTGCTCGGAATCAGCGCGGCAGGCAGCACTGCTGGGCAGCACCTTAGTGGCAGCACTGCGGCAACAGCACTGTTGCTTGTTGCCGAGTTCGGAATCATACCTTAATAGTACATCCGCATTTTGCCAGTTATTTTCAAGTCCCACGTAAAAGAGGACGAGCCTATTTCTATCAACCGAGTAAAACCAGTCTCCGTAGGTGCTACTGAAAAGTCCCTGATGGAAAAACCCAATAGCACTTTGCCCGACCTGGGAATCGAACCCAGGACCTCATGATCAGCAGTCTTGCGGTCACTAGACAATTACTTTAACTACTTTCCCATCTACAGTAGTAGGATGCACAACCTACTTATTGCTACGATACATGGCGTGACACCCACGGGAAGAAACAATGTCCTATTCTTAGCCAATGAGTGGTGACACCAAATTTATGATCATACTAGCGTAATGCCCGCGGCTTTGCTCGCGTGGAGTTCAGTTATTGTTCCAGGGGGTCGTACTACCGGTATAAAAAGTACCCAATGTGTTAATTCATGTTATAAACTTAGTGTGTGCCAAAGTTCATCCAAAGGGTTACAAACATCCATCCATCCTCACAATATTTCACATTTGTAATACTATACTAGCTGATGCCAGCGTCTTCGCCCGCGTGGATGTCGGTTATCGCGACTAAAAGTATACATTAAATTTTAATCCCGTTCCCGCAACAAAAACTTGACAAATTATATTAAAACCTTCCTCGAGAACCACTCTACCCATTGGTGAAAACATTATAAAAATCGGTGCAGTAGTTTTTAAGTTTATCGCGAACAGACAGACAGACGCGGCGGAGGACTTTGTTTTATAATATGTAGTGATAGTTCAAGATAGCTACACAAATAAAGGGTGTAAACAGACTATTAACGAAGCCGAAAGACACTTGTTCTCCCCGTCATTGCGATCATCTTTTTGTTCTAGACCATACCTGGGAACCTTCTAGTAACGGAGATATTGGGGGTCAAAGTTCCAACTTTTTCACAGGTTTTTTTTTAAATACATGTTTTTAACGTATTTTTTTTACTAAAAACACCTTCACGACCCCCGTACTATTCAATCCATCCATCAGCACAATGTTTTGAGTGCGTTACATAGAGTCCTACCGTAAAACGTGATTTTTCATCCCGAAAAAAAAGTCGTTTCCTAGCAATAATTTTTGCGTAAAGTTACTTAGTTTGATGTACATAATGCTTGGTTAACGGCTTCGTGAAGAGTCTGTTTACACCCTGTATGTATATCTCGTATGCCCATTACATAAGGCACGAGTTATCTTTATCGGTTCGTGTCTAAATGGGGACGGAATGCATCAGCTGTCACTTCCCATGCAGGAGTCACCAAGGGTCACCATTGTGTGGAGGTGTAGGGGTTAATAACTTGTCACAGTTTGTCACGTTGCAGCATTTTAATCTACCACTCAGTATCTTTGTCGTGTGGTTTTGGTATCAAAATGTCGTAGGTAGTATATTTATCACTAGTTTATGACCGTGGCTTCGTCCGCGTGGAGTTCGGTAATTGTCTCACGACGAAAAGAATCCTTTTTTTTAATCCAGGTTAAAAAGTGTGTGCCAAACATTCAAATTCGTTCAGTAATTTTTGCGTGAAAGAGTATCAAACATCTAGACATCCATATATAGTAGGACTAGCAGCGCCCCGCGGTTTCACCCACGTAGTTCCCGTTCCCGTGAGAATACGGGGATAAAATATAGCTTATGTTATTTGCTGATAATGTAGCTTTCCATTAATGAAAGATTTTGAAATCGGTCCAGTAGTTTTTGACTTAAATCGTAAGATACAAAAAATCTACTCTTTCTTCATTATAATATTAGTTTAGATATACCACAGCTCTATTTAGTCTAAAGTGAATTGTTTTACTGAACCGTCCACGGTCTTCTTCTTGGCTTCGGAAGCCTCTTATTAGCGTATTGTTAGCGTATCGATGGCAAAAAGTTCAAATAAGTTTTCCAAAATTCAGTTATGCGTCCTCGTCGCTAACGCAGACATACTGTCTTCAAGGAAACAGATGACAGGGCAAGCGGCACAAGATACAAATACTCAAACCAAACGCAAAGGAAATACTAGTATAGTAATTTATCATTTTCACCATCCAAGCCCTCATCCTAATTTGTTTAATGGCGGCGCAGTGTCGTCCTTCATTATTCCTCTGTTAGCTACTACCTCAATGTTCACCGTCTTTCTAGCATTATTATCTTTTACATAGCAAATAGGTGCAATAGTACATGTAAACACTGTTTACATTTATACTACTACTACTATGTAAACAGGTGTTTTACAGCTCACTTTACATTTAACAGCTATTTAATTTCCCTCATAAAATTTGCAATAACAAAGTTTCAGGCAGTCTTTGTCGGATAAATCGTTCTTTTCTATATAATTCCGTTTATGACCTAATAAAACCATTTGGTCTAAACTTAATCTTATACCGTCCCAAATGTAGGTCATTGAACTTAATCATTTTGTATACAAAAACAGTATACTACACTTATTTTGATGGTATAATCAAGCTAGAAGATATGCTCATCAATTTATTATATCAAACAAATATTATAATTTTTAGTTAACTTAAAGGTCAACCGCAAACTTTTCAGTTAAAAGATAAGCTTAAACTAAAAACCATCAGCCCCAATAAATAAAGTAGATTTAAATAACTAGTTTAATTAATATGTAAGCCTAATTCGTTCCTAAACGAATTAGGGTTTCTATTTCTTTCATAGGTATTCTAGATTCGAACTCTAAAACTCAAGAACGTATCTACATAAAGTTGAATAATACTAGCCTTTATCTTTCCATTAGAATGGATAACACATAATAATAGAACCTTGTGTCGAGGCGTCATAAGCTCGCTCCCATACTAGGTATATTAAGTAGTGTCTAATAAAAGTTGCAGTTGTGTATCTAATCAGTGGCCGACGGGCGGGGTCAACGCACTCGGCACGCCCTCGAGCACAATACGTGCGCAAGACAATAGTGCAGATCCCGTGCGCCCTCAGAATCCACATCTGTTCCGCTAAACATACGAACGAACCACGAATTCGGAATAGGTACGCCGAGACGAGAGAATTTCAATAAGTGTCTAAGTATGCGAAGCTGGTCTCCGCCAAAATCAAGGCTGTAAATCTAGTACAAAGAAAGTAAAGAAACCAGGTCTTTTACATTGTATGCTTGAATTCCTCCGCATGTGAATTACTTGCTTATGTAGCGTATTTCCTAAATTAAACTTCTGGTCTGTCCTTCGTTACGCTTTTGTGGCCGGAATACGGGTATTGTGTCGCGAGAGATATGATAAAATATCCGCAAACATTCTGAGAAAAGTGCGTTTTCCTGTGACGGACAAAGATTTTTGTTAAGAGCCCCTTCAGGGTAATGGGAGACGATAACTGTTTATTTTTCGAGTGGGTCGTCAATGACGTCATTGTTACGCTATTCTCGGCCTTCTAAGTCTTCAAACTGTCCCTTTCATGACGTAATTTGCTTGTATTACTGTATAACTATACGCCGTTCAGGCAAAATTATGCGCACTTTGCTATAAATTCTTAGTTCCATTTTATTGTCTGAATGAGGTAAGCTGCGGACATTTGAGTACATTTCATTATTTATATTACTTATTGAGAGAATGCGGTAATCCTTATAAAAAAGGAAATCACAAAACGAATACGAATAGTAGCGTAATAGAACAACGTAATACTTGTATAACAACAAACCACACGCACAAGCTTTTAAAGTTACCACAGTATTAAATGATTAGTGAGGATTTCGTAAGGCAACATTTCAGACGCCATTTGACCGTAAAACAATCTCTCGGCTTTATTTAATCTGGACTTTAAAGACGGAAAACAGATTTGTGGTCCTTGTGGTCTTTAATATGACCCATATTCATGTCATGATACTGCCAGACGGGTTTAGCGATGAGGATGATTATGATATTTTGCGACAATGAACCTGTAGGCTATTTCATCAGTACCGCAGATTAGGCTGACAGTCATAAAAAGGCAGGAGTAAAAACGGAAACGAACAAGAAAAACTTGGTATATTTGGCATAAACCCTATTAACTTTTCTGTAAAATCAAAAGTAATGTATTTGAATTAGACTGAAAATCAACCAATCAGGGATGAAACGTATATGACTAAAAGAATGATGAACATGAATGTTGATGGATGGAGAGGGAGAGGTAGGCCAAAGAAGTGATGGATGGTTTGTGTTGAAGACTGATATAAAACAAAAAATGATACCGTGACGTCTGACGGGGAGATTGGAAGAAGAAAACGTGTTGCGCCGACCTCAAATAGAATGGGATATGGGCAGTAAGATAATGAGACTGAAAATCTCTTGAATTAGATAGAACTTGATTCTATACAATATTGCGATACAAAAACTAGTACCTTATAACTACTACTACTAAATCGTCACAACCTACACAATATTCCACAGTCGATTTGAATCGATAAACTTCTCAGTCATAGGGGAACGCCTGCGCCTAGAGATGTCAGCCAAACGGTAACAGTAGACGCATACGGGTCTACCCGACACTTACTCAGTCGTTGGCACCGGTATTGTTCTATTCCACGCGATGATGCGTCTACATACATCAACCAGGCATGTGTACAGTTATTAGTCACAATGTTTATTTCTGGTGAAATTGATCTGCATCTGATATCTTGAATTGTTATTGCATGAGGCTTGTCGCGTCGCTAGTGGGCAAGAGATAACTATTTGTGAGATGTTCCGGTCTGGATGTATCGAGCTTAGCTTCTGACTGTATGTTACTGTTTGGACTGACTCCATGCAGATATTACGGCGGCACTTAAAACTCGCACGCTAAGTGACCTCAGTTATTGTATTGCGTACAATCAATTAGCAGATGTATCATCCATTCCATTAGTAGATGTTGATTAGCAACACAACTCATTCTATAACCTACAACCGACGTCTTTGACAAAATGTTTGTTCTGCAAATCGCATCTCTGTAATTTGGTTCTTTTTAACAGATTTAAAAAGAGCCACCCACTTAGGGTAGAGAATACATTGCTCCAAAACAAAGTCATGTCTGTCAGCAACGTCAGCGTAGTATGAATACTGCAAAACACAATCTGGCAAAAGCTTGGCAGTGTTAACTGTGCCAAAATTCAACCAGTTTCGTTAGTCCAAATATTTAGGAACTTACATTCGATAGCAATGGAGCTCGTGGCTAAATAATAACAGCCGCTCGGGTCGATCTTTAGGTTAAGCCGTGCTTGCCTAGGTTGGTCTGTGGATGGGTGACCACCCATTACATACTGAGTTTCCTCCGTGCCTCGGAAAGCACGTTAAGCCGTTGGTCCCGGCTGTCATTTGAAGATCTTTGACGGTCGTTAGGTAGTCAGTGGCCCAAAAAAGTCTGACAACCAGTTTAACCAAGGGGTATCGTATTACCCAGTACTAACTGGGTTGTGGAGGTCAGATAGGCAGTCGCTCCATGTAAAATACTGGTATTCAGCTGCATCCGGTTAGACTGGAAGCCGACCCCAACGTAGTTGGGAAAAGGCTAGGCAGATGATGATGACATTCGATAGCAATGATTGAGCTGTCTCGTTTGGTAACAGATGTATTAGCTTCTTTCCTGACTAATATAACTTTATAACTCATCTATTTTTCCGTAGACAGGAAAACTGAGTTCAGTTTTCATAACTAGCCAGACTGTTTATTTTACACATACCAGCTAAGCCAATGACTTGTTGATATACCTGGTTTAATAATAGACAAATATGTATCTGCTAAACATGGTGGGAATAAAATAATTGAGTATGTTCCTCGTTTAAGTTTTAGAAACAAATTGCCATGTCTAGGTAGAAGTTACACGTGACGTTCGTGTCTGTAGGGGCTCCTAACCTTAGGATTATCAATTTGAGGGCAACTCCCAAAGGAAGCTTTAAAAACGCAGTACCCCAAAAAGCGACCTTTTTAGAAGGGAAATAGTTTCTCTTTTATAATTCACTCGAGGGAAAAATATGGAATTGCGGTTGCCCCGAAATGGAATATTAAAATTGTATATTAATATTCCATTTCGGGAGCCTTGAAGATGTATCACGAATTCTTGATGTTGAGCAAAGTGACTTACTTCCGTCTTTGTTTGGGCAGCACCTAATTTGATAACTTGGTTTGTTTGTGCTGTAACTGATGCACCTTCTTTCTTTAATTTGAAAATTATTTTTGTCGTACTCTAGTCTGGCTGACGCTGACGCATAAAGGAGATCTTCCTTATCTTTAAGAGCCCTTATTAACAGTCCTTATTAATATCAATATCAACAGACCGATCCTGTTTTGAAGCAATTAAACCTCAATCGCCCCTTAGTCCTCGAAAACTAATTTATCAATCTGGATCAATGTATTCACGTTGAAAGTGCCCATAGAATTTTATCACAGCACTCATTGTAATTAAGTGATTAAACTAAGTGTTACAAAGTGGAGGTTGTGTTGTGGCGCCGGTCCTAAACTGAGCTCGATTGATTTTGTGAACTTTGGAACTACCTGGAATAGACATTTCTTTATTAAATGCCTCGTTGGTCTAGTGGTCGCAAGTGTTATGGTTAAGCTTATAGTCATATATTAGATTCCAGTGTTTTTGGGTTTTTTTTATAAGGAATATGAACTCAGTAGTAACCCTTTTTTTACGGATGGGAAATCATCAAATGACTTCTCCCGCTCCGGGCAGAGCGGAAAGGAGTGTCAGACTTGTACTGACTAAAACCCATCCATGTTCCTTCCTTGCCCTTTGTATTCCAGGGCCGCGGTATCTCTTTCGAACAGCCCGCAGCTCTGGCAGGCATCGGCCCTTGCGGGCCCCTCCCTGTTTGCTGACATCTCTTGAGGCGCGCGTGGGACACGAACGCGCCGTCTACAGGGCTCAGTAGTAACCCTGAGTTTGGATTTCTGCCCGGTTTATGGTTACAGGCTCGCCACCTGGATCGTGATGTTGTGTTATGTTAATTTTTTTCTCTCTTCGTCTGTCAAGGATGTACTAGCTAGAAGATCAGTTAGTCAGTTACACTTAATTCGCAGTATGACATACGATATTGACGTAAATATTGTTTGGGCGAGGGCATGACGTCAATTTGTCATTTCTAGGGTAGGGACGGGTCGTAAACAAGTTTATGACGACAATGTCGACCATGGTCGAAAAATTGCGTAAAGATTAAAATAGTATAAAAAATATATTACAGGAATTCTCCCTTTTTCACGTGAATTCGAAACGAAGTCCTCGTCAGAAACTAATTGGTTTATTCGCTCGGGACATAGTTTAAAAATCACTAGATGCAATATTTCGTAGAAGCAAATATTTTTTACTAAAAACTACAGCCAGACTGCGACCATTACAGGCCAATTAGTAAAATGGAATTGGAATCGCTAAAGAAAATATACTGTTTCTTTATTACCCACGACCATTGACTTGTAATAAACTATGCTTTAGGTAGCCTATAATTCGTGGTCTTCGATTTCGCATTCCGTAGCGTTTTTCTAAAAACCATTTGGTTTAAATTCAGCGTATAAATGGAGCAATGAACTTAGAAGATATCTCTTCAGGTTTTAAAAGTCCAGTCTAGGTAGCAGATATTTCAAAAGTAAATGTAACAAGCGAGTTTCCGAAGACAAATCCTAAATCGAGGTACTTACAGATAAAGGCTAAATCGTGCCAAATTCCTGCACAGTTTCCTGTGAATTATAACAAAGCCTTTGGTTTCCCGAATTTCCTGCGGCTCTATTTCCTGATAAGGAACACTATAACAAAAGGCATTTCGTTCACACAATTGATATCTTTACTGTAGTCGAGACAGTTAAACGTTGATGATTCACTTTTCTTTGAGTACTCATTCACGTTTTCCTCCATTACAACTTTTCTTTTATCTCCGACGAGCTATCAAGTATTGAGTACGAATCTATTTGCTCATACATTTCAAACAACGCATTATGATACGTTCGACGCCTCGGAAGTATTATTGGGGGCACTAAGTACACTCATCGCTGACCTTGTAGGAAGCCTCAATTGCAACGCCCCAGATTACACACTGGCGCTTGTAAACAGTGTTATTCACACTTATAATTGTCTAAAAACAATGTGATAATCGTTATCTGTGAGTCAGCACTCGTCGCCCACCTGTCCTGACAACGCACTAACGTAAACATGTGTGACATGCTTTTTGTGCAGCTTGTTCTAAATCACATTGATAATATAGTCTCGTTTTTTCTTGTCACGATTTGGCTTAGATCAAATATATTATTTTAGTGTACTTCATTTATTTAAACTACGTTAACAGAGCGTGGGTTTACGTGGCCTTAGGCGAGACTGATATTAAGCATGCTCGTTCTGGTGAAGGTACTTTATCCGTAGTTACAAGACCAAAATTTGTACAGAATATTAAAAAAAAAAAAATTGGCCAAACATTATTTCGACTGAATGGTTAACAATTTCGTTGCGCAATAAACCTTTCTGCTGGTTATTAAAGTATCTTGATGCTTTGATAGCATCTCAAGAAAAAAAGACAAAAGGGAGCGCCAAAAATACGCAGCAGCATATCTACAGTACGCTAACACAATCCGATGCGAATTCTTTGCTCGGCGGACTTTGAGATACTTCACATAAAAACCCTAGACTACGCGCGAGACATTCACACAACGAAACAAAACTCTGATATTTTTCATCCATCAACATTTAAAATGAACCGTATGTGTGAAAGATTAAGATTGGTAGTAGATGTAGTGAGTGCAATATAATGCCAGTCATCTGACGATGCACTGGCGCTTCTACTTGGCATAGAGCCCGCGGCGGGCACACCCCACAGTCGTGCCCCTCCCACGCTGTCATCGCTTCACACCTCCCCCATCGCTACTCTGATTCATGTACTAAAATATGAAGCGGCTATAAAACCGGCAATGTACTGTGATGAGAGCAGAACGCGATTTAGATGAAGTGCAAAGTAATGCGAGTACCTGAGTAACGTCCGTCACGTGCCAGCGGCGGTATTGTTGTAGCTCTCCTCACCAGATCTGACCGAACTGTATTTATGGCAACGCTAAACGAGAGCTGTCTTAATTCCACTACAACATCTCCTAGCAGAAACACTATATTAGAGAGTTGATGAATTTGTTAGTTAAGTTTCCTCTAGAATGCCAATTGGTGAACTACTAATATCTGTAAGTCTTCCCGTTTCTCTAACGTGACTGTCCCTTTGTCAGCCTTCTCAGCATCTTAATCAGATAAAAAAAACTCTCAAATCATCTCCTTGAAAAGACCCACAAGCAGCAAGATAATTTCAGCATTCTTCATCGTCTTCAAATTCCTTGCGTCTAAATTCCCAGAACTTATGACTTTGAGAGTATATTTGTCTAAATGTCACGTCAGACTTTTAACTTTGAATAACAAATATCCTTCGTTAAAAGGACGTCTATTCTATTATAATACAAAATTCACACGCTGACTCAGCCATTATATTCGCAAAGCAAATACCTTGACAGGTCAATCAAAGTCAAACCAAGCTTCACGAGTCTTTGCATCAGGGCGTTGAGGCAGGTCTCACAAAATTTGCTGTCCATATTTGATTCAACATATTCCGTAAGCTGGAGTTTATGTCTCCAATGTAAATATGTATTTTAAAAAGATTAACGTTAACATCAAAACGCAGAACGAACGAGGTGTCGTAATATTTTATTTGTGTGTGTTGGCTGTTTATGTATAAGTTCAACTCATTGCTCTGAAGTCTGAACGTACTGTTTCTGTTTAATTGGATTACTTTTGTAAGAGACCATTACAAGAAGTGCTATAAATATTATTGGAAGTTGGATTTAGGAATCGACCGTTACACCTACACCGCCCTCTGAATTTATAGTCCCTGTGGCATTCCGGTTCCGAAATGTCCCTGAGCTGGTTCAAATCCTGGTTTATACTTGTACAAAAACACAGGCAAACAAAGCCTCCCACATACATATTATAGAGTCGTACAATTGTCGTATGCTTTTAGCAAAGATGTCAACAGCTCTTTAGGCAAGCCTGGGGCCGTAAATACGGCGTACAGCAGCATGCACCGTTGTGTAACCCTTTTGAATTATAATCTTGCTCCGATGAATATTTTATATCAGCTGCATATGATTTACAAATTAAATATGTTTACCCTTGCCTACATTTGCAGTACACGTCATCTTCCCAACATAGATCTGTTCCGGAATAAGATTAGTGCAGAACTTCGTCTTTGGCCTTTTGTCTGTCCTAGTTTCAAAGTCCTAGTGAATAGTTCACACATTTTTCTACATGTCCTTCCTACGGCTTTGAAACCTTAAAACAATACAGTTGTCTTTTGTTACGTGGTCTCTTCTGTTTCTTCTATGTTGTGTTATTCCATATTTAATTTTATTAACTGAGTTGCTGATATCTATCAGCTTTAAAACTTCCTTTCCTTTAATAGTTCTAATTCTAATATGTTTCACCCATCAAGACTGCCTTTCCGCATAAAAAAATCCGAGAATGTCTAGATTATCTGCGTAACAAAGTTGCCATACATTTCCTGCTAGGCGACCACAGGGCACTACCGTTTTGTGGTTGCCGGTCGCAAGCCGGATGCGCGGCTCCACCGACAATCGACATAAAGCCGAACCTCTGAAAGCCCATCGCTGTAATGCAGTGTAATGGCCAATTAATTGTGTCAATGTAATACGACCGCTCTGCTCGACGCTCCTTGGTTATCATTGTTTCCGGAATGGCTTGGATTTTTGGCTCTTTATGCTAATGGAACGGTTTCTCTTTTAGTGTCTAGTGGTGTATATTATTTTGATAAAAGGGTGTTTTGGAATGTTCTTGTAATGAGTTAATGATTACTTGTGTTCTGGCGGAATATTTTTTGGCAAAAACTGTGAAAGCGATTTTGTACCATATGCGGTGCAAATATTAACCTTAACTTGCCCCGTAGTTCAACTACCCTACAAATGATTCAAGTACTAGCTTATATCTCTTCTCATTCAGATAAAAAAGGGTCGCTTGCCCCTAAACATAAAATGGAAACTGCTTGGTTATGTGTATGCGATGTGCATTCTGATGTAATGACGTTGGTGGTTTATCAGTGCAGTGATTCAATTGACGGAAATAGATCATTGGAAGATCTACGCATAAAAATGTCGGTACTTACTCCCAAGACTGCGTATTAAGATAAGTTATGGTTGTAATAGGCTCTTTACTACCCATTAACATGTAAGTCCGTCTGCCAGTCATTTGCTCAGATTTACGTCGCGACGTCTTTTATACTTTTATTTATCTTCGTCATTGTTAAAGTTATGTCTATCCCCCACAATGCTTGTCCAAACAACTCTATTCGTCTACTAAGTGACGACGACACGCGCATGATAAAAGCGAATGTATTTTATAATGCGCGGGCGCATCGCATCGTCGCGGTGACTCACGCGCACGCTAATTACAATGTACAGAGCACGTGTTCGCCTTGAACACGGCCCGTTTATTGATAACTAAGAGTTAATGAATGTTCTTCTGTTTTAACAAACTGATCCTCCTTGTCTAATTGATAAAGTTCTTTGGAAAAGTTAGGTGGTTGTGTAGGAAACATGATCTTTCCTGAGAAGACAATAATGTTGTTTGTCTTGTCACTCGTATTGTTTCACTTTCTATTCTTTTCAAACTTTTGGCCAACATCAAAGCTTTCAGCATTGTTGTTTCATAGTTTGTTAACCAAAAAACTTGGCGAAAGTTTACCACGGTAAAAGCAATGAATAAAAAAAAATGTCGAAATGTTCACACTGTATTTCTATCATTTCACCTACTTTTATATCAGAATAGATTTATTTTACCGGCCATTAAATATCTGACGTCTGATCACTACATAATCTATATTTTTATCAGAGCACTTTTTTTCTGTAATTTTATTTCGAAGAATGTCAATGCCCACACCGCTATTCCAATTATTTTGGCACCAACGCGGTGTCATTCATTTTAAATCTATTTTTGTTTGGAATTCACAATGTGTACATCAAATGAGAAATGCATGTGGTCTTGTAAAATTTAATTTTCTTGTAATTTTTTGTGTAGGTAGTCGACGCTGCAATTAGACGGGAGATGTGGCGCTAATTTGCAAAAAAAAAAATATATAATCTTCTGCTGGAAATATATTAAAGACTAGCTTTTTCATATATTATTTTCTTTCATGTCAAAAAATGTAATCCATCAAAGTAAAATCGCATTTATTTTGTGATCAAAAAAATGGACAACATTAATCAAGGCGGTTGATTAAATTCAAGTGTTTGATTCCTCTATTTTTAATTAAATTTACTATTAGAAGGAAGTCGTTGAGTGGGCAATAAAAAGAAACATTTCTCTTCAAGCCATTAACTTTCTTTGCGGCATCTTGCATGCCTCAGGAAATGAGCAATTAATGTACTTATGTACCAACAAGGATACTTACACGCACCACTGCCCGACAATTAATATACTTAACTGAGAAGTAAGTACAGTCAAGTAGAAGAAGTAGCACAAAGAAAACCGCCCTTACTGCTACGACCACAAAGTCGTTGTCAATGTCAAATGCATCATTAAGTCTTCACTGACGTTAGCTGTATTTGACGGCCTCATAAGGAATAAAGAAAATACAGCTAGACACATTTCAAGTATTACTGCCTTCGGACAAACAGAAATGGTATACGGTACTTAATTTCGTTTTCTATCAGAAAAGGGTTTATGTTAAGCCGAGAATCCTCAATTTTGTGATGACGTAGATTTATCTTGTACCCAGGAATTCCGCAAATAGCTATTTTTGGAGCCCTATTTTATTTACCAAAATGAAAACTTTATTCGGTCCTTAGAAGCTGAAATTAGTTAATAGACTGACTATAGGCAATATGCTGTTAATAAACTATCTATATGATTGAAGGACTAAAAGTGACTAGTTAGATTCAGAATTAAATACAGCTGTATCATCCTCTTTAAGACAAAACCTAAGCGAAACTAGCAAAACAATCAATAAAGCAATTACTTTTATCAGCCACCACTCGAACAGAATTCCATTTAGATAAGTCTGCATATTGCTACGCTATACTCAGAAAACCATGTTTACTTACTATTCTTATAATAATATGTCAGATTCCTTCTCTCGTCTCGGCTTCACTCATGTTGACATTGCTTCGTAATATTTCACTTGAAGATAGTTTTCGATCGAAAGGATTGAAGTTTCTATTAGATGTCCTTATAGAAAAACGTGCAGTATCTGATCCTTCTTTGATGGATTGGTTTTGAAATTGGGCTCCAGATTTATAGGAAAACTTTTATGGTCCGACGTCCGTCTTTATTATTCTTGCGATTTCTGGCATTATTGGATATCTTTTTTTTGTTGAGAAAATGGCGCGCCATACTTGTCCGGAAAAAACTAAATCATAAGGTTGTAGAACATAATTCATACGTCCATTGTACAGACGCCAGCACATCAAGCTACCCGAAACTGTCAAAGTTTCCCAATCAACCTTGAACTTAATGCTTTAGCGATAAAGTTGAAAATCTATGAAAGAAATTTGACAGATTGTAGTAACTTGATGTGCGGCGTCTGTACGTCCATACTTTTAATCCGCCATAAAATCGTTCATTTCTATTTTATAACATACGGACACGCGACATCGGTTACGATGCCGATCGGTGTTACGTTTACACTAGTTTCGTAAAATGTATCTTGTGGAGAAATATTTTACACAATAATGTTATGCGTGTATGTTGTTTGCAAGCATATGCAACTGTTGTAACAATTCACGTCATCAATTCACACAATTATCATGCTTCAGTGCAGTATTATCGTACTTTATTAAGCGAATGGCTGTTCAGAGAATAATGTTCTGTAAATCAGCAAATTCTGCGCTTTGAAGTCGATTACGAAGCGACATTGACACATATTACCATTTAGCACCAAAACGTTAAGACCAGCCCTTATTGGCTAAATTGGACATTTCTAAAGACCTTGCATTGTCTTGCAAACATTTAGTAATGACAAGCTTTTGCATTTGGTAATTGAATTGGCTCTTCTATGAATATGACCTTCGTTGAGGCTCGCCTGTCCCTCCAGTCACCAGCATTATAGTGACGTCAGCCTAGTCCTTTGTCCTATTTACTGAAACCTCCACAATTTGCTTAGTTGGTCGGCTTAAGTAATTAGAGAGGGTGAGATATTAATTAAGTTTTCCACTTTGCGTAACGCTCGTCTAATTTCTTTTAATTTTCAGGTTCATCGGTATTAAAAAAATTACATTGTTTTTAAAAGTTTTTATCCAATTTTGTGGTCTACAAATAGGCGTAGGATTAAAATGTATCTCAGTCTTGGTTTGAGAAACCTAACCTAATAATTAGTGAACGATCCGAATTTCCGCATTAAAAAAATTACCGGTATCATTTCTGCGTGGATCATGACTCATACATCGACATTCATTTAACAGCTCTAAGAAATAGGTCAACAGTGACTTCCATAAATACTGAAATAGTCGTGGTATGCAAATAAGTGACATGGACTGATTGAAAGATTTATCAGATTAAAAGCATAGAGTTATTGCTCAACATTGGAGACTTAATTAGTAAACTCTCACTGACAGAGTTTAAAAAAAAACTTCCAAGAATCGACATCAGGTAAATAAGAATATGATTTAATGAATGATTTTCCAGTCTTTGGCCGGATAAACGCTACTTCGCCTTCAGCAACAAAAACGACATTCAATGACCAAAAGCTGTTTTTTACCAACAAAACAAGGAAGCAACGGATTGATCCGACCATCCAACGCCGACTTGTCACAGTCAAGTAGTCGTCCTACATTTCGACACCGTTATCATTCACTTTCCCTAACAAGGCTCAGATACTCAGATACTCGGATCAAACAATGTGTGGAGCTGCGGACTCGGCTATAAACTTTATAACTTCATTGTGTGGGACTCGTGTTCTTATGAATTGTCGCCTATTGTTGCCAGCATTGCCGATGTTGCCAGCGTTGCCACAGCGACAGGGAACGCTTTTTATATGCATATTTTGTTTTGTTATTGCGCAATTGTGTTTCCTTGAATGTGGTTGTTCGGTTTGGTTTGATAGGCGATTGATCTTTGGCTGTAAAGAATTTAAAATTAAGTTTCGTTTTATGCTCAATAAAGTGTTTAATTTTTATTGCTATTGAAAGTATTGGAAAGTTCTCGTCATTTACTTGAATTCGTTTGAATTTTAAAACCTTACTTTCGCAAATTAAATAAATCCTGACTCCAGTGAATTAACTGTCCGTACACTTACAGCCAAAGTTAAAAATAAACCATTCACTATAATAATGACAACAATGTCCGGAAATAGGCCGATGTACAGTGAGTGCGAATTAAAAATAAACGGTCGTTGCAAACCTTGACGTAACCTGCGATGAACTGCATAAAATGAACCGTAATACGAGCCGAAGTGCCGCTGTCCCGATGTCGAATACATTTGTCACGCACACATATGCGGACAATTATCTTGTTAACAACTCGCGTAAGTCCCAATGTGTTACGTCATTTATAGTAATTAAACGCAGTTGTTCCTGTGGACTTAGGATGATTTCATTCGGTCAATGCTTTCGGAGATTTTGCGATCTTTCGCCCAGTTTAAACTTGACAAGGGATTGCCAAGTACTGGTCTAGTTGGATCGATTAAATTGATATCAGTTTCCAATATGTGGGTCGGGTAATGAGTCCCGAAAGAGGAGAACCTGCCTTTGACAACCAAAAACCGAAGTAGCAGAAGGTAGAAATACTCTGCTCACAATAAGAACATCGATATAGTGACTTGATAACGATTAAGTCCTTCCAAAAATCGTGGAGGACAAATAAAATGAAAAATTCTAGACATGACCTATTGAAATAAATCTTATCCAGATTCACAGCTTATTAACAGGACAATTCAAACTAATTTGACTATAAACACACCATAAATACTAAATCCAACCTAATGAGATTACAAAAACCCAACATTCGTGTCAGTTCACACGATTTGTTGCGTGTGACACCTCGAGAGATGCAACACGATTGCCATAATGAAAACCTTGCCTTCCAAGTATTGACGGGGTACCTTTACAACACGGGCTTTAAGACATAGAACGCCAAGTGTATTTGTGTAGAAGACCAAGTTTATTCAATTATCCTGTCAATGCCAGACGCGTTCTTGTGCGGAAAAATACATTTGCCTTGTTAGGTTTTAGCAAAAATCGATTTCGGAAAGGCTCTCCCTGTTTTTTTCCAGTAGTAATTCTAACTTTTTAATATTTATTTACAGTAGGAATTTCTCAGTAGTAGCCCGGACTCAGGATTTGTTTCCGGTTGATGGCAATAGATTTAGCTTCTGTTATCTGGCACTTAAATATGACTGGCGAAATGTGGGTGTACTATAGTTACATCTTTGCTTAACTTTTCGGGGATGACAAAGCGTGTTGTTGTATTATACTCGTAATCAGCGAATCATAAAATTTCAATGAACCGACAGATCCTAGGTATCCCAAAAATGATGACTCAAATATCTCAACGGATCTGCGACCTATAAAAATGCAGGGGACAGATGCACAAGCGGTTAGAATCAATCCTACCAAATGGCGGAGCACGCCCGTGTTCTACAATGAACGTCATCCGGCTTCAGTGATTTGTAATGAATGATAAATCCCTATGCTATATTGTAGGATATCTTTATCCTAGATTTTGAACCGAGCTATACTCTGGTTTGAGACGAAATGTTTAAACGCTAGTGTTGTTTCATCTAGGTACTCGATTTTTTGCAAGCCGGATAAGTTTGTGAGCACATCTTGTGTTAGTATTTTGCTTGCAGAAAATAAAACGGCCAAGTAATACGTTGGCATGTAATTTGACAACATCTTGCCAAGTATTCCGTACACGATCCTCGCAGCGAAATGGTCGTTTTGTCCACCTGGCACCTGCTGTAAATTCGTTTGTCACGACATCCACCGGAAGACATAAAATCTTTCGCAGTTCAGTGCCGCCTGCAGTTGCATCCCGAAATGCATTTTTCATAGTTTCTTTCTCGTATGCACGTGTATTTTATAGTTCGTCAAACCATTTCTAAACGCCGTTAAACGTCCCAATTTATCTAAATTTAACCTCATTCATTATTGTCAAAAACCTTCAGATTGGCTGCACTGGCTGAATACCCCATTGTGGCGAACGATCCCACAGTCAATGGGCACGGCTGTACATGAATAGAGCGCCAATCAAGGCCGTACAATTATTGTTGAGAGGTTTTTTCGCTTTTGGCACATAAATAAAATTTATATTCTTTCTAGGCGTATAATTTGGTCGAAAAATGCTGACCTAGTAATCAGCAGATATAGCTTATTACGCTTGAAAAATTGAACCGTAACCTAGTTTCTCTGAAAGAGGCGTGGTGAGACAGAATTGATTTGCACAGCTATAATGGCGTGTAATAGGCTGTAAAATGGCTGAAAAGATTACATGTAATATGACTGATCAGATTTTTTAACTGATATCAGAGTTATCAGACGCTTCAGTCGTATAAATTTTCATTTTTGTTTAATTTCACGACCACTTCAGATTCATTTTATGTGCAGAATTTTCACTTCGAGAAGAAAATGCCGATGAAAAACAAAAATGAACAGAAAGTGAAGCGTCAGTTTTCGCATTACAGAAAACTTGTAATCAACTAAGAAAAGTTCGTTACAAATGAACCTAAATCTCCTAGAACAGGTAGTTCCTAAGGCTTACGTGCACTACTAATGACCTAGTTATTTAAAGTAGTACATATTATTATACGCTGGTAGTTATCCTTTGTGAAAGCGAACGAGCGCTGTTTTCCTGCAACTCTCTTATTCACAGACAGTAATTGACCAATTATGTTTGTATGTAAAAGCGAGGATTACTACTACGGCTCGGATTTTCTAGCGAAGTATTTAAGTTTACATGTAATATGACTGATCAGATTTTTTAACTGATATCAGAGTTATCAGACGCTTCGGTCGTATAAATTTTCATAAAATAAAATTTTCGTAAAAGCGAGGATTACTACTACGGCTCGGATTTTCTAGCGAAGTATTTAAAAGACCTCGGATGAAGAAGTGGAAACATGCTTATTATCCCTTTGCTTTAGTTAGAAAGGTTTATAAGGGTGAAATTCGCCAATGAAATTGAACGGGATCATCGGTTCAAGAGCTGACAGGGTCATTATTTTTGTGACAACGGTTTAGATGTACTAATCGCGATCAAGTTTCATTAATGAAGTTGGTTCTTAACTGAAGCTATGATTTACTGAAAATCCAAATGAAATTATTGATGAAAAAATCGATAGTTTAGTCATAGTATACATAGTATTGACCCTGAACAATAGAAAAGCCAATCGTACATCGCTATTCGTACCAGTTCTACTAATTCGCTTGGATGAGCTAATCCGGGGGGCGACGCCTGCAGATCGCATTAGCCAATTAGACGTGACAGAAGTATGTCATTGTATTGTCAGAAGTATGTGATGTGTGTTCAGTAACACCATAATATTATATCCTTTATTTACTTACAATAAAGTATAATTAAGCGCAAAACATAACTATTGCACTTCGACGTCTTCGTCAATCAGCGCATCCTTTGACGCATATGCTTCTCCCAGGCTCCTCCATTTGTCACGGTCTCCCTCAGTAACACTAGTCAAACCCTCATTTTGGTGCTGATGAACCGAGCGCTGAAAAATAAAAACTGACAGACTACAACTGCTTTTGAATTTGATACTTACTTCTCTATAATATCAAAATAAACAACAGCTTCACTAAAATCTAGAGCAGTGTCCAACGTCATCCCTCTTCTCCGCAATATCACGTAACCTCACTTAGTGCTTAGAGCCTTGTACGAACAATACCAAACATAACTCTGTATGAACAAGATCAAATGTCTGATGCATTGTTTTCTCTTGTCGCCAGCCGAACGAAGGAGCGGACAATCAGGTACTTAGTAGATGACGTAGTTGTGTTTGTACCATTGTGGACGTTTAGTTTTCACTTTTAATTGTGTGTATTATAGATTTACTGGTGGAGGTTATTATTTGAAGATACCCTTTGTCCTTTTGGGGATTCAAAATGTTTTATTTGAGATTTTTTAAACAAATTCCACATCTCATGTTGTCAGGCACACACAACTTTTGTTTTATGTGACATAATTTTCTATTGTGTCTTTGCCCTTTGCATGAATGAATGTATTGTTATCGAATACAAACACAATTGAAATCCTTTTATGTTTAGCATTAACAGATCACTAACTCCAAACTTAGTATTCACCCCATACAACACCATAGTACACAATCATCCTCTTTTCTTTCAACCTTCACAAATTAACTCTTTCAAATCTCCTACAGTTATTCACTGCAAGCGCGACCCACCTTCACGATGGTCGTCGGGCCCATCCGCCCGACTCTGGCTTCGCCGAGCCCGTCAACAATAACATTAGTGAAGACAATAACAACGGGCCGATATCCCTGCGAGAGATGCAGAACATTGCCAACAACAATGCGGCCGCGTACATCGTGAGTGAGAACGAGGAGAGGAACAGAGTCAGCAGGGAGTCGGTGGTGGAGTTTGAGCCTTTGCCGTCTGGGATTAGAGTTGCTGATCCGTTGGAACATTGCGCTGATTGGTTTGGTAAGTTGTCATAGTTATCTTATTACCTAGACTTAAACAGTGATTTGTATTGAGCCAGTGAAACACTGGCCCCCTAAAACTAGATCGTAATTGGGTAAACATTTTCATTTCAATCCAGTTTCAATCTTCACTGGTGTGGATGGAATAGAAGCCACTGCTAATTGGACAAATATCAATATACCTCGAAAATAACCTTGACTACTAACTCAACTATCTGCTTCTAACCTTAAAAACAAATCGTAGTTATGCGATCAATTTATGAAATATCGATAATGCTGGCCGACAGTTCTTTCTGTATACCTATGCATCTTTATTCATCCAGTTCTCGTCGTCTGTTCCTTCTAGTGGTTTTCCGGTCGTTAAGTAGTACCTGTGTAGTATTTCTATGTTTGCTAAAAGAGGATGACGCTTTCTATGGAGATACACAAATTGATATTAACATTGTTTTGGACTGAGAAAAAATAACAGTAGGTGTCTCGGTCCACAACTCCGAAGTCGTGGCTTTGCCCGATATTGTGTTACTTATGTATTAGACATTTACAGCTTCCAAAATGTAAAACGGTAGAACGGGATTGCTTTAGGCGACCCAGGCAGTAAAATAAATCATTGTAACTAAATGGAACGCCACAAAAGTCGTGGCTAAGGACCTCGTAAAAGATAGGGACTACGGTTTATCCACCCTTCGTGGCGGATTTAATCTTTAAAAGAAATAAGTTGTGATAAAACGACGTTTAATTCACTTTAAGTGTCCACAAAGCGTCAAAAATTGTCATCCATCCTCGTCTCAAGGGAAATGAATTGCCAACTTAAAAAGCCTTTAATATTGGGGGCCAAGTGCCGCAATCTGTAAATCAGTGCCTAAGGTTACTTAAAATATTCACCCCGTTATATCAGAAAATCAACCTTAATCTGTTACGGATTAGATTAGTTTTCGATCGACACGTTAAACCGACCTAAGACCTTTCAGACTTTATAGCGGGCACCATTGTTATCGTTCGACCATTACAAAGTTCCCATGACCGATGACTATCACAGCTTAGTTTTGTATAGAAACATACGAACAATACGCTTTGGGTGCAGGCACGCCGGTTTGGGACTTACTGTCCTTGTTTGCAGAGAGTATTAAACTATTAGTTAATAGGTATTTACAGAAATAAATGTCGTTGAAGGATCTTTCTGTCATGCGTAGAAGCAGAAAATATTGGATATGAGGAGCAAAAGCCCCCATACCAACTGAGAGGGCTAAAAGATTTTTAACGTAAATTATAGAATGTCATCTTCATACATTTTCTTATAATTTTATAGTCAGTTATTGTACGTGTGTTTTTCATCGCGGCCGCGCCCACTTCAAACCAGTATGTTTCCATACAAACTTGCATATACGAAGAAACATGCAGCAAATTGATTTTAAATGCACCTAATTTACCTTATTTGGTTTCAGGCGATGAAGATTTCCCCCGTAATCGATTGCAGTACCTAAGAGAAATCGGTAGAGGATGGTTTGGAAGAGTAAGTACTAAGTTATATACATAGAAATGTCAATCGAAATGCAACACGAATCAAATTGAATAAACAGGGTCTCAAGGTGTACTGGTTACTTAAGCTTCTCGGGAATTTCTGGATAACAGCGCAGGGCTTGCCTTTTTGGTGATCCTTGGAAGAAGCCTGTATACAGGGTGTAAACAGACTCTTCACGAAGCCGTCAACCAAGCATCATGTGCATAAATTATAAATATAATATGTAACTTTACGCAAAAATTTGTGCTGGGAAACGACTTTTACAGTAGGATTCAATGTAAAGCACTCAAAAAACAGTGCTGATGGATGGATTCAATAGTAAGGGGGTCCTGGAGGTGTTTAAAGTAAAAATCTTATATGTATTTAAAAAATAACTAGTGAATAAGTTGGAACTTTGACCCCCAAGGTTCCCAGGTATGGTCTAGAACAAAAAAATGATCGCAATGACGGGGAGAACAAGTGCCTTTTGGCTTCGTTAAGAGTCTGTTTACACCCTTTATAGGCCTAGACATGTTCCGGCTATAATGATGATAAAGACGTAGTGGTTCTCTTTTGCCTTAAAGAATTTTGTGAAGACCTTCAGTGAATCAGCCATCTTGAGAAGCTATAATAATATACTAATCTGACTCTATTTAAAATCAATGAATAATAAAAATTCATTTATGTAGAAGATCTTGTATCGGATTTGTATTTCCCAAGCATAAAATAAATATGTATAATTTATGACATTTTATAGGAAACGTAATATAACTAAGACCTGCACCTTCAATTAAATCTTGTATCAATGCCATAATCAATGGTTATGATTAACGTGTTGGTTAATAAACATGAAGATTCGCGATATTATTGATGATTGCTTTTAGCAAAAAATTAATTATGTACTGTACATCAGTAGCGAAGGGTCAATTTTTGCAAGAGGTAAGCCGGATTGGTATCTTTAATGTGATTATTTTATTTGTCTATAGAATACTGACTGCCATTTTTCAAAGGGAAGCCGGTAGGAATCGAGTTCTATGGAACCTTCGCCACTGCTGTACATGTGTATTGACTATTTTTTGTGTTGTAGGCCGACAACTTTTCTTACCAAGGGATACCGTATTACCAAGTACTAACCGAGTTTTGGAGGTTAGATAGGCAGTGGCTCCACATAAAAAACTGGTATTTAGCTGCATCCGGTAAGACTGGAAGCCGACCCCTACAAAGTTGGGAAAAGTCTAGGCAGATGACGACACATGAATACTGTCGATACATACAGATAAAAACAAAACCTTACCAATACCGTATTCTTTGGTATCAAAACAATTTTCGGTTACCTGTTGAGGTTGCTTTGTGGCATAGACTTGAGAAATAGTCTCCAAAAAAGTCCCTAGGACACTGCATAGTCAAGGAACCATCTTCCATAACATTTGCATTTCCCAGAGGATAACCCTAGTCACTGTCAAATTTTATTGTAACGTAACGAAACACGACATAAATACCTGTGACTTATTCTGAATTTGCCATCTACAGGTAGTTGAAGGCGAGTTAGATGACAATGGCTCCACGAGTACTGTAGCAGTCAAGATCCTCAACCAAAACGCGAGCCTGGAGGACAAGGCGCGGTTCTTGGACGAGGCCAGGATGTACCGCGACGTGCGTCATGAAAATGTTCTGGCGTTCGTCACCAAATGCCTGCAGGAGGACCCCTGGATTTTGATATTTGAACTTTGTTCTATGGTAAGCATAGGGTCGTGGGCTGGAGAGCTTAAATTAATAGGTGGATTCTTGTTTCAGAAAAGTTTCTTTGCTGCCTTTGCAGTAGGTAGTTGAAGTGATGGTTTGGCAGTCTTTGGAGTCTAGTGACCAGATTTTTATTCTGTCTGGAATTAATAAAACCTTAAAACTTACTTTACCTAGTATCCGTCAAACGCGGGAAATATTTAGACGAGTAATTTAAAGCCCTCTTACATGATCAGGCGTTTTGTTAGCTCTAGCTCCGTTTTCCGTTGTTTTTTTGGAAAAGTTTTGTACCATCGCTGTGTCCATTATTTACCATGCCATTATCAATTAACAATTTCGGCATTTCTTAAAGAAATCATTATTTCATACGTTTAAATAACTTACAGGACCTCCAACAATACTTGGTAGTGAACCGTCCTAAGATGGCCATCCTGAACGAGGGCGGAGTGCCGCTGCGGCTCTTGTGTGAGGTCAGCTCTGCGCTCGCGCACCTGCACTCGCGCGGCTATCTGTATGGGTATGTATTAACAGACTTTGCAACTCTGACTTTAATAATATAATATCTTGGGACAACCAACACACTGCCATCTGATCCCAAACTAGGCAGAGCCTGTACTATGGCAACCAGACAACTGATAAACATACTTATATATTACTAAATACATACATATTATAGATAAATTTTGTCTTTATTCTAACCATAGATATCGGGCCCAGTATTTGAACCTCACCTAATCTAATAAAATGGAATTCTATCCGTGCAGTCAGCGCCCTGCCTTACCTGATCATTCTCATAAAGAAAAAAAGTGAAGAGGGATCAGGTTATGCAAGCTTAGTAACACCTTTTTTTTATCTGTGGAAATCATCAATGTATGTATGAGGGGTATGTCAGACTCCTACTGACTAAAACCACACGGTATTGATCCTCGTCACCTGGCTGGAGCGCGGCGGTTACACAATTCCCTTCTCCACAACCACCCCAGCAAAGCTTAATAACACCTAACACAGTCATGTGGGCAATTGAAAATTTTGTGCTTAGTACCTTGTGCCCATCGATAACCGATCCCACCCTAGTGCCAAAGAAGCCCCCTCCTCAGGCTACTTTTATAAGAATAGTAAGCCCCAAACGGAAACTTTGGCTGTATCTGTGCAATTAAATCTTCGAATATCTTTATTTGACTTGTGCATTTTTCTTTCAGCAACGTATGGTGCGGCTCTGTGCTAGTGCGCGGTACGTCAGACAATGCACGCGCTGTCCTAGGAAGATATGTATCCGCTGAGCCGCCTTACGACTTGTCTGCGCCAGAATCGCGCATGCATCCACCTGTATACACGGTACTTAGTAATGCATTTTTAAGCGAAAGTTCCTTATCCAACAGCACGCTAAATGACGTTAGGATATTTAAATTTCATCCGCGATTTTTTTTATTTTCAATGATTATTAGGTGTTCTAATTTTGGTCCTCTTTGATATCTGATAGGTAGTCAGTGGCCCGAAAGTCTTGACAACCAGTCTTACCCAGAGGTATCGTAGGTATTACCCAGTACTAACTGGGTTGTGGAGATCAGATAGGCAGTCGCTCCATGTGTATTTCTGATATTCAGCCGTATCTGAAGGATGGATTATTAGACTGGAAGCCGAATCCTATATATTTTGGAAAAAGCTAGCTAGGCAGATGATGACATTAAATTAGCTAGCAAAACATGATGAGTATGGATATCTAATGACAAAATTTCAACTGAATCGGTCAAGTAGATTCGGAAAAATTCGACTGTGACGGACGAACAGGCAGACAACTGAGTGATCCTATAAGGGTTCCGTTTTTTTTTTCAAAAAAGGTACGGAACCCTAAAAACGAAAAGACTAACTCGTAATTTCAATTAACAACTCTTTAGCAGTCGTTGACGTTACCTTTATTTCATATGCTACGGACCGACTTGCAGGCGAAGATTCGTGTTCGCGTTGTCGCGATAAAAGTTCGTGTTCGCTCTATGACGAAGTGCTTGGCCACATCAAAAAAAAACTTCACTACGTCGCGTAAATTCATTTAGCGGAAAACAACATGTTTTTTCTTGGGCTTTGGCTCTTGCGGGTTCCATAAAACTGGTTCAGATTCATAATTTTGTATGAATTCTAATATCCTTTCATGATTAGCAAGTTCAATCATACACGTTCATACCGCGCGGCGTCTCGCAGTCAACTATAGCGCGCGAAGTGTAGCCACCGCACGAACTTTGTCGCGACAAAACCCTTTAATGTGCGGCAATTTACCGACAGCGTCGCGAAGGGCATTCGTATTCGCGAATATGATTCGCGCTAGGACGAATTCTTTGGCCAGACGTGTCGCGACAACGCAAATCTTCGCGTTATCGCGATAGTGTGTCCCCAGCAATACAGCATTTTTGGGAAACGAATTTCAAGCAGCTCTATTGTGAATAAAGGTTTCTATTGTGTGCATTTTTCAATGAAAGGCTATTGTCCTATGACATTTGTTTTATAAATATCAAAGGATGATGCGTAACTTACTATTCAAAACTCCTCAGTTAGCTGAATAGAATCTGCACTTAAACAAAAATAAAGAACATCGTAGTTTGTTTACCTAGTGTTGTAGTAAACATGACTATAATTCTGCAGAAGTGAAAGCATTTTTTTTCTTTTTACATTCCACGCCATTCATACGTGAGCCCAAGATATAACAGCGGTGTCTCGAATTAAGTGTAATGAAAGTTGTCCTTTGACCGCATTACAAGTAGAAACCTAAACTTTTCGTAACTTTTCTTTCGGACTTCAACATAGAAGAAAAAAAATTTAAATATAGCGTACACGATGGAATAACCGCGTGTACGCGCGTTCTGTTTAAGCACCCAATGTGGCGCGTGTGTTTGCGCGTAAGCTGATACGAGCCTATACGTGCAGAAAAATCCGCTGGTGGGTGATGTTCTGTTTTTGAATCACGTGTTTGTGTGGCAGGCGGCAAGCGAGTCCTGGGCGCTGGGCGCGCTGCTGTGGCAGGTGTGCGTGTGGGGAGCCGCGCCGCCCGCGCTGCCGCCGCCGCCGCCCGACCTGCCCGCCGTCTACCGGAACCATCTGTGAGTACAGGCACTGCTTCCCAGTGCATACCGGTATCAGGTGTATTCACATAGAAACACTAGAATTTTGTGACGGTCAAAAAGAATAAAATCAATATAATGGGTACATGAACACATACATGAAACATCAGAAGCTAGGTGCACGGTTTATATTAGAAAATTCGTTTCCTTTGGAGCCGACAAGAAACACCAAGGAATTTTTTTTCTTTGCCTAAATTGTCCCACTGCCTGGTAACGGCTTCCCATGGTTACCGTTTTAAAAATATTTACCTTATTTTTATATTACCTTTATACAGTGTTCATGACCTACTTTACAAACTGTCCTATTTGTTCTAGCTACCAAGTAATGCAGCTATGTTGGAGCCCCAACCCGGAAGCCCGGCCCACGTCGTCGCAAGTGCACGCGCTCATCAACCACCTGTACACGTCTCACCGCGACAGCAGCCAGGCGCACAGCGCGCAGGACGACGGCTACGGCAGCGCCGACTTTGAGGAGCGCTGGCAACGCCTCAAGCCTAACAGCATCCCTAAGCTCGACGAGCATAGAGCCATAGTCCACGCACCATCTACTTCCATGGCCTCCCACTTCACAACCTCCGAGCAAGATCTCAACACGAATGTACAAGACTCCCTCAGTGTGGACATGGACACAGCCGTCTCGCGATCCAGCAGCATCATGTCCGACAAAGACATGTCCGTACAAATCAAATCGGAAAGCTTGACCAATCTCCACGGTTCGCTAGAAGATGTCAGGAACATCTACCTCACACACAACGAAACGGCCGCGCTTGAATGTCATCAAGGAAATATAAGTCTCGAAGATGCTAGAGAAAAGGAACAGGACAGGTCTGACGCCTCAATGGATCCCTGGCTCAAAGACATCATTGCTGGCAGCACTGATGACGTTAGCTACTACAAAGATGTCAGCGACGTTATGAAGAATCTCGATAATATACTGAACTCAGAAAAGACTTCAAGTTCAGAGTCCAGCCACCAGGCCAGCCCCTCTAGAGACAATCTGAGCTTAGACTGCAAGAAAGATTACCCGATGCAATCCAGCATGGTCAAGTCCCCTGGAATTACGAATTTCCAGAGCATTTTAGATACTGGTTTTGGTTCTAAATCAGAGAATGCTGAGACGGGCGAGGACGATGAGCTCGACCGGGATACTATTGGGACTCTGAGCCACTCGTTCGAGCGACACAGCGAGCTCGACACCGCAAGTCAGCACACACTCGAGAACCTCACGCCAGACACACCAATCAAAGACATAGACGTCGTGTCAAGAATTGAAATACAAGTCCAAGTAGAAAGAGTTACACCCAATGTTATAGTTGATGATAAAACAGTGGAATCTGTACATCAACACACTGAATTGCCAAATGATAACAAAATAGTAAGTAGTGATAGTGAAATACCCAAGCTGAAGGAATTATGTGTAGCGTCGATACCTAGTGCTAGTGATAACGAACAATTGAACGTTAGAAAAGACTGTCAAACATCATGTGATAGTAACTTAAAAGAAATAAGTACTGATATTAAGAATGAAACTAAGTCAATAGAAGATGTAGGGAAGCTGAGTAAAGGTACGCCTCATGAAGTAGGGAGTAAGGATTCTTTAGATAAGAGCGAACTGGAACAAATGGTAGATGATATATTCTTGCCTATAATGGAGCATGGAATATCAACTAGTGAAATAGATCAATCAAGCGAAGAATTATCTGAAGGGAAGCAAGGACAGAAAACTGTTGAAGATGTAATATCTGATACAAACGTCGAAAGTGATACTGAAGAAGTCCTAGTTAGTGATCTCATAAAAGTAACTGAAAGTACGAAATCTCTTGAAGACTCGAAAGAGGATAGTTTAGGAGAACTGAGCGACTTAGAGCCCTCAGATCCCCTTTCTCCCGAACAGACATCTGAACCAGTACAAAGTATGAATATTATTGAAAGTTCTAACTTGAATGCCACAAAAGAGACTGAAATACCAACAATTGTAATAGAGGAAGTAAAATCCCCATCGCCAGAATTGCCACCTGAAATAGTACAAAATATTTTTAAGGAAGAAAATGAAAAAGAAATTGCCACTGTAGAAGAGCAAATTGAAAATGCAATGAAAGAAGAAGAAAAGGGAACTATTGCCAGTAGAATAGAAGAGGACAAACACCAATCTGCAACTACGTCCGATGAAAGTAATACTGAAAAACAAGTATTCAATGAAACAGCTGATTATGTTAATAATCAAACTCGACAAGATGCGAAAAATTATTCCAATGTTGTCATAAAATCTGAAATAAGTATTTCTAAAGAAGTTTCAGATTTCATTAAGGAAGAAAGGAAGATTGCCCTAATACATGAAGTAAGAAACGTATCGAATGCCGGAGTAACTTTGCCAACAGAAGATGTAATAAAAAAAGATTTCGATGTAATAACTGAAAAAGATCTGGAATTTTCTTTACAAGAATCACATAAAACAGAAAATGTTGTGCCACAGGCTAAAAGTAATGTTTTAGTTGAAGAATCAACAGTGGAGAATACTGTTGGTTTAGAAAAAGAACTCAAGGATGCCAATATTTCTGACGATTTAAATGTGTTCAATAAGGTTGTCCCTTTAGTTGAAGTTGAAACAACCACTGCACCTTCTAATGTGGAAGCTATCGAAAAAGTTCGAGAAACATCTGTTGAATTCGCAGAAAATGAAGAATCTATCGTCGACGAAGAAGTCGTTGAAGTTTCGAACAAAACCTTTACTACAACTGAAGAAAATGCTCACAAAGACATCCCTTTAGTAACTGATGTAGAGAAAAATAATGCTGATACTATTGCCGTTATCAAAATGGAGATAGGTGAAGGTGACACCACTAAAGACGAAACAAAAAGTGCTTCCCAAGAGTCTTTGTCCAAAATTGAACAAACAGTGTACGAAAACTTTCCCGTCCCTAAACCAGACCAAAATGAAGAGTCTATAATATCTGTTATAGCTAATGTAACCGTAGAACCAGCAAAATTTGATGATGATATTGATGAAGAGGTTACTATCGAAACAGATGAACCTATCAAAGATTCTATGTGTTCTGTCAAAGCGGAGAATGTCAATGCATCACCTATTAGAGAAGCTATTGTCCCTAAAATGCCTGTTTCTGAAGAGAATGATAAGAAATCAGTTGATGATAATTTATCTAGATCTAATAATGTACTGACTGAAATCGCAGGGCCGTCGAACCCTGTATACATGGATCTTATAAACGATACGACAAATAACGACCTTTTAAACGATTTCGCCTTAGATAGTAACGTAAGAAACGTCATCAAATCCTGTCTTGAAGGTTCTACCACAGACAACACAACATGCTCTATGGTCAGGAACGAATCTACTGAGTACCTAGATCTACCCAGTTTTGGGGCGAAGGAGGTTGATAACTTCTTGCACATGGAAAGAGTTTTCAATAGTCAGAATGCTGATGTTGTATCAAGTACTCCTCTAACAAGTGACAGTTCTCAAGTTAATAGTACTATTGAAAACTCAGTCAAAGAAGAAACTCAATTACTATCAGAAACTAAAGTTCCAGCAGATTATGGTTTGGGGACGTCTTTTACTAAATTGGAACAGAAATATGTGCCTGATAGCTTGAGCCCGTTTGAATCGCCAACCAAAAGTCACCATACGGACACGTATGATGAAAACAGCTCAGTAGTTCTAGGCCCTTTTGAAAACTGTACCTTAGAACTCTTCAAAGGAGTAAAATCAACTGAACTAGTTGACTTACCGAAAGAAGAACTACTAGCATTCTCTTCAAACTTCAGTGAGATGAATCTCGAAACCCCATCTCCGTTACGAGACGGTAATTTTCTAAACGAAGTACCTGACATATTGCATGATGATCTACAGTTCGATGATATTCAAAGTCTAAGCGAGAAGGAGTCAGACCCTCAGACTGAGACAGACAGCGGGAATTCCGGTACTGAGAAGCGAATCTCGCCCTTAACGCCTCCTAACTCACCTGGAATATTTCTCGCATCTACATCGCAGCAGAAATACGTCGTCGATATAGATCTAACTCCTGAACCAGCACCTGTGTCACAACCAGATCTATCTTTACAAAAAGAGATAGAATTAAACCAGATAGAGTTACAAATTACTTCAAAGCTAGCAATGGCAGAGAATGAAAACAACATGAATATCGAATACTCTGGTCCGTTGACAGTTGAAGGTATAGTTTCTGATGAAGAGAATATGATGATCAGGGAAAGTGATGCGTTGCCCGAGTCTTATTTGGCGGGTAATGGAGGGTCTGTTGAAGATTTGAGAGAAAATTTGACGTTAGATGAAGAGTGCGTTAAAGCGTTAAGGAATGAATTGGAACTGAAGTTGCCTTTGGCTCAGGTGAGTTATAAAACCTTAGCAACACTAATACCCTATTTCTGAATGGTTTATTAACGTGCAAACCAACTTACAGACTGTCAAACTCAAGTTTACTGCTGTGATTGAAATAACTAAAGTCAATCATTTGACATTGCAAAATCTGTTCTGTCGCCAAATGAATAGCTAAGTTTTAGGTTCATTATTGATTTTCGACAAGTTAAAAACGTAAATTCACGCCAATTACAAAGAAACTTAAAAAAAAAATGGTTTCCAATTTGTGTTTAGACACTAGTTGTAAAATTTTATCATAGCGTCCTATCAAAGTTTGTTTATATTGATTATTTTTAAGACTGCAAGTGCAGTGATTCATAATATTATCATGTAATTGACTATCCACTGATAAGTTTACATTGGGAATTACCCTCATAATATGCGTAATGTGGAAAAATAGATGTTGCATACACACGGAAATACTCCAGAAAAAAACAAAAATAATCCTTATCTGGGATTAAAACTTATCGATCGTTCAGTTTGTATGTTATTGTTCGTATCATACGGTGGCAGTCGATCGCGGGAAATGGTTAATTTACCTTATCCTTGTGCAGTGATAAACTATACTTATCATTTCTTGTTGTTAATAATAACACTATATTTTTAAACAAAAACGTGTTTATTTCCAAACTTAATAAATTCCAATATCATTAAAAATAGCTGTGTTAAACGATCTCTGTGTCTACAAATTACCTATCTGATAAACAAGGGGAGTTTTTTATGTGTCATTTGTGTAGCGGCACACACGCTAAACGCACTTTGAAAAAATGCGTTTGGAATTGTCAATGGAAGATCTGAAACAGGTAATTTATTTCTCGATTTTGCGTTTATTTTTAATATGAAGATACATTTCGATCACTGTGTTCCCAATTTGTATGATGCATATTTCATAATACGAAAAAATAACACATTGATAAAGAAAAATAAACCTTTTTGTTCAGTTAGGTCAGTTAGGTATTCAATAACACAATCCCGCTTATGACTCGTCTTATAAGTATTTAAATCCGAGCGTAAATTTTTCGACACTGTCCACAGTACTGGCAAAATGTAAAGCTTGGGGAAATAATTAATAAATAAATTGACTATGTTGCACAACTTACTGTATATTCAAATCACAACTGTCATCTTTTAATAGTTGTATGAAATGACTATATCACGGCATACTGTCTTAGGGTGTCAATTTGCTTAACAATTATTCCCCTGACTCTACATACAGCATACTTATATTTCTTAAGTTTTATTTACAAAAAATCTTCTTTAATGTCACGCACAGGTAGCTGCGATAGAGCCTCCATGCGAACAGGAACAAGAATGGCCGGCAGAGTTACCGCCGCCGCCAGAACTCATCGTGAGCTACCCTGGCGCGTTGAGTCCCATCGCCGAGGAGACCGGACTGCAACTGTCGGCTTATGAGAACGATATGAACTGTAAGCACATCATTATTTTCATTATAATATAGCATGGTCAAAAATGGAATAAGTCTTGTTTTCAAATTATAGTCACTCAAATACAGGGTGTAAACGGACTCTTCACGAAGCCGTCAACTCCTTAGTTGACGGCTTCGTGAAGAGTCCGTTTACACCCTGTATTTGAGTGACTATAATTTACATAATCCCGTAATTTCCGTTTTACATAATCCTTATTATGTATAGTCAGCGTCACGATGTGGGTATCCCTATTGAAAGTACCTACGTTCCCAACTGGGTTACCCAATTGATCCAGCCCACCGTACATCAAACTAAGTAACTTTACGCAAAAATTATTGCTGGGACACGACTTTTTGTTTTGGGGTAAATTATCAAGTTTTACGGTAGGACTCCATGTAACGTATTCAAAACATTGTGCTGATAGATGGATTGAATAGTACGGGGGTCGTGAAGATGTCTTAACCCTTAAATGCATCATTTAAAAAAATAACATGCGAAACTGTTATTTTAAAAAAAACTTGTGAAAAAGTTGGAAATTTGACTCCAATGTCTCCGTAACTAGAAGGTTCGGGGAGAACAAGTGCCTTTCGGCTTCTTTAAGTCTTTTTACGTCATTTAAAAATTGTGAAAAATGTGTTCAATCTCTTATTTGAAATTACTGAATAATCATCATAAGCTATCAGCTTTTTCTCGACAGGCACTGGAATAAAAATGTATTAAACTAGTTTGATTATGTCTACTAAATATTAAAAGTGCAGACCTATTATATCAATGTCAATGTTCTCGAGCTGCCTTGCCTAATAACCACAACTTCTAACCCCGTCCCCGTCTCCTTCCACAGGGAACCTATCAACCCGCACAGAATCATCAGAGAGCTACCCTGAACCCTGCAACAACAGTACTGATGACGTCACGGAGTTGCCAACAGGCGCCCAGAGCGGCACTCACGAACACTCCACATACACCATCGAACAGTCACGGGACCCTTCGAAAGATGGGGCCAAGGGATCCCGAGATAACACGTATACTGTGCACAGGGATCTCGACCTTGTTAGCAGTAGAGAGTGAGTATATATTTGTTTGTAGAAATTGAGGAAGCTGTAATTGATGTTGGTAAATATTGATGAAGGTTGCTGAACTAACAATATTGAACATTCCCGACTTAACGTTTGATTGTAATCATCGATTCAATTGTTAAAGCTTATAATATGAATCAGTTTTACTGACTCTTTTTTTATATATAGGTATATAAAAAAATGTAACACCATGGCCGAAGTACCGAGTTTACTGAATCTCTTGGTGCAGCGAATTACTGGACTTTCTATGGCATTTTGGCACAATTAGGCTACAAAACTATTGTGTCATGTTACATCAAAAGAATCATATTTTCTTTGATGTGCATTAAACATTTAATAAAAGAATACCCTGACATAGTAAGCTATGGAATGTATAATTAAAACATATCGAAAGCGAACGATCATAAGCGTCGTTATCTAATAGGTTATTTAAATCGACTCATATTGAAGACCGACACGCAAGCTATTCGATTGCGAAATTATGCGGCGTTAATTAAAACGTTAAATACGCGTAACAGTCCGCCAATTAGCTCCTACACGTCATTCGAAACTGCAGAGCTTCAAAACAGGTGCGTCAAACTCTAATCAATAAATTATCCATTTACAGAATTACAATGAGCGCAGACAGCTTAAACGCCAGCCCTTTTAAGAAAATTATACCCGAAACCGAATCGCCGATCGACGACAAAACGTACACGAAAGAGGAGGAGAAAGAATCTTTAGAGCGAATATCGCAAGTGTCGCCCTTTCTCTTGAGCCCCACCACCGACACCTCCGCCCCCAGCCCCGACCTCGACAATGCCACGGGAGTGTCCACCTTATCGAAAACTACCCTCCCCACGGACGCGAAGCACTCCAAACCGTCCGAGACACAGTGCCTGTCCAAAGCCACTAGCATAGACTCGTGGTGCTCCAACGACACTTTATACAATGTTGAGGAGAATTTCGACGACCTTGCCATGGACCCGGACGTAGCAGAATTCGAACCAGAGAAAGAAGAAGGCAATAGTGAAAGCACGGACACGTTAACCCACAATGATGATGAAAAGGAAGCCAGCCATTGCTCCACCTACATCATCCACGACAGCAAGTCTGATGCCTGCGAGACTTTTTCACCAGACTCAATAACCGCCAACGATAACTATACGTATACGAAAGTGAAGACTGATAACGCTGGTACAACGCCGTCCGTTTTAACAAAGTCAGACTTGAACGATTCTACAAAGAACACGACAAAGGACCTCGCCTACGGTACACTTATGTCAGGGCTGCCCTCGTACTCAAATTGTACCACAGAGGTCGCTTCAGGATTTGACGATTGGAAGGTGGCCCAACCAGAGATGATTAGAAAATCTCCAATGCCGGGGGATGCGGATATGACGCCACCGAACCCAGCTGAAGATAAGGTGACCGATATCACAAGCCCGCAGCTTGTATCCGAACCTTGTCTAAATAAAATGGAAAGTGTCGACATATCTTGCCTACAAGACAATCTGATAGATAGCCACAATGGCACAGAACTACCAGAAAGTCAAGTTGTTTTAGGTCATACCGACAGCTCGGACTACCATTACAGGAATATGGAGCCGTCGGTAACGAGCACACCGCTCACCGACCTCATCGACGACGCTGACAACGTGGAAGGCATCCCCATGAGACTACCCGAAGTTAACACGGACTCTCCCGAAGACAGCGTCAACTTCCAGAACTTCCTACAGTCTGCTGAGGTTAGACCACAAGATCTATCCTCCAACGCGAGCAATGAATGTGCCCACCAAGACACAGAGGTGCTGCTAGAGGGAGACAGCAAGACTTTGAGCAGAAACAGCAACAGAGATAGTCTGGCTGTATCCGAACGCACGCCGACGTATTCCGACTTCGAAAACTCGGCGGTAACGAAACCTCAAGACGTCAACTCGAAAGATAAGTCTAGTCAGAGTATGGAGAGCGGAATCAGTTCGGAGGATTTTCAGAGGTTTGAGAGCTCAGTAAGGAGTCGTCCACAGGACCTGTCATCATTGATCGACGCCAGCTCCCTGCTCCTCAAGAGCGAGAGGATGTCAAGTGAATTCGCCATGGGTTCGCTGGCCACAGATTTCGATCAGACTAGTAAGTCAGAAAACCAAGAAATCGCGAACGAGCCTCAATCTCAAACGAGTCCGCCTATCGTTACGAATTTAAATGAATCTCACAGCTTAGTTAATTTTAGAGAACCCAATTTTTTAATAAATTTCGATGCTGACGATGAGACAGAGCAACCGCATTCGATTATTATAACCGAAACTACGATGGATGCGTTCAAGGAGAATTCGAACAGGAGTTACGACTCTTCGGACGTGAAAATCGTAGATGTGAATCATTCCTACGATCCCCACACTAGTAGATTTCAAGCGCGCGACGATTTCGAGAAACTACTAGAAAACAAAATTAATGGGGAATTCGATTTTAACGAAGAAGAGAATTTGATAAACTCTGAGCATTTATCGCCGAAAGTCGAAACAGTATCAGAGAAAACGGACACAACAGTGAACAGTATATTTCTAACAGAAATACACAGAGCGACCCCAAACACTTCGTATAAATCGAGCGACAAGAAAAGTCGTAAAGTGAACGAAGTAAACTGCAATGGCGGTAGCGAGAAATTCGCTACAGTCCACTTTCTCAACGAGACCTTTGAAGAATTGATCGAGAGTAACGTAGATGATGATACAAAAGACCTGAAGACTGAAGAACCACCGAGTGAAGGAGTAGACCTCGCCCAAGAACGGGTTCAAACCCCTGAAACTCCCTTACTAGAAGAAATAGAAGTTCTAGAAAGTCCTAAAGAGTCGAAGAGTATAAAGGATGAACTGCAAGAGATTGGTGAGCTAACGAATGGAGTCGCAGTAGAGAATGATAGGATGACAGTAGTTACGGAAGATTTTCTGCAGAATGAGAAGAAGTTCTGTACGCTAGATTCGTATTTTCCGTTGCTGAGTGATATCAGATTCACTGGTGAGTTATCTTTCAATTTTTATTTTTAATTGTGGCAAATTTTTATTTTTTGCGGAAGTAGCTTATTTGTCCAGTTGACTATTAGACATGGACTTCTAGGTTCGATACTCAGCAACACTTGAACTCTAGTTGTTCAGCCTTTTAATAAAACTCCATAATAACGCTCACGTTTCAAAGCACCGTAAAGGCGTTGCCTTTGGAAGGGGATCAGCAATTAAAAATAAGAGCTGACTTCGATCTGTTCCCAATTGATCAAAGTCCAGTTGTTGTTGTTGAATATCAATTTGGAACAGTCGAGGCATTCTGGTATATTCCATTACAAAAATATTGATCACTAGTTATCCATACACAACCAAACGTTGAGAGATATTGTTAGGCAAGAAAGTTAAAAAAACTGGCCAAGTGCGAGTCGGACTCGCGAACGAAGGGTTCCGTACCATTATCTATACAACTTTAGACAAAAATTACGTTTGTTGTATGGGGCCTTTTTTTACGGTTGTAAATCATCAAATGACTTCTCCCGCTCTGGGCAGAGCGGAAGGGAGTGTCAGACTTGTACTGACTAAAACCCATCCATGTTCCTACCTTGCCCTTTGTGTTCCAGGGTCGCGGTATCTCTTTCGAGTTGTATGGGGCCTTAAATATTTATTTTATTTTAATTTAACTATTTATTTTTAAAGTGAGTATACATCTAAATATTCTGTGAATATTTCAAGCGTCTACCTATAGCCGTAATTAATATCGAGCAAAAAAAAACTGCATAAAATCACGTTCGTTGTATGGGAGCCCCCCTAAAATATTTAGTTTATTCTGTTTTTGGTATTTGTTGTTATAGCGGCAACAGAAATGCATCATCTGTGAAATTTTCAAATGTCTAGCTATCACAGTTCATCAGCCTGGTGACAGACAGACGGACAGACCGCGGAGTCTTAGTAATAGGGTCCCGTTTTACCCTTTGGGTACGGAACCCTAAAAACTAAGAACATTCTACCCTTCTTCCAGGCCCAGCCACAGAAATAATGAGCACATCATTTACCCAAGACTCTCCGACGGAGCCCACGTCACCCGAGAGCGCAGACAAGCGCGACACCGCGGCGGAGCTGCTGAAGGAGTGGGACAGCGACTCCGACTCGCACACCAGCAACTCTTCCAGCGGCGAGTTTATATGGAAGGTGAGTGTGTGGTGTGAGTTTGGTTAGGTGTGACTTGGTTCAATTGGATATTGTTAGTGTTATTATTCGAAATTGAAGCCTTACTTGAATTCGGGGTTATGCTTTGCAACTAGCTTCTGAGGATTCAAAAGTGCTCATGTAGGTTTCTGTGAAACAACATAAGGAAAAAATCCAATAAATGGGGGTAATCCTCTTAATGAAAGAAAGTTAATTATTAAACTAATTTTAATAAAAAAAATATATTATTAATAAATAATTGATTAATAAAATATATATTTAATATAAAATAAAAAAACATATAATTCTAATTATAAATGAATATATAAAAATATTAAAAAAAAACATTATTTTTTTAAACACTTGGTCCTGATGTTAAAAAATAGTCTTTGCAAATGCAAGATTTCTTACTGGATAAATGATAATTTATCCTTTTTTTTTGGTTTGAATTATTATGTGTGCGAAAGTTGCCATCTTACGTTACTGGTTTAACTTCTTTATTGTACAGATTAGAAAAGCAACCAAGGCGGAAATAGTAAATTGCAAGGATCTCCTGTAGACAATATTAGACTAGTTAGATCTAGTAAGTGAGTTAAATTAGATAATGACAAAACAATGAATCTGGGATCTCAAGAACATAGACAAAATAATACCTTACAATCACATAGTAACCAAGTCACACACATCCAAACATTGTATCCTAAAATCTGTGCCGGTGTGAGATTTCGCGGACTACTGTGACTAAAGCAATGCTTTACAACATGTGATTAATGTAATGGTGTGGATACTCTGTAGTTTCTCCCTGCTTTGTGTTGGTCAACTACCATATATCTAGATATGTGATGACGTTTAACTTGACAGCTCAGTGCAAAAATATTGGCTATGGTTCCCATAGACAATACTTTTGTATTTTTTTCTTTGTAACTAACTTGTACATATTATACTAAAATATTTCGAATATCTTGTGTGTCCCCACTCCGAGCTTATGCGCACAATTGAAATTCGGCTTTTAGCATTGGAAAGAGCATTCCAAAGCTCACAGGTGAGGTTGAAGTGTTTTTTTGGTCCAACGAGGAGCCCTTTCTACACTAGAAGACTTCTAAATGAACGTTATATTATTGCGCAGTTGAAGTGTCAACTCTCTGCGCTGTGCTGAACGCTAAAAATGTAACACTGCGCTTTTATTTAGACGCCTAGCGATAACGGGTATGGTGGGATTACACCACATACAAGGTGTAAACGGCAACCAAGCATTCCGTACTTCAAAGTAACTCTACGCCCAAATTATTGCTGGAAATCAACTTTTTTTTTATGGGTGAAGCATCACAGTTTAGGTACAGTCAACAAAATAGATAAGTATCCAGGGTCGAAAGATATAATTGTTTTTTTCTTAAAAACCGATCGATGTTTTCGAATGAAATTAGAAAAATAAACAATTGGTTAAATTAATTCAATTTCATTTGAAGATGTGCAACAGTTTCTAAAAAAACTGCAACTATATCTAACGACCATGGATACTTATCCATTTTGTTGACTGTACATTAAGACTCAATGTAATGTTTTTTTTTACGACCGTTATAGATTGACATGCAAATGCTGAAGTTTGGCCACAACTTGATGCACAATTTTTCTTATAAAATCCCATAGAGCTGTCAAATTAAACTACTAAAGAACTTATAATGCAATTCCAATTATAATAAATTCGTCCTATGCTTCTCTGAATAAAGTATAGCTCCCCGTAATTGTATTTATGCAGATGTACACGAAGCCATTGCTATGCCCCGATATGGTCGCTTGTGTTGGCTTGTGGGAGAAGTGACGTCAATGTTAATAGAAATAATAAAATACATCATAAACTTAAGCCTTTTTCCCATGGGTCTAAACAGAAGCTTTAAACTACAGAACTCTTTATGAATTTTACTATAAAATTTAATAAAAAATTAAAAACACTTTAATGATAAACGATGTAATAATGCACTGACCTCCAAAAAATGGGGTAAGGGAGTTTATGATGTCGGTTTTAAAGAAAGATTCATCACAATTCAATGTTAAAATTTTTTGTTACAGAACTATTCTTTTAGTTATTGATAGTTGTAAGTACATAATATTCATAGGAAAAGTTGACTCATACTAAATATAGATAAATTCATAATGTTTTCTATATAAATTGTCATATTTGGTAAAATTGAGGTAAAACATCATACAATTGCGGTTTCTACATTTTGTACTATCTGTATATTAATTTGTATAGTGTACATAATAAAGAGTATTCTAACTCTTCTTCCGCTTAGCATTGTTCCAACTATTTCAGGGTCCGCTTCCAATCTAACCAGATGCAGAATACCAGCATCCTTTTCCTTACTTAATATATATTTATATATATAATATTATAAATGCGAAAGTAAGTTTGTTTGTTTGTTACCTTTTCACGCCTAAACCACTGAACCGATCGTCCTGAAATTTTGCATATACGTTGTCAGGTGTACAGAAACCGACTAGTCCCGAGGAAAACAAAAAAACGTTCTTATGCTAATTGATGGCACCACGTGTCTGTCAAATCATGATTGATTTTATATTATTACAAGCAGAGTGTAACCCGAATTGATTGTCAAATTCTAAACTAACGCGAGCGAAGCCGCGGGCAAAAGCTAGTATTATATACAGCAACTGTCTATCTATCTGACTTCCACATACCCAGTTACTGGGTACTACGATACCCCTTGGTAAGTCTGGTGTTTAGACTTTCCGGCTTCTGAATAACCGTAGCGACTGTCAAACATCTCCAAATGACAGCCAGTGCCAACAGCTTAACTTAGAAAAGAGTATTCTGTTATGTAAAAATGACGTCACTCTCTCACAAAGTACACAAGTGGTACATGTATATAAATATGGGTGTCGGTGTGGTGTGCATGTGACGTGACTTGTGTGTGTGCTAGGACGGCGACGGCCACGAGACCGCGGTCGTGCCATCCACGCACTTCGACCACGTAAGTCTTTATCTCCTTTGTGTTTATGTGTGCCTGGTACCTTTATGTTGCTTGCTTGCTTAACAGGCGCTTCACTTTTCCTTCATTATACCTTTCATTTCACCCGAAGTGAGACGTCTGAACTCTAAAATGTACGAAAAAATTGAGGGATTCAACATTATTGGATTTCGGTATTCGTCTTTCGAATGATCGAAATGAAACGAGCAGACGGTTCAGTTCTATGTAATTTTGTTTTTGTCGCGTGAACATGAAATGCCACAAAAATTAAGTCTCCCGAGTGAAGCGTCTGATATCGTCTCTATGGAAGGCTGGTTAAATTGAATGTTTCTGTGGTGTCGAATTAAACAATTGTTTGCTTGACTGGTTTTCCTTTTAGAACTTGTTCATGATTTTCCCTTAATACCTACTTTGTATAAATATTTTTTTCTGCCCATTTTACAATTTAATCAACATTTCAACACAATCTTTTGTTCAGATTCCATTTTACAATGCTTCCACAGTTTTTACCTCTGACAGCATTAAAAATAAAGATAACTATTAATTTGAAAGAGTGCAGTGCAAATCAGAGTTAAGAAATCTGTGAAAAAAAAACTTCATTTTGTGTTTGCATTTGTCTGTTATCCGACATGCTTTTAGTTATTAACTTAGATGTTCCTTCAGTAGTTTACGTATCCATTACAACACATTATCAACTCATGAACTATCGTTTTGCCTTGCAAGTCGTATTGTACAACACAGAAGAAATCATTTTGTAATATTCAGTTTGAATCATTATAATTTCTTGCTGTAATACTCATCATAGTCTTGTTCTGTGCATATCGGGGTCGTCGTTTAGTCTCATTGCGGTTGAAAATCTATTTTCATTTATGAATAGTTTAAACGAGCTTAGTAACTTTACTTTGTCACTTGAAATAGTAAAATTTTCAGAAAGAGTGGAAAGAACCCGTTTCTATTTACTTATGTCTTGGTTACATGAACCGGGTACAGTAGCAAAGAAGGGCTAAGCCGTATAACTTGGCTTAGTGCTTGAGACATGCATTCGGTCGAGTGCACTGTTTGTTTCTGCTCTGTCTCGCCGGTGTACTTTCACGAGCACTATAATGTATACACGTAACAACTTATAAAAGTTATTTTTCCTACTGTATTGATAAACGTTTTACGTTTTCACGAACAAATTGAGACATATGAGAAAATCGCTTTTGAATTTTGCTTAGTGTATACATTTAGTGCTACGATACGTGTTATAAAGGCATTAGTGATAGTCCAGCACAGCTACCACACTCAATTACTAAACTCGAATAAACTAATCATCATCACTACCAATAAGTTATACAAATATAACTTTGAAGTCCACATTCCACTCACAGCAGCGAACAGGCGAATCCCGCAACAACAGCGGAGGGGACCGCCACGGGTCTCCGCCCGGCGGGTCGGCGGGCTCGGGGGCTTCAGACGCGTCCGCGGACTCCGGCTCGGGCTCCGAGGGCGACGAGGTGGAGTTCGTGCCCTCCTCGTGGGACTGCCGCGCAGCACCCGCCAAGTCTTCGCTAAGGAGCTTGGAGCAGGCTACGCCCGTATGTATTGAAACTTGAGTGAACATGAGAACATTTTGTGTAGGAATCAAAATGGTTAAAAATAAAGGAAGCCAAAGAAATGATAGATCATAAATACCACTAACAAATTGAGGTGAGAGCAAGGAGATCAGTTGCGTTTACCTCATTAATACCAAATCCAGATCACTAACGCTTGGGCATAACTACAAGTTACAGAATTATTTGTGGCCATTCTTCATAATTAAATACCACGTCCCGAAAGGTTCCGGTCAACTATATGGCAGATAATTGCGATAAGAAAGAAATCTCTGGTAGAGAGCCTAAATAGGATTGCAATGTTGAAATTTGATGCACTGAGCAGAGTGTAAAACCAACAGTGGCTTATATTTAATATTTTATTTATACATGTAGATGTCGTAAAAAAAATATTAAAAAAATATCTAAAAATAAACCGCTGCTTAGCTGTTTTTTTTGAAGTGGGTTATTATTTACAGTAAAATTTATATGGGACTCAATAATCACGGAGAAATGTTCAAACACTAAAAAAAAAATAAAGCCGTATATATAAACTCCTCCTTTTTTGAAGCCGGTTATTAACGGGTTTAGTCTCGTGATTCCCTATCCCCAGAACACTACTTTCCAAGCCAGATATTCAGTCAGAACGCAGCACCATCGAGTTCACTGCCGGTAGACCATTTTTTACCCTTATTCCCTGACTAATAAGGTTGAAAGGTCAGTGAGCGTGGTAGTATGTCATTTAATTTATAAACACTAATGACTAATATGATTAGGTTGCTAACTAAAGCGATCAAAAATAAGGAAGGAAAATCTAGTGTTTATATTATTTATAACACATTACATGGTTGATTATGTGGTAATATTATATTTATTTGTCATAGTACGATGTAAGTTTGAAATGTTCAGAAAGTGAACAGAGCGCGTTAGAATAGTAGTTGTTTTGTTGCTAAATTATAAATATTGTATTCTGCAAAAGAGAAGATAATTAAATTACCTTTTAGTGTAACTGCAGGCAGTGTCAAAAAGGATATAGAACTCAAGTGACAAGTATGATTAATATTTTATTTTGTCAACTTTATGTCACAAAAGTAGTGGGAGAAATTCCATATAAGCTTTTTTTTTTTAATAACTACCAATTTCCCTATTGATAAATCAATCAATCAATAGAGAAAACTCTCGAACATTTGAGAGTGAATCGTTGCTTCGTATGCAATATAGAAAATAACTTCAATTTAAATCGTTACTCTTGTGTGCTCTTTTTTGGTTGGATCTTTTCGACAGGTCAATAATATCAACATTTTATTATCATCTAAAAGACATCCACTGGTTCTCATGCACGGGCCTCTCAAAACCATTTCAGTAATGTATTTGCCAGAAAGGTGAAACATACAGGGTGTAAAAAGTTCAATCACAAAGGCGTTAACTTATTAGCATTCCGTACATCAAACTAAGTACAGATCGCAGCAGGTAAGTTGAACCAAAATGGCGGTCGTCCGTGCTGGTACAATTATGGATTGAGACCCGAAAATGTGTGTGACCTTGAATGCGCAGTAACACATTATGGGGTCTCAATCGGTCTCAATCCATGATTGTACCTGCGCGGACGACCGCCATTTTGGTTCAACTTACGTGCCATGATCTATAACACTGTCGAAAAAATATTGCTGGTAAACGATTTTTTTTTAAGTGAACCCGGTATACGAGGTGTACATATACATATTTAGGCGTTTCAACATTAGGAGTTCTCCGGACTGCAAGGTCCTTCATGTCGCATATTCTATCTCGTAGTGTAACTTGACGTATTTTCCAGGACCACAAGAAGCGAGTAGTGTTCAAGCGCCAGAAGTACCACTGTGTGTACGAATACCCGCGTGAAGCAGCCGATATCGAGGCGCATTCACCCGCCGCGTATCTGCCGGACTTGTCTACATACTCAGGTATTTTCAATATTTATCCTTATGTTCTAAAGTTTTATTTTTGTTCTGTCTTATTGGGCATGAACCATATAAAGTTATTTCCATGCTAAAATATTAGCTAGACGCCATGGTGGTAGCCTAGACTGTGCCCTGGAGACGCAACCCATGGAGGGTATCTTTCAAGTTTGTGAGCTTCTCTTGTATAATTGTTTTATCAAATTATTTAATGAGCTTTTAATAGAACTGCCCGTATAACGCCCTAGTAACGCTGCAAAAAACGCCCGTCCCAGTTTGAGAAAAATACAAATTGTACGTTACGATACTTCTAACTTCTATTGTCGAAATTATACGATGTAACTCGATGCGCCTGGTAAGGTCTTCTAGAAGGTTAGAAAGAAGCAAGTTTATTGACATTTTACTCTGTTATGTTGTAGAATGGGACCCGACGAGTGTGGAGGAAGCTGAACTTGGTTACGGACAACTGTTCGGTGGCCCCAGTCCGCTCGACCTGTACCCGCTCAGAGCCGGCATCGCGTTTGGAGCTGGTTCGTGTACATATATTATACTATTTCCTTTTCGAAGACCTAGGCAGGTAGACCATCATGAGCAAAGAGCAAACTGCTGGTTGTATCTACTACCAAACCTCTAAATCGATATTCGGCCAGTTCAATCTTTATTTATTCTCACCATAACTAGGTACTAACTACCTGTTGTCCACAGATTACGACGAAGACTTCTTCATATCATCATCAGCGCGTCCCTTCGAGAGCCTGGGCATCATGTCCACCACGAGCCAGTTCTTCCCGGGCAAGCACGTGAAGCCCTCCCTTCTCGAGCAAGACCTCTCCGACGACCTCACGGAGGACTTTCCGCCCCCTCCCTCCCCGCTACCCACCACCACGCTCATGCAGACCCGTACACCTTCGCTGGACTTCACTACGCCTGATTCAGGAGTTGAAGATATAACACCAGGTTCCACAACTGATGAAGATTTCAAAAAGAAACTTCCGGAAACGGAACTTACCTGGAGGCCGGTCGATAGTGCCAGCTCCAGTGAATCCGTCAGCCCGAGCTCTCCAGGAGGCGAAGCGCTCGGCGGTCTCCGTCATACGAGGGATAAACTAAAGCTCGATCTTCCACCTAGTCCCCACATACCATCACCACGACACAGCAGAGTCTTCAACTTCGTCCTGGACAAGCCGAAGCGACGGGAAGAAATTGGTTCGACTCCCCTCGTCATGACTGACGACACGCCTATAGTGACCACAACACTTCCCCTACAGAAGGATTCTGAGGACTTACCAGTACCAGAGCCGACATTCTCGACCTTCGGCAAGAGTTCCCCGAAAGTTGAACCTGAACAGAAACTCGTACTTACTGATGAAGTTGAAGAAAACACAACAGAGGTCAAGGAAGAAAGTCCCAAGGTCGTAGAAGCCGTGAAAGGCGAGGGGACCGTCCTAGACAGCGGTGATGAAGACTCCGGCATCGAGAGCAGCTCCAAAGCCACCCTCGAGCGGAACAAGACAAACGTCTCGTAATTAGAACAAAGTAGCAGTAGTTTTGTATAAATAGTACTGAACGATAGATCTGAAGTAACTGAAACTTTGTTAGGCGAATAAAGTTGTAGGTTACGTTTTGAGAAAGAAATATGGTAGTTTGGATTGAATTAGCTATCAGTTTGTGTGAACGTAAAATTTATTTAGTAGTTCTCATTTTCTGAATGTACCTTTTAGTACTAAGTTACTGGTTCTAATTCAAACTAACTATTTCATTTCTCCCCGTGGAGGTTTTCACAACCCCCACATAAACCCGTCGAACTCAAGTCGACGAACTATTGCCATTATTAAATAAAATAGTATTACAATCAGCAAAAAGTATTAAATGCTGGACATAAACTTGATATACATATCGGAACTATGGACATCGATGTTTTATAGCCAATTATTGCAGAATAGTCGAGTTAGGAAAACTTTTCGTGTTTCAAACATCTTTCATTTTCATCTTTTTCGAATGTTGCCAATGATAAAATTCAAATTTTATAAACATTTCGCTTCGCCTTTATGAACGAAAATTGCCTTTGGAAATTAACTGCGGAAACTTTATTCTATAAATATCGAAAAACCATTAAACTTTTAATGTAAAGACCATCCATGTTTGAGTTTCCTAACTCGGTCTCATTCACAGTACTCACTGAACTGTATAGTCCAGCTGGGTGACTTCTATAGTCCACGCAAGACCCGACGCAGTTCATTCGATAATCCCACTCTGAAGGTACAAATCGCCATGAATTATATCTATAGTGTATCGCTTTCCTATGTTTAAGGCTTTGATACTTTTTACACAAAAACAGCCTAATTTTATGAGATCAGTCGCGTCCGAGTTTTTAAGACACATTTTCGTTAGATCTTACGTCGCGTGCGAGATGATTTTGTTTGATGCACGTAGAATTGTTGAATTGCAGTCGAAATCATACATTTAACTGTAAAAAATATAAATAAAATGTTTTTAATTCGCTAACGTGTATTCGGACTTACGCACGCCATTTTGTCTACGCATGCGGCTAACCCGACTTCACACTCTTTGGTAGTTCCAGCCTACCATAGAATAATCTATGAAATACATGCATACTAATTAGTTAACCCTCAATCATTTTATATTTGTAATGAATGCATTGTAGAAGGCCTGCCACCACATTGGTCTACAATGAAGGCAGCCGATCGTCGTACTTGTTAGTAATTTTCATACGTAACGTTTTTACTCTTATTTCGTATGTTGTAGTGATAGAATACGCTCGCGTTGCGCTCGTGTTGCACGTCCACGAAAAATATATGTTTTATGTATAGTATTGTATGATTCCCACCAAAATTACTTTTTATTATTTTGATATGTGAACAAATGTGTTGTGGCGTTGTGTGGCGTCCCCGGCGTGTGCCCGAGCGCAACAGATATCTCAATGTCTAAATTACATGTTATTTGTGACGACCTATTACTTTACGCACAAGTAAGTACGCATCTTCCATCTTTTAAACCTCAAAAAATATCTAAATTAAAGCGTTTCGGTCTACGATTGAGGTTAAAAAGCCAATTCTTAGTTAAGTAAAAGTTTATATTAGATAAGTGTAGTGTAGATGTAACAAGTTGTGGTGATAGATCGACATTGCGTATTACGTACACTCAGCAACAGAATCGAGAGCTTTACTCGTTCAATTCCCAGTTATTATTTATTATTATTGAAGTATAACGTAGTGGTGTCTCGATACATTGTCGATAGGCCGCGCTGTTGCTGACTGTACCGCGGAGTGTGTGCCACTATATTAACGTCATCACTATAGTCTGCAATACGTCCAAGTGTGAACCTAATGTGCAATTCTTCTCATTTCCATATCATCGCGTTTTAGTTGTTTAGTTACTGCTGTAAATATAATTTAATGTTATTATGTATTGAAAAAAATAATCTTTTTGAATATGAAAATTTATTGATTGTATTAATTGTACTACACGTTTATTGTTCTGAACATTATTTTTTACAGTTTTAGAATGTTTTCGTTAATGTACAGATGTAAATAAGTGATAGATGTTCATTTTGTTACGATGCGTGGGGAGGTAGGCGGTGCGCTGTTGATTGTAAGCCGAACAAGACAACGTTACGATAGCTCCGATAGTGAACCAAACATTGCTATTGGTTTGTAGAAAATCTTACTCAGCAGATTACTCCAAGCTTATGATATAAAAAATAAGGAGTTTATTTGAATGAATTGTCCAGTTTAATTATGGTATTTATTGATAGTAAGTTGTTATTGATTTGTATGAGTTGTCGGCAGTATTTAGTGAATGTGAACGCATTGGAAGTCTTTTCATATTGTGACTTTGTCGAGTCTTTTAAAAGTATTTCTATGAAAAAAATAATAATTAAATAAAACTTGTGACTCAATATAAGCCTTTTATTTAAACATACAATACGGAATGTAAGCATATATATACACTATAGAATACTTAATTATATCAGATCTAACTCCTGAGTTGAATCGTGAGAGATCAACTCCGTCTCCATATAATGACGAGGCCTGTGACGTCACTGGTCGCTAGCAAGCTCTCGTCGTAACTGAAGCTCACACCGATTACCGGGCTTGCGTGTCCTGAGAATCATAAAACATTCATTTATTCATCGTTTTTGAGTCGGGCAATATGGGCACGACAATGTACGTGACCAAGCAGTTTATAGACCTGTAAAACAAGTTAGTATCACTAGAAACACAGTAAAGCAAAGAAAATGTTTAACATCTTAAGGTTCTTTTATCCTTGCACCTCGTTGTTTTCTGACCACGTATTGCCAAGTCTGAATGAATATGTGGGAAAGGAATTTATTCTTGCATTAATTATAATTGCATTTTCGTTCTTCGAAAAGTCAAAGTCTACTATCTACGTTTACTGCGAACTAAGTGTACAATGTGGTGTTATGTTATTTTAGTTATGACTTATCAGCCTTTTACAAGCATTGCGATTCGACTCTATGGTTTTGGATCTTACCTTGTAATTTATTAACAACGGGATGTTCCGCGTGTCCCTCTATGTCGAGGAAATACACGCAGGAGTCCTCGCTGCCGCTGACGACGCAGACGCCGCGCCTGAACGACATGATGGGACAGAACGTCGACTTGACGCTGTGCTGCGTGTGCAGCACGTCGAAACGTTTCTTTAGTTGCAGGTTGCCCTCGCGGTCTATTATCCTGCCACGATACGAAGCTTTTAAGCATATTGACAGCAAGGTATTAGATGTTCAAATAGTATACAGAACCTCCTTCTTTTAAACCCGATTAAAATTGAAGAAAACATGTACCGTAAAGATAGATTTTTAGAAATCCATATTTTTTCATTGAAAGTACGCGGCAAATTGCTAAAAACGGAAACTTGAAAAAGATCTTTAGTGACAGTTGCGCTATAATGAGCATTTTCAAAAAAGGCTTACTTAGGTTAGATAGTGGGATGTTACCTGAACAGATACAGTGAGTTATCCGCAGCGCTGACGAGCAGGGCCGGATGTCGAGCCAGCCAGGGGCTCCAGCTGAGGCACGTGACGGCGCCGCCCACTATACAGCGCCGCAGCTTGCTCAGTCCGCCGCCCATGCTGTCCATGCGATAGCTTACTATCACGCCCTGTATCAAACAGCTTGGTTAACGCCCTCTCGCATCACACATAACAGCACATTTAGAAATGTATAACAATAATTACAAAATCTGTAACTGTAGCACACTTTGAGTGCCACATTCAAGAGAAACAAAAGATTCGTAAAATTATTTCAGCAACAAGATTTTTTTATTTATACCTGAAAAGATGGCGCTGACATCGTATAAATCTCGTACATATTCATTGTAAGCAGTTGCACAACATTGTTTCCATGGTACGTAGATGAATAATGTTTAGCAGAATTTGTGGCTAAAAACAGATAGGTCTCGTGTGATTTTGTTCATGGAAACGCATTTTGTGACAGATAAGCCGATTCTCCGGAAACTCTTGAGTTTCGCACATTTTTGACCCAAAGACGAGTGGATAGCTCTCCTGTTTTAAATAGCAAAACAAAGAAGTAGGGATATAAATCGTCACGTTTCCCTGTTTGTATTTTATTTTCAGTTTCAAATACTTCGGAATGTTTGCTATAAACATTAAATTCCGCTGATAAATACTGCAAACAAAATTCTATAAACTTGTAACTATTCTTGGTAAAATATGCAGCGTGTTACGAGTTCCGAGTATTTATTGCGTCTAAAATTAGTGGTTAGCAGAAAATGTTCGTAGTTAGGTACTGTACTTTGTCATTGGCCGCCCAGAACATTCTGCCGCTGGACTCGCAAGCTATGGACAACACTCGGCCTCCCAGAATACTGCTGCCACCTGGACAAAAAGAGGTTTTTTATACTATTAAACGACTAGCTGGCATAGCAGACGTTCTCCTGTCCTAATATTTTCTGGATACCAACTGTTCAACTATAGCTAAAAACCATTCAACATGACATAACATCACGCCTGTAGACAATGGTGTACCTATAGTACACCCACATTTCCCCAGTTTTGTCCATTCCAAGTCCCATGTAATAGGGGCGAGCCTATTACCATCAAACGGGCGTAAATCCAGACTCCGTGAATCCAAATTCCTGATGGAAAAACCCAATAACACTTTGCCCGACCTGGGAATCGAACCCAGGACCTCAATGCTCAGTAGTCACACTTGCGACCACTAGACCATCGAATTTCGCCACTCGAATAAATAATTTTGTCACTAGAATTTGAATTGAGTTTTACCATAACTTAAGGTCGACACGCACAACGCAGTCACGGCCTTGACTTGTGGTATGACCGGCCGCTATCTTGAACCAAACTGGTCGGACGTCCGGTTGTGCGACCATACTTTCATCCATCATGGTTTCGACAAAAAGTCGCTTCTGCAGCCAAAAGTCGTGGTATGGCCGCGCAGTAAACGAGGTTCCATACAAGCAACAATAGAGCAGCTACCTACTTATATTCATTAAGTATTCATCATCATGAAACCACAAACGCTTGTTTGACGTACCCATTTCCCTTATTTGTTACCCAAGGACCGAAATTGCGCACTAGTTGCACCACTAATGACGAACGAATGACATTCATTCATGTATGAGTCATTTATTTTGTTTGAGTAAATTATTGATAAATGAAGTTGATATCAAAGATAAGTATAATCATACAGTGCCACATGGATCTTTTAACGCTTGAATGAAATTATCAGGAAGTCGCAGTTGGTATTTGCGAAACTATCATAGAAAAAACAAGATGGCTACGTTGGTTCCAATTATGGCCACGCGCCAAAACATCCATGTATAACTTTTTCAATATAAAGTCAGACTCACCTCTAGGATAGATACCAGTTGATATGTTGAGTACTTCCACCATTCCTCTTGCGTTGCCAGCCTGAGTTTACGTTTAAGGATAACATTTGTATTAACTTTTGGTGATGCCGAGGCTGTTTCTTGGTATTAGAAACCACAGTGAAAAGCCTTTTATTATTCAAAGAACAGCAATTAAATATGCAAATGAATACAACTAGTTATGAGTAGGTACTCTTATAGCCATCCAAATCCATACTCAAACCTTTCTTGACGACATTTTCCTCATTCCTCCGCATCATATGCCCATATCATGATAACCACAACAGTTGAAGAAGTATATTTGTAAAAAGGATACAATAACCATATTATTATTAGCTGGCTGGAAGACACAGCACAGTAACGGAGCCCCCAGCTGATCAGGCACAGCCCTCAGGCGCCGCCGGGCGTTCACCTCCCATAGGCTGAGGGCACCATCTAGAGCACAGGTGACTAGCAGCTCGTTTGAAGCTGACCAGTCGCAACCTAGACGATGGAAAGGTAAAAATCATAATAAGAATACGTAACTTGTCTTGTGACGTATCTTGTGATAGGAGCCGAGTTAAAATTGCCACCGACTAAACAGTACATTTCTATCAAAAGACTGTTTGCACATTTCCAGGTATCGAACCCAGTACTACTACACCAACGAAGCAGCTTTGTTGGGAAACATCTAATTTAGCGCCATTTTGGATGCTCTTCCGTTTACCACACCCAGTGCTTCGTAGGCCTATCTATCAAGGTTAATTTAATAGTTTTTAAGGAAGGAAATTGATAGCATTATACTATCGTACGTATTTCTAGCATCAGAATCCGTTATCAATTTCCAAGAACTACAGGAAGCTCCGTAAACTGAGTCACGTTGCAATACATTGTTTATCAAAAAACTATTGGGTAATAGAGTCATTGCCAAGGTTAGCCTGGAATATCATTTTGGCTGACACCATGCATCCCTGCTGGGTGGATACCTCTCAAACCATGACACTCCACGTACAAAGCGCGCATTTTCCTTACGGATGATTGTATTATTTAGCGGCGGTGTCCGGCACTCCACCTCCAAAGCGCGTCTTTTGCGTACATCATCGATCATATGGACATACCGGTGACAGGCTTGGTATGTCCGTCCAGTATGAAGGAGACGCGCGGCGGCGTGGCGGTCACGTCGCAGATGGACACCGTGCCGTCGTCGGAGCCGCAGCACAGCTTCGAGCGGTCGTTGTTTGCAAACTTCACTACGCTCACCTGTTCCGTGTGCTGGGGATGGTAAAGTTGGTTTTTAGTTTTGATATAGTAGAGGTCATTATTAGCTTAAAGTAGTTCGAGAAACTCAATCCTAAGCCTTTTAATTAAGCTTCTACAGCCACAATTTGAAAATAATTTCTCCATCTAGCTGGACAGTATCAGTAGCATTACTTGTAACCTTCTCTAGTAAGGATGCTTAAAAAAAATGTATTTCCTGGGTACCCTGAGTCTGATTATATAAGCCTTTCTGTAACCAGCGGCCACCTGGAAGTTAATATTTTACGATAGGGATCGACTCTGTTTGTAAACCATAAATGATGTATATCAATATTAAAAGCTAACCTGATCAAATATGTGATGAACTCCTGAGAATGCATAGTTCTCTGATATTGTCATGTCATTCTTCCTCTTCGAATTTGCACCTGATGGTGTTTCATCCAGCAGGATGCTAGCCTAAAACATTATAATATTAATACTAAGTTTAGTGCACATTGTAAAAGGTTTTCTGTATGTTACGAGAAATGAATGCAAATACAATACTATTTGTTCAGATTATTGTTAAAATAAATCAAACCTAGGCAAAACTGTACCATTCTGAGAAAATCATGTTATTTTATTTCACAATAGATTTTAATTAGTGTTCATTTTCACAATTTCTACGAAATGCATGCATATATTTATAACTAGCTGTTGCCCGCGACCTTCGTTCGCGTGAAATTATTATTAAAAAATTCCCATTATTTCCCTATTTGAATCGAATTTTGCTACCAATTTCAAGGGTTTTATTTTTTCTTGAATGAAACCCTAATTATTAATCTAAAATAAAAGTAGCCTAAGTTACTCCTTGTTACATCAGCTATCTGCCAGTGAAAGTCCCGTCAAAATCGGTCCAGCCATTTCAGAGATTAGCCGGAACAAACAGACAGATTGACAGACAGACAGACAAAAATTTAAAAAAAAGTTGTTTTGGTATAAGTACACCCATATGCACTTAGTAAAACATGGTTATTTTAATATTAAAAACAGACACTCCAGTTTTATTTATCTGTATGTATGTATGTATAGATAGACATATAGATAAGAGGTGTATTTTTATGGAACCTTATGTTTTGAAATTGTTGAAATAATTTAGTACACTCCATATCTGGCAACATTTTTATTATTAAAAATAAGTTAGATATATTATGGTAAGTCCTGGTAACACTGTATATGTTTTTCGGTTTTCCTGCTTCTGCTATTGTCATCGCCTCACTTAGCCTAATATATTGGGCCTCTTATAAATCTCTGTAATCTCATTAATAAAAGTATATTCTGCCCAAGACTTGTTTATATTCAACCACTGCGATACATACTGCGAACATAAATAACATAATTTCCTCAGATGATCTCTGTTTTGCTTAGGCATCCTGCTTTATAAAGAAGGATCATTGTAGATCATATACTTAAATAACTTTTATTGTAGATGATCCATGTCCAAATTGTGTGTTTTGCAGATAGAAAATTATCAACTTTAGTAGTAACTTGAGATGAGTTTTATGAGTTTTCCAGTTTTATTGTTATTCTAGTTGTTTATGTATTTAAAACAGATCAATAGAAGTTACCTTGCTGCTAGATCTGGCTCGAGAAGATGATGAGCTGATCGAGATGTTGTCCTGTACTCCATACCGACGCTGCAGCAACTGACTTCTCACATTTATGTACTTTTTTATAGTTTCTATGTCCTACAAACATTTACATTTAGTTTTGTTATTGACATAAATATAGCAGGCAACCAATTACTTCTTCTAGTTTTCAGTATTACCTTAAACTTCGCATTTTCCCGCAGGAGCTGACTTCGGCGACGTATGTACAGAGTTTCTATACAAAACAAATGAAGAAATAATTAAGTTTTTACATCTCTGTTTTAAGAAGCAAGTTTAACTAGTATTTTTGTTTACACGAGACTAATTCGAATAAACACGGATTTCTCTAGCTCCTGGACCAGTCTAATATTGAATTTAAACGGATAAACTGTACTAATAAAGAAAAGGTGGTCTTTTAACACAAAGAATAAGCCATAATTACTGAAATTAGGATTGTTTGGTGCCCTGTACGCATTGAACCGTGCATCCAGCGCGAAGATTTGTTGTTGGAACGCCGCCGCCATTGTTACCATTAATTATGTGTGAACCCAATACGCTACCCACGTTTTGGTATCTATTTATCGTTTATTTATTGTTTTTCACGTAAATTATATCACGAAAATAAAACATTTTTGTGATTATTTGGCACTTGTCAATGTTGACATTTGTTTGACAGTCATCAGCTGTCATGGTCAGCTGTACGTTGTGCATTTACAGAGGCAGCTCTAATTGAAAAGCATTGCAATAATTCATTTACAAACTTATTTATACATTAGCCTCCAAATCAGCTAAAAATAGGTGTACATTTTTTCCTGGCAATGATGCGTTTTGTTGATCAGTACGGAATTGAACCATTCTACCTTTTTCGATCCTGATGCTTACTTACCTATTTCGGACTTTAATTGTTACGCTTGTTTATGTAACCGATAAAGAAACAGTTATTCAAATCTTGACCTTAGTCAATTACACTTGGTCGTTTAAACGGCCGGACCCAAAAGTTCATTTGTCACACCCACATACATGCAGGCGAGTTCGCCGCGCGTCCTCCACGCGCGGGCTTCGGCCGGCTGAGGCCAGCGATTTCTTAGAATCCTTATTTCCGATCCGAAATACTCGGCGCGGTGATACCAGGAAATCTTGACGGCGTTATTCTGGGGCAATGCCGTGTAAAACCCGAAACACGTAGCTTTCTAGCGAGGTGGTGGCTCTGCCTGCCGTTATAAATAATCAGAATGCGTAAAAAGGAGTCGGTGACCCTCAATTACACACTCATCATTTCTCGTACCGAGAAACATCTTTTCTGCTACTCTAACAATTATATTTTTCAGAGGAGCCACATCTTCGGGGGATTCGAAATAAAACTGCGTAAGTAGTTGTAGATATTTAAAATTTCATTATACATAATTAATGAATGAACATACCATACATCGTATTCGTAACATGTAAAATCCATCATACAACAAACGTACGTATAAATGACAACGTGATACAATCCAGTGAACAGTTAATAAACCGACTTTATATTTACAAATTACAACTATGAGACGGATTAGTGCTTTACATGGATTCGATTGAGGCCACCAAGATTATTACTATAGTAACAAACATCTTTACTGTAAATATTCGCTGCAATAAATTAATGACTTACACATCGTTATCATAAACAAATAACACTAATCCATCTAAAACATATGCAGTTGACTATTGTTTGTTGTACCTAAATAGTTTAAAAAAATATTTGCATTGACTTAAAAGAAATGCATGGAGTGTAAAAAAGTCACTATAAACTATAACACGTGCACATTTAAATCAGTCAGTCAAAACTTAAAATAAAACTGAAGGCAAGTATCAGTAAAGGAGCAATGAGCACTGAGACGTAACATTCATAAACACCTCTAGGACTTTACTTAACAGAACGATAAATATGTACAGACGAATCCATTATAATACGCCTCAATGGACAGTGACGTCGGATAATATTAACATACGCTAACAGTTTTTATACAATTAAAAACATCTACATTAAGTTGTTCTATATACTTATATACATAATTTCGTTAAATTCATTACAATGTCAACATAGTTTTAATTTATTTCCGACCGACAAGCTACACAAACGGTCGGAGTTCATTCAAACTTAATAACTATTCAGATTTCTTTTAGCGCTTGCTTACAAGTTAGTGGGCCCTATGATGCAATTAAACTTACTTTTAATTTGATAAAAATATAAAGAATAATTTTGAAATATAAATCTGTAATTTCAGTCTTACGCTACAGTTGCACCTACGTCTAATGTCGTTAGTAAAAAGTTGTGTAAAATTTCATGAAAACGACAGGTTTCAGTGCCTTGATTTGTTTTGAAAGAAAAGCAGAGAATGTCTCAAAAAATCTTATTCAGTAGACTAATGAAGTAAGCTTCTAAATTGAACGACTTCAGGTTCTGAAGTCGTTCAATTTAGAAGCCTACTTCTCTGCTCTTAATTAAATCCTGTTTTGTAAAAACCACACTGTTTTACTTCATTTAAGAAAAAAAATAAGAAGCTTAACAACTTGTGTTTGCTGTGTGGTATTTGTTGCTTACACCGAAATATTTCGGTGTTACTGGGGAAACATTCTCTGTTTTCTCTTAGTTGCAATCTTTTATATCATCAGACAATTTTATGTGATTGTTACGCCAAAGGGAGTGCATAGTTAGAAGTGTTACTTACTTACGACATTTGACATCGAAGGCAAGTGTATCCATTCGATGTAACACGCCACACTGACGCGTCCGAAGGCGTGTCCCTAAAATTACTTTTACCAACTAATTTATTATTAAAATTTCATAAGTTGCGTGACTTTTGCTCGAAAGTTTGAATATGGCGTAGCATCAAAGTGCAGTATAAGCCCCTTAGATTGTATGACATGCGATTTCATTGTATAAAATGTATAAAATTGGCGGATTTAAAACTTAACTTTATATATAAGCTAAAACAATGGCATTATGTAAAGCACCGACACACCGCCAGCTGCGTTATATTTTTTTTTACAAAATCTCTAGTGTAACTGTGCAATTCTGCCTAAATTATAGAACTTCTCGATTGGAAGAGAATCGATACAAATTGAACTGAATTTTCAAATAGATTCAGTTCCCAGTAAAATCCAATACATTTTTAACCAGCATACCGCGTCGCTTCTCTATGCCTGTTCTAGACTTTGAAATGACGCGTCGACTACTTTGAAAAGCTGGCTCGTAAAGTTTCAATTCGTATCGACCAACTCCAAAGTAGGAAAAGCAATTTCCGGCTTAAAACTTACATAGCTAATTTAAAACTATAGGAAATCGCACAGAACGATAGCGTTTGAGGTCTGACGTGTAACAGGCAAGACCCGGCTTCTAAGCTATTGCGGAAATGTTACGACGTTGACTCGACATGTGATAACGACAAATCGACAAAACTCAAGCAGAAATCGCAAAACTACTTGCATTTTGTGCAGACGTCAGCACATCAAGCTACCAGAAACTGACAAGTTTTCCCAAACAATCTTGAACCTAATACTTTAGCGATTAAATTGAAAATCTATTAAAGAAATTTGGCGTAGCTCAAAGTGCTGGCCTCTGTACAACAAACCTTCCAGGATAACATTAATGACAGGACAAGAAATAGTTCTTTAACGTAGTACTTAATTAATCCTGTCGAATATAAGCTAACTCATAACCAGAATACAAACATTTTTCTAAGACAAATGCACTACTCAGGCAGTTTTATAAACCAGCGAATAGTGATTCCAACAAAGCTCCATCTATCAAAACTATAGTGTTCCATTGTGATTTTAGAACTTCTTGTTGTTTGTTTTAGACACTACTTCTATTATTTTCATATTCCAACGGCTTAGCGGAACATTAATTTCAACGGAACTCGTAACCCATCTAAATCCCACTCTGAAGTAACTGTACGACGTATTGTAGTAGACGTAAGGTTCCAACTCCAATACATGTAATAAACGCATGAATTATTCGAAGCATGGCTTCAATTTGAAATAACAAAGGGATTATTGCTTTAAGGTATTAAGGTCGCTGATATTAATAAGTTGTTTAAGGATACTTATGGAGAAAAAACTTAAGGTTCAATGTATTATTAACACCACACGTGATACCGGAAAACAACAGTTTTAATGATCTGTTTAAAGTTCACTGGTTAATATTAATTAATTGATTTACTGTAAGCAATTACGAAACTTAACAACAGCTTATAATAGAAAAATCTCTTACAAACATTTCACTTAGAATATTTAAAAATTACGACAATTAGGACCTTATTCTTAGAAAGATAGAAACGTTATTTCGTATTACATTAAGACACCAACATTAACAGCTAAAGACAAGCTAATCGAAGAAGTTAGCAAACAGTTTCTGTCTCTAATCTTCGTAACAAAACGAAGCTAACCGTTCATGTGAATGACTGTCAGCACGTGTCGCCGGCGCATACTGATGACCAAAACAAAATAAAGCGACCAAACCTCACACGCTTCGCCGCCATTTTACCTAATTCTCAGATAGTGAAACCTCATCACGTACCCAGATACAGCCCATGTGTTGAGCACGCGAATGAGAAATAGGCTTACAGCCTTACAGCCTAAATTACCTACGTGTTATGCTTGTAATTCGTTTCTTTTTTCGACCCTGCGTTTTTCCTTATGTATAGACGCCAGCAGGTCCACCTACCCGAAACTGACAGATTTTCCCAACTAACCTTGAACTTAGGTTCAAGGTTAGTTGCTATAGAAATAAAGTTGAAATTTTTTATTAATGAAATTTGACAGATTGTAGTAGCTTGATGTGCTGGCGTCTGTACCTATATCGTTTAAGGCTCTCTTCCTCCAGACTTACTAGTAAATCATTGAAACATTTTTATAAAATTCATATTAATACAAAACTTTCCGTAATTTCTGGTGAAATCAATAAAACTGTTGACATACATACTTTGAATGACGAGTCAACATTCTAAGAAAATAGCAATTAATTTTTGCCACTTTTTATAGCAGTCAATAAATAAATTACGTAAGCTTTAGTGGTTCTCTTTTTCTAATAACTTGGAAGTTTATCGGGTACGTCGATTTTTGAGCAAGCATGCATTAAGACAAACTTTCCAAAACACGTGGTCCATGAACCTTACTATTCAATACACAGAGCTAAAACATTAATTTATTATCATTTTAAAACATTTACTTTCAAAATTTAATCTAGATGAATAATTGATAAAATCTGAACAATGTTTCAATTTCAACAGCGTGAAGAAATTCTACGTAACGTGACGCACGGGTGTAGTAGACAGTTCACTGGCAGGGGGGAACATTCGCAACGGATATTTATTCGTAATATCATTCATGGCCGTAAAATACCGCTGACGACGTACCTCCGAACAAGTTCTTTATTATACACAAACCAGTCTTGCTTGACCTTACACTTACTTCGTGCTATGCAGTTACAGTTTAGCTTGGGCACCGAAACTTTTTAGTTTACTATTTCTTTTCTATGTCGTTATCTAGCACCTGTCGCACTGAGGCACGAACATCACAAGCTCCTATCAACCTAGATTCCATCCTGTTTATTCCGCTTGTTCGATGCTAATTTTAGAACTCACTGATGACGTTCGTAATGAACATTCTATGAATTCTTACATCAACACCTCTATTCAGTTCCTCTATTCATCTAGCGTTTATAATTCTCTTTTTTTTTTACATAATAGGCCTCTTTTGTCTATTATTTGTCTAATCGATTAGAAATGGTCCTACACGATTGCACCGAGAACTCGATCGGTCTACCAAGGTAGCTTTTTCTCAATTCTGGAAATGCTAATCAGCCGAACCAGTTGATAGTTTGCGGGGAACACTGTTAATGTGGCCGAGCACCTTCTTAGAAACGAAAGCGAGATAGTCACTAGTGAGAAATACGATTATCGTAATAACCTCCCGGAACGAGAGCCCTTTTCCAATCTCTGTTTGTAAATAGAACTCGACTATTAAAAACTTCACGGAATACTACCGTCGGTCGAGTAAAATTGGATTGTTCCTATGATTGTCTTTAATTACTTAGTTGTTGATTTGATTTGGAAATATGTTTTGTGTTTTTGCGAAACCGGCCAAATGTCATTATTATTTTTACGTAACGTTGCGTTGTGAAGTACAAATAATTTAATGTTTCAATTTGTTTTTTACAAAAAAATATATAAATAATTACCTAGGTAAATCCCAATGTGAAGGTATAACAACAACGGGTATTGGGGTAATTAGAATGCGTCAGCAGTGACGTTTTACTGACGACGACGGCGACTTGACGCAATAACGCTTGAATTGTTGACACCATCAGTGACGTAATATAAGGTTTTCTAATTAATCGATAACCCGGAAACAACAATTTACCTTGTAGAGTATAGTTCTACAAGGATATCCTACTCTCTCTGTTGGTAAATATTTGTGAAATTATATTGAAAAAAAAGATGGCGTTGTTAGTTTCAATATCGGCCGCGCGCCAAAATATCCTTGTACAGCTATTTCCTTTCAGTTCGCTGTATTTTCGTGTGACGTCACTATAAAACATCGCAATATAATATTATTTCTATCAATCAACTCGGTCTTTCGTAGTCCGCCGGTGGACATAACATACGTATATTACACATATTATGTGATTTCTGAAATTTTCCCAGTAATTTAGCAACACCACACATAATGGAACTATGCTTAGCAATTGAATTGAAATTTAATTACAGGTCAACATCAACAATTATCCTACAACAAGGAAAACGTTTCGTAAATCTTCTAACCATTACTTTTCATAGCTTTCCGAGACCACCAAGATATTTGTGAACGTACCGAGAATTGAGGAAAATCGTAGGAAACGACTGCACTACTTGAAATAAACACACCTCGTGTAAACATTCCGACAGTTTTTGTTTCATAATATGAACAAAAACATTTCGTTAGACTGAAATTAGATGTTCTAAGTATTCGGAAACGGACGAGATAAAGGTCGACTTTAATCGATTCAGAATTGTATGTCCCAGTCCGCTTCCGAGAAGGTATGAAGATTAGAGTTACATAAAAACCTAATGCGGAATGACCGTAAATACACCTATTATACGACCAACAATCGATAACGAGTTTTCGGAGAATAAATTAATGTGTTTTTACTTAGAACATACAGATGGCAGTACCAAGAAAATGATCTTAAGAGAACCTCTTAATTCGAGACCGGGGAAAAAATATTACGCATGTGAGAAAGATAAACAGTAATTACGACAAATATTCGCCTTTTTTGTAAAAATGTACATAATTTCATTTTGACTTTACAATTTTCCTTCAAAATTTAAAAATAAAGTATACTCTCCCATAATTTTAAACTTAATAAATACTCATTTTCATGAGTATAATTACAGTCGAGCTTTGCCCGGAGGAAATATCGATGACTTTCGTCCGTGAACTCTGAGGCCCTGCAGTTGATATCGATCGTGTATTCCTGTAACGACTTTATTTAAAGAATTATTACTCACTCGGACATTACGCTCTTTGGCGCCCTTCCTATGAATAAATCGTGAGAGAGGGATAGCGCTACACAATTTTTCCTTTGTCTCTCTCGCCTTTGTTTTTGTTTGTACCAGGTTTTCTTCATAAACTGCAGGTACATCGAGTTCACAAATGCTGCTAAATATTAACATTGATATAGGTACTAATGCTTTTAGATCTGCGAGGTTCTTTTTCCAGAAAAATAGTTTGCTGTGATTTTAAGAAAAGATGAATAAATTGTTCCCAGTTTTAGTATCACATCTATTCCATTTGTGCAGAACAAGCACCTCGCAGTCCAATAGCCACTTACACATGGTTAAAAGGTAATTATAGAAATCCTTTCTTTGTTACGTCCACGAAGGTTGGTTACGTCCAGATTATTCCCAGTCTTCTTCGCTGGAAGACTGTGGTGAAGACTGGTCGGGTTCTGGTATGACACTGGCCAGGGTATGGAGTACGGAGCCTCCTGATCGCTCAGCCCCGGAGATGCCGCGTCTTCGCATCGACAGCTTTGCGTGGAGGTCTGCCATCAGGTCGCCGCCGCCTGGTGTGGAACCGCCCTATGGACAAAAGAAAGGATTTGAGTCACGTTTGGATAGCTAAAGGTAAATATCGGTAAATATAAAATCAACTCAAAACATTATTAACGGACAAGACATGATATTATCATCATTGAACGCATTTCCTTATGATTACCTCATAAGTCCATCCGAACCCATTTGAAAAAATATTTTTTTTATATGAAAGGAAACTTCTTGATTGGTCCCATAGAAATTTCATCGGTTCAGTAATTTTTTTATTATTTTAGAAGTTCTTTTTTTTCTACTTCTAGTTACAATGTAAAAATTAGTTCACGACAATAATTAGGGTGCACTACATTCACTACAACTAAAAAGGGTAAAATAAAAAACTTTGTCTTTCTTCAACTTAACTTGTACTTCAACTTTCGGAAGTTGGTGACTTTTTTGTTTCATTGACTTTTTGCCACCGATTTGCAGTCGGTATTTTTTTGTTTAAATGATCATCTATCACCTGTCTAACCATTCCTTTGCTAACTATGTTGGGTTGGGCTTCAATTTTAAAATCAGTAAAGGAAATCTTATTCAAAATAACAATATTTTCTCCCTAGTCATAACATATGAAACATAACATCCATTTTAATGCTAAGTGATCCGAGCCGTTTCCGCACAGTACGCCCCAGTTCTACTGAAGATTCTGTCTCAAACACTTAGTCCACATTAAACATTCAAGCTGCTAAAAGCTTGTCACTGTAAGGAATATATTATGAAAAAGTATATTAACATAAATATTTGCTCATCATTAATTGATACCTTGACACGTTAGCAGGCGGGTCGCTTCGGGGAATCGTAACGAAATTGTGTTACTAATTTGCGACGACGACGTCTAAAAGGTATGTACATATGTATTACTATTGAGAACTAGGCCAAGTGTTCTAAATAGTTCAACGACAATTAAGAATGATGGTACGTCACCTGCCTTCTGAGAAAAGACCATAAATATAGTCTACGCCTTGAATATTTTTGATACATGAGATAGAGCAAATATAAAAAACTTTGTCAAAACTCCCCATTCATGTTTCCTCTGTATTATCACTACATATTATAAAACAAAGTCCTCCGCCGCGTCTGTCTGTCTGTTCGCGATAAACTCAAAAACTACTACACCGATTTTAATGCTGTTTTCACCAATGGATAGAGTGGTTCTCAAGGAAGGTTTTAGTATATAATTTGTCAAGTTTTTGTTGCGGGAACGGGATCAAAATTTCATGATTACTTTTGGTCGGGATAACTGACATCCACGCGGGCGATTCCGTGGGTATCAGCTGTTGATGATACAAGGAAATAGTAGTTGTTAATTAAGAGTATATAGACACAAATGTCGACAGTTCATCGAATTGGCCATCGTGACGACTGTCAGTGGGCGAGGCCGATGGTGCCAATAACCTCGGCTTCAGAGGCGGCTGCCAAACAATGAGAGGATATGTAACCCGATCAATTTAAATAATTAACACGTACATAATAGAAATCTTCATGAATATAACTATTATTAAATGGAGGATCTGATAGCTTTTTGAAAAAACTTCACAAAGGTCAGGTGCGTAATACTTGCAACAAATAAATAAATGCGTGTATGAACGGACAAAGCAAAAAGTAGGATGGGCACCTAGTTGTGAGTTTCTGCCTACCCCCAAGATAAAAAGGTAAAAGTTTATGTATGTAACCTCAGGAAAGTACGAAAAAAGAATTTTGGCACGAGCCATAACTAACACAAAGATTTTTTTGTTTCACGCGGCACAATAAATTAACCAGCCAGGGAATACTTTTTTAAGGTATTCCACCGAAATAATTATTTATAACTTCTTGTTAAAACGGATCGGCTTACCAAATAGGTATTATGACGAATACATTGTACTTTATTAAGGAAACCAAATCCCAATGATTTCAGACAGAATCACTTTGAGAGTTTACCATCCTGCTGGAATGAAAAATAAACGTTTCTTCAAATTCCTTCAATCGGAGATCTTTTAGGAGGAATGTACCACTTAGGTACTTTTCTCCTCTGCCAGCAGGCCTTACTCCTTTTTTTTTAAGATGGGAATTCATCAAATGAATTCTCCCGCTCTGGACGGAGCGGAAGGGATTGTCAGACTCGTACTGACTAAAACCCATCCATGTTCCTTTCTTGCCCTTTGTGTTCCAGGGCCGCGGTTCCTCTTTCGAACTGTCCCGCAACCCTGGCAGGTAGTCCTACTCCTTAGAGTAAAAAGGTACTAAGCGCCAGTAATATATGGGATAACGGTGGACTTGGGTGAGCATGTGTACACCTCGTCAATATAGAAACCTAGACACAAAAGCTAGTGAAAGTAGAAATCGTTTCTACTAATTCCGATTTTCCTGTTACTATCGTTTTTTTTTTTTGTGACTGTGATTGTAATGGCCTAGACAAAATGTCACTTGTTCTCCCCGTCATTGCGATCATTTTTTGTTCTAGACCGTACCTGGAAACCTTAGGTTACTGAGATATTGGGGGTCAAACTTCCAACATTTTTACAATATTTTTATTAAATTCATGTTTTTTGTTTTACTTAAGACACCTTCACGACCCCCGTACTATTCAATCCAGCCATCAGCATAATATTTTGAATGCGTTACATTGAGTCCTACCGTAAAACGTGATTTTGTACTCCAAAAAAACAAGTCGTTTCCCAGCAATAATTTTTGCGTAAAGTTACTTAGTTTGATGTACAGACGCCAGCACATCATGCTACTACAATCTGTCAGATTTCTTTGATAGATTTTCGACTTTACTGCTAAAGTATTAGGTTCAAGGTTGATGGGAGAATCTGACAGTTTCGGGTAGCTTGACCTGCTTAATGCTTGGTTGACGGCTTCGTGCAGAAGTCGTTTACACCCTGTATGAGATTGACAAAGATATACCGAAAAGTTTTTCTCATCATCATCATCCACATCCCGATTTCGGCCACTGCTGGGTATGAGCAGTCTCTTTTCTTGTGCTAAGCTCCACGTTCTTGTGCCAGCCTCATACAGGATATTCCCGTTTAAGTTTATCTCAATCGCGTTAAATTATTGTAAAATAAAAGATCCCCTGCGTATTGCAAAGCACACAGTAGGTAATTGCATTTTGGAAGCTCAACCAGCCAATGTTTTGTTATTTGGCCGCCATGTGCCTTTAGAACGCCAGAGCATAAAAGCACGCGCGTGCCCTCCACGCCAAACCACACCATTTTGTCACATATTTGTGTCTTTTGGCGTACAGGACAATGGCTTTCAAAAGGTTAAAACATCCTTGTTTTCGTCGAGCAACGTGATGCGTATTGATTATGTCTAAATTAAAGCTATTGTTGGTAACGGCACGCATTCTCTCGGGTGAGGGAGCAACGTGACTCCTTAACTTTGTTATTATAACCCTTTTCCGTGGACCGTAAGACAAAAGGGAGAAAAACAACCCTAAATTACTTTTTTAATTGGAGTAACTATTCATTTATACTTGTGACGTAACTTCAATGGGGATGGTAACTGTGAAACAAGTGGCGCTAGTATAGCATGTTCTAAGCATCATCATTGGTTGAAAATTGACATTTTGTGCCAAAATAGTTTGATCTCATTGGTCAGATTGGGTCCTAACTATAGTCACGCCCGCCATCTACAATTAGCTTTGACAGGTCTTTCTCATCGTCATCATATTAGCCTGGATCATCCACTGCTGGATACAGGCCTTCCCTGTCTGCTGCCACACTTGCTGGTTCTGTACGTCCGATTTTGACGATATCGTCGACCCAACGAGCTTTAGGACGGCTCTGGTTTCTTTTTCATGTAGATGAAAAACTTAGGGAGTTTCCTCGGAAAACAGTGTTTCCGGTTGTATGAAACTAGTAGTGACGTAAGTAACCAATTCGTAAGTAAATATTATGTTCAACGTACGTCAAAGTTACCAAAACAATAGCGATAACTGCTATCGCAAACCGAATGATAACAACACGCGGTTATATTCGGTGTAATTTATCCCGTTGAATTTGATTGGGTAGTTAAATGATTAGGGTTAACAGGAAAATTATGATTTTTTCCTGTTTATATTCTCGCTGTAAATTTTTAAACGGGCTCAAATAGGTATTTTTAACCGACTTTCTTCAAAAAGGAGGAGGTTCTCAATTCGGTTGTTTTTTTTTTGTGTTTGTTACCTCATATCTCCGTCGTTTCTTGACAGATTTCAAAAATTCTTCTTTTATGTGAAAGGATATACTTCCCGATTGGTCCCATAGAAATTTCATCAAAACCGGTTCAGTAATTTGGTATGTTTTCACGTTAACGTTAATTGCTATATCACGCGACGACGCCTGAAGTCTTGCATGTTTAATTTGACACACTTCCTGATTTCCGATTGAATTAAAAATATGCACGCTTATGTATATCGCGTGATATTACAATATATTGTGAAATGAAGCTGATCTGATGATGGAGCTGGACGGCGGCCTTAGGAACTCCGTTATGAAACGACATAACCCCATCGAGTTTGGGCTCGTTTGATTCGTCTAAATGAGTAGTTTGTCTATAAATGGTTTCCAGGGTCTGATGATGGAGCTGTAAGGTGGCCATAGGATCTGCGTGATAAAACGACATAAACGCATCGAGTTAGGGCTCGTTTGATTCGTCTAAATAAGTCGTTTGTCTTTAGATAGTATCCAGGGTCTGATGATGGAGCTTGAAGGTGGCCATAGGATCTCCGTGATAAAACGACGTAACCGCATCGAGTTTGGGCTCGTTTGATTTGTCTTAATGAGTAGTTTGTCTTTAGATAGTATCCAGGGTCTGGTGATGGAGCTGTAAGGTCGCCTTAAGAACTCCGCTATAAAACGACAACCCCATCGAGTTTGGACTCGTTTGATTCGTCTTGACGATTACTTCCTTAAAGTTCTGGTTACAATATAAAAATTAATTCATGATTAGAATTTGTGTGGTATGCTAAAAAGTCTACAACTAAAAAGCGTAAAATAAAAAAGTCGGTGGCAAACAAAGTCACCGAATTCTGAAAGTAATTTAAAAAAAAGTTATTTTAGTTTTTTTTTGTGTTTTTTTGGAAGTCTGTTTTTTTTCGCAGAAAGTTTTTTTCGAGGATTTATTTGATTTACGTGGCTATATCTAATAGATAGGTAGGTGTACACCTGCACCAGTGATTCAAAACAATAGGCGTGAAAGTTGACTAATGCATGGAAATAATAATAAATCTATAATTATATATCAAGTTAGAAGATGATGAACCTTGGTTCCTCCTAACCGGTTCACTTCCGACAAGTATTCTTGCTAGCGCCGCGAGCGTCGCTCGCTGATAAACATTTATTAATTAAAGCGACGAATGATAACTCCGAACTGCGTGTGCGCAATCATTGCTATACGAAGAAGGCGTATCTATTAAACACACTTATCACACTGACAACTAAAGGTCAATGGCACGCAATTATCTAGAACCGTCCTACTAGAAAGGACAAATGATATTCTTTATAATTTATGAATTTAATCATTTATTGTAAATCACCCATCCTGCTGGGTCTCTTTCCAGTCCTTTACAATAAAACCAAATGTCAGATATGAATACTTACAGATATATTATGCATATTTTTTTTCAACGAAGTAAATTAATTAATCCGTTTTTTGAGACTTCCATGGAATTTATGAATAAAAAGCCTGTTTGACAGAGTTTTATTATGGCAATGACTCGTCTTGTTCGGAGAAATAAGATGTAGGTACGATATAAATAAATTATGTAAACCGAACAAGGCCGACTTATGCAAAATTTCGAAATACTAATTTATAAAAATTGCAGAAACATCCGCGCCGCGCTAATAAATCTCAACTTGTAGTCACTTCTATCGAAGTAGACAAATGCTGCATAGCGTAGTAAATGGAACTAATGAGAAGAGGACGATCCTTCATGAGACACAGACTCGATTGTATACTCTCCGCTAGTTAACTCAAAACTTAACACCAATCAGGTTCTTCTCGCGTTTCAGATCTTGTCGTTCGGTCATTAATTTGGCTCAACTTCCAGTTGAGGATCACATAAAAGAGTACTCGGAAAAACTAGCAGCATCATTAATCACCAACTCGACTATTGCACTTGCTTATTTTCAGACAAGACTCAGGCACTCGAAATAAGTGCCCTTCCATCTAATGTGCAAGAAAGTTATAAATCCGAAGCGTGGAAGTGGCCCATCTGCGCCATTACACCAGCCGGAGCCAGCTCGCACTGACAGATATATTATGACCTTATCTCACTCATTACCTTAACGGAGACCACTTCGAGGAAACCATCTCCTTTCTCGTAGCATTGTTAACCTTGCCGGGATATTTTACGAGGAAAAAATTCATGAGTTGGAATGTGCTGAATAAATTTGTAGCTGGCAACACAGTTACACATGTTCGTCTTCGTATCCTGTACAATGTACGAGCAGCTATTTGTGCTTTTGATGCCGGGAATACTGGCAAATTAGACATGGCAACTGTGTTCGAAATTTCAAATAATGGAAGTGCACGACTGACTAAATACAATTAGACAAAGATATTGTTGAAGCATACTGCCTTTGACAACTTCAAACGTTCGACAAGAATACAATTATGTTCATTTATATTGAGCGCCAATTATTTGTAGGTTTTTGAACAAGCGAGCGTAAATTGAGTACCTATTAATTGTTGACAAGACTCGTACAAGACTAGAGAGGTATTATTGACGCCCTTTTTGCAGAAGAGTTATCTGCTAACATAAACAATTTAAATTACTAACTATTATTCTAATTGGCATTGGTTTTCACCACTGTTCTCTGTATTTTCCTATTGCAAACCGCAATATACATAAAGTCATAGAAATCGCCTCTAATCGAATAAGAAAGGGTGGTATTTAATACTTTCAAACTCAAACGCATTTATTTCAATTAGACCATAACAGGCACTTTTGAATGTCAGAAAAACAAATAAGGCTAAGCTACAGTCACATACACAAGGCATAATAACTTGTGAAAGTACTGTAGTTGTCCATTCTAAAGCGTAGATCTCTATGGAGAAGAATGGGCAAGAAACTCTATGGACACTCTTTTCAATCAAAATATTGTACAAAATCTTGGTTACATCATTCATGTTGAGATTATACATAATATGTGAGAACGATGTAGAAATACGTGCACGTTAAGAGCGTCCGGAGTAAAAGATTATATCAACAATTTAAAAACAAAGTAAGCAGTTAGAATAAACCGTGGCAGCCTAGAGATGACCAGTCCCAACTGACAGCGCCCGTTTACGAACATGACGCATGGATCAGCCCCATTTAGCTCAACCATATTGAAGGGAGCTAAATGACCTGACACACCCGCCACCATCAGCGAGACATTTGACTGAGCATGACATTCTCTCAGCCACCAGGGCAAATTCAAGTTAATGCAAGATAACTAAATCTAAATGGTAGCTTTACAGTATATAGTACTCACACATGTGCTATGCAATTATATAATGCTAAGAGATTGAATTTATAACATGCAAAGATATTATTACAATTTTCTGCAGCTTCCACAATAACTTCACATGGTAATCAATTAGTTTGCCCCTATGCTTGTGGAGCGGGACTAGCATTGAGCCAAGCATTTTTATCATTAATGTAATTCCCCCAACTTATAATATGCTTGCCTACATAGTGTGCGTTTTATACAAGATTTAAATTTCGTCTCGTTTAGTTGTAGAATGTGGGGAGGTAATTTATTGTAACATTTTAAACAGTACCCCATGAAAGATGAGTCTACTTTAGCTAGCCTAAAACCTGGCTGTACTAGTTGGTCCCTGTTTCTAGTACTATAGTGGTGCCTGTCACCTCTTTTACTAAACAAATGCAGATTTTTCCTAACGTACATGAAGTTTTCATAGATGTATTGACAAGGTACTCTCATGATGTTAATTTCTTTAAACAGTTCTCTTAGAGAGTCACGCCTACGTAGATCATATAAGGCTCTGATAGCACTTTTCTGCAGAATAAATATAGATTCGATGTCTGCAGCCCGTCCCCATAGTAAAATACCGTAAGACATAATACTATGAAAATAACTATAATAGACCAGCCTCGCGGTATCTACATCAGTAAATTGACGGATTTTTCTAACAGCATATGCTGCTGAACTCAGCCGTCCTGCAAGAAATGTTATATGCGGACCCCATTGTAGGCTTGAGTCGAGCGTGATCCCCAGGAAAACAATTTTTTGTCGAAGAATTCTAGTTTCTCTTGATTCAATACTATGTCACTATTACTACTTTTGACATTCGGTAGAGCAAATCTGATGCACTTCGTTTTTTTCCATTTAATACTTTAACTGTAAATCCCCTTTTTTCAATCAAAATATTCGAAATTACCACCAAAAATACTGAATTGCACACTAAATTTTCTCATCAAATAATTCAATTATACTTTACTGTTAGATCTTTTAAGCTTAACTGTTTTACTGAATGACTATCTGTTAACTAAAAGTAAATCTAAACTAACCACAAGATTTAGTAAGTGATCACCAAAATGAAATCTCGATTTTAGTGTGGAAACTCGACGAACCCCGCGCACGCGGGGCTTCTATTTCTGTCTAAAGGGTTTAAAGGAACCTAACTAACCTAACCTCGGGGTGCCCTAAGTTCCCTATCGTCGCAGATCGTTCAACACCGCGACTTTGACTTGCAGTCCGAAAATCGACAAAAATTTGGTGACCAATTCAGTTGTAATATTGAATAATTTGAGTGCAAATCAGTATTTTTGTTTTACGCAGTAGGTTATTAGTGGAGCAATTTTGTTTGCTTAAATTTCTAAATAGAGGTGCAGTTAAAAATTCCCCAATAAGAAATGCGTGCATAAAGTACGTGCAGATAAAAAACAGAAAATAGCCAACAACTACTCGGTGCTCTTAAAATAAAAATCTGTGACAAGTTGCGTATTTACAAAATCGCGTTCAAATTATAAACGTTATCGAACAATATGGGCGAAATACAAAACTAAATCCCGAAAACAGGCTAGAAATTTCAACAAGGCTATTTGTCGTAAAGGCCACAGGGGGTAAGCTGCGACCAATCGGCTATTACTGGGTGACAATGGACACGTCCCAGCTAACCCTGCGCCCGAATTGAAGGAGTGCCTCGCCATTGTCATTTGCGTCTAACAGAAGGAGCATAATACAGCGTGTGCCTTTATGTTCTGCAGGAATTTGTAGTTATGGGTTGCTCTTTGCCCCAGAATTGTTGTTAGTGTTTGGCGATTGTCGGTGTCGGCTTTACGTCAAGCAAAACGTGGCTTTTGATTTGTCGCCTTTTGAACCCATATTGCTTGAAAGCATCCTAATTTGTTATGAATGTGCAATACAAATCGCTTTGAATTTCCTGTGGGTGCTTGGTGTTTAGGCAAAACAAATTAATTTCTGCAAGAGAATTTTTGGTCAAAAAGGTGTTGTATAAATTATTGTTATACCCGCTCCCACTCGTAAGTGCCATGCGACGCCTACAATTCCTGCAAATTTGTATTTATGTGTTTGCAGTATTGAATTCAAATTCTACAAACCGCGTTATTTTATAAGGAAATCTACAACTTTTATGCCCAAAATTATGCTTGAATGTGGTAACTAAAATGAGAAAGACATTCAAAAACATATTTCTGAACAATAAGCGCCACCTACGACGGAAAATTTCTGTGAAATAAGGATCAATAAATTCAAAGCAGTTTGTGCAAACCCACGTTTATAAAACCTCAATCTGTATAAGCAGAAAATAAGGACCAACTTGTATTGTGTTATGAGTCCTTATAAGTAAAGTATAAAGGGCATTATAAGTCCGTCACGATACGCGGTAGATTCCTATTTGTTCCGCGCCTGGTCGAACCGTGGCAAATCAAACATCTGAAATGTGCCGTATAATTGGCCCAGCCGACTGGAATGCAGTCCGCCCGACCACTGGGGAACGGCGACAAGTTAAATACGATTATAATAAAGCCTGAGCTGTATAATTTGGTACCAGTTTGGCCTGTATTAGAAGAACTAGCAAGCACAGATTTTGTAATCGTTGCTTAGATTAAATTCAATAAATATAAACGCGCGTATTCAACTTCAAAACTAATATTAGTGCGAAACTGCTGTTTAATCAGTTTCTATCCTTTCTCTCAGGTAAATATTAATCTAACCATTTCATAGTTTAGACAGCTACAGAACAAACGGCGCCTGGAGTCTAGACAAATCGATCCAAACGGATTTAGAGAATTAATACCTGGAACGTCCTACACAGAAATGTTAATATTGAATAAATAGCTATAAGGCAGTGTTTATGTTACGGATCGCTTTCAAGAAATATCGGCATCAACTTGAAATGATAACTTGACAAATAGACATACCTTGAGGGACTAGATTCTAGAATATCCTCTTCTATCATCGTTAACGCTGTCACTTTTCCGAGGTTACTAAGCCCTCCGGTATTGACATTAATTTAACGTACGGTGGGCTGCATCAATTGGGTACCCCAGTTGGGAACGTCGTCGGTGCTTTAAAGAGGGGTACCCACATCGTGACGCTGACTGTACTTTTGGGATTTCTCTGAATTAACCAATGTTTGGCATATATTTAGCGTGGGTTTAATTATACGCGATTAGTAGTAATCACAGATCCGATAGTATTTTCTCAGAATCCGTGACGACTTTGACCGATCGCATCCTCTGTGTAGATCTTTGGCGCCCACTACACGTTAGTTAGATCACTAATAATAACGTACGGATCTTTAAATAGATGGACATTTGTCACGGCATGAGGCGCCAACTGGCAATAGCTAATGTAAACTCGTTTAATTAAAGCGAGTACCTAGCCAAACTGTCTTTTGTAGAAGTCAGTTATGCTGTTAAAAAAAATGTAGGTACTTCGGTTTCTTTTTCCAACTAGCATAACCTTTCTTTTTAAGCAAGACTATTTTGATAAAGAGACTCAACCTCTTTACACGACTTCTATCTGGCCTCGGAATAAAAGCCACGTTTTTTTCTGCGAGTGACAGTTCCTCCTGTAAGCTATTCGCACTGTTATAATAACTAAGCCATCCCGCGGTTACCGCTCGAAGCTCCTATTACGGTGTCGAAGAAAAAATCCCGAACGATACACATAATTGTGAACACAAAAACTATACTTGGAAATCAGCAATTCTTCTAGGAACCTGTCCATATGTAAGACATGGATGTAATATGCTTACTCTACCTCGCACGGACGGGAGCTTAGCAAAAACTGTTAGTCATCCATGCGATCTGGGCTTAGCGCTAAATGTCAACATGTGACGTCATGGTTAACCCTTCAACTAAACTTAAGCCCCCAACGGAATTGTCGCGAACGTGGGGCGCGTATTTAATGTAAACCGGCCATTCAGTTATTCCGTGTGTTCACGTAAATGTTAACGTCCATTCAGGCCCACGCGTTAATAATAAATTGTGAGCGAGTATGCTCACAGAATGATGATAAGTGAGTCCGTTTGTAGGAAACCACCGGTCGGACGTGGATACAATGGCTCTCGGGAACGATAGCTCATCTGCAGCTGACAACCGATCTTGTGATCGTTCGGTATTACTACGTATAAGGCAAACATTAAGAAACATTACTTTACGCCATCTTTGCTTGCTGTTGGTCATCGATTACTTAACAGTTGTTAACAATTCATAGATTCGGCACTCTCATGAAGGAGTGTGGTATTGGCAAACAGTTGTGTCATGAGCATGACTTTAATATTTCGTAGAAAAGTTTTATGTAGAGGATATAACATATATTCATTGCCATAAACTTTAGACGCGGAAAACTTTGTGTATTAAAATTGTGATTCCTGGTGAATTTCAAAACTATTTCAACATAAAAACCCCCGCATTTTGGGAAATCCATATTAAAGCTACATTTCATGAAGTTTATCACAAAGGCGTGTTATTTTTGCATAATGCCTGACATTACATATCTAAAACAATTATCTGATTCACAGAATAATCAAATGGTAGTGCCACAAAAAACATTGAATTCATAGAAGGTAGCTGTTGTTCCGCATTCTCCTAAAGTTCAGAGATTTAAACCCAATTTGAATATACGGACAAATCACATGGAGGCACAGAGATGCATACATGCATGCGGTAACTGGAAGCATACACAATGTTAGCTGGAAACGCACAACAAAGTGGAATGATGAGAAGCGTGGATTCCGTTAAACTGTGAGGTAGAGACTTGCATGTATGGTATCGATATTTTGGATCGATACGAATGCAATTACCGTATGGTACAGTCAAACAGAATAAATAGGACCACGGAGGTGAATTACGGCGAAATTTTAAAGGTTTTTCGCAATAATTGATAGCTTTCAAAGTCCCTACTTTTTATTAAATTAAAACAAAAACAATTCCATTACTATTTTAGTTACAAATTGTTTGTATTCAACGTTTTAATAACGTTCAAGATTCGTCCTGATTCACTCCCGTGGTCTTATTTAACCTGTTTGACGGTACTTATGAATTTGTAATCTTATTATGTGCCCCTTTTGTATGGTATTGGCAGATCATACAATTAAGGACAATGTAGCACGATACGATCCATTCATTCCCATCATTCATCTGTATCGATCCAAGTACTTATCGTACTCGTTTGCCATCTTTCATTCTCCTGTCGTTATCCCAATTTATTCAGGGTCGGCGCATCATGTCTTGCTCTTCCATACTTCTCTATTACTCGTCATCTCAGCAGTATTTAGTATTCAGTATTTTTTCCTACAACGTATTCGTTTGTATCGTTCCAATATATCGGAGTATCGCATCCTGTTGTATCGATACTGTAGAGAATCGGATTAGGTTGAGCATCACTACTGTAAGACGATCGATACCACACGACGCGCGCTAAATAAATGTTTGGGAAGACATTTTATTGCTGTCTTTGTATCCTCACGGTTCGTTGCTATGATGGCGTGAGCAGAACTTCAAAAGGAACTACATTAGAACAATTAGTTCCGCCATTAAAAACCGTAGCTGCTGCGTGTCAGTCTATTTTTTAGGTATAAGAAGTATAAATTTAATTAATGTCTCTGAATATTACCAAAACTAGTAGATTAATTACTTGTTTTGCTTATGTTGTCCGTTTCTTCAAATAATCAAAAGTCAGGCGGAATATTTTACCTATATAAAAACAGGAAGAATGTTGTTTGCTGTTAATAAGATAGAGCTTTTTGGCCTCGTACAGGACCAATTCGGTTTTCTTAATTTTAAAATTAAAACTTTAATTATATAAGTTGTTTTTTGTTCTGTTTTTATTTAATTTTGTTTTATTGTTTTATCCTGTGCGAGTCTAATAAATGCTTTTTCTTTCTTTCTACGAAACAGCTTCTACCTACCATTAATTCCGTGCTTCTGCACTTCGGCAGTCACAACACACAACAAATTTAGTAAGTATATTTATATAGGCACCTGACTAGTATTTCACCCGCGTTTTCGTCCGCAAAAATTGTGATAGCTCTGCTAATATGCATGATATCAATACATATATTTTACTAGCTTATAACCGCAACTCCGCCCGCGTGAAGTTCGATAATAATTGACCCCCGGAATCATACTACCGGGATAAAAAGTATCCTATGTGTTAATCCAGGTTATAAACTATGTGTGTGCTAAATTTCATCTAAATCCGTTATGTAGTTAACATCCATCTATCCATCCTCACAAACTTACGCATTTATAATATTAGTAGGATAGCCTGTAGCACCCACAAAAACTGTAGCTTTCTGTCAATGAAATAATTTATAGAATTGGATCATGAGTTCCGGAGATTACTCCCTACATACAAACTTAAAAACTTACAAACAAATTCTAGCTCTTTATAATATTAGTATGGATAGTATAGAATATAGATAAATACACAGTAATTAGGGTCGGTCTATCAACCTGTCACTTCTAAACAACTGACTATTGCAATCTGTGAAGACGATAAATTACACTTATTCACAGTTCACACGTACACTGGACACTTCTACTTGTAGTGCAATTAACCACCGTCCGACTACCTCGATGTTATCATATGTGAGGAAAAAAAACGTCTGATACATACTCCATTACAAGATTTTTTTTGCATTGGAAAAACGCATTAAAATTCCCCGTATTTCAGGAGTGGGGTAAATCTTTGTGTACGATTAAAGGGTACTTGAAAACTCCAGTAAAAAAAAAGCACTCGGGTCACGATCGAAAAAATTTGTGAATCAAATGATGAGTCAGAATCAAAACAAAAAGTTTTTATGAATCGAACGTTATCTTGTACGATCAGCGACAAAACCAGATTAGATTGTGGCTACAACCCACGCGACAACAATGTTTTCTCGCCTGTACCCGATAATAACTGCATTTACGAGGCTTTTAGCTCTTATGCAAGACCGTACGTACACCTTTGAAATAACAATGTGATTTTAGTATGCATGACTTTTATAAATATTCTTTAACACAGTTATTGGGTTTTTGTTTGACGATATTATACATCTTTCTTACTACTATTATGAATAAGCTTGTGAGGATGAATGAATGGATATATGTATTGATGTTTGTCACTCTTTCACGCAAAAACTACTGAACGGATTTAGATAAAATTCGGCACACTGATAGTTTATGCATAGGATACTTTATATCACAATAGTACGATTAAGTGGGACAATTAAAGAACCCCCCCCCACGCGGGCGAATCCGCGGGCAAGGTAATGATGATGTAAGACCGTAGATCGAGGGTTATGGGTTCGATTGCTAGGTCGGGTAAAATGTTATTGGGTTTATCCATCTGGGATTTCTCAAAAGCAACCGGGAGTCGGTATTCGTGCCCGGTTGATTGCGTAGCCTTGCCCCCTACATGGAACTTAAAAATACCAAACTGGCGAATTACATGCGTCTTCATCTCTGTCACCCCTTCGAGACAACACGCTTGAAGTTATTTTATTTTATGAAAGACTGCCAAAAATGTTTAACTTTAATTAGAGAGCACAGGAAGTGCCCTTTGTGACGGTTTTCAGTGTTATGACAAGTTGATAACGGTCTGCAAATTTTGTAGGCGATTTCCGTCACTAGAACGTTTCCGGTTAAACCCCTCAATATAGGAATAAGTACCTACTTTACTAACACTTGCAGCACTACTTTTGCTAAACAAACTAACTTACTAATCTCTAAGGACAGTAAGTAGTTTGGATACAAAACTACAGCTTCACATTGAGAATTGCCAAGTGAATTGCGATTTGACGTGTTTTCATTCATTTCATTCATTTGTGTATTTAGTAGTTGTAAAACTGTTTGTATACTAAATACAGGGAGGTCCCTGGAGAGATCTATTTGAATTTGCACGCTGCTGTACTGATTTTAGGTCACATTTAACATACTCATTTACACACATCAAAAGTGTCTACGGATATATTACATTTATTAGCATAACTTTAAAAGTACTGAATATTTTGCAATCGGGATACTGGTGACGATTTTAACAAATTATAACGAGAAGACAACGAACGCTACCAGTTGGCATTGGTTTTAAAGTTACAGTCAGAACACCACTGGTCTTCGTTAGTGATCAAACCGGCAGGAGAAGACCACATGAAATCAACCTTCAGGCTCGTACGCCATTTCCGGTTCCAGCACTACGACGAGGCAATCGCGAGCAAAGATTAGAATTGGCAAACGAACATTTGGCTTTGAATGATCGCCAATGGTCTAGAATGTTACTTTTAGATGAGTCCTGGTTCAGATTACTTCCAAAAACACGAATAATACGTGTTTGGTAAACACCTGGACATGAGACCCGCTTGCGAAATCCCTAGGAAGTCCATCCATATCGGAGTGGAACAATCATGGTATGGGTGGGATTATGTCGAGACGGGAGAACTGACCGCGACTGGATAAAATGCAATTTAACATCTGCAAAATACCGTGATGAGTGCTGGTACTTGTATTCACCACACCGGTAGCAAATAGGTCAAGATTTTATGCGTATGCATGATGATACCCGCACATCTACGACTCGAGTGGTAACTCAGCGGCTCGACAACATAATGAAGCGATCCTAGACAGGCCGACGCAGTCCCTGGATTTAAATCCAGCTAAGCACGCCTGGAATATGCTACAACGAAGGTGTTTGCGAATTTTACCGAGAATCTGCTGCCGAACTGTCCACTATTCATGCATTTTTGTCGGACTTGACAAGCTCGTTTTGAGCATGAATAATCTTTGCAGATGAGTTATAATAATCCGAGGTGCTCTTCCAATGAATTAAAAAAAATATTGTTTCATTTAAATTTGTTTCCTACTATAATCAGCAAAAACAGTAAGTCTAATTTTAGGAAAATTTAAGCTTTTTTATTTTCATCTAAAAACCAATTATAAATTAAAAAAGTTTAGTTTTTTATTAAATTTTCTGTAAGAGTATAGAATTCTGCGGATTTTGATATAAAGATGCTTTAAGAAATTCTTTATAGTTTTATTTAAATACGTGATTAACTAAATATCCCTAGACACTTTTGAAGTGTGTAGTTCAGCTAACCCAGTTACTTCAGAAAGGTCAGTTTAGTCCAGTTTCTGTTAACTCGACTCGATAGACCCATTTCCACGAGATGGATGCACCAAGCAGTTTGTTGACCAGTAAATACACATAAATGTTCCAGCTCCAAGTAAAATCGAAATACGTCAATGTTGCCATCATAAATCGCCAGTGTTTACATTCGCAAAAAAACAGTCTGTTCATTCACAATGTGGTGTGTTTACACATGCGCCGGTGCTATTTCGCGTTTAATTTTAACAGTATGGAATCTGAAGCGTATTTAGTATTCAAGGTTCCGGAATAAAAATGCGCGTAATCTGCCGACGTCATTTAAAACATATCATCACGCTTGTAATCCCCGAAGGGTTAGGCAGACGTGTACCAGTACACTGATATTTCGCCAGTTAGATTTAAGTCCCATGTACTAGGGCTTTTCCTTTTAGCCGAGCACAAATCCAGACTCCAAGGCTGTTACTGAAAAATTCCTGATTTTGTCTGAACTGGAAATCATACCCCAGACCTTATGCAAAAGCAGGAGTGGCGCTTATGACGAATAGACCAACCAAGCAGTGTTCCGGAACAAAAATGCGCATAATCTGACGACGTCATTAAATATGAGGAAAAAGAAGAAAAATATAGTAAACAACAATGTAGTAAGCACGTGGAGGAGACGCTCACAATGGGTGCTGATACCATTATCGTGGCGTTATCATGCACTATTATAATGGCCTTTCTTAGAAGCGAAATAGCCTGGCCGTACAATTATCGCTGATTCTGTGAACCGTCAGACTGTTCGTAATTATGTGGGTGTACCGACTACCAAGGTTTCGTTGTTTTACTCGCAAAAATTGAAATTATTATAGATAGTTTAGATAAGAAAACAATACATTACTAGGAAGAGAGCGAAGCTTGCGTTAATATAATATGTTCATAGATAAGTAGCTCTACTATATTATTACGTCATGGTTAAAAGTTACTCTACACCGTTATCCAGCTTTTTTTCTCTATAAAAGCTGATGGCTTCAAAAATAAAGGGGATCCCCCAAATCGCCATTGACGCAATTTGATTACAAATAACTCACTAACTCTTAAAATTTTGAAGACTAGAATTTGTCTCAAGGTTTAATTTAAAAAGAAAAGAAAATCTATTAACCCTCACAACGAATCGGTCGTAAAAGCGAATGTGTAATCCCAGTTCAAATTACAGCGAGCAGCCAAGTGTCTATTGCCAGACATAGACAACAAATGTTGTCTGTCAACTGTCAACGGTCGAAGCAAAGTATCTATATTATCTGCCTAACATTGGAATTTGTAATCAATATTTTAGTCAAATGGAAAATTGTAAATGATGGTGTTGCAAATAAATTAATTAGGTAGCATTTCAATAATTCTGTTTTAATAATATTATTCGTGTTGCTAACAAGATTTAGTTTAGAGTAATTAGTGAAATGTCTACTCTAGATAGACAAGCCAGCTTAAAAACTCAGCATAAAGTTGTTGGATTTATCTCCTTTAATTGAATTATTCACAGAAAACACAAAATCTTAGGCACAAATAACATTCTGAAGGTCTATAAAATAACAAGGGCAAACGTTTTAGCTTCATGAATTTATTATTTTGAGAGACAAAATAAGCTTCTAAATCTGATGGCGATTTTGTTACTGAAATTATTTTACAAAGGATACCCCAGCGGCGGCGGGTTATTGTAAGGAAAGTTGTAGTATCTATGATTTAATAATAATATATTACCCTTTTTGATAAATAACATATGCAAGAAACTTAATACAATACATGGTATTGTATGTCGCTAATTTTAACAGTAATCAGTATCATACACCACATCAAGCATGTTTTAGCCCGAAGGGAGAGATGTACCTACAACACACCATCATTTCGCTAGTTATGTTTGAGTCTCATGTAATGGGGGCGAGCCTATTGCCATCAACCGAGCAAAGCTTCTAATTCCGAGCTGCTAATAAGAAAATTTCAGATGGTGAAACCCACTTTGCTCGACCTAGGATTCGGATCCAAGACTTCATACTTGTGACAACGAGACCTATATTATACCTTTCTTTTAATTACAACCTATTTATCATCTGAGAATTTTCTCGTTGATTGTACGCATACGCATTCAATGGGGCGCATCGTAAAATGTTAATTGGTCATCATCATTAATGGCTGACATTACTATTTCTCCGAACTGTAAGATTTACGCGTGATTTCTTACTCGTGTACGCACGGCGACCAATCAATCTATACAAAACCAGTTTATACGGATTTTTCGTTTTACGGGAAATATTTACAAAGTGAGGCCGCAGTATACTGGGAATGTGTAGCTTGATTTGTCGCCGTGTCTACAGTCACAAGCATAATTATCATATAAATTGGTACTTCTACAAGCAGCTAAAATTAAAAGCAAATTCCACTTGACTTAATAGACAAGGTTGGGTTCAAGGTTGATTGGGAAAATTTTACTGTTTCGGGTAGTTTGATGTGCTGGCTGGTGGCGTCTGTACATATCTTAAAGAATACGACTGTAAATGGAAACATATGTTTAATGTAAAATGTTTGTAGTTAACGAATTTTATTTCATTCCCTTTGTAAATAATCCATTTGATGTTTCTTTTGCATCTTCTGTGCAATGTAGATTTAATACTATTTTGCAATATTTGAGAGCTTATCTAAAAGGTCCGGTACTTCTATATAATACCTAATTATTTATGCACATGAGTGCAGCACGAGGCCGATTAATTCGTAGATAAACTTGTTATTGTTATTTTAAGATGATATTCATGGAATTGAGGCTTTTCAATGAATTGTTTTTTACTTAACCTTTGACAACAGTTACTGCTGAGCTAATCTTAATGTCTTTTCTCATTAGGGAAAATCATTCATGATTTATATATCAGTCAATACAAAAAATGTCAATGTACCTAATTTTTTGCTTTTGTGTCTTGTCATCCTATTAATCCAGCCAGACATCCCAGCCCCCAGCCTACTCTCAACGATCTCAATTTTATATTTGTTATTGCTATGTGCATTTAAAACTTCTATACCTTCCTTGGGCAAATATTACCCTTCAAGTGACGAACAAAATTTGGCTGGGACTTTATATGTGTCTTACTTTGGAGACTCGGCAGTAGGTAAGGAACGCGTAACGTTCGGTAGTCCTACCAGCATCTTCCTAGCCTTTTCCCAACTATGTTGGGGTCGGCTTCCAGTTTTATCGGAGGCAGCTGAATACCAGTAACATCCACAACCCAGTTACTGGGTAATATGATACTCCTTGGTAAGACCGATTCCTTCTAGGTATGGGAGGAAGACGTCAGTTTCTGTACATATATATGTCTTACCTTCTGTGGTGTGGACTCGGAAGCCGAGCGGAGCTTGGCGCGGCCAGCCCCACCTGCTTGACGGATGGCGGCCATTAGGCTGGAGTGCGCGTCGCCGACCGGCGCAGGCGCAGGTGCAGGCGACGACGTCGCAGGCTTAACATCTCTGTTGACAAGAGAAACGGATGGTTTTTAGTCTTACAAAGAGCAGCGGGCTTAAAGAAGTCGCCAAGTAAATCGCGGTAATTGGGATCCCATTTAAATCCCATGCGACAGAACAAGGTGAGGAACGCGATCTCGATTCTTATCGGTAGACTGGAGAACAGGAGTGTTTGGAAAAAGGTCAAATTGTCTGGATTATTTATCTTTCTTCTAGAAGAAATCAAACCAAGTTGCTTGCGCATTGCATACAATGTAAGTCTAAAACGCGTCATAATAACAGCTGAAGACAAATAATCTTCACGCTACATTTTTTACTTAGTGTCGACTGACAGTGATACTGATGATAGACCGTGAGAAACTACATCCATAACAATTAAACGATTACCTACTACAGTACTATTACTAAGGATTTTTACGCGAAATCCGCGCGATTCGCTTAAATAATTAAATTAAACATAGAATCTATTAATTTGTTTACTGGATCCTTGTGTGTTTCTCAGTAAAACATATTAATAATAATTATACCCACACCAACATCGCCACAGATTTACGACATTAATATAAAGATAGGTTCACACCTGCGCTGATCCATCATGACTAGCCGATTCTTCCCCTATCTCGAAACAAAATCGCGTCCGGGGTAAAATAAAAGGCAGATGTGTCCATAGCATTACAAGTACTCGTAACATTTCGTGAGCAGTACAACCCTCATAACGTTATAACTCAGTACTTAGAACACGAGCAATAAAATGTAGCCATTATGTAGATGAGATGACGAATACAAAGGGCACCTTTCTAGACTAGGTTGAACTTGTAAGTCAGACTGGTCTCAAAGTATAAACAAAATTAAATTTTAGTCTTTATCGTCTGTGGATCCCAGGGTTTAAATAGCGGGAGCATACCGCCATTCGCCAACTATTTGTTTATAACAAGTTTCCTGAAGTAAGGATCGATCGACGCTTCGAGATTGATATTGGCTTTGGTAGAACCACGAAACCATTATTGGGAAGAGCACCATATTCTGTTAACTTTTCCTTTGATTGTATCCGGAGGGGATCGAAAATATTTTCAAACTATCCATTTATTTACTATCGAACTCGGTAACATGATGTTAGGACGTCCTTTGATGTAACAACTTGATATCTTTATACTCCCACATAAATAAAATAAAATAAAACTTGAAACACTTATAAAAATAGCTCAAAAACGATCCTACACAAAGGACAAACACACATTATATGCTTACGAATACAAGTTTGTGTGTGTAATGTGTAATACATAATCCACGACAAAAAAAGTTTGTATGAGTGTGTTGTCTACATGTCGAAACCCTATGTGTGTGTTACTTTATACTGCATTAAATTAATTCTAACCTTAGCTGAGCCGAGTATCGATTCGGCCAAGCTCGTCTAGAGTCTAGACTAGCTACCCTAGGCTAGCCTCAGACGATGTTACGTCATAGCAATTATACACGATTTAGAGCAAAAGGGTTATTGGAGCTACACTTGAAGAGTTTCAACTGATAAGTCTTTATTAAAATTTTTGAGTGTATTTTGGGACATAATGCTAAAAGCTGTTTGATATTAGGATTTGATATTTGTTTAATCCTGTAGAGATAATTACAAGTATATATGTCTGCCATCGGGGATCAAATTGTTTGTAAGGACTTGGGATAGTGGTCCTTGGAGAGGGCTTACACGTGGACTTATGTACACGCAGACTCATAGACTCAGAACTTTTTTGCTAATACAATATAGGACAATCACACCACATTGCGTCATCACAATAATACGAACTATCAGACAAATTCTAGTCTAGAATAGAGAAATTGGCACATCAACAAAATACTGTGGCACTAAAAAAATCACGAAAAAATTACTCAAGTAACAAAATATGTTCCGAAATAGAAATTATTCCTATCTGTTGTATTTTCTCTGTGATTGTTCATAGAAAATTGGGACGGAAAATATAAAGCGGATTATCTTGGCTTGGTTGCGTGCGATAGACCAGTATACCTAGATACAATATATGTATTTTTAAAAGAATCGATAAGTTTGATACGTTCGTATGGCCACAGATCGATACAGTTCAGTTATTCAGTGATGCAATCAGTATTTGTATTATGAACTAGTTCAAAAGCTCTAGAGAAAGCTGCTTCTGTATTGAATAATAAATTGAGAACGAAACACAGTGGTATTTAGCTGCCTTTTATAAAAAACCCGTTCTCGTAAGTCACCAGTTCCATTGCGGACGAGAAGGGGACTGGCTATTGACGATTTTCTCGCTCAAGAAATGTACAAAAGATTGTAGGTCATGGGATGGGTGATCGCTAACTGCTCACAGCGCCGATGAGTGCTCCTTTTTCGAAGCGATAAGAGGTGTCAAAGAGTGTACTCGTTCAGCGATGCTCGCTTGGCGGTTAGAACACTCGTTGAGAGACTCCTACTTGGCATACCAGCGTCTCCTGCCAATTTGTTTTTTAGTTGCTACATCTACCCACTCAAACGCCAGCAGGTACTACGGTACTCACTAGCAATAAAAACGCTTAACTGCCAAATTGACATTATTGACAATCACATAAGTGACTTGTGACACTTGACAGTTCAAACAAGGTTTAACTCGCGCGCCACTGGCTACTCGCTTCTCTCGGATCTGGATTTTAGACAAGTGCAACTACATCACAATACATCTGAATGCAGAGCAGCACTACGTTAATCAAATTTTGACACTCTCTTCGCTAATGGCACAGAAGAGAGCACGAAGGTCGATGCTTTTATCAAATGATTTGATTAAACCTGAATCAAGCTCGAAGTTGGACCCTTGTTTACAGGGTAGATGACAGAAACAGAGAACTAATTTTCCTTTATCAAAAACTTTTAACGAAATTAGTAGTTTTTGTTTTAAAGCACGAGGCACAAGTGTACAAGTTAAAAACCGCTGTTTCGTTCACTAAGAGCTCAATGTACTGAACTGAACAAATTCAATTTTATTGCTGCGCATGACTCAACAAGCTACAAACAAGATCAAATTGTTGGTAGGGTCGATATACCAATAATTGATTATAATGGTTGGCTAGCAAAAACAAAACAAATATTCACGACCTCATATTAGCCTTTTTAAAGTCTTAATAACTAGTGCTGTTTATAATCGGACTAGCTATATATTTCCTGCGGCTTCACTCGCGTTTTTTTCAAAAAAATTCCACCGGGATAAAAAAGTCCTGTGTCTTAACTCTTAACCGTCTTAACCCAGGGTTTGGTCTACGTGTGTGCCAAATTTCATCACCGTGAGAAGATAACAGAGCTACTTTGGCGTTCATAATATCGCTATGGACTAGGGCATGCGAAATCCGGTATCGGTCCCATAGTAAAGCCCCAGAAAATCCGGTTGTACTATGGGACCAAAACCCGGTTCCACATGCTCTATGGAAATATTATATGAATGTAGCAGTTTTGCCAACCGATCGGAAATTGTTGATCGGGGTATGATAACCTCACGACTGATTGCGTTGATAAGTGGCGAGCTATTGACCTGCACCGCACCGGACGAAACGAATTTAACTGTTTACAATATGATTTGAACATGAGCACGCTACACGCTCCTTGTTCATGCCCGTATCAATGTACTGTTAATTCGCTCTGAAGGACGTGCCTGTATGCTTGGTGACAAGCAGACAATTGTTGGGAAGAGCTTAGCGGGTAATTCTACACTATTTTGGACCTGAATCAGTTCAATTGTTGAAACTGTTGGGGTCAGATAACCGAGAACAGGGGTTCTAAAATAGCCGGGTAATTAGCGGTCATTTTAAGCCCCTAGGCATCGAACTTTGTAACACACCTTTAGTTTTATAATTAATATTTTTTTGTTGTTGATTTGAATGAAGGAAAAAAAAAACTCATTTAAAATGGCCGTACACGGTGTAAGGGACACCGTGTACAGCCATTTTAAATGAGTTTGTAGAAAGGAGCACAGATATCTAAAGAAATTGAGGTTATTAGAGATTCGGAATAAGAAAAAAATCAGTCGCCTGCACAAGGCACTGAGCTTACCAGGCCACAAAAAATAACCCGCTCGGTCAGATTGGACGCTAAGATGAAGACAGTCAATGGAATTTAATTCAGCATTTGTATTAAAAATGCAGATTGACAACTAGTCATAATGCTAGAAAGCCTCGATTAAAACCGTTCGTGTATTCCCGGCTTTAGGAAAAACTGATCAGGCGCTAAAAAATATACGGCTGACAGAATAACTAGGATTCAAAACCGTCATTTATCATACTCGAGTCATAATTATCTCACCAAGTGTAATAATTGGAGTTAACAAGGTATAAATTCTGTACTTACGACTAATATTCACAGCATAACTTCAAAGCACTTATAACAACAGCAAAAAATAACTGGTAGCTCCCAGTGCTTGACTGACGATGACGCTAGCATATCAAGCTACTACAATCTGACTTTTTTTTTTAAATATATTTTCAACTTTATTGCCAAAGCATAAGGTTCAAGGTTGTTTGGGAAAATTTGACAGTTTCGGGTATGCAATGCATGTATGCAATTTATTATCCACATTTACAGTCTGAAGAAAAATATTATTCCACGTTTGGTGTAATTGCTTACCATTCCGAGGTGAATACATGACATTGCAACATCGGAATGGGAACGCTAAAAAGGTTCACACTCAATTCTACTACCCTAGCTTTTGTTTCTTTCCATATTCATATTTTTATCATCTGCTGTTTCAATTAGAAGCCTTAATGCCTTCTCGTAACTGCCAAATTCGCGTGATCTTTGTGCCAGTACCTCGGTCAGGACAAAACCAAACAAGACATTCCAGTCTGGCTATCATTCCAAGTAACTTGATGAGATCAAATTCGTAAAAAGTGTAATAAAGTTATTTTCATGAATTCTTATTCTGACTTGAATAAAGTGTTTGTTTTATCATAATAATTTAATTAATGAACAACATGTTAGTGATCGATAAAAGGAAGTGACGTTTATTTATCGTTCGATAACGTTTAACTTATAATAGCAGAATATCGACCGCTCTATTTACAAGTAGGGTTGTCAATATTCTACCAGTTCACTTGACTGTTAGTTAATTTTATTAAGTGCAAACTGAAATATGTTCCCTATAAAAAAGATCTATCAAAACAGGTAAAATTATAGACGGAATTAAACGTTTAAATTTAAAATAAAACATGTGTTTTCCCGTTGATCGGGCATTAGTGAGGACAAACATTCACAATGAGGTGATAAATAAATTATATAGGACATTTAAAATTTTGAAAGTCATGGATTTTCTGAATGGTAAAAAAAATCACATCACATCACATCATCAGCCTATAATGTTTCCACTGCTGGGACACAGGCCCCCTCTCTAGGAGAGGGAATGGGCTATAATCTATTACGCAGGCCCAGTGCGGATTGGCAGATGCCACATGTCTTCGAATTTTTGGTTCTAGGACATGCCGGTTTCCTCACGATGTTTTCCTTCACCATTTTTGAGAGCAGTGGTGATGAAATAAATTACACAAAGTAATGCGCCTGCCTGGGTTCGAACCCAAGACTTACTGTTCGTAAGTCGGGATCGCTAAAAAAGAAATACGCGTGACAAAATCAAAAAGGCTAATTATAATACTATTATAACTGCTAAAGTTTGTGACGATGGATGCACGGATGTTTGTTACTATTTTACGCACAAATTATTGAACAGATCTGGATGAAATTTGGCACGCAATTAGATTATAACCTGGATTAATACGTGGGATACTTTTTGTACCGGAAGTGGGACAATTACCGAACTACACGAGGGCGAACCGGCTGGCATAAGCTAGTTTAAATAGGAATCATATTGTTTAATACCCTCACATAATTATAATTTCGCTAGCTAATTTAAATTGAGCTTGTACATTTTTACTATCGGGTTGTACCATTTCTACATTCGAATTCACGACTTGTACTGAGCAGAGCGCTTCAGAAATAGAATTTCGCAGTACATGGAGTACATAAACTTGTACAATGTACATAGTTATATGTATGTAATGAGTGAGAACAAACCCCGCATAATTACGTCGGCAAGGTCTTTTGTTACTGAGCATAAACAATTACTTAACATACTAAATTACTTTCAAATGAAATGGATGATCAAACAAAGGAATACGACTATAATAAGAACTTCCTGCTCAAGGCAGGAGCTAACTGTTCAGTGAATCACTTAACAATCGATTTATTATTAGCTAGCTTCTACCTACGACTTCGTCCGCCTTATGGCATTCGGTACTATTATCTTGACAGCTTCATGAAAGAATTTAGAAATCGGTTCAACAGTTTCGGAGAATGTCGCCTACATTCGAACCAGATTTCGAAGGAATAATATTGATTGACAAAAAATTAAAAAAAAAAAGGATGAGATTCAACAGTGCATCAATGAAATTCAGCCACATTTATGCAAACTAGTCATGGAAAAGACAAATAGTAAGTTAGTGCCAGCAAAACTGTGGACGCTATTTGTCCGACGTGACGTGCTATGCCATACATAACCTAATTCTATCTACTTTATGATTCAATCAATTAAATTATAAACTCTAATAAAAAAAATTGGTTGTCTGTGAAGTTGGTTTACGGACGATAGTTAAACGTGACAACGTCATAAAATCGAGTGGAAGAGAGAAATTACCTATACAACCTAACCTCCTAGCTCCAGCAGTAGATTAAAAATAATAACCTAGGCTTGTCAATATCTGACACTACGAAAGTGGCGCATGCGTACAATGAGCTTAACGGGACGGGACACTTTTTCGTGCATGCAGCCGGCGTTCATCGATTTATTAGAAGTTGTCACGTCAAAAACTGTTTTCTATTTATATTCAAATCTTGAGTAAATTGAACAAAGAGCCTAGAATAGAGACTCGTAACTCTAAACAGAGAGTGAAATTAATGGTAAAGCTGTAATCAAAAGCACTGACATATTAGAAAAGCAATGCCTACATGAAAATTGCCCTACAAACTATAATAAACGGCAATCTAGTAAATATCAGAACACGGTACATGATTGCAACCTGTCAAACAGAATAGAACGAGTAATCGCCTTTGCATGAATTTGATCCAACATTATCCGGGCCCTATCTATAATTAATCATATAATTTTAGCTCAAGGCTCCAAGTGAAAGGCCTAATAGTAAATATTATGGAAACAGGTCATAATAATCCTAAAATATTGACAACAAGATTGGATCTAATGGATAAATCTGTTTAAATTGGAACGAAGAAACCACAGCGTAAATAATAAATGTTGTAAGTGTGTGGTCAGTTCATCGATTATTCCTGGGTTCTGTAGAGGCTGAACGGAATACGTGTTGACTATAAAAAAGTTAATTTATTATCTTGCTTGTGTTCAGTAGCCATAGAACGCACAACCACAAATCAAGCTATGCAAAACCAAATTAAGCTGATCTCTCATCGTACGGGAAACTTATACAAAGCGAGGTCAGGCTATACTGGTTATGTAAAGGTTGATGTGTCGCCGTGTGTACTGATTAATGGTTTTATTTTAAGAAAAAATAAAAAAAAAGAAGAATTCAAACTAAGAAAACCGAAGATGGACAGTACAATTGGAAAAACACATAAAATTACGAAAATTAAATGGTTCTTAGTACGAAGACGAGTAACGTAATCAAATACTTAAACACAAATATTTATCTAATACACTTATGCATAATATTGCGTGCGTGATACAGTATTACGAGAACTTAAGTTATTATAACCACAACCACCACTTAAACGATGATGCCCTACTTCTGAGAAGAGGTGCTGAAGCGTATCTTTACGAGTAGATCGACCGGTCATGACATTGAGCTGTCAATGTCAAGTGAGAGAACTGTCAGTTAAACGTCAAGAGAGAAAACTCCGCAAAATGCCAACGACCTGACGAAATGAAACCATTTATGATAGAAGACCCGTCTCATGACGCAATCAGGGAATCCCACTTCTTACTATGCAACTTTGGTCATGTGGTTTACACCTAACGCTTTGGCGAACCTCCAGTAGTTGTTTATGGTCGGCGCTGATGATAATAGTTCGCGAAATCCTTTAGTCTATGAATAACAAAATCAAGAGCCGTTCGCCGTTCGGCGAAGTCACACGTGTTAACTGCGTAGCCAAAGGGAAAAGGTGTGAAGTTAGTATGTTTTGTCTTGAATAAATAACATTAGGAGAATGCAAATATTTAAAAGACTTATAGAGCCGACATTGGGAATATTTTCATACAAAAATTTTGATGTCAAAAATTTCGATTTTGACACACGAATGCTATGGACGTGTGACACTAGACAAAACGATTTATTACTAAGCAGTAATAAGTATTCGTAGTAATAGATTCGGCTTTGATTGCCATTAAATAAAAAGAGAATAGAATAGAAGTATTGGATTACAATTTATTTTCGTCTTGTCCCGTCCATCGCTCGTAAGTATTTGAATGCCTTTGGGAGAATGTAATCAGAATGTTGACAAAAAAAATGATGACAAATTGCTATACATAATTAATATTGCAACTCTGAACTATTAAGTTTGAGATTGAGAACAAACATTATAAATTATTTGAATAATTTATCATAAATGCATGGAAACATAATTATTGATACGTAAAATGGATCCTTATTTCGAGCTCAATTGATTCATAACGACCTATAACACCTTACAAATCAGTTATCGCATCTCAAATCAACTGTTTCACCGTAACGAGGTAGTCGAAACATATATTTTAAACAATACATAATTTGCATGCATGCGATAATTTAATTTGCGCATGCGCTTCTTTATTTGTGCGCGATAATGATTTGGGATCCGGTGCTAAAGCCTTATAAGTAAAACAGGACAATGGATTGTATGAAATAGGACCAGCTTATTTGACTTAAGTACAATGTACGATTATTCGGAAATAACGCACCGTAAATTCCGAAAAATCGTACTTTGTACAGGATATTTATGGACAAAATTAATTTAAGGTTGTGATTCTTCCCGCAATATACTGAAAGGTTCTTCCAAGACCTGCCGTATGACAAATGTACTAAACATAAAACTTTACCAGACAAAGTCTTTCATTAAGCACGAATAATCACCGACCAACAAAAATATCCTGTATACGACACAGGATTCGTAAAAAAAACCTTTATACCCTAATACCATCCTTTACCCTCAAAGTCCATTGATATTTAGAAAAAAAAATCAATAGAAATGAGAAACAATTAATAGGAAATTAATAACGCTTTATACCCTTGAAACTTCACCACAATAATAATGACCAGTTACGATGAAAGTGCACGACACTACACAAGAACGATACCATTTATAATGCAAGCGTCGACCGCTCATCAATCAGTATTCGATAGATCGATCATCGAACACAGTTGTTAATCTAGTGACACGAGCCGGTGTACATGTGGTCTAAAACACCATAGACAAAGACATAGAATTCGCAGTTATTTTACCTTTCGGTAATTAATTACTTTTATATGTACTAAAGGAGGAAATTTTATCAATACTTGATTCTAAAGACCTTCGGAAACAAAATTATAAAAACGGGTTCTCTTATTTTATTCAGCGCTAATGGCTTTCTCTCTGCTTAATAGTAAATATCGGATTTAAAAACAACTCTCGAATTTTACACCAACACATAGACGTTTTATTCTCAGAGCAGAGGGTCAATTCTAATTGAATATTGCACGCGCATACGAGACGAGTGATTCGTAGTACACTTTCCACCTGCGACGGTAGAAAGCGACCGATTGAAGTTCTCAAGTTCATAAGAAACCTATAAATATACTGCAGTACTTTGTGCATTTGGATCGAGGTGCATTTAAATGTATTACCACACACACTTTCTTTTTCCATGAATATCTATAAAACGATAGATGAAAATGATTTTTCAAAAAAGTAACTTATTGTATAATGTCAATCAAGTTTTTTTAATAAAAAAATATTGTATAATGTCAATCAAAATTTTCATGAAATTTAGTATGCAGGGGGTTTCGGGGGCGATAAATCGATCTAGCTAGGTTTCATTTTTAGAAAACATCACAAAAAAAAACGAGCAAAGCATCCAGGTACTTACTTTAATTTGACTAGATACGAGTGTGAGACAGCATAGATAATACAGTACATATTTTGGAACATAAATTCGATTCTATTTACCTCAAAATCCTTAAACAGTTATTTACTTGGTGCAATTAAGAGGAATGTAATTATTACAATGTAGTGGTTAACTCAAGTTTAACAAGCTGATCAAGGAATTAAATAAAAAAGCGGGAAAAATATCAGCTGCAGGTTTCTAGTAAAAGGTTTTAATGGCACGATCAATGAGTACTTAATTAACATTTCTGACTAAAATGTACAAAGGGACTTTGAGTAATACTACTCGCTTTCTGGAAGAACGAAAGACCTTAAAAATTTCAAGTAAACGAAATGTCAATTTATAATTAAAAATGTTTATAATTAAAAATGGTGTTTAACTCCTGTTAGCAAAAACAGATAATTAAATAAGCCATAGGTATGTAACTATACAATATACGGTCAATGATAAAAAACAGCAATTTGTTTTATCTTGTTGATACATATATATCGATATCATTAAGTCTGCGGAGTTGCTCTAGCTAATTTAACTTGACCCTGTACATAAACTTCGTCTCGGTTATAAAACCATTCTAACTTAAGCATACCCATTAGCTTTAATATGGCGCTAAAGTACCTAAGTACACATAACTTAAAACGCATCACACATACATAAGTAAAACATAATGTAACATTAACCATTCTGTATGGACACGCCCATATATGGAAAGTCATTAGCATATGGAGAAACAATGCGGTCCGACAAGGACGTTTGCATAAACAATTTCAGTTCGAACGATGATTTATCTTTTGCGGACCGTACCAACCAATATGGCGGAGATTTTTCGAATGACGGACTACTCGGAAGATACATTAACGATATTCTGATAAGTAATAAAGACGAATTCGTAGTAGTAACGATGCAAAAATATCACTTAAGGGGTGGTAATTGCGTGTATTTCTGAGACGAAAATCGCGTAAAAGTGTATTTTTTTTTTTTTAACGGATGGGAAATCATCAAATGACTTCTCCCGCTCCGGGCAGAGCGGAAGGGAGTGTCAGACTTGTACTGAATAACTGACTAAAACCCATCCATGTTCCTTCCTTGCCCTTTGTGTTCCAGGGCCACGGTATCTCTTTCGAACAGTCCCGGAGCCCTGGCAGGCATCGGCCCTTGCGGGCCCCTCCCTGTTTGCTGACATCTCTTTGAGGCGCGCGTGGAACACGAACGCGCCGTAAAAGTGTACCTTAATTGGAGATCTTGACCTTGGCAAATAACCCATTGACACACTGGTCAAGGTTAAAAGCTTTCTCACGGATGGTGCCTCATTACCTGCCTTTTGCACAGTAATAGAATTTTAACACTTTATAGGATGGAAACTTTAACTGCAGCCACAAATAGTCGATGGATGTAAAAACAAAAACAGAAACATAATAGGTTCGCCCATGACTTTATTTAATGGGTTTTGTTGGATCGCATTTTCAAAGGTATATGTATGGGATGGTATTTTCAAAGGTGTAGGTAAATGGTATTTAAAACCCTCACGAATGAATATCAGTTTTCGTTAAAATATACCAGTTGAATTGGTACTGGAAATGATTAACTTTAATGTATCATCATCATCTGCCTAGCCTTTTCCCAACTATGTTGGGGTCGGCTTCCAGTCAAACCGGATGCAGCTGAATACCAGTATTTTACATGGAGCGACTCCCTATTTGACCTCCACAACCCAGTTAGTACTGGGTAATACGATACCCCTTAGTTAGACTGGGTCAGACATTGGGCCACTGACTACCTAACGACTGTCAAAGATCTTCAAATGACAGCCGGGACCAACGGCTTAACGTGCTTTCCGAGGCACGGAGGAAACTCGGTATGTAATGGGTGGTCACCCATCCACAGACCAACCTAGGCAAGCACGGCTTAGTATAAGGATCGACCCGAGCGGCTGATATTATTTAGCCACGAGCTCCACTCGTCCTCGTCTTTTAATACTTTATGTAGCGTCAACAATAATTGTGTTGTCATCCCCTTTTGTTGAAACAAGCAAAGTAACATAATATCTGTAGTTAATCAATATTTAAATCTTTATTAGATCGTTGTGATGAAAAGGATTTGAACGGTTTCTTGAGGCCTTTCATGAGTATAATAGAATACGAAGATTTACTTTCATGTAAATTGATCATTTTTGAAATTTAATTTGTCCATGTAAACTTTGTTTATTTGATCCACAAGAAACCTTATCATACAATGGAAATCTGAACCCGAAAGTGTACCATTGACCTATCATAGATGTAACCAAATCTAATTCAGATAACCGAATAACATTTGATAGAAGCGAAAAAAATGAATATCGCGATATTATCTGCATTAAAACAAATAAGGCCCACTTGCACGAAAAACTTAACTCAGAGTTAGTTGCTAACACGAGGTTAAATTGACAGTTCATCAAATAATACTGTCAGTTTAACCTCGTTTTAGCATTTAACTCTGAGTTAAGTTTTTCGTGAAAGTAGCCCTTAGTTAGTAACCAACCAGACACTGTTTCTATAACATTATAAAGGGTGTAAACAGACTCTTAACGAAGCCGAAAGGCACTTGTTCTCCCCGTTATTCACACGGGGTCAAAGTTCCAACTTTTTCACAAGTTTTTTTTTTTTTAAATACATGTTTTTAATGTAAGATTTTTACTTTAAACACCTCCAGGATCCCCTTTCTATTCAATCCATCCATCAGCACAATGTTTTGAGTGCGTTACATTGAGTCCTACTGAAAAACGTGATTTTTCAGCCCAAAAAAAAAACGTTTCCCAGCACTAATTTTTGCGTAAGGTTACTTAGTTTGATGTACATAATGCTTGGTTGACGGCTTCGTGTAGAGTCTGTTTACACCCTGTATTATTTCATAGTAAGTAGGATTATTAGAGGAGTACCTATAAGTCAAGGATATTCAGCTACAAGCCTTTATCATCATTTTCCTGCCCTTGTGCAATGTTATTTGGGGTCGGCGCAACACGTTTTTTCTTCCATTCTCCTCTGTCAATCGCCATGCTATCATTTATTCCTTTTTCCTTCATTATCATTCCTCACATTATCGATCCATAAAAATTTATATTTTTACTGTTTTAGTCACATGCGATTCATCCATCCTCATCACCAAGACAGTCGATTCACTTTCAACTTTTCTGTAACTGGCGCAACTATCAAAGTTCTTCAGCTATACAAGTCTTATTATATAAAAATCACGTGTCACTATGTTCGCACACGCTAATCTCCGAAACCACCCAACCGATTTCAGTTTGTGAACGTGTATGGTTGGTTCCAGTTTGAAAGATAGGATAGTTTTGGCCCTGATAGATGGCGTCGTGCGAAGTAGGCCCGGTTTGCTAGTTACATAATAAAATAATACTACGGTAATTAGGATCTTTTCTCTGCCATTAACAAAAAGATATGATAAATAAGATATCATATATTACGAAAAAGATAGATATTAAGTACAGTCAAGAGCACCAATATCTTCTATCGCACTTATCTAAATTAAAACGCGATTTTCTTGTGGAATAACGATTACAGCTATAGGATACGACATATTTCATAATAACATTTGTTTCAAATTTACTATACTCGTAATAACATGTAATTGTAATAATACATATAATACACACGGCGAAATATCAAGCTATACATTTCCAGTATAACATGGCCTCCCTTTGTATCATCATCATCAGCCTTTTAACGTTCCCACTGTTGGGACACAGGCCTCCTCTCTATGAGAGGGAATGGGCTATAATCCACCACGCGGGCCCAGTGCGGATTGGTAGATGTCACATGTCTTATTCTCTCTTAGTCTGAATTTTTGGTTCTAGGACATGCCAGTTTCCTCACGATGTTTTTCTTCACCGTTTTTAAGAGCAGTGGTGATGAAGTACATTACACAAAGTAATGCGCCGGCCTGGGTTCAAACCCACGACTTACTGTTCGTAAGTCGGGGTCGCTACCACTGGGCTACCGCTGCTGCTCTCCCTTTGTATAGATTTCCTTTACAATGAGAGATCCGCATAAAGTGGTTATGTATAGCTTGATTGGTCGTGTGTTCAATAGAAAATTACTTTTAATATGCTAAGTGCTACCTATAAGCTACCCGAAACTGTCAAATTTCCCCTATCAACCTTGAACGATAAAGTTGATTTTCAACTTTATCTGATGTGCTGGCGTCTGTACCTTTTCATCAGAATTCTATTAACTATCGATAAGAATTTAAATGTCTTTGGTTATTTCTCGGAAGAGTATCGATACAACCGAAATAAATAAATAGGTAATCGATAGAATTAGTACAGAAATCGACGGGTAACTACGCGCTAGATAGATAACATCGTAAACACAGATAACTAATAAAAAACACATTAGAAATGGTATTTATCAGCTTTTTTTAAGGTTTTTTGGAAACTAAATGGATTTTAGCTCATTTTCTAGCAATTAGCTAATAGGTTTTCGGAATCAACAATTTTAAGCTAAACATCGTTTTATAACAACTTAGAAAGTTGTATTGTTCGCAGTTTGAGCTTGTGACATCATGGGTAATTCAAGACAACAGAAATAAAACGCGTCAGATGTTTTTTTTTTGGCTCATTTTCCTCGTTCGACCTTTGATAACTACTGCAATGAGATAACCTTAGGTCTGGTAGTAAAATATTCAATGAATTGCTCATTATGACAGTACTAACGATGTTCAATAAACGTGCCCAGGAACTTAGTAAGTACCTAAGCATGTGGCAAATATTGCTGTGGGATTTTACAGATAAGTCATCTTTAGTGCAGGAAACGTTTCACCAAACTAGATTGCAAATCATATGAAACACTGATTTTCAGTTTTGCTTGCGTAAAATCTTATTGTGGGACATACAAGGTACATACATCGATGAGTATATACATATTACATACATTGAACCTAATGGGTGTAAATAGACTTAACGAAGCCAGAAGGCATTTTCCCCTCATCATGGCGATTATTTTTTGTTCTGGACCATACCTGTGAACCTTCTAGTTATGAAGATATTGGTGGTCAAAGTTCCAATTTTTTATCAAACACTAGTTTTTAAGGTTATAACTTTAATTTAAATACCTCCATGACCCGTTGACTATTCAATGGATCCATCAGCACAATGTTTTGAGTACGTTATAGTGATTTTTCACCCCTAAAACTAGTCGTTTCCCAGTAATAATTTTTATAACACATTTGCTCGTAAAGGGTCTCTTATTTCACCAATTTCAATATCGTAATGTATCTCATTACGTACTTGTGCGGTAATGTAATGTAACGCACGGTTTATCAAGATGATCCGTAAAATCGAACGGTACTTTTTTAAATCTTAGCAAAGAGTTTTTATGTCAGAAAAGTGGTCAATATTTTATGAATAAAATTAACTTTGGGAGATAAAATATAACAAATAAACATTATATTCTTGAATTTAATTTTTGACAATAAATTACATCTGTTACAAAACATAAAAATATTAATTTACTGTATTAGTAATACTGGCTTATTTTTGTGCCTTTGCCTTAAAAAAAACTCGCTAATTTGTGAACAAGTAAAAATTAATCCGCGCGCTTTTTCTTTTCGCTGTATTGTTTTTATTTTTTATTTGAAAATGTCGTCAAGTAATGATGAATTTATTAATTCGACACCGCCAGAAGTCTCAGAGGCAGCCGTCACAAAGGCTGAAGTCTCTTACCTGTGTCCTGCTCTACCACACGGACCTCGGACGCTCTACTTTCTCTGTCGCACCTATCAAGTGGCTAAAACTCTAAAAGTTTTTAGCCTGGCAACAGTACTTTAAGTACGATTTTTCGCAGGCAAGTATATATGACTGATTTTGAAATAAAATAATCTAAAATTTGAGATAACTTTCGATAAGTTAGCAGATCGATGGAGTCACCTATTTTGACTTACCTGTTTACACCTGCTTGCCAGGTAGTTATACACTGAAATGAGTAGGCAAGCATACCTAGGCATATTCTGTGTATCAAAAACTATCAGTCAAATAAATTTCATTTGGTTATCAAAAGTATGAAGGTGATGAAAAAAAATCGATAAAAGTTAATTTAATTAAAAATAGCCATGACCACTTTTCGATAGGCAAGCAATTATAGGCATATTTGTTTATAAAAAATAATTATTAAAAAATACGTCTCATCTGGTTATCAGATCGGTGAAGGACGATCTACCACGGGCTCTCCTACTATTATATCATAATGTACTATTGCGTAGGGTTACTTAGTTTGACGTACAGAATGCTTGGTTGGCGGCTTCGTGACGGGTCCGTTTACACCTTGAATATGTGCAGCACATAACCATTTCGATTCCTGGCTCAATATCATCCTTCCTTCCCCCTTTTTTTTTACGGATGTGAAATCATCAAATGACTTCTCTCGCTCCGGGCAGAGCGGAAGGGAGTGTCAGACTTGTACTGACTAAAACCCATCCATGTTCCTTCCTTGCCCTTTGTGTTCCAGGGCCGCGGTATCTCTTTCGAACAGCCCCGCAGCCCTGGCAGGCATCGGCCCTGCCTGAACGCGCCTGTCGTCAAAAGACGGATGGACGGCGAGCTAGCCCATTACTCACCGTCCACAGGTCCGCATCCTTTCTTCCCCTAAGGTAGTTTACTATGATCATGTCAAAAGCTTGGACGAAAGCCTCCCCTCACATTCACGACAAAGCAGAATAAAAGCAGATCTAAATCCCCGTGAACGATGCCATTAAAACTAATTTCAAAATCTATACTTAATCAAGTTGTTTGCTATATAATCCCATTACTGCTCAAACAATAAACGCGAAATCAAAGCTAATTGTTCTGATTGTTCCACTGTACCTTCAGGCTTACCGAGAAATGTGTTATATAGGCTGATGTTAAGAGAATTTATAATTAGCGGCTGCAAATGCTGGGTATTAGTCATGAAGGTGTTTTGTTCGGAAAATATTTTGGTATAAGCTTTTCCGTTTGAAAACAGTGTCAGCCATAACAATTGCCGTAATTTGCTGCATCCAAGTTGCGAGGTATTTCGGATAACAATACCGCCATGTTTTCACTCTCAAAATTGTTCGGTTATTTTTCTGTGTTGATGTAACAAGACTAACAAGCTCGCTTACTCAGTACAGTATTTCGTTTTTCTAATGAGAATATTACACTGCCTTCTGGGACTCCGGCTCTTCATTATAGAAAACAACATAACATAACAACATGCCTGTAATCCCCGAAGGGTTAGGCAGAGGTGTACCTAATAGTACACCGTCATTTCGCCAGTTATGTTTAAGTCCCATGTAACAGGGGGCGAGCCTATTGCTATTATTTATTTATTATAGAAAACAGAACTTAATAAATCTTTCCGACAGGGAACATGGAAAAGGCATCTGAAAGTTGCAGATAATTTAGCACAAGTTGACTAATGACTTCGTAGCTGTCAATAAGCTGCCTTTATAGGTACATTACTGCAATGCTAATTAGCTTTCAGCTAAGCCGTATTAGGCTCGGAGCACGCGGTGCGATTAAACGCAAGATTTATTACCGCTAAAAAATACGCCACACGGCCACACCATGTCGCCCTTATTACATACAAGCGTAGCATTAGCGATTTTTATCAGTCCGCCAGAAATGTTTTTCATGCATTTTATCGCGACTGAAAATAACTTTAATGCGCTCCTTGCCTCGCTAGCGTTCTGGTAACAGCTAATTAAATGGCACGAAGTGGAAATGAGTTCAATAGAATACTTCGACCTTCTTTCTAGAGATCAATTTGTGTAAAATAAACAGAAGCGGTTTAAAAAAGCATTCTCGCCTGCAATAATAATTTTGAAAAGATCTTATTAAAAGACAATACAGCGATTCTCCTTTCCTACACACTGAAAAAAATGCACGCCAATCAAGTGACTTTTAAGCTTGATTGACGATATCTTATACGGAAACGTTGCGGCTTAAAAGAAGATGTAGTGACAAAAATTGAAAAAAGTATCCTTAGATGGTTTGGTCATGTGGAGAGGATGAGTGAAAGGCGACTAACAAAAGGTATTTACAAGGCAGATGTGAGTGGCAACTCCGGGAGGGGACGCCCTAGAAGAACATACGCTGACCTCATTGGTGAGGTTCATCAGAAAGGTCAGGTGCGTAGTACTCGCAACCGGCGTGCGTGTATGACCAGATGTATGAACGTGAACAAGGCAAAAGGAGTATGTAAGGATCGTAGCAGGTGGCGTTCTGTGGTTTCTGCCTACCCCCATGGGAAAAGGGCGTGAGTTTATGTATGTATGTATGTTGTTTAGATTAATCAAAATCTTTGTTAAGTTGATCTTCAAATGTTTGCAGCAATACTAGTTGAAATGATTGAACGCTCAAACAAGTTTCTTGATTACCCTTAACATGACATCATTGTAGAAGAGTTAAAAAAGAGACAAACTTTATTGAAGTTATCAAAATGCTTGATTGACACAACTAACTTACTTTTGACTTGATTGCTGCAAATAGGTTTTGTGATAACTCCAAACAAGATCCCGTTTCAAATCTCAATCAAATAAAAGTAGTAGCTGTGATCATTGTGCTTGATAGGCTCAGATGCAAACAAGTTACTTAGTCAATCTAAACCAAACCTGTGTGTGGCCACTACTTTTTCTTTTCAGTGTACAGCGAAACAATTCCACTCAAATCGGAACAACAAATGGTCGGAACAGGTACAACAACGCATAACAGGAATCACATAAATTTCCTAGACTGCCTACACAACACCTATTAAGCTGAACAGAACAATATAAACACTAACAGCATACACGGAATGGAACAGGACTCGTTACGGTTAAAGAATCGTATTGCAACTTTCTATGAATGCTGCTCGTTTAGCTTAACTCCGTAACCCTATGAATACGTACTATTCTTCAGAACTAGTTCAAGATTGATGGCTGAATAGGATTCAGTTACAACAAAAACTAACGATCGATTTATTTTCCCTTAAAAGAGTATTTATCAGAAGTCGGTAGCAATCGTAATTGGGTAGACAACTCAGTCACATTCAGTTTCAAAGTGGTGCGCAATTCACATACAAAATGCCGACAGTTAATTGGAATCCTATCTGTACTGACGTCCTGATATCTTTAGAACTGTCAGCCCTAGTTTGTCCACATTGTCCCGATTTACAACGAATGCTGGATAGTGCTTGTTTTCAGGATCAATGTCTAATTGAAATGGATATAGGCAATTTATCTGACACAATGTCGAGAATGATTTATGACCAAGCGTTCTCCAATTCTTCCCACGATGTTTTATAGATATTTTAAAACTGTTTGCGACGGGAATTATGATTATCTCAAAAGGAGGAGCAAATATACAAGGTGAAAGGGACGCCGATAACGCATTTTATCGCCATCGTACGCACGACAGCTGATCAAGTTATGCAAAACCAGTTCATGCGGATCTCTCATTATACAGAAAATATATCCAAAGTGAGGTCACGTTATACTGGAAATGTAAAGCTTGATGTGCCGCCGTGTCTACCACATATTTATAGAAACATTTCCTCGGTTTTTAAAACAAAAGCTGTCTCCTACAAAACTGCAATAACTACGCGGTCAAAATGTATGGTACTGCTATTTTTTTATTATCTACAAAAAAAAAACCCGCATCAAAATCCGTTGCGTAGTTTTAAAGATCTAAGCATACATAGGGACAGACAGCGAGAAGTGACTTTGATTTATACTATGTAGTGATATGTACCCAATGAAAAATTTCTATGAAGACATGGTAACCGCTTTAGCGGTGTTTTTCCCTTCCACCCTGTATATAAAAGCAGCTGATCTACTACATATTTTCGCCGATAACCGCAGAAACATAAGAAAGTAAACAGTAATACTATTTGTACAATACATCGTTCTGCGGAACACACGGCACTTGTTTTCAAAACGACTGTTTCTACTTAAGAACATGGTACTGGGAAACCCGGGTGGTTTGTAAATAGTCCCCGTGTTCTAGAATATTCGAAATTCTATACTTCTATGGTCCTAATTGGCTTTCAACAGACGACCATTTGCATTTGTGTATTTTAATTGAGAGTAAATATTTACTAGTTTTCGTTTACCCGAAAATCAGGGGTTTAGATAAATATAGCAAATGAATGAGAAAATGTTTGGTTAGGAATTCAGTGTACTCATAGAATCGCCCATTAGATCGTTACGAAACCATTAACATAATTAATAAACCCAATAAATAGGTATTACAGAATGTTCAGAAACGAAAATATTACCACCTTCAATACTATTGCTATGGCATAATAAATTACTAGAAATACAAACTATGTAGGTTCACACTTCACAGATAAGAAAAAAAGATTAAAAAGGTTTAACAACATTGGACGCCCACTATTATCGGTTTTCATGTTTATCCCTTAAGCTATATTGCAAAAACACGATAAGATTTTCTTAAACCCACAAATGAGGTATTGAATGACGTCTATGTATACACAACACTAAAATATAATGTATGTATAGACATAAATTGATCAACAAACGATTTGTAGTACGAACTATATGTATCAAATATGTACTTAGGAACGTGTCTATTTACTAGTTTTAGTTCTATAGATCTAGTTCCTTATCTATGTATCAGTCTATTCATCTATTTCATAGGAAATTCTCACTAGTCCTCCACTAAAGACGTTTCGTCGGAAGAATGACAGTTTTGAAAATCCAAGATAAATTGACTATAGTTATTCAAATGGGTTAATAGAAATACCGTGTCCCGTTACATAGGCTTGACTAAATAAAGGCGAAAATGGCGGGACGAACTTGACTTCTACTAAAAGGACTAGCAAAAGACAAAATTATGTGGGGATTTTTTGGGCAAAGTATTGCTTTCCTAAAGAAACCTGGTCTCCACCAAAATTCCAGGATGAAATCCATTCAAGGCATGAGATGCTTTGCAGCCAACATTTTGAAAAAGTATTTAGATAACTTTACAAGACAGAAGTTATGTTTTGGTTGATGTACAAGTTATGATTTTGTTGTTTTTTATGCTATTAGGTATTTGAAATAAAATTAGTCTTAAGATTTTTTTTATTACTAGTAGAGCAACCATCATTCAGTGGTCCGACGAGGAGTGATAATTCCTTCTCGTGCTACTGGTGGCACAAGTTGGTGGCACAACGAGGAAGAAGGGGTTTTTCTTTACTGAATTGAGGTTGGCTTGGTTCTGAGAGTTCAAGATTCACTACGTTATATTGATATAAAACTTGCCAATGAACTCTATGCAGATACTTCATGCCCTCTATTCATTCTACAGTAAAAAAACTGATACAAAAATATAGTGAATATATTGTACATACGCCAGCACATCAAAGCTACCCGAAACTGTCAAATTTTCCCAATCAACCTTGAACCTAATGGTACTCATTTCATTCATTTATTTTTATTTATTTAACAGTTTATGTACCCACTAAATACAGAAAATAAGAAAGGAACAGATAACAGTTTACCAAATAACAGTTAATTTGCTCCCAAGTCGAGGACTAGTTAAAACACCTTGTCTCGAGTAAACAAGGGCCCAACGTGATCAACGCGCATCAATATTGATTAGCACCACGCATTGCCACCTAAAGAGTGTCTAGTAGTAAGCGATACGACCACTAATCACCACATACCCTTATACGTATCACCCAGCCAGCCTGATTATGACTAGCGGCTGCTGACTTTTTATTTAACTTTAATATATTATGCATGGACATTATTTTTGAACAGGACGACTAATTAATTAGTTTCATGAAGAACAATCATAAATTAAATTCTTTAATTAATTAAATACCAGGGGCTATTATTGATCAATGCAGATCATTGTGTTTTTATTACCACACGCATTCTCTTGAAAAAGTGGTCGACGGTTGGGAATAGCCGGGATTACTTCGGCATTCATTAAACCTAATCCTAGTTCGTGAGTTTTTGTGTACGTGTTAGGCCGCTATTACACGGACTGCACCATAACTACAGACTAACTGCATGCGGTCGGCGGTGGACAGCATGCGGCGTCACTACACAACTGTAGCCGACCGCGTGAAGTTGAAGGCACGACTGCTGCATACAGTTGATATTGACTTCTCTCGACTGCAGCCGACCGCGTGCAGTTGGTATCATGACTGCACGAAGTCGAACGTACAACTGCATGCAGTTGAATATAGAGACTGCGTGCGGTTGTTGTGGTGCAGTCCGTGTGATAGCGGCCTTAATCAAGCTTCTTCTTCTAATACCACTTCATCTCATTGGAGATGGCGACGGATACCCCTCAGAGCCTGCATGAATTAATTTGCACAACTATTTATAGTGTATTATTCAGGGTATAACAGGGTCTCTCTCCCTAACCACATACATGATACAGGACACGTCGAGTCTTTAAATGAAAACCCGACCGGCGCTGGTGAGGTGCTTTTGATCCATTATCTGGTTCAGTTTCAAGTAAATATTGACGTGATAAAAACAATGCACGCAGACCTACACTCTACTTGTCATGTAAGCTCACTTCGCGTCGCGTATAAAACAAACATTTATGATGTTTTTAAAACGCAGTAGAGCTTATTTAAACAAGTTTAAAGCTATTTAATATTCCATTGATGGAGTAAACAGGGGTCAAGTGACCCATAACTCTAATCCGGAGGTGGAAAACACAGCGATTTACATTTTTCTACGAAACTGTATCTATTAAAACGCCTTTCTTTTGTAGCGAAGGTGCTTACGATTCAAGTAATTCAATGCATCTACTGGGAACCGTGTGCTAGCGGCAAACCCTGAACTGTCGGCACACTTGGCGCTGTTACCGGGAACTATGGGAATCACTCCGGATTTATACTAAATAACGTTTGAATTTGAATATTCCCACATTATTATCGTGAGAAGTGTACATCAAATGGGTACATTTAATTCTGATAACAGCCATTAGAAATTCACGATATGCAATGTACTTTGCAGTGAAGTGGTGCTGACTGCTGATGTTAGCCAAGATGCATCGCACCTTCTAACACAAATATGAGAACCGTTTCTTATCTCTATTGCCTAGCAAAACTAATAAACCAACTTGTTCCCCCGATTTGGCTCGCGCGGAATAATTACCACATAATATACATTAAACTCTCAGTTTTATACACGTTTTTACGAATTGAAAGATTTGTATACAGCGAAGAACTTGTCTATCCGTTTCCTAAAGCTGTCCTCTCAAAGGTGGCTCACACGATCATTATCCGGTATTCAATGAATTAATTGAATAATTGATCCCTATCTTATAAAACTGATGTCATAAATAGCTAAGGTAATTAGAGGCAGAGATGATGCGTACTCCGAACGACTTTTTTAAATGGCATCTATTATGAACCTTTAATTACACAAAATCCCATAGTCAATTAGAAGTATAAACATCCAGTGTTTTAGCATAAATATTTAATGCATACAGCGGGTTTGACGAGAACCTTGCTACAGTGGAATGATTTTCATATTTATATTAACTTTGAAGCTATTTATCTAGGGTTGAAAAAATCTCTGTTCTCAGCGCATATGGCGCCCGGAGAGAGACAAAAAATCAGGTAAAGATATATGATAAGGCTAATATGGGCCTTGATGGGTAAAAAATAAACACGTGTTGGATTGGAACCAAGGAATTCGGTACTAGTTTTTTGTTGTAATCTATTTCGCGAATGTTCTAAGAATACAGTAATAATGAGGGAGTAGACAACAAACAAGTTTCCGATGATAATTACGTAACATAACAATAGGAAGAAAATCAATTGTGGCGAAGAAAAGCCTATAATTTATGGATGAATAAATGCTCAGATTGACACAATGATGACATCTGCATAGCGTGTGTAGCGTTGTTGAATTTGGTTAGCCCCAAATTAATTGTCAAAAGGGAATGAATAAGTGCAGTAGAGTGAAACTGAGACATGAGATTTGTTTAATCAAAGATTTGACAAAATAATTGACGTGATCATATTTCTTGACATCCGTCCGTGTACCAAATCTCCCCACATATTTAGACTCAAATATTGATAAAAAAAAACGCGAAGAAAAAAAATCGTCAAATGGCTAGCTAATGCTTTATCAACAATACACTCTAATATGTTTTATCTGTACTAGTGAGTCATACTTTGGAATCACTCTGCGATCAGACTGATTGACGACCGTATTAATATCGTCAGCGGATGGAACATTCAATTACCTAGTTTTTTTTTTTTTTTTAATTTCCTCTCACAACATAGAACAGTATTTTTGATCCGTAAGTATTATTTAGTACGACACATTCCAGATTGAACGTGACACTTTATCAAATATAACATCACGCCCACAATTTGCGAGTTATTAATTCCCATTTAACTTTGAACCCCCCTTGGGTTCAAAGTTAAAAAAATCATTTAATCCTGCGGGAATCCGATCTGTCTGAATCTGAAACGCGAATGCGTTACATTGAGTGCTACCGTAAACCGCGATTTTTCGCCCCAAAAAAAAAGGCATTTCCCAGCAATAATTTTTGCGTAGTTACTTATTTTTATGTACAGTATGCTTGGTTGACGGCTTCGTGGACGTAGCGTTCGTGCGTATACGCAGTTCATCAAAAGATAAAAAAAGATCAAACTCATCAGAACAACATCAGCAAATGATCAATTTTCTTCAGATCCTACACATCCTGTTCCTAAAGTAAACCGGCAAATAGAAAGTATAAACATTCAAAAACACTCACCGTTTGCTATCGCCGGGTGGTGTGATGTCCATGGGCGGAGGTGGTGGCGGCGGTGGCGGGGGTGGGGGCGGCATCATCTGCGCGGGGGGCGGAGGCGGAGCATCAGGTATATCCGGCACTATCACCGTCACGGCCACTTCTTGTTCCTTAAGCACGTTTACATCCGGCAGTTCCTTCAGATCCGGGAGTTCTAATTCCGGTACAGCCATGATTGGTGCCACTGGTGATGTAACGACTGAAGGCGCAATGGACCCGTCAGTTGTGTTGGAGAACTGCACGTCACCCGCTATGCCTGGCAGGTGTGGAAGATCTAGCGGCATTTCTAGCTCCGGGACCTGTTAATGATTGATGATGATGTGGTTTTGAATCCAGTTACTTTTGAGATATTCTACATTTTATAGGATCGACGACTTTGACTCTTTTTAACTATCATTAAAAAAGAGCTTAGAATCACCGTATAAATTTACATTTAAATAATACGTACCATGCCCATGCCAGGTGCATACAAATATTCATCCGCATCACGTTTCAGAACATCTCTATTCAGAATGGAGCTAGGCGCCGCTTCTAACAGGCTCTTGCTCTCAACCTTAGAGGGCACTGCCGGCACGAAGGCCATCGTGGGCCGCGTGGTTCCAAGATAAGGACTCTCATCAGTGTTAAAGATCAACAGATCACCAACATTTGATAAATTATCAATCATAGTGTCCAAATTAAAGTCCTGTTTGGGTTTCACACTTTTAGGCTCTGCCACTTTCACGTGGTAGAAGTGGAGTTTCTCCTAAAATATAATAGACATATTACTATTTGCCATTTATGCGACATATTGGAAAGGTTGAGATATCATTGAGAAATGGTTCTTTAAAACAGTGTTTGGAAGAACCATTTCTCAAGCTATCACGGTTTAAGACTAAGCTTATAGTGTCACTTAATACGGGATATCTTCCGTGATATCCCGTAAGTGACAGTCTAAGTTTATGGTTTTATCAATCTATTCTTGCAACTAACAATAATAAATTGTGAAGACTGAAGAGTAAACTGTGAGACAGAGTTTGAGTATAATTGTAACAAGCTAAAATTTTAAGAAAGGACAACTTACAATGTTCAGATTTTATCTTTGCTTCTTTCCCCATGTATGTTGTAAGTAGCTGATAACGAGTTCACACATTGTTTTCACTTAATTGGCTTACGAAACACAGAGTAAGAATCCAACTTAATTATTGACTTACTTGTAACTCCTTCTCGTTTGACTGCCCCTGAGTCTTCCCACTCAGAGTAACCTTTTTGGGCTTGTGTTGGTACCCACCCGCGTCAAAAGCCGATTGGTAGTGTTCGTGGGTTATTGAGGCCGGATACTTGGCGCTCGAGAAGACTTTGATCGCCTTCTGAATACCAGTTAGCTTCTCCACTTTAGATCTAGATAACTCTATCCTGTCATTGAGCTTCTTTGTCTTGTCCAAGTTCTGTTTGATTCTTGTCGTCAGCCGTGCAAACACATCATCTACGATGCCGTTGAGATTATCTAAAGTGTCCGCAATCTGCAGTATTGTCTCCTCAACACTCAGATCACTTGGTACTAAATTAATTCTATATATACCTTCCATATTTAACCTCTTTTACGCGCGTATTTAATTTCTGTAACAAACATCTTGTGTTGTAACGCTTGTTGAGGTTTAACGCTGAAATAATGCGAATAATCAAATTCTTCTAGGAATTTCATGGTTCTATTTTATTAAAGCTGCGGATGAAATCTTACCTACTAAGCTTCTTAAAAATCACCTAAAATAAATTAATAAGGCACAAGAATTATCACTAGACAACACATCCACATTCTTGTGTGTAATTATATTATGTCCAATAATTGTATAGCACTTCGTAAAGCTCCTAAAGTTCATTATTTACAACTCAGTCACTTAAAGTCTATTTTATCAGTACTGTGTCACTTATTGTATGCTATTCTGGGCTCAATTTTTCGATAAGTTCAACGTATGTGAGTCGGTGAGCAACGAATGGAGATTATCGTTCGCGGGGTCAGTGCTCCACGAGAATCGGCAGTACGCGTCGGGCGACATGGTCGGGTCCAGTATCGCCGACTCCTCGAGCTGACCGCCCGACAGCATGTTGTTGAGGTGCTTGTTTATGACCGCGTCTCCGGGACTGACGTAGCCATTTGACGCCGGCGGCTTTAACGGCACAGCGTTGCGTACTGGTTGCTTATGACTAGGCAAGGCGTCCAAAGACTGTAATTGAATGTAGCTGCTGTCGGCGCTATTTTTCACTGGCTGTGGCAAGGTAGGCATAATTGGCAAGCTTTCAGTACCGAAAATTTTTGTGGGCGACGGTCCTAACTTGGGGAAATTCATCATGGACTTTGCCTGAGCGTCTTCAGGCATCACGTAGCCCGAAGAGGATGGCGGTTGACTTGGGACGCTGGGTGGTGCGATTCCAGTCGTGAATATAGGCGGGGCCAGAGCTGCCATAACATAACTCGAACTGGCAGGCTGTGCTGATGGTTTTGCAATAGGACTTGTATGGGGTGCAGGGGTAGATTGTACGTAGCCGCTGACAGGGTTGACTACAGGCTGTTGTACGTAACCACTAGAATTTTTCTTGAATGATTTGTCACTAAAATAAGGCGAATTCTCTCTAGAATTGTCAGTTTCCGAATTTGTAGAATCCTCATCTTGTCTTGCATTGTTGTCTTCAGCCCTCACAGGTTCTACTTCTAAGTGCAAGGATGAATCCGAGCCGTCGTCTGAAGTGGAGGGTTGTCTTTCGACGGCTCCGCGTGACGTGTCCGACAGCGCAGTGCTGTCCGTGTGGTCACTGGAGCCGCAGTTGTTTTCAGTGTTCGGTTTGGATTCCGGAGTAGACACAGTGGTCCTACTGTTCGGTAGTAACAACATCTCGTCTGATGATGGTTTATCATCCTTGTTTGTTGGATTCCACCCTCCAAACGCGTATTTAGAAATATCTTTCTCAGGTATACCTAAGCCATTTGGTAGGACTGGTTTTATATCTTCCATTTTCCTATACTTTTTGTATAGCTTGATGGAACCGTACATCATGCCTATTAATGCACAGATCGCAAGAAGGATAAGAATCATAGCTAGTCTATCCTTGCTTCTACAAGCTACCGAGCTTGGGGGACTCCACGGACCAGGATACTCATGCAGACCTTTGTTATATTTTGAAGGCATCTTTACTTCTAGTCTATCAGCTAATATGCCATGGTAAGGATCTTCATCAAAGTTTACTGCTCTGACTTGATAGGTTTCACTTTCATCAACACCTTCACAATGTATTAGTGAATAATACAAATTAGTCGTATTTAATATTTCTATTTTAGGTGCAGTGCTTTCGTCTTTCACTCTTTTTATTTGGTACAGATCCACAGTTCCCCCAGGCTTATCAGGACGTTCCCACGTCAATTTATCTGGATTATTTTTTACTGTAGGAGCCTTCAACATACTAGGAGGGCCAATTCTCGTCCTGACAAAGATGCCATTATCAGGGCTGGGTTTTGAACAACTTCTAATAGCTGAATTACAAGCCTTTATGGAGAAAGAATAATTGTAAAACCCCTCAAGGTCAGTCACTTTGAACTCCATTCTAGTGGTAGTTTTTCTCTTCTCATCTTTTTCATGCTGTTTTTCAACCAGTTTTTCAACATGCCTTGTTTTTTTGCCATTTTCATTGATTAAAATGACATATTTTCCTATTATGCCATTTTTCTGAAGAGGTGGATCCCATGAAATTATTAATGAATCATTCAGTACATCAGAAATAACAACATTTCTTGGAGGTGTTGGTGTATCTTCAATAGTTGTCACTCCTGTGGAAGCATTTTCAATTGTTTTCAGACCCTTAGTAGTGTCCAGTGCCAGGAAAAACTGATATGTTGTGTAAGGTTTCAGATCAGTGATGTTTACTTCCATCTGTTTTGGGTTAGTAATATTATAGGTAGATTTGTTTCCAAAAGAAGTGTCGCAGTCAGTGCTTGTGGCTAAGACAGGGCAGTATGATATTTGATATCCTTTTATAGTACCTTCTGGTAGAGTACAGGACATTGTCCAAGTGATTTTGACAAATGATTTACCTGGAACATCATGGTTGACTTTTACAGGAAACCCAAATATTGGAATACCATCTTTATAAATGTCACAAGTTGCCCATGTCATGCCACTTGTTTTGAATCCACTATTAGCTGATATAGCAAACTGATACCTGCTGTCTCTTGGCAAATCAATGACATGAGTGTTCTGATTAGGATCCAAAATGGTGAAGTTCATTCGTCCTGTACAAATTTGACTACTATTATGTTGACACCAGAACAAAGTATAGTTGTCAATGTGCTTGACACCAACCCACGATAATTTGTATGTGCCATTTTGATAGGCCAGTTTAGTAAAAGATTTTACATTTAGTGCTTCAGTATTTACTTTTGATGGGATGTAAAGGTGACTGCTGTTAATAGATGAACCAACTGCATTAGTGGACCATATAGTCACATCAATAGCATCTAAAGTTGTTCCATCCAGTATAACATAACTTAAACTTTTGTTTTTATCTGGAAACAATGTCTGCGAGTGCTTAGATCCTTGCACAACTACTTTGTAGGTGAAATTATCACCAGCCTCCTCATACTCTTCAAGTTGTTGCCAGTACACATATATCACTCTTTTATTTTCATATATTGATTGGTCAAATGCTCCGGTAATTGTGTCTGGCGGTCGCCGGGGCCTCTCACTTGCAGTTGTAAACAGCACATAACTGAAGTCAGACCAGAATTTATCTTCAGTGGCTAATGCTGACTTTATGTATATCCTGACTTCATATGACATGTGCGCATATGGTAGATTCGAGAGCAAGAAAGTATATGTCTCCTTATTTTTACGTTTTTCCTTTGGCATCAACGATGATGCATCTACACTACGAAAGTAAGCTGTGTTATCAATTTTAGCAATTTGGTACTCTATCCTATGCACAATAGGACATGCCAAAAAGTCAACCATGTTGGGTGGGATCTTCCATTGAAGCAGCACACTGTGTGTATCATTACTCAACACCTTCAGCTGTTCCGGTGGGTTAGGCCTCACTATAGAGAAATGATCAATTGTAAAATTCTGTGTATTTGTACCAAAATAATTATAAGCCGTTAAAAGAAAATAGTATTGCTGTTCCATCTGTCTGTACCTGGGCTTGCTTATGGCAGTATAAGTAACCCATCTTAGATTGTCAGTCCTGTTTGCTATACGGGGCTCATACATGTTTCCATTTATCAAAAATGTTAAATTATAATTTGTCAAACTGTACTCTGGGGTGTTTGGAGCATTCCAGGAACATGTCAGTTCATCAAGGTTCTTGGACATGCATCCAAAGTCAGTGACGTTAGATGGAGGTATGTCCACCAGCACTCTGAAAGTACACTGCTTTTGGGTTACTGTGTTTTTGCAATAGTATATGGATACCTGTCTCGACAAATTTGGAATATACAGCCTTCTCGTAGTCGCGTTCACTTTTTCCGAATGTTGAATTTTTGCGCCAAGGTAAAACTCCAAGTTATCAGCGGAGTAATGCTCGGCCACACAAAACATTTCCAAAGGATCCCCATAAAGTATATTGATCATACCTTCAGGGTACACAGAGACAGAAATGTCTACTCCTTGACACTTGGAAATTATGCACGGTAAACTGATCAAACATTTGATTAATATACACCACATCCATAGTCCTAGCTGCGGCCCCCTTCGGAACCCTTCGCACTTTCTTCGTGTATTTGTACATATATTTTCCATAACTGCTGTGTGAATCTGTCACTCCATCACGAACTGATGCACTGGTTTCAACTAAACCGATCGCGGGGAAGGAAACATTCCTTGTTTTTTTATATCGCGAGCTAAATGGCGCACCGATGGTCTCAACACGATGACACACACTGACTGAGCACCGTCACTATACGCGCACCACATTTATTTATCAAACGCTACTATTATTCGGGATCGAGTACTCGATAAAACTTGTAAGCGCGGGACCGGGTCTCGTCTAAAAGTTCTGCATTGAAAATTTTATAACGCCTGCAGTACAGTACTTACATAAAATAGAAGAAAACTTTGGGAGTATTGAAATTCTCAGAAAAGCCAACTTCAGTTCAGTTCGTGCAATACAGCGATGATTGACGGCGGTGTTGCTAGCCAAATATGTGTAATTACCCATTGTTTTATTAAGCTAAAATTATTTGCAACAAATTATGAAAAGTAAGTCTAAGAAGGAAAACATCGACAATACGCAATATCTTATTTTAATAATTCAATCAGTCATTTTAACGCCTATATGATCAGCCATTTCGCTCAAATTTGCTTTAGTGTTTTACCCATTTGTTAACCCCCTCCCATAAAAAAACAAATAGGGGGGGGGCTTATTGTTTTTTTCATGGGTAACCCCACATATAACAACCTAATAGTGACCGGCAATTGCAAAAAACGTAAGAGTTTTTGAATTTCGTGGGTTACCATGGCGCTTCCACCTTAAGGTGGTTGCGTCAGGGTAGGCCGCGAAATTCAAATTTTCTTACGTTTTTTGTAATTTACAGATCAGTGTTAGGTTGTATGTTGATGAAAAATGAGTCGCACCAGTAACACGTATGTAGTTACAGAATCATATTCAATGAATATTTCATGAAAAAGTCATTCATTAGGATTAAATGAACTTACAGGGTTATATTGATGATTTTCATGATTGTAATGTTCTGTTCCACAAACGATGGGCCACTTAATATCGTGTCCTGCTTGTCCTGTCACTTGTTCACTACAGGAACTGATGGATGCTACCGAAAGCGCCAAACTAGTAGCTCAGTTCTGGGCCGACACAATATAGATTGCCATCGACACGCTAAGAAGAAGATGATTGTAATTCTGTAACTACATACGTTTTACTGGCGTGACTCATTTTTCATCAACAAACAACCTGACAATTACCTGCAAATTGCAAAAAACGTAAAAAAGTTTGAATTTCGCGGGCTACCCTGACGCAACCACCTTAAAATGAATTTTCTGGGAGATAGGTAAAAACTGCCCCCCACTAAACGAAATCCTGTATCCGCGCCTGCTAATGGGGGCTATCGCGCATAAATTCACCGCTAGAGGCGTTCGTATAGAGTAAGTGTGGTGACACGTGGTGATAAAGAAACTCATTGGAGTTTCTATAGTTTTAAAATAAAACTGTTAATTTGATATTGTCATTCTGTCAATACGACTGTAATCTTTTTGTTTGTTGTTTTGCTGATTAAAACCATGTATTCTAAATCTAAAGGTTTTATGTTATTTATCAATTTAATCAGCAAAATGTTCTAAATAAAATGGAGAGATTCTTACGTCCCGAAAAACTAGACATTGATCCGTCTGACAGCTCCGCCTCAAAGGATTGGGAACACTAGAAGAGGACATTGGAAAGTTTTTTGTCACATTGCGAAAAAGATTCGAAAGATAGTAAAATTATCTTAGATTTACTCATAAATCATGTGTCCGCTCGAATTTACTCGTTTATCAGTGAGTGCACCACTTATGAAATAGCTGTTAATAGCTTTCAATGGCTTCAACTACACTGACATCTCAAGTAGAGGGACAAACCTGCGTCTCGGCTAAAATTGGAGATTATAATTATAAAAGTCAGCATTTACTTATTGTAAAAAACCTGTGCGCTGTTCTTATTATTGGTCACGACATACTAGAGAAGCATTCTTCACTTGAATTCTCTTTTGATGGATCAAAAGATCCAATTAAGGTATGCAGTGTTGCTGCGGCATCTGTACCTGCTGTGCCTTTGTTTTCGAATGTTTCTCCCGAATGCAAGCATGTCGCCATAAAATCTCGAAGATACAGTGAGGATGATAAAAAGTTTATTGGAGATGAAATAAGGAAGCTTTTGGCGAAGGTATTATTGAAGAAAGTATGTCACGTTGGAGAGCTCAAGTCCTCATTTCACAGAATACTAATCATAAGAAACGTCTCCTTATCGATTATTCTCGAACAATAAATAGATACACACATTTAGATGCATACCCACTTCCAAACATAGAAGAAATGGTGGCACAGATTTCAAAATATCGTGTATTTACAGCTATAGGCTTACGAAGCGCATATCATCAAGTCCCGATTTTGCCAAAGGAGCGTCACTTTACAGCTTTTGAAGCCCTTGGAAATCTTTACCAATTTCGGCGTATTCCATTTGGTGTCACTAACGGAGTGTCAAGTTTCCAAAGAACCATAGACTGGGTTATTCGCAAAGGAACTTAAAGGAACGTATGCGTATTTAGACGACATCACGATATGTGGAATAAATCAGGAGGAACATGATGAAAATCTTAAGAGATTTTTAGCAGCAGCTCAAAAATATGGCTTAACTCTCAATAAAGAGTTAGTTTTCCCAAAAATCTATTAATATTTTGGGATACAATGTAGAGAACCACATTATTAAGCCCAATGAGGAACGCTTAAGGCCACTATTGAGTTTGCTACCACCATGTGACGTGCCATCACTGAGAAGAACAATAGGAATGTTTGTACATTACAGCAAATGCTCTCGCTCATACACAAATATTTCCATTGAAAAATGAATTAGTTCAAAGTTTTGAAAGATATTGTTAATCTGATATTGCAAAAAAAGCTGTTCACGCTATCGATCACAATGCACCATTCACTGTGGAAACAGATGCATCCCATCATTCCATCGCAGCAACTTTGTCACAATGCAATTGACCGATTGCATTTTTTTCCAGAATGCTAAATAATAGCGAACTTAACCGCAAAGCCAAGTGGAATCGCTAAGGAAATGGCGTCATTTTCTCATTGGAAAATCATTTCGTCTCATTACTGACCAACGATCTGTATCATTCATGTTTGATAATAAACTGACAAGCAAAATTAAGAACGAGAAAATACTGCGATGGCTCTTGGACTTAGCATCTTTCTAGTACGACATAGTGTACCGTCCCGAAAAGCAGAATGATATGGCTGACGCACTTTCGCGAGTTTGTGCTTCAGTACCGGTACGAACTGAGAAACTAATTTCATTGCATGAAGCTTTGTGTCACCTAGGAATAATGCGCATGAATCACTGGGTAAAGTCTAAAAATTTGCCTTATTCTACTGAAAAAATTGGGAATATGACTAATTCCTGCCGGATATGTTCCGAAATAAAACCGAAATTCTATAGATCTGACTTCCCAGATTCAATTTTAATAAAAGCAACTTCACCTATGGAAAGATTAAGCAGTGACTTTAAAGGTCCTGTACCATCTAACACAAGAAATAAATATATATTGACAGTCATCGATGAATATTCACGTTTCCCGTTTGCGTTTCCGTGCGCTGATATGAGTTCTACAACGGTTATAAAACATTTGAATGAGATATTTATGTAGTTCGGCATGCCATCTTACCTTCATTCGGATCAAGGAACATCTTTCGTATCGGCAGAAATAAAGAATTTATTGCATTCACGAGGCATTGCTTCTAGTAGAACCACTCCGTAGAATACAAGAAGAAATGGACAAGTAGAACGTTTTAATGGAAATCTATATCAATACAATTGGCTCTCCGTTCACGCAATCTAGCAATAGAAAATTGGGAACAGGTTCTTCCTCAAGCTTTACATTCGATACGGTCTTTGCTATGTACAGCTACTCATTGTACGCCACATGAACGGATGTTTACGCATACTAGACGGTCATCGAATGGAGTCTCTATACCTACTTGGTTGACATAATCACAACATGTGCTAATGCGAAAATGTAACCGTAATAATAAATATCAACCAGTCGTTGAGGAAGTGACTTTTTTTTTTTCGGCAACCTGTACTGTCCCACTGCTGGGCAAAGGCCTCCCCCAATTCCTTCCACGTGCTCTTTATACGTGCCTCTTCGAAACAGCCCTCGCGGTACGACATTACTTCATGTAAATCCGGATTATTCCTATGTGCGTCTTGCAGATGGTCGAGAATCAACTATCTCTAATCGACAATAGCACCATTAGGACAAGATAGTGAGGTATCCAGGAAACGCCTGAAGTACTAAATGAGACCCGAGATTCAGTCAGTCAGACTAATATAGACGACTTCTACGATTCTCGAAATATGATCGAAGAAGAGGAACAGCAACAGTTGACAGATCACCTAACAGTAGAAACCGATTACACGGCTACTGAAAATTCAGCTACTGTTCAACGAAGGTCCACTAGAAATCGAAGGCTTCCAGACCTCTACAGAGACTACGCTCTTAACTGAATCGTTCTCTTTTAAGCCTGGAAAAATGGTGCTACAGAATCTCATTAGAGTTTCTATGGTTTTAAAATAAAACTCTTAATTTGATATTGTCATTCTGTCAATACGACTGTAATCTTTTTCTTTGTATTTTGCTGATTAAAACCATTTATTCTAAAGGTTTTATCTTATTTATCAGTAAGGTCTTCCGAAATGTCAGATGTCATAGAGTTTTCGCGCGTTGCGTGCTTTTTTATCACGTATTTTAACTAATATTCATGATAATGGTCTAGATTGAGCCATTCCTGATTAATTATGACTTGAAGATTTTAAGTAGCAACATAGGATCTTATTTGTTGGTACATACCTGGAGGTAGAATCAAATCAAATCAAATCAAATCAAATCATTTATTTAGCTTGAACATGGGTACACATAAGGATGAAATATACCAAATAGGGCGAATGATTTTTAAACGTTACATGCTTGTTAATGTTAGGGAGAATATTTGTAAATATGTATCTGAAGTTTACACTATGTTGATATACGAAATGAAATAAACTTTTTATTAAGTTATTTGTACTATAAAGTATAAAATAGAATTAATGACAGGACCTTACTCAACAGTGGCGCCATCTGGTGAGCTTAAAAACGATAGCCCCCATTAAGCATATTATTTTCATATATTAATTGGTCAAGTTGCCCATGTCATGCCACTTGTTATGAATCCACTATTAGCTGATATAGCAAACTGATACCTGCTGTCTCTTGGCAAATCAATGACATGAGTGTTCTGATTAGGATCCAAAATGGTGAAGTTCATTCGTCCTGTACAAAATTGATTACTATTATGTTGACACCAGAACAAAGTATAGTTGTCAATGTGCTTGACACCAACCCACGATAATTTGTATGTGCCATTTTGATAGGCCAGTGTAGTAAAAGATTTTACATTTAGTGCTTCAGTATTTACTTTTGATGGGATATAAAGGTGACTGCTGTTAATAGATGAACCAACTGCATTAGTGGACCATATAGTCACATCAATAGCATCTAAAGTTGTTCCATCCAGTATAACATAACTCAAACTTTTGTTCTTATCTGGAAACAATGTCTGCGAGTGCTTAGATCCTTGCACAACTACTTTGTAGGTGAAATTATCACCAGCCTCCTCATACTCTTCAAGTTGTTGCCAGTACACATATATCACTCTTTTATTTTCATATATTGATTGGTCAAATGCTCCGGTAATTGTCTCTGGCGGTCGCCGGGGCCTCTCACTTGCAGTTGTAAACAGCACATAACTGAAGTCAGACCAGAATTTATCTTCAGTGGCTAATGCTGACTTTATATATATCCTGACTTCATATGACATGTGCGCATATGGTAGATTCGAGAGCAAGAAAGTATATGTCTCCTTATATTTACGTTTTTCCTTTGGCATCAACGATGATGCATCTACACTACGAAAGTAAGCTGTGTTATCAATTTTAGCAATTTGGTACTCTATCCTATGCACAATAGGACATGCCAAAAAGTCAACCATGTTGGGTGGGATCTTCCATTGAAGCAGCACACTGTGTGTATCATTACTCAACACCTTCAGCTGTTCCGGTGGGTTAGGCCTCACTATAGAGAAATGATCAATTGTAAAATTCTGTGTATTTGTACCAAAATAATTATAAGCCGTTAAAAGAAAATAGTATTGCTGTTCCATCTGTCTGTACCTGGGCTTGCTTATGACAGTATAAGTAACCCATCTTAGATTGTCATTCCTGTTTGCTATACGGGGCTCATCATGCATGTTTCCATTTATCAAAAATGTTAAATTGTAATTTGTCAAACTGTACTCTGGGGTGTTTGGGGCATTCCAGGAACATGTCAGTTCATCAAAGTTCTTGGACATGCATCCAAAGTCAGTGACGTTAGATGGAGGTATGTCCACCAGCACTCTGAAAGTACACCGCTTTTGCGTTACTGTGTTTTTGCAATAGTGTAGGGATACCTGTCTCGACAAATTTGGAATATACAGCCTTCTCGTAGTCGCGTTCACTTTTTCTGAATGTTGAATTTTTGCGCCAAGGTAAAACTCCAAGTTATCAGCAGAGTAATGCTCGGCCACACAAAACATTTCCAAAGGATCCCCATAAAGTATATTGATCTTACCTTCAGGGTACACAGAGACAGAAATGTCTACTCCTTGACACTTGCAAATTATGCACGGTAAACTGATCAAACATTTGATTAATATACACCACATCCATAGTCCTAGCTGCGGCCCCCTTCGGAACCCTTCGCACTTTCTTCGTGAATTTGTACATATATTTTCCATAACTGCTGTGTGAATCTGTCGCTCCATCAGGAACTGATGCACTGGTTTCAACTAAACCGATCGCGGGGAAGGAAACATTCCTTGTTTTTTTATATCGCGAGCTAAATGGCGCACCGATGGTCTCAGCACGATGACACACACTGACCAGGCCCAGTCAACTTCTTAGTAGCAGTTTGGTACCAGGGGATGACCTTGGGGGGTTTGAATAGAGCGAGATGGAATAATATCCACTGATCCACTCTTGCATGTTTTTTTGTGCTGCCATAAAATAAATATTATTTTAAAATACTCAATTTAATATTTTTTTTATTGACTTGCTATAATACTGAATGTGTATGTAAATAATATTATTTGTTATAATAATATTATACTTAATATTTTTTCGGTCATTTCATTAAATTCGAAAGTTGTTACCTAAATTAGTACGAATAAATACATTTAATTATATTTCTAAAATAATAAAAGAATCTAGTGATTTCTTGTGGTGACTGGTAACACCACAAGATAACGGTCTGCCGTTGTGATCGATTGTTTTTCTTGTATATTTATTTATTTGCGCTAGCGATTAATAAACGGTTTCTGATACGGTAAAAACGGTTGACTGCAATTTTGAAATGTTTTAGAGATAGCTTAATTTCTAACTGTGTATAGTATCTATAAAAGTGCAGTGTGTGTAAAGATATTATGTTTAGTAGACGCAGTTTTAAAATGAACATTTCGAACTCGCATGTTGTCCGTATCGATAAAGCAAGTTGAATTTTCAAAGATCTACTGAATGCTAAACATATGAAACTAAATAACAAGACTGATTTTCCAATATGAGCATTGAAAACTTTATAAAATAAAGTAACACACACGCACACACACAAATTATAGCCTTTAATAGTTATCTACGCACACATATACAATAATACTCAAGGATTCCATTTGAATTTCCCGCGTAGTTTTTCAAGTTTTATATGGGCTGCCATTAGATGGCGTTTTAAACCTAGGCCCATATTTTTTGTTCGGAGTTGACATTCTTTTCGCTAGAGTATATATGTTCTGTGACACTGACTCAGCACCGTCACTATACGCGCACCATATTTATTTATCAAACGAGTACTCAATCCCGAATAATAGTAGCGCTATTATTCGGGATCGAGTACTCGATAAAACTTGTAAGCGCAGGACCGGGTCTCGTCTAAAAGTTCTGCATTGAAAATTTTATAACGCCTGCAGTACTTACATAAAATAGAAGAAAACTTTGGGAGTATTGAAATTCTCAGAAAAGCCAACTTCAGTTCAGTTCGTGCAATACAGCGATGATTGACGGCGGTGCTGCTAGCCAAATATGTCTAATTACCCATTGTTTTATTAAACTAAAATTATTTGCAAAAATTCATGAAGAGTAAGTCTAAGAAGGAAAACATCGACAATACGCAATATCTTATTTTAATAATTCGATCAGTCATTTTAACGCCTATATGATCAGCCATTTCGCTCAAATTTGCATTAGTGTTTTACCCATTTGTTAACCTCCTCCCATAAAAAATCAAATAGGGGGAGCTAATTGATGGTTAACCCCACATACAACAGTGTTAGGTTGTATGTTGATGAAAAATGAGTCGCGCCAGTAACACGTATATAGTTACAGAATCATATTCAATGAATATTTCATGAAAAAGTCATTCATTAGGATTAAATGGAGTTACATACGTTTACTGGCGTGACTCAGTTTTCATCAAAATACAACCTGACAATTACCTGCAAATTGCAAAAAACGTAAAAAAGTTTGAATTTCGCGGGCTACCCTGACGCAACCACCTTTTTTTTTTTTACGGATGGGAAATCATCAAATGACTTCTCCCGCTCTGGGCAGAGCGGAAGGGAGTGTCAGACTTGTACTGACTAAAACCCATCCATGTTCCTTCCTTGCCCTTTGTGTTCCAGGGCCGCGGTATCTCTTTCGAACAGCCCGCAGCCTGACGCAACCACCTTAAAATGAATTTTCTGGGAGATAGGTAAAAACTGCCCCCCACTAAACGAAATCATGTATCTGCGCCTGCTAATGGGGGCTATCGCGCATAAATTCACCGCTAGAGGCGTTCGTATTGAGTAAGGTCTTTCGAAATGTCAGATGTCATAGAGTTTTCGCGCGTTGCGGGCTTTTTTATCACGTATTTTAACTAATATTCATGATAATGGTCTAGATTGAGCATTAGGCACGTGTGGCTTCCGAGAATAGGTAATGTAGCAATAGATCTTTATTTGTTCCTCATTATTTAAGATTTGATAGATAATTTCGATTGACATAAACTGAAGTTAGCAGCAAGCAGGTGAAAACAATTCAATGATAAACAGGAAAATGTTACCACACTATTATTTTTCCGTGTAACTTGGCAAAAGTACAAAAACAATTGCAGATTCACATTAATGTTGTTCATCTTGGGATATGTCATGGATATGTCGAGTACTGGACTGGTATTCTGATTAATTTTCATTACTTCGAAAGAACTGTAAATATTCAGCCTAGGCAGATGTAACTTTGACTAGTTTCAAATCTTAAATTATTGTGTACGTATCCAAACAACATCCGAAAGTCCGAACTATGCAAACATGTGACTTCGACAAATCTGACGGAGGAGTGACACGAATGACATCAAACGTTCGAAAACTACATTATTCTCATTTTTGTAATTAAAACAATTTGTGTTATTTTGTTATAATATTTAGGCAAAAAACTTAATTAGTATAATAATGATAAAATTGGCTAACAGTTTTAAGTTTGATGAAATGCTGCATCAAATAAAGACACCAATAAAAAATGTTGACAACTTATTTAATAAATCAAATACGATACTTTCAGAATGGAACTACAACCTTCATCATCATCAGTGTTGATAAAAATAATTTCGTTTTTATTTCATGCGTTTGGAGTGTATTAATTAAAGAATCAATTATGTGAATGGTATATGATACAATGGATGATAGTAACTTACTCTCCTTGGGTTATACAACGAAAACAGCACTCATTAAACTCCGTGATGATATACGAAATGTTATAGAAGAGCACAGGAAGAAAAATCCAACTGGGTATGATAATGTTTTAGTTTTCCATATTTCCAGGCATTTTCATTGCTTTTGTTTGCAAAGATAATACAAAAATATCTGACTCAAAATGGTGTATCCTAAATGGCTTCAGTTATAAGATTTTAATTCATGTAAAAATATTTCAGATTTGGGTTGGTACGGAATATTATTTCATTTTCATCAGAGAAAGTGCTGTTGTCAGGTGTCGCTTACACAATAACATTAGTGTACGTAGTCTGCTTGATACTTACATACCTTCTTGGGGAGTCTGTACAAGCCCATGCCTATTTACTATGGGAAGCATTTTTCTTGATTGTGATACTGTTAATAAACTTCTTGGTGGCGTTCAATGAAGAGTATTTATACAGGAATGAAGTACCTCATAGAGTAAGGAAAGTTTTAGGTAAGTGTACATTTTTCCTTTATTTATTTTAAGACATACTTAAACATTTTTAAATATTCAAATATATAAAACAATATTTAAAAAAAATGTATATAATGTATATTTAAAAAAGTGTAAATTTATTACTTACACATTTATTTTTTATATTTCGCCCTATTTTATGGGACTTAAATAGAAATAATAGAATTGGTGTAATGGGGGTGTTCTACAGGAACACACCTCTGTAGAGTCACAAGCACCAATATGTAAACACTTAACAACCTTTAAAAGTGTTTTTCTTCTACTTTTCTGATTAAAATTTCATGTTGTTACGAACATAGTGTTCTGGAACACATATTTTAATGAAAAAGATCCTATCTCCAAGTTACAAATATTGTTATTTCTCGCGAAAATGGTTTTTAAATTTGGAATGTGTATACATATTGGTGGTTGTGACTGTACTCCACTGCCCTACACTTTCAGGGAAATACAGGTGTGGTGTTATGTATGTTGCTTTTATTTGTATATTTAGTTATTAAAAGACAGAGTAGTTTCATTTATTTACACAATATTATTGGTTTATTAATGTCAGATTATTCTATCGGTTGTCGGTACATCATTAGAATATGTTTAGCATTAGTTCCATCCCAATATTGTCCATTTGTTAACACAAACCACAACAGTGTTATTAATTGCAACCACACCTTGGTGAAAATACTATTAGGATACAGATTATCTATGTCCCAAGCCAGGTCAGAAAACCTGCATGCAAATTCATTTAATTACTATCTATTCATACACATGATTATTAAGAAGATTATTGATTATGAATTACTCTGTACTTATCTCTGCAAAGATATGAACATTAACCTCTTCCAATAGGACAACCACACACATTTAATATATTTTAGTTTAATTTGATTCATTGGCATTCTTCCAGAGGTGAAAGTACTCATTATTATAAACAACTTTATCAGTAGGTCAAACAAGCGTGAAAATAAGTAATTACTTAATGTACACATAATGATTTGCTTCAATACAAGATTAAACTTAAAAAAAAAAACAATAGGCCATGAATTCGATTTTTGAAAATACTATTATAATGTATGGATATGGACATGGATAGTTCAACCTATACATGGATAGTTGTTTGACAGATTTAAGAAAAAGTGAGTGTGGATTGAGGATGAATGAGTTGCCTGTCAAATGCCTTCTGTATGCAGACGATCAAGTTATTCTTGCATCGTCAGCGGAACAGTTGCAAGATATGGTACCTGTAATGAGTGAAGCATTTAAGAGAAAAGGGATGAATGTAAATGTGAATAAGACCAAGGTTATGGTGTTTGAAAGAAAAGAGGATGTATCGGTGTGTGATGTGAAAATAAATGATAAGAGTGACTCCTCACTCTTATCATTTATTTTCAAGTGAATGAGTTTGTATATTTGGGCAGTATGTTTACAAGAGATGGAAAGATTGACGACGTGGAAAGGAGAGTAAATGCGGGAAATAAAGTGAATGGTGCTATACATACGATTGTGACCAACCAGTCGATGTCAAATAAGGCTCGTCTGGCTGTTCACAATGGTGTGCTGGTGCCTACATTTATGTATGGAAGTGAGTGTTGGGTATGGCAAACGAGGCATGAAAGTAGAATTAATGCTGTCGAAATGCGTTCCTTGCGAAGCATGTGTGGTGTAACTCTGAATGATAAAGTGAGGAATGAGGTTATACGGAAACGTTGCGGCTTAAAAGAAGATGTAGTGACAAAAATTTAAAAAAGTATGCTTAGATGGTTTGGTCATGTGGAGAGGATGAGTGAAAGCCGACTAACAAAAGGTATTTACAAGGCCGATGTGAGTGGCAACGCCGGGAGGGGACGCCCTAGAAGAACATACGCTGACCTTATTGGTGAGGTTCTTCAGAAAGGTCAGGTGCGTAGTACTCGCAACCGGCGTGCGTGTATGACCAGATGTATGAACGTGGATGAGGCAAAGGAGTATGTAAGGATCGTAGCAGGTGGCGTTCTGTGGTTTCTGCCTACCCCCATGGGAAAAGGGCGTGAGTTTACGTATGTATGTATGTATTATAATGTATTTCGTAACATAACATCTCACCTCCAATCCCCAAGAGTTAGGCAGGGGTATTCATAGTATGGGGGTTCTTTTATCTGGCCAGTTAAGTCTTGAGCCTTTTCCATCAAACTATCGGGCACACAGCCAGACTTCGGAATTCGAAAAAAAAAAAAAAGAAAAAGACTTCGAAATTCCTGGCGAGAAGACCTAATGAATCTTTCCTGAACTGTTATTTTGTTGTTTGAACTGACATTATCAGGACATTGTTGGAAAACATAACCGTGAATATATTTGTGGAACATATTGGTTCCTATTAAGGGTGAAATTTGCATGCACGGATCAGCATTTTCGAGTACCTCTGTCTCATTCTGTCACGTAAAGGCGTCCTTTGGTGGAGCGAGAAGTCCGGTCACAAGCACCCGCGTTCGTTCGCATCGGAAACACTTTAATGTGCGATGGGACCTCTCACTTTAGTGAGTTGCAATTATAAGTGATAGAAAAGAAAAAGGATGCAAGAAAATGCTGTTGTGGGGGGTTACCATGACGTCTTAAAGCAGTATTGTTTCAATGTCACTCCAGTGTGGAAAAGAGACGGATCTATAGAGGACGTCTAGCGCCATCTCTTTCCCATTCTGGAATCCGAATAAAATAAAACTGCTTTAAGACGTCATGGGGCGTACCATGACGTCTTAAAGCAGTTTTATTTTACCTGTGCGTTTTAATAAGGCCGCGCGTCAATTCCGTGCAGTACTAGAATTCAAAATTATTTTGTTCTTTGTTTTCATGATTGTTGTTTTGTTTATTACAGAAACATTGGATGAAGCTATAGAGAGCTCAAAATGGAAAGAGAATCATTATCCACATTTATGCGCTCCATATTCACCATGTGTGATTCTGCAATGGACTTATCGAGATTGTAAGAAAGTTTTATTTACACATTTAATAAAATGTTTGCCGGCAGACGCAGGATAGAGCATTTTAACTTTAGCCAACGTACATTCATACGTAGGTAGTGTTAACAAGACACAGATTTCAATGTATAGAGATCAACCCCAAGGCATCAAAGGGGATTTCCTTTCGCGGTATTAAACATTGGAATTTGTAACTTGTTATCACTAGCACGATGAGGCCCGCTCAACTGCGACTCCAGCGGTAACTCAGCGGCTACAGCAACATAATGAAGAGCTCTGGACTGGCACACGCAAACCCCAGATTTAAATCCTGTTAAGCACGCCTGGAATATACTGCAACGATGGTCTCTACGAATTTTCCCGAGAATCTGCTGCCGAACAGTCCACCTTTCGTGCATTTTCGTCGAACCTAGTACAACATTGTTTTGAGCTTGAAAAACCTTTGCAGACGTGTTATAAACGTTCGAGGTGCTCTTACAGTTTATTAATTTTTATTTTATACAAAATGTATTATGACATTTAATCTTATTTCCTGCTTTAATTAACAAAAACAGTAAGTCTAATTTTAGCAAAATTTTAACTTTTTCATTTTTATCTAAAAAAACCCTCATAAAATAAAAAAATTCAGTTTTTTTATGATATATTCTGTAAGAGTATAAAATTCTGCACACTTTGATATAAGGATGCTTTAAGAAATTCGTTATAGTTTTGTTTAAATACGTGAATAACAAAATACCCCTAGACACTTTTGATGTGTGTACGAGGTGCATTCAATAAGTACCTAGCCTCATCGCCAGAGGGCGCTGTAGTTTCAAAAGGGTTTTACCACAGTGTAGCACATTGTTTTTTAATTATTTTTTTCAAATTTTCATTCCAATCCTTTCATTAGTTATAATTTGACAACTTATGGAAGCGAACGTGTCGATCGGTTTTACAAAAATGGAAAAAGAGCAATATCGTTCGGTGATTCGATTCCTATTTTTGGAAGGGAAAACGCGCATCGAAATCAAAGAGCGCTTGGATGCTGTGTACGGTGAATCTTCTCCATCGATGGCCACCGTCAAGAATTGGTTCAACGAGTTTGCACGTGGCCGTACGTCGGTTTTTGATGAACCACGTCCAGGTGCACCGAAAACAGCTGCTACGGAGGAAAACATTAAAAAAATCCATGATCTCGTATTGGCAGATCGCCGATTGAAGGTTCGGGAGCTAGCTGAGACTGTAGGCATTTCAGAAGGAACAGTGCATCATATTCTTCACGAGGAACTCGGCATGAGGAAGCTATCGGCGCGATGGGTGCCGCGTTTACTCACACCGGAAAACAAGCGCAACCGTGAGACCACATCGGAGACGTGTTTGGCGCTGTTTAAGCGGAATCCAGCGGAGTTTTTGCGTCGTTTTGTGACCGTCGATGAAACCTGGATCCACTGGTACACACCAGAGACCAAGGAGCAATCAAAACAATGGATCCAGACCGGGGAACGTGCTCCAAAGAAGGCGAAAACTGTAAAATCGGCCGGAAAAGTTATGGCCACCGTTTTCTGGGATTCACAAGGTGTGATCTACATCGATTACCTCGAGAAGGGTAAAACAATTACAGGGCTTTACTATGCCGAGTTATTGGGCCGATTCGACGCCGAATTAAAGAAAAAACGACCCCATCTGGCGAAGAAAAAAGTTCTGTTTCACCACGACAACGCACCGGTTCACACGTCTGCCGTTGCCATGGCCAAATTGGTCGAATTACGCTACGAATTGCTGCCCCATCCACCGTATTCTCCAGATTTGGCCCCTTGTGACTTCTTTCTGTTTCCTAATCTGAAAAAATCACTCGCCGGGAATAGATATGGATCAAATGAGGAGGTCATCGCCGCCACGGAGGCCTATTTTGCAGAGTTTGACAAAAACTATTTTTCGGACGGGTTAAAAAAGTTGGAGCATCGCTGGGCTAAGTGTATCGAACTAAAAGGAGACTATGTTGAAAAATAAATTGCCACTTTTCTAAAATTTTCGTTTACTTTTTGTAGGCTAAGTATTTATTGAATGACCCTCGTATGTACCAACTTTGCCCAATGCTCAAAAATCTGTGTCTGACATCGCAACAGCGGCAACGAGTCGACTCAGTTTTAAGTACGCAATTACATACACCACACAATACTTTTATATGTACATTCTTAGAGTTCATTACCCGAAGGGTAACCAACGGGACCCTATAACTAAACCTCCGCTGTCCGTCCGTCTATCTGTCAGCGGGCTGTATCTCATAACCAGTAATATGTAGGCAGTTGAAATTTTCACAGAATGTGTATTTCTGTTGCCGCTATAAAAATAAATTTAAATTTAAAGAGGGCTAGAGACTACAATGATACGGAACCCTTCATGAGCGAGCCCGACCCGCACTTGGGCGTTTTTTTACTTGAACTGTATGTGTCTAATCTCTGGGTCAATTTTATTTCTTCCTTTCTTTACCTTTTTAAATCGATAGGTATTTGATTATTTAAAGATCTTTCTGGCGCTGGTTTTAGGAAACTAGCACATTTGGCAGTGCCACAAGGCTGCAGCAATTGGCACAGGCTGATTTGATCCTAAATAAAAGTGTTGACTGATATAGGAGCACGTCGTGAATTCAAAATTAGCACCTGTTGTTACTCAATAGCAACCTATTAGATCTTCTTCTTTATCGTGTGGTCAGTGCCTAACACGGTGTCAGAATTTTTATGGCGCCCATTGGCCTCTAACTTGGTTTTACATGCCGTCATATCTATCAGGTGTGCTGGTTTCCTCACGATGTTTTCCTTTATTGAAGCAAGTGGTAATTTATTCAATGGGCACATGAATTCGAAAAATCAGAGGAGACCTATTAGATAGCAAATGTTATTACTACTAGCCTGATGTCCCACTGTTTGGCAAAGGCTCCCCTTCATTCTTTCTATCGATCACGATTCTGCGTTACTTCTTTCCAATTCTCAAGGAATACATCCAGGTTGTCCCGTTATCTCCTGTGTTGTCTGCCGCAGCCCTGTGTCACTGTTTCAGGGCTCCAATCTTGGTTTTACAGGACCACAGCTCGTTCGGCATGCGTAAGACGAGTTTGCTCAGACCAATTTAAGTGAAAATTATAGTTTTCCTACTCCTCCGCTGTACTTTTCTGATTAATTTCGTTCCGGGGAGACCGTTAAATTGTTTCTCTGGGACTTCGTCGAGCTTCATTGTCTCGGAGCTTTTCTGGTGGTCGCCACTGTTATTCTGCCTTTCAGGAGTTACAGTGGTTTGGGTATAGTGTGGCGGGCTAAGCTTTTGCCCTCGGTTTCACTCCAAAAATTTACCATCCCATTTTTGAAGTAAAAACTTCTTTAGCGGCGTTGTGTTGTTTTTGGAATGGGTAAAAACTGTTACACTCGCTTTAGATCGTCAGATCGCAGCGCAGGGGGCGCTTGCGCGTGTGTGCGTGTAGTTCCAGCTAGATGGCGTTGTTTCAAGTTTTTACTTCTGCCTGCACTCCCGGAGTGCAACCCGTTGTTTATTTTTGTTTTCTTTGTTGATCATAGTGCTCCTTAGCGTGTACTCCAACTCGGGCGCAGTTGGAGTGTACGCCTAAGCGTATACGCGCCCGAATTCGCCCGAATTAAACTATTTCTCTATTCTCGCTCCCTAAACAGAGTGATAGTTCCATAACGCGAAATACAAAGGTGGTATTATTTCAGCGACTATAGTGAACTTACCCTGGGCGTTGCTGGTGGAAGGCGACGTGATAGTGCTCAGGCCAGGTCAGGAGATCCCAGGTCACTGCAGGGGGCTGCAGCCAGAGGATCCTGAGCAGTTCTTCGGACAAATTTTCCAGCCTACAACACCGGTAATTATAATGTTTTGTTTGCTTTTCACCTACATTACATACAAGCATACAAGTTACATTACACATAAAGCGCATCTCGTGATTTTTATGATATAATTGTGTTATTGGCTGGCTCATTGGCCGAATGGCCACGAGCGCGACTGCTGAGCATGAGGTCCTGGGTTCGATTTCCGGGTCCGGCAAAGTGTTATTGGGTTTTTTTCCATCAGGAATTACTCAGTAGCAGCCACGGAATCCGATTTTGTGCCCGGTTGATGGGAGGGCTCGCCCTCTATTACATTGAACTTAAAACATAACCGGCGAAATGTGGGTATACTATTAGGCACACTTCTTCCTAACCCTTCAGGGATAACAGGCGTAATGTTATGATAAGTTTTATATGTATGTACTTATATGACTCGTTGGTAGATAATAACGTTGATATAAATTATACCCATCGGTCGGTTAGTGGCAGTGTTACAGTAGTAATAAATCACATTGAAAATAGCACTTAGACTGGACATAGACTGAGTCAAGATAGTCTATTAGACTACACTATCGCTTCAAGAAAACATGTTACATGGTGTTATGTTATGCTATTTACTTGGCACGTAAATAGAACTAGAATTTTTATTTGCTAAAAAACCTGGAAATGTATTCTAAACATATTATATGGGGAACGTATTTCTTATACAGGTGATAATTAATCAATCTAATACGAATGGCACGATGAGATAATCGGTAAAGTAAACACGTAGCTGAACTTTGTACTAAGTCGAAGTAGCTAGTTAACCCTCTGGGCGGAGCGGAAGGCAGTGTCAGACTTGTACTGACTAAAACCCATCCATGTTCCTTACTTGCCCTTTGTGTTCCAGGGCCGCGGTATCTCTTTCGAACAGTCCCGCAGCCCTGGCAGGGAATGCCCTTATCCCAACTTATATAGGGTCGGTGTAGCATGTCTTCTTCTTCCATACTTTTCTTTTACTCGTCATCTCAACAGACCTCCTTTCAAGCCATATCATCCTTCACACAGTCCATCCATCGTTTCTTTGGTCTTCCACTACTCTTATAGCCATCTACACTCAACAACACACACAAGAACAACAACATTCATAACATGTCTACACCACGACAAAAGGATTACCACACAACTTTTCAGTCAAGACTAAGAGAGACTTAGAGTCAAAGTAATAAGGTTGAAAATTGTTCGACCGTCAGTGAACTCGGTAGTACATAGAATTCTTTGTATCTAGATTCATTTCTTTTCCAGCAAAAAGATAACTTCAGCACTCCCCGGATTCGAACGCCACATCGAAACAAAGCTTATAGAATGTGCGAGACTCCATACCTCAAGAACCTGAAGCTAGCCCTGGAACAGGCTACTATCAGGCCTGTCACTATCTTTGAAAAACAGAGGTACCTGGTAAGGATCTTTTCAAAAATACATTCCGGAGTTTATTACCAAAAATACATATTATGGCAGTCAGAGTAAGTACTGAGATTAACACTGAAAGAAGATCATTTCAGCAAAGACATGAACTAGTTAAAAAGTAGAATTTTACTCTTTTTAAATTAAATTAGTACTCTTGTAACACCGCACTCAATGAACGAGTTTTAATAGGGGGGGGGCTATTTAAAAATCGCGTTCATTAAATAAGTTATCCTTGATCAGACTTTCAGCAAATTAAAATTAGCCTAGGCTCTGGCAATAGTTGCTTATGGCATGTTACATAATATTTTATGTCAACACTTATTTAATAAAAGTAATATAAAACTGGTGATAGGCGAAGATAGTCACACAATAGGTACCTGAAGACGGCCGTCGTATAGCCGACGCAGGCCCAAGAAACGCTGGTGTGACGATCTGGACTCATTCTTAACGAACTGGTAACAGACAAGGCAAATGTAAAAGAAAATTGGAAAGCAATGGGGGAGGGCTTTGCCCAGCATTGCGATTGAGTGGGCTAATAAAATTAGCGAAAAGTATAAACATAATTATGTATGTATGTGTTAGATGCATGTGTGTGTGTCCCTCACTTGGAGCTTTCGCCTGTAATGTAATAATTACAGTTTCGATTTTGTACAGAAATCTGAAATGTAACATAACAGTCGAACGCTCCCGGTGAGCGAGCGCCGTAAGAGAGAGAAGATAGTCATCATCATCATTTCAGCCAAAAGACGTCTACTGCTGGACATAGGCCTCCCCAAGTGCCACCACATTGACCAGTCCCGTGCGACTCGCTTCCAGCTGATCCCCGCAACCTTCACCAGATCATTGGTTCACCTAGTGGGAGGCCTTCCAACGTCATCCAGTTCGCGGTTGCCACTCCAGAACTTTTCGGCCCCATCGGCCATCCGTTCTGCGAGCAATGTCCGAAGAAGATAGTGAGAATAAAATATGTTTAATTTAGTATTTTTTTTTAATGTTACAGTGCACAGTAAAAATAATGGAAGGCATAGTGTTGCCACTCGTGATATCACTGGTGGTGATAGCCAGTTTCATCCGCCATGTTTACCATCTACCAGGCGTCACGCATTGGACAGAGATCTACTTTCTGCAGACGATCGCTGCCTCGCTGCCCTTACTGCAGATTGTTTTCCCTATCGCCTGGGTCACTTTGAACTGCTACGGCCTGGCTAGGTGAGAGAACTTCGGTTTTAATATCATTACGAATAGTCCATAGTCCCCCGCCACCTCTGTCTGTTTGTCTGAATGCGATTTACTCAAAAACGTCCCAACAGACTTTCATACGATTTTCACCAATGGATGGAGTGGTTTAGGTGTATAATTCATTAAGGTTTAGTGTAAAAAAAAAACTTAAATCGTGCCAGAACATACCAAAATCTTTTTGGTTTGTTGAAATCGCAACACGCATTTCACATCATTGGTTTTGGTAATGCGTAAGTTTTTCATGATAAAGGTCTTTTCTCGACCAGTTTAAACCGTTGCCATCTGGATAAGGCGCGTCGCTCACGGTACGCCAAATCGTGGTCTCTTTGTAGAGTCGAGGCGCCGGTGGCCATGTTTCCCTCCCCTTTTTATACGCAGCTACGTACGGGTGCCTGTAGTATATGAGCGCACTGCCATTTATTCCTAAAGAACAGCTCCGCCTCGAAGCCAACCCGACTCGTGATTGGTGGCCGACTGGCCTAAGTTGTGGTCACTCAATCACTCTCTGATTGTTGCCAACAGATTTTGATTCTGTTGACAAAAAGATACGCATTAATTAAACTTAGTTTATTACGTAAGTTACTTACTTTATTTCCAGATTCAAACTCCTATCAGAAACTCGCCAAAAATATGTCCGTCCGAAATCGTGTTCAATATCGGAAGACGCGAGGGATCCTCTGATCCAAGCGATGAGCGAGTCTAACCTTCAACCAGAGAGCCTCACGTCTTTAGGCAGGACCTTCTTCCGCATTCTGACGGGCAGGGAAAACATGGTCTGCAGGACTGCAAACATTGTGCATGTCCTGGGCTCTTTGTCGGTGAGTTTATATAATTTAAAACTTGACTGTGTTTTATAGAGTGACTGCCAGTCTGAACCCCTTTATAACGTTAATAGAATAGAATATTGTTTATTGAAATAATTGATTAAACTAAAGATGAAAAGATATATTATAATAATAATTGGTTTTTACGAAAGAATAAACCTGTATCTCAGGTGCTTAAATGATAGCACAAGATTAACGTTATTCCTACTTTCCCAGGCTCTAAGCTGCGTAGACAAGAAAGGTATCCTATCCTGGCCGAACCCCACAGCAGAGAAGGTGTTCTTCCTCCGCAACTCCAGTCCATCATCGAACAACTCCAGTAAGACTAGCCTGGTGGGGTCTATGGGCCACCAGAGCGATGAACAGATTGACACACCCGTTGAGGGTACGAAGACGGCTGAACCTTCTACTATTGTTGAGGTTAGTGAAGGGATAGTATTAAATAGGATCTTGTATATGGTGATGTGATAAAAATAATGCATACGAATTGGTGACATTATGGTACTTTTGTGACAGATTTATGGGAACAGGAATCGACTGATATATATAAGAGGTTTGTCTCAGAGTCCTATTCGCACGGTGTTTCCTTTCGGCGCAAATGACGCACGTTTAACGCGCTTTAGAAGAGAGTCAGTCGTAGCCAGTAAACCTTAGCTAACGTTCAGAAATTCAGTGGCGCCGTCAACGCGCGTCCTCTGCGCGTATAAAATAATACACAGTATTTATGTACTTCTCGCTCAAGTCTGTATCGCTTCGATCGCGTATTTGAATCGCTATGAAGTTACGAACCCAACAATCCGTTTTTACGGTGCGGAGAACGCGCGTTCGTGAAACGCGCGTCGTTCGCTCGTATAAAATACCTACACCGTGTGAATGTCATGGAATTCAATATTGTGAAAATGTCGTTTAAGAACGATCTTCTACTAGACTGCCTTGAACGTCTATAATTACTACTGAAATAATGATTGTAGTACTTAGTTACTCCCCTGTTTTCGAGTTTTTTGGAGCAAAATCCAAGAGATCAGTCGCGTCTTGGCCGATCTTTTGACAAGGTTTCGTTGTTGAACTGAAAATCTTATATTAGTATAAATTAAGCATGTGTATTAATTCGCCACGACGTCATCAGGTGTTAGACCTAACCCACGACCAGAACGCGCCGTTCTGCGTGGAGTTCGACGACCAGCGCTGGCGCCAGCACCTGGCGCGCCTGAAGCCGCTGGGGCTGGGCGCGCTGCTCAACACGTGCGCGCCCGCGCCCCGCCACACCTACGCGCACTTCTGTGCGCACCTCACGTGCGAGGCGCAGTACAGGTATGCGCACTAGCGGGCCGCTCTGTCCCACACACCTTTTTAAGGTCGTAGGTACATCTACCTCTACAAACATGTGTTTGGATTATCCATATAATATGTATCCTACTAAGTTTATTTTAGGATGTTTAAATTTTAACTCCCTTAAAGTTAGGCGTTCTGTAGACCAAATAACTACAGCGTATACAATTATACATGGTTATACCGACGCCTCGGATTTACATGCGGAGCTGTGTCAATTCTTTGTGCTAAATATTTATAATCGCTCTAGAAAGCATACATTGTTTAATGTCCCATTTTGTCGCACTGTAGCTCGATCCACCTCCCCTATACCACGTATGCTTATGATGCCCAACGCGCTCGTGGAGACCAACCCTGGATTGAACTTGTTTGCTGATGAATGGAAGACGATGTTAGAATGTTTAATGTAGTGTGAATGGCTTATGCTGTATTAAATGTAATAAATAAATAAATCTAGATGGGGTAAACGCCGAATCGGTTTCAGCTTAATTTGTAAACTTGACATCACTGCGGTGATCCCCGAAGGGTAAGACGGAAGTGTACCTCAGTAGCTACATCCACTTTCCCGTGTAATTCAGACTCCTGGTTGCTACTAAGAAATTCTTTATTAAAAATCGTAATAACATTTTCCCCGAGTTGGGACTGATTCTATTTTAGTGAAAAGCACGCCTTCACAAGATTCACCATGCCTTTAATTCCTGAAGGGTTAGACAGAGGTCTGCCTGTACCTTATTTCGCCAGTTATACAAGGTGTAGCATAATAAACGCAAGACCTCCTGTGTGGTCTCTCGGACCAAGAAACGGATCAACTTTTGTTCTACGAGATATTGAAATTCGTAAAAAAAAATTGGACTTAGTATAGGAACTGACGCGATCAGCTGATCAAAATGTATGGTAAAACTAAAAAAAAGTAATGAATTTCCAAAAGTCATAGAAAAAAAATTGTTCAGTTTCATGGTCTGAGACACCACACGAGAGGTCTTGCGTTTATTATGTTACACCTTGTATACGCCGGTTGTACTTCTTAACACATTGTTGTTTCCATTACAGCGAAGACCTAGTACCTGTGACGAACAGACGATGCCTGTGCGAGTTAGCCAAGCAGATCGGATTCACGGACGCCGTCACCGAGTCCTACCATGTCCAGGACTGTCTCGCGATATTTAGACAACTGGTAAGTCGATTTTCTTTTTTTTTTGGGGAATCTGTTCTTGTCCAAGTTCCACTTATTCTACGTGCCTCGGAAAGCACGTTAAGCCGTTTGTCTCGGCTGTCATTAGTAGATCTTTGACAGTCGTTACAGGTAGTCTGTGGCCCGAAAGTCTAACAACCTATGTAACCAAGGGATTTCGTATTACCCAGTATAAACTGGGTTGTGGAGGTCAGATAGGCAGCCGCTCCATGTAAAATACTGACTAATGTCCTTGTCCAACTGCAGTATAAGGACTTTTCTTGGGCACCCGTCCTACCAGTGAATAGTGACTGTCCAAGTGGTTTGTTTGATAGAGCTTTCGCCGGTAGTTTTAATAGTAGGCCAACTATCTATATCTATACTTCTATACTTATAATATTATAAAGAGGTAAAGTTTGTGTGTTTGTTAAATTGTCAGGGGTAATCTCGGAATCTACTGCACCGATTTTAAAAATTCTTTCACTAATAGAAAGCCACATTATCGCTGAGTGTCATAGGCTATATAAAAAACCGAAAAATTAAAAGGTTTTTACGTGGTAGTCCGTTTTGTAAAGAGAATCGGAGAAAAACTCATCGTTATACGTGAAGGCCACAGCAGCGCGGCAGCGGCGCGCGATGGTTTCGGCTTATTTCGGTTCGCGTTCGTGCTCACTTCGGAAGAAGGAGGCGTGACCTTCCTTTTACATCTGAGAGGTAGGTACCCGCGCGGCTCATTCGCGCGGTCGGCTCTTTACGCAGCGGACGTCCCCAAAATTGAATTTTTCGTAACACACTTTCGACATTCATTAATTTTATTTTCGGTACATTAAAAAAAAAATCTTTTATGTTTATATAGTTTTCATTTAATTTAGGTTATAGATAGGCATTAAGTTTGTTTCATGTACCTAGATATTAAATTAGGTTATAGGTATTAAGTTAGTTTCATGTAGATATTAATTTAGGTTATAGGTAGGTATTAAGTTTGTTTTGTGTAGATATTAATTTAGGTTATAGGTAGGTATTAAGTTAGTTTCATGTAGATATTAATTTAGGTTATAGGTAGGTATTAAGTTTGTTTCCTGTAGATATTAATTTAGGTTATAGGTATTAAGTTAGTTTCATGTAGATATTAATTTAGGTTATAGGTATTTAGTTTTTTGCAATTAGGTTAGGTTGTTATTTTGAAATCATAACTTCTGTCAATATGCCTAAAAGAAAATCTCAACTGTCTCGACATACATCCCTGACACGAGCGAGACAGAGACAGAGACTCGGAGAGACTTCCTCTGAGTATGAACAGCGCCTTGCGAATGAGACACAATATAGATCGCGAGCGCGTAATAGAGAGTCTAGCACCGAAAGGTCTCAGCGACTGGCTTACTCTAGACAGTATATGGCAGATACACGTGATAGGGAGTCGAGCATAGAGCGTTCCCAGCGGCTTATTAGCCAACGAGCGATTACTTCCGAAAGTCGTGCTAGGGAGACCAGCGCCGAAAGATCTCAGCGACTTGCTAACAATAGTCAAAATATGGCGGTAATTCGTGCTAGGGAGTCAAGCACTAAAGTTGGCATTCCTATCATGCTATTAAGAAACTTGAGCCCCCCCAACATGTGCAATGGGACAAGACTGCTTACCAAAGAGTTAAGGGACAATATAATCGTGGCGACCATTCTCACAGGGCCAGCAGTGGGACAACTGGCTTATATTCCGCGGATACCTATGATTCCCACTGACTTACCCATACCGTTTAAAAGGCTACAGTTTCCAGTTAAGATCTCTTTTGCCCTCACTATTAATAAGTCCCAAGGTCAAACATTCTCTCTGGTGGGCATTGACCTGAGAAAGCCGTGTTTTTCCCATGGGCAGTTATATGTGGGCTTATCTCGGGTTGGAGCTCCTGATAGACAATATATTTTGCTACCAAATGACAACGTTACATCGAATATAGTGTACAGAGAAGTTTTGAACAATTAAAATTATCCTGCGACTTGGTCCTCATGGAATTCGTTAATCGGAAACTCCGAATTCGTTAATCGGAATCTCGGGAATCTTCTTTCACGAATAGAAAGACACATTATTGCTGAGTGTCATAGGTTATACATATAAAAAACCGAAAAATAAAAAGGCTTTTACATGGTAGTCCGTTTTGCAAAGTGAATCGGCGAAAAAACATTCGAATGAAAACGTTTCTTACGAACGCTGCCTTAACTATGAAAGATATATATTTTTGAACATTATGCCCAACGAAGTGGGCACGGGTCAGCTAGTACTTATATATATTAATATTTTATATATAATTATTTAATCTATACTATCTTTACTAATATTAGAAAGCTGAAGAGTTTGTTTGTAGGTTTGGTTGAACGCGCTAATCTCATTAATTACTAGTTCGATTAAAAAAAAAATTGTGTTGGATAGCCTACTTATCGAGGAATGCTCTAGGCTATATAACATCACGCTACAACCAATAGGAGCGGAGCATCAATTAAAAATGTTTCTCTCTTATGTAACGCAGTCGAAGTTGCGCGGGTCAGCTAGTTAATAATATACAGGGTGGAAGCGACATCGACGCACAAACGCTTGCCACAGTCATATTCAGTACATCATTCCGAACCACATAGTTGGGAAAAGGCTAGGCAGATGATGATGATTCCGAACCACATAGAAGTTTTTCTTCAATATGTAAAACAAAGGATAAATTTGAAAGCTTTCCCAAAAACCGTGTAGGTTTATTACACTTTTGTAGGAAACAGAAGATTTTCATTTTTCGTCTCACATATATGGGTGAATCTTGAAATTCGTAGATTCCCCTGGCGCAATTTATTTGATTCCAGCCCGCCAAAAGTGATATCTATTAGTTTAATGTATTTATAATTAAGTTAAATTTTATATTTCATTATTGCTTGTAAAAAAATCTTCAGAGTATGCCAAGATTCACCCATCACATATCTGTCATCTGTGTAATGTGTTTTAGAACGTCAGGCTAGGTACCTTAAGTAATAGCACGTTTAATGTCCCTTGTGAACATTTCAGGATTTCACCCATCACATATCTGTCATCTGTGTAATGTGTTTTACAACGTCAGGCTAGGTACCTTAAGTTAAAAATCAAATAGCACGTTAAATGTCCCTTGTGAACATTTCAGGATGTAATTGTCTGATATTTATTTATTCTGCAGCAAGCGGACACAATACGTCGTGAAACTCGCTTCGTTCGTTCCCTACAACTGAGTACGAAGGTCAAAGTTCCTCTGCCTCATATGCTGGCTGTTGTTGTGAAGGACCAGGCCAATCAGTTGCAGATGCTCACACAGGTAGGCAGAAGCACAAGTCATTGTGGTCCTTATGAACACTAGTATAAGCATGAAATTGAAAGGATTCTGCTTGTTTTTAGTATACCCAGTGGTACAAAGATCTTTTGGCGTTTAAAGGCCATTGACTGGTTAAACATTTGTGTATTAAAATTACATAAAAAAAAAAATGGCGGAGTTACTTACGATTTTGGTCATGCGCCAAAAGATCCGTGGGAAACTTAAAAACGTTTCACCATCGACTTTTTATAGATACATCTTTTTTTTCTAACCGTTTCTGATAATGCAGAAATTGCATCAATTGGAGACAATTAACTACTTCGAAAACAGTGCCAATCATAGTAAAACAAACATTAAATTCACACTATCATAAAGTTGATATTCACTTGGCTTTGCGTCTGCAGGGCACAGCCGACATAATCCTGGACTCGTGCGTGGACTACTGGAACGGGAAGGACCTCACACAGATCTCGCCCGCCGACCGCAAGAAGATCATCGACTTCTACCAAAGGAACTCGCTCACCGCCTATTGTACCGCCTTCGCTTATAAGTATGTAGCACTGGTATTCTCTTATCTTCTCTTCTTCAACATTTGGCCACCCAATGCTGAGTGTAGGTCTCTTTCAAATCTCTTCACTTTTGGCGGTTTTGTGACATGCGGCTATCCAGTTTCTTCCGGCCACTTTAATGAGGTCTGACTACTTAGTTGGTTGTCTTCCCACATTCCTCCGTCCCTTTCCGTGGTCTCCACTCTACTGGCATTGTTTTACACTTAATCCATGCAGTTTGCGTATGTGTTTGGAAAAAGTTGCGATGAAATAAATCTGTATTTCGTCCCACATTTAACGCTTGCCTTCAAGGCAAGAGTGAACAGGCATCTTCTGGGCACGATTGTTCCATAGACCTTTCTTTTTTTTTACGGATGGGAAATCATCAAATGACTTCTCCCGCTCTGGGCAAAGCGGCATAGACCTCATCCATCAGGTTTGATCGAGGTCAAAAGCAGGCCCATCTTGCAAAAAAAAAGAAAATGCAGGTGTTGATGCAGTTTTGAGCGTTGTAAAAGCATTTGAAAGTTTCCAAAGTGTTTTTTTGCACCTATAACTAAACATCCAATGCCACGATACCGGTTATTGGAATTCATAATTAATATTTTAGAGCCAATACAAAGAGACATTTCATAATTTTACATAACATAACATCACACCTGTAATCCGCGTAGGGTTAGGCAAAGGTTTACCTAATAGTACACTATTTCGCCAGTTATGTTAAAGTCCCATGTAATTTGGGTCGAGCGTATTGCCCTCAACTTCTCCAGACTCCTTGACTGCTGCTGAGAAATTCCTGATGGTAAAACCTAATAATTGTCCGACCCGGGTATAGAACCCAGGATATCATGCTCAGCAGTCGTTTTAGCGGTCGCTAGACCAACGAAGCAGTCAAACGGGATTCATAATTTAATTCAGTAATATTGATTTATCAAAACAGTGAAATTTTTGAAAGCTACATATTATTATGTGCGTTCTGGCCGACTTTCAGAATGCACCCTCTTAACGTAGGTTCTACTAAGGTGGCTGCGGGACTGTTCCCTGGAATTCAAAGGGCAAGGAAGGAACATGGATGGGTTTTAGTCAGTACAAGTCTGACACTCCCTTCTGCTTCGCCCAGAGCGGGAGAAGTCATTTGATGATTGCGCAACCGAAAAAAAAAGGTGGCTAATGCCTTAAAATGTGTATTGTGCAGGCCTCTAACGCGCGGCATATCATCAGCCCTATCAGCGATGTACCTGGAGCTGCCGGCAGACAGCCGCCAGCTGTACGCGCCGCTGTCCAACCACTGGGCCGACGCGCCCGCTCTACACTTCCATTCGACGGGTAAGTTGACAATAATAATACAGGGTTCGTTTTACATGAGTACTGTTATTTTAAGGGTTCCGTACCCAAAGGGTAAAAACGGGACCCTATTACTAAGACATCGCTGTCTGTCCGTCCGTCTGTTTGTCACCAGGTTGTATCTCATGAACCGTGACAGCTAGACAGTTGAAATTTTCACAGATGATGTATTTCTGTTGCCGCTATAACAACAAATAATTAAAATATAAATTATTTAATACTAAAAGGGGGCTCCCATACAAGAAACGTGTTTTTTTCGGTTTATTGTACAGAACCCTTCGTGCGCGAGTCCGACTCGCACTTGACCAGTTTTTAATGTAAGTACACCTTCTTTTATTTCAGACTCTTTGTTGTTCAACGAGGTGACAGAAGACGACGTGAACGACGCTGAAGGTTTCTTTGATATGCAATGTAACCAGGTAAACGACACATTTCATGCAATATTTAATGAAAACTTTAAAATAATGTAATATGACTCGAAACATGCTTAAATCCTCTTTCTGCATCTTCCCGTGATTTATTGATATATCGACGCTGGAAATTTAAAAGGCCGTGCCCCGTAAGGCATTAAGGGTGCTGTAGAACGGGCCAGGGCTGCGGGACTCCTGCCAGGGCTGCGGGTCTGTTCGAAAGAGATACTGCGTCCCACAAAGGACAAGGAAGGAATATGGATGGGTTTACAAGTCTGGCCTCCTCTTCCGCTCTACCCGGAGCGGGAGAAGTCATTTGATGATTTCCCATCCGTAAAAAAAAGGGTGCTGTAGAATTTGCAACATTTAGCAGCACGCTCGAATGTCTATTATGGCATTTCGTATTTCGAGCCTCGTTATGACGTGACCAAATTAGTCCAGGTTCTGGGTTATATTTCTATAACAATTGTATCAGTTTTCACAGTGTTCACTCGTCCCTTCTTAAAAACATTACACCCAACCTCCGCAGGTATTCATAGGCATGGTAACAATGCAGTACCAAGCCCAAAGCGATATGGTCGAGCTAATAGAACGTCTAGAACGAGCCTGCATCCGCTTCGTGCACTTCAGCAAGGAAAACGAGCTTAGATCCAGGGTCTTCAGTGAAAAGATGGGTCTGGAGTCAGGGTGGAACTGCCACATATCACTTATAAGTGAAGAAAGTGCTAGGTAATGTAGACTTAGTAGTTAGATACCAAAATTTTATTAACAGTTTTTGAATTTTATGTGTAGGTTTTTCTCAATTTTTGAATAATTAGATTATTTTGTGTGTCCAGAACGGAAAAGTATTCTATTAAGTACGAAAAGGTCGATTGATCCGTGTAGAGTTGATTAATTTCACGAGCGCGTGTATTGTAATTTAAACTTTATGTCAAAGACATAACAGTCATATGATGCGTTCTTAAATGTCTTTTTAAGGATCTGTATTCGGTTTCTTGATAGAATATTTTTTCTTGCTAAGATACCTAGATCAGAGATTGACTATTTGTTTATCTGTAATGGGAAAATTGATTAAACAAGATATATTTGTCATACCATGTCTTAACAACGAAACACAAAAATGTGAGTATTTTGCAAAATAACCAGTCATTTTGTAAATACACTAAAAGCCGTTCACTAAAAAAAGCAAAATCATAAGGCACCTAATGCATAAGCCTATCGGCCATGCACAGGGGGTTTCAAAAACCGCAAGACAACTTGGCAGGACTAACAGGGTGCTCAATCAATTTGTGAATTTGTGCCACTTTAACATGACGCTTGAATTGGCAATTAATAACAATTAATTCAGCATTATTATAACAATCACATCATTTTCACTACAGCAGTTACACAGCACAAGTGTAGACTTTCTTCTGTCTTTGATTTAACTGTTTGATGTTAAATTGATGTTATATATAGGGTGGTTGGGTACAAGAAAAAGTATATATTTATTTTACATAAAAAGGTACCCGACACTCTTTAGAAATGGATGTTGTGTCCTTTTAAACCCCTTCTTTTAGCAAAAATAATCCTGAAGATAGATTTTAATGTCTTTTAATTCTAAGTGTTAGTGTTTTTTGTATAGTCAAATGTGAGGGACTACAGCCTAAAGCTATAATTTGATTTAATCGGAAATTCGGGCTCCAAGTGTTGCCATTGCAGATTTATGCTAAGAACATTATGGAACCTCTTCGAAACACAACTGTAGTGTTGCTAAACCCTAGAAAGCTTAAAATAGTATTTAAAATGATGAGTGTTGCTAGACGAAATAAATAAAGATCCATCGACTGAATTTACTTGATATTGGGACTTGGGACTAAATTTTTTTGCCATTGACACAGGTAATAAAAACTCCTTACAACCGTCAAAATAGTCTTGCTAGACCCCAAGTAAATTATGAGTGTTGCTACACGAAAAAAATCGGCTAAAATGATCGACGCTACAAAAACGGCGTGTTTGTCCTTAAGCAGGCTGTGGTCCGTCACTGTTACCGTCACACATTGTTGACAGCAAGAGCGCGTCGCCCTTGTCGTCGCAAACCTTGGCCCAGGGCAAGGAGCGCCCGCCCACCCGGCTCAATAGGCACATCGACGCCTATGACGCAGCCGCGCTCGGCTTTTACTATAGGTTTGTTTTCTCAGCTCTATCGCGCTTGCTTTGTTATCTCACGTCTGGGGGGAAAGCTTTTGACACGTCAACGGTGGGTGAAAGTTTGTACAGAAAGAAAGAAAGAAAAAAAAACGTTAAATAACCGGTAAAACAAAATTATAATAAAAAAAACAAACGATATCTTTCCTGTACGAGGCCAAAACGCCCCTATCTCAGCATGGTGATGTACATTAAAAAAAAAGACACGATATTTGAATTTAGAAATGACGTAAGGCCGTTGAGTGTGCTGTTCGATTTTCAATTTTCAACACTGAGCTTAAAGTTGCAAATACAACAATGTACCCTGTGGTATTATTTCATTTCAAATTACCAGAGTTCACGACTGCGTCCACAGTTGCAATTGTGACTTTTGTGACGCGTCTTCATGAAAAGTTAGTATGGTAACCATTTCCAAGGACTTTATCCGGACTTGTCGACATAAGGAGATTTATTTTATACAAAATATTAAATTTCAATAAATACAAAGGAAAGATTAAAAAAGGCCAGCCATTAATGCTAATTCGAAGTTGAATTTTGCGTCGGAACTTTTCAAAAGAAATGATAACCCAGGACAAGACAGCCTCTGGTCTCCAAGATGCTAACCGATAGTCATTATGAGGATCACAAAACTAAAATCTGGGCGTGAAATAACAAATGCTGCATTAGTCTTTAATCTTCATTTATGATTTTGTTCATATTTACAACTACCTTTGAATAATAATAGGCGTGAAATAGTTTGTTTCTTGCACGATTTTTTTTAAATCAGCCAAAGTTGATTATTCAATATGAACAGAATCATGTACTACCGAGTTCAGTGACGGTCTGCCAATTTGCACCCGATTTGCTCTAAGTAATAAGGTTCACAACAGGTCGACTATCAGTGAACTGTATGGTACAACATTATTTTAAGTTTCGCTTCGCACTTAAGCTTGAGCTAACCTGACTTCAGCACTAAAGCCTCTTTTTGTTATTAATTATTATAACCACTACATACATACTGCATTCATAACACACAATAACGCTTATTTAGGAATAGTAACTTAAGACATAACATAGAAATTAAATGTATATTCGAACATACGTATCTATATATACTAGTAACTTTATCATTGTTAAAAAACGCTTCCAAACCATGTATAAATTAAGCGTTTACATTATTCAAATATACATACATCCTGTACATTATTAAAGTTATACAGGAGGTGTTGTGTTGTGACTACGTATTCTTACAAGACAAAAAAATCGCTTCCGTCCGAATATTATAATCAATATCAGGCGAGGGATATACAATTTTTAACCAGCTTCATGTCTTGTAGGTAATTCGTAAAATCACTAGTTTTCTTGGATATGATATACATATATTGATGCGTTAAACTAGATACCACTATGAGTTCCATTTTGCGGTTGACTTAGCTGTTCATTCATAATAACGACACATTTTGTTATTAGTTTGTTTAAACACACAGGTTGACGACACGGTTGGCGCAGTGGCTGAGCGACTGGCTGCAGCGCTACGTGTCGCGGGTTCGATCCCCGCAACAAATATTTGTATGACCTATAGGTAGTTGTTCCAGGTCTGGCTGTTTGTGTATGTGAGTTAAATGTTTGAAAACGCACCCACGATACAGGAGAAATTCCCAGTGTGGGGCAACGTCTTTTTTAAGAGAAAAAAAAAACAAGGTCTTTGATTACTTGATAAACAAACTCATAAAGCAAACAACATTTTTAATAAATATCACCATATATCAGTAATATCTGAACTGAAAGAGGTGATATATTATTATTATAGAAATAAGTAGGACAATTTTCTTCCCAACCCCATAATAGGTGGTCGATTACAGCAAGCAATCGAGATCTTACAAATAAAACTAAATGTGAAATGTACGCCAGTTAACTGCAAAATTGTACCTTGTATGTTGTAGTAAGTATAGTCAGTCTACCATAGGTAGGTATTTTATGTTTCTAGATAAATGAATAACTTTGTCAACCGAAAACTTATATTGAATAATGTACAAGCTATTCATTTTGTGGGCCACACTGGGAGCCTACCACCACTTCTTAAAGCAGTATCATTTAAATCTAACTTCCATGTGGGAACAGATGGAGCTATACATCTAGCATAGCTCCAACTCCGTCTATCGTGGTAGTAGACCCCCTGCAGCTACAGGGTGTAAACAGACTCTTCACGAAGCCGTCAACCAAGCATTATGTACATCAAACTAAGTAAAAGTAAAAATTAGTGCTGGGAAACGACTTTTTTTTTGGGCTGAATATGCACGTTTTACAGTAGGAGTCAATGTAACGCACTTGAAACATTGTGCTGATGGATGGATTGAATAGTAAGAGGGTCCTGTAGGTGTTTAAAGTAAAAATCTTACATTAAAACATGTATTTAAAAAAAACTTGTGAGAAAATTGGAACTTTGACCCCCAATATCTCCGTAACTAGGTTCCCATGTATGGTCTAGAACAAAAAAAATCATCGGAATGACGGGGAGAACAAGTACCTTTTGGCTTCGTTAAGAGTCTGTTTACACCCTTTATAACAAAAACAAGTTTACCACCTCATTTTAACCGTTGTATAAATCTGCTAAACGACTCAGTAGCAACATGGCGACTACGAAAGCGTTGTCGATGTCAGCGCCGGGCGCCATTAACCTGGACCACAACACTGTCAAGTTTGACAACGAGATCAAGAAAGCAAGGCATTCTATCACTACGCATACTAATTTGAAGGTACTGCTTATGGTTCTTAAGGCTATATTCTTTTGGGATTCTATTTTTTTAGCTCCTGGTGAAGATTTTTTTGAACACTTCTGCCTAAGCTTAGTGGGTTTTATGTCAATTAATCGCCTAGACGAATATGACGACGTAAAGTCCATATAATTACACACTGTTTTATTAATAGAAACACCCAATAACACAACCTGTTTATGGCAAAAACAGGAACCCATGTTAATTAGATCTAATCGCGAAGTTTTTGGTAGTAGGTAAATATTAAAATAAAATACTACTATTGTATTTGAGGAGCTCGTGGCTAAATGATAACAGCCGCTCGGGTCGATCTGTGGGTAAGCCATGCTTGCCTAGGTTGGTCTGTGGATGGATGACCACCACATATCTAGTTTCCTTCGTGCTTCGGAAAGCACGTTAAGTCGTTGGTCCCGGCTGTCATTTAAAGATCTTTAACAGTAGTTAGGTAGTCAGTGGCCCAAAAAGTCTGGCAACCAGTCTAACCAAGGGGTATCGTATTACCCAGTACTAACTGGGTTGTGGAGGTCAGATAGGCAGTCGCTTCATGTAAAATACTGGTATTCAGCTAAATCCGGTTAGACTAGAAGCCGACCCCAACATAGTTGGGAAAAGGCTAGGCAGATGATGATGACTAGTATTGTATTTGCCAGTTCCAACGCAGCAGCATATCAACGAGCCACCCGTCAGCGGACGCGGACTCTCTCCTGGACGACGACGACGACGACGAGGGCGGCTCCCCGGCCGACGCGTGCCGCTCGCTGTCCTGCCTCACGGACTCCACGGACCACTCCGCGCCCGTCAACTTCGACATGAGCAACAGAGTGAGTGGCTATGGGGTTCAGTGACGAACTCCTTGTTGTATGACGACGAGAGCGACTTATTTTTTAAATAGCTTATAGCCGAGGTTTTGCCCGAGGGTAGCTCGATAATTGTCCCACGGGATCGTACTATCGGGATAAAAAGTATCCTTTGTGTTAATCCAAGTTATAAACTGACTGTTTACCAAAGTTCATCCATATCCGTTTAGCAGTTTTTGCTTGAAAGAGTTACAAACATCCTCACAAGCTTTCACATTTATAATATTAGTAGGATTGGTATAGTAATATATAAGATAAATGGTAAATATCTTAGATTTTTTATTCTACGACAGCCGATTTCATCACGATGTTTTTCCTCACCGTTTTGAACGCATTGCACTCTCGATCGTTTTCAACCCAATTTAACAAAGAAAACTCGCTTAACTTCTCCATAATAATGCTTCTCTGAAATCCGCAGGCAAAACTCCCCCGCGGCATCGAGAACATCCGGCCTCACATCGAGCAGGTAGACAACGTGCCTCTCCTGGTGTCCCTGTTCACCGACTGCTCCGCGCGCTCCGTGCAGCAGATGATACAGATCATGCAGGACTACGGCGAGGTGGTGTGCGTCATGGGCTCGGCGGCAAACTGTCTCAACATGGAGATATTCATGCAGGCTGATGCCAGGTAGTTTATTATGCACGAAACCAAATCATATTTTTTTTAGTTAATCCCACACACTAAACATCGCTAGTCACTTTTGTTTGCGATTTTTCTGTTCGCATTTTCTTGAATATTTTTCAGGATGTACTCGTATTTGATCAAGTCCACCGTCATCATTCTTACTCTTGTCTTATCAGATCACTGACTGGTTGTAATCCCATTCTAGCATAGCAGTAGAGCCCCTGTACCCAGTATTGTGCCAAAAGATGCCGCCGTACCAAGTTCCGGAGTCGTGCATCGGACCTATCGACCTGGCGAGAGCGCTCAACTCAGTTCCTTGCTCTCTTTCGGTAAGTTCTGCCAAACGATACCTTGGAATCCAACTTTAGCTTATCTACACTTTGGAATGTTTGACATACATAAATAATTTAGATTTAGAATGACGTCACTTAGCTAACCATTCATTGTCATCCAAACTAAACATGTATGCAAAATTTCAGCTCAATGGGAAACTGGGAAGTGAGTCAAATTGAACTTCTAAGTTTTTTTACATTGTTAGTAGTTACAAACAGGAGAAGCTAGTAAAAGCGTGTTAGAAAGAAAACGGGTCAAATACTGCATTGAAATAACTGTATCTATACATAACTAGCTGACCCGCGCAACTTCGTTTGCGTCACATAATGCAGTTAAATAATATTTCGACTACCCTACCCTACTCTATCTACCCTACCTTACCTACCGTACCCTACCTACCCATAAACCATCTGCTAAATAGTCCGAACAAAGCCTAAACATTTGGTTTGGGTAGGTGAGCCCGTTCATGAGTTATAAAATTACAACGAAAAGTGGCATTGATTTTTATATATATAGTTATACTATTTTATAACTTGTTTAAAACATTTTCACGCTGCACAGTTACAAAATAAATGGCAGGACCAACCATTTACAAACTACTGTAGCCAAAAGGTATGTATTTATAGTATTTACGCACAAAAATCTACATTTTTAACCTTAAATACAGGCGAACTAAGGTTGATTTCAGGATAACTAAAGCTACCTAAAACCACGTAAGACCATGAGCCCTTGATTCTCAACTGTTTTAATTGATTGCTTTAGTAAGTATTATGAATCTACTAAAAAGTGCATTGAAAATTCGGGGCGCGATAAAAACATACCCTTGCAGGTCTTATACTTGTAATGGGAACCAAACTTTATCATACAGGACTATAGTTCTTATTTCCAAAGCAACCTTATTTTACGATAATGTTTGTCTTCAGATGACCCGTGATGCTGACGTGTCGCTATTCGCCCTGATCACGATGTCTCGTCACTACATGACTTGTCTATGGAACAGCACGCAGTTCTGGATATGTAGCGTGTGCTTCATCGCTTTGTTGCAGGTACGTAAAACATATCATCATCTATTTAGCCTTTTTTTAACTATGTTGGGGTCGGCTGCCAGTCCACACGGAGCAGCATGCAGTTTAATACCAGTATTTTACTGCGACTGCCTATCTGACCTCCACAACCCAGTTAGGACTGGGTAATACGATACCCCTTGTATGAGACTGGTCGTCAGACTTTCGGGCCACTGACCACTTATAACGACTGTCAAAGATCTATAATTGACAGCCCGGACCAACGGCTTAACGTGTTTTCCGAGGCACCGAGGAAACTTGGTATGAAATGGGTGGTCAGTGGTCACCCATCCACGGACCAAACCCAGCAAGCGCGGCTTAAACTGAAGATCGACCCGAGTGGCTGATATTATGTAGCCACGAGCTCTTAACAAGTCGTACCATCAATACGAAAGAAGAAAAAGCTATGAGTACAGTTTAATCGCGCATGAATTAGGCGTTCGTGTACAGTAAGGTCTTCCGAAATGTCAGATGTCATAGAGTTTTCGAGCGTTGCGTGCTTTCATGATTTTGGTCTAGATTGAGCCATTCCTGATAAATATGACTTGAAGATTTTAAGTAGCAACTTAGGATATTATTAAAATTTGTTAGTACTTGGAGGTAGAATGATTTTTAAATGTTTCACACTTGTTAATGGTAGGGAGAATATTTGTAAATATGTATCTGAAGAAACATTTTATTTTATTTTTTTAGAGATAAACTTTTTATGAAGTTATTTGTACTTTAAAGTATTAAATAAAATTAATGACAGGACCTTACTCGACAATGGCGCCATCTGGTGAGCTTAAAAACGATAGTCCCCATTGATCTGTTGTGTGCTATAGGTGGGTTCCCTGTGCGCGTTGGTGCCGCTGTCCCTGAGCGTGGGCGGCTGCGTGTGGGGCGGCGCGTGCGCGGTGCCGGCGCTGTCGGCGGCGCTGTGCTTCACGCCGCTGGATACCGCGCTCATGCAGCGAGCGGCTACGCGCCCGCAGCTGCTTATGAATGCCAAGGTGACATTTTTATCTACCATTTTAGCGTCAGTGTCCTTTCCACCTTGCATATTTTTAAACTCAATTTTCAACTAATTCAATTTCTCCACCAACAGATGGCAGTTTTCGTATTCTGGTGCTACGCTCTAAAGTTCCTTCCGGCCGTCCTGTCAGTTCTAGTCCTCTACGCGTTTACATTGCGCGCTTTCTGCGAGCAGCTAGCGCAGGCGACCAACGCTACTGCGTGCTGGATAGTGTACCCGATCAACGTGGGACAGTTTAACGCAACGCATGACCTGACTTTGAAGAGCTGGCACGGTTGGGGAGACGACTTTTATGATGGCTTCTATTTGGCGCAGCATATTACTCTGGCGTTGATTACTTTGCATTTAAGTGAGTATTAACATCTTTTAGATTCGACTGAAATTTTATTTCGTGAAGTGTGAAGGTGAGACGCAAGAGATTCCACTTCAAAAAGGAGGCGGTTCTCAATTCAATCGTTTTTGAAGTAAAACTTCTCTACGCACGCTTGACTTGAGGAGTAAGCTGGTGAATGCGTTACGTTACGAGGCAAACTTTTTTTTTTTCTTGTGTGTTAATGTCTGATTTCGTTGATTCTCGGTGGTAAAAAAGGTGAACCGAACAAACAAGTCACCGACTTTCAAAGCTAAAGGAACTTTGCAGTTTTTAGTGTTTTTTTTTAATTTATTTAAACCGGTTGTAATTTTTTTTGCACTAAAAATATATTGTTCCGAGCTGGGTATGGGATAAATTAATTACCACCGATTAAACAACAAATAACTTTAATTAACACAAAACACTTTAAACTCAATTACAATTACACTATTGATCGCTAGTCACTTAAATATCGCACTTCTCGTTCACTTCCATTCGCTTCGTTGTGTAGCCAAAATCAGACTGACCGCTCCCGTTTTTTTTTTTTTTTTTTATGAGGGGCATCTCGCAGTTCAACCTAGGGAGGTTGTCGACTGCTTAACCGGGCTTTTCTGTGGATGCCTCGAAATTAAGGCCTCCAGCCAGAGCAACTTACAAACTAAACTACAAACTAAGCGACTACGCACTAAGGGCACCCCCTGTGGGGTACGGACCTCGGCTCAGGGCGTCGCTGGGAGAGGACAGCAAAGGGACAGGCTGGATCTGAGTGATATTATTTAGGGGCTGGTTTAAGACTACAGGCTCAGCTGCGCGGGCTGGCTCGAGCAAGGGTCGAGCCCGCTCCCGCAAACATGACGGCTATTTATAGGTCGACCGATCCTTCTCGAACCTTCTCACAGTGGCACAATGGAAGGTCATCCTTCGAGAAACTTCGACATCTTTCGATCTAGACAGTTCCATAGTGAATACTGTCCTTCGAGAAGGTTCGACAACTCTCTCGAATCTTCTAGAAATTTCTATACTAGAACATTCTAGACTCCGAGTCGTCTTAGACAGTTCAATAGTAGATCATTCGAGACTCGCATGTAATCTAGAATGTTCTCGTAAAGTAACCGATATAACAATATTTATCTATGATACACCATGAATCTCCCTTTTGAACGCCAGAGCATAAACGCACACGCGCACCCTCCACGGCAAGCCACAATATCACCTATCATTTTGTCACATATTTGTGTCGTTTGGCGTCCAGGGCTCGCGCTTCCTTGTCACGTATATGTGACAATAACATTCAAAAGGTTAAAGGTGTGATGTAACACATTTTGTCGAACTGTGTGTGTTACTGTTTGGAGATTTTAATTTGTCTGACAAATAAATGAATTGAATTGAATTAACAACATTGAACAGTAGTTCTTGTAATCACTTCTTGTAATCACGTATCAGTAATTCTTGTATTCACTATAAAATTATCCATAGCATACTACCCTTAGTATACTATCTCCTGTATAAACTCATAAAATAATATGTGTTCATTTTCAGTTGTGATATCATTGTCATTTGTTCATCGACAATCTTCTATATGGCAGAAGTGTTTCTGGGCTAACAAAGTGTGGTCGGTCACTGTGGTCCTCTTGTAAGTATACATACTTAATTCATTACTAACTGTGACTTTTACATAATACACAACTCTTATATTATAATAATAATCTTGTTTTCTTTGGGGGTTCCACTAGGGTGCCCTTCGTAAACCCATGGTTTTGATGACCTAGAACTATTCAATTATATTGGTTGTTGTAAATTATCATAAAAAACTTAGACGAGGGTAAGTAGAGATAGGAGATCAGATCGCATATAAATTGGAATAAAGGACTCTTAACGAAGCCGAAAGGCACTTGTTCTCCCCGTCATTCTGATAGTTTTTTTTACCTAAACCATACCTGGGAACCTCTTTGAAAGTCGTTAAAGTAGTCAGTGGCCTAAAAAAAAGTCTGACAACCAGTCTTACCAAGGGGTATCGTATTTCCCAGTAGTAACTGGGTTGTGGAGGTCAGATAGGCAGTCGCTCCATGTAAAATACTGGTATTCAGCTGCATCCGGTTAGACTGGAAGCCGACCCCAACATAGTTGGGAAAAGGCTAGGCAGATGATGATGATACCTGGGAACCTTCTAGTTACGGAAATATTGGGGGTCAAAGTTCGACCTTTTATAAAATATTTTTTTTTTTTTTTTACTTGAGGCACCTTCACGACACTCGTACTATTCAATCCATCCATCACCACAATGTTTTAAATGCGTTACATTGAGTTCTACCGTAAAACGCGATTTTTGCGCCCGAAAATAAAGTCGTTTCCCAGCAATAATTATTACGTAAAGTTACTTAGTTTGATGTACATAATAGGTTGACGGCTTCGTAGAGTCCGTTTACACTCTGTATAATTTGCCCTTTCAACCATCTCTGGATAGGGGGTGAACAGGTTTCTCATTTATTGTGTGTATGCGTAGTGAGGGATGTGTATGAAACTAACCAATAAGATTACTATTTTTACCATTAACACACACCACTTCCTATGCAACCTCTCATCTAAAAAGGAAACGTAGCCTAAAGGCGCAGTTAGGTTTTCGGTCGGGGTATCATCGCTACTATTCAGTCTTCCCCAATAACTGGTGAATTCCCTTCCAGAATCCTAGCGCAGTTGTTATTCAGCGGCATAATGCTAAGCAGCAGCTACGGCTTCTGCGAGAAGTGGGGGGTATGCGACCTGCAGTACTATGTCCCGTGGCCTCTGGCTGTGGGCTACGCCGCCTCGCTGTTCCTAGTGTTTGCACTCAACGAATTTATCAAGTGGCAGGAGATCAAGTAAGTTTTATAACAACACGCCTGTTTTTTTCGAAGGAGTAGCAAATTAAGGAGGTGTAAGAAATTCGGACAAATTACGAGTCACATCATTTTGTGTTAGCGTACATGGCACGCGCTTGCTTGTCACTAAAATATACAATGGCGTTCAGAAGGTTAAATTATACTGATGTCACTAGTAAGGTACAAAGTCAGACTGCTACTCAAAATTTAATAATCGAACAACTCGATAGCACTTCAACTGACCTGGGTTCGCACATCGAACACAAGACCATGGTCCGCAGTTGCGAAAACGAGGTAGATGTGTATGCATTCCAAGGTTTTACTGGAAATGTCGAGATTATAACACAGCTGCAGCTGCTTTCCTTTGCTTGCACGGCTGCGTTTCCACCAGAGATGTGTGCGTGGATGCGTAGCGAGGCTGTGGAACGATGTGACCGTTTCCATCAGAGATGTGCTAGGCCGCTGAACGGTGCAAGGATGCGTAGAGACACTGAAACGGTGCTCAGATGAGCGGTGCAGGGATGTGTCGCGTCCGTCCCTAGATGTGCATCTGGATTGAGGGCCATTTTTGAAATCTATGAGAAATGATATATAGACTTATAGGGGAATTAGTTAAAATTCAAAAAACTTAGAGCAATGAATGGGCCATGAATTTCTTAAACGTGCATTAAAACTGTTATGATTAAATAACTTGAGCCCTCTATCTAGCCGCTTGCGTAAAGCAGCATAGCCTAAATCTCAAAAAGTACTATCTCTGAGTTAATCATTTTTATTTAAGAATTTAGTATTTTTTTTAAATATTTTATATTTAAAAAAAATCCCAAATCTATAGAATATGACATAACAAAAGACATTACCCAATGTTGGCCACCACATTTCGAAACGTAATAAAAAAAAAGTTTTTAAAATAGGAGTTATATAATTAAATGGCACTAGCAAGTTTGTGCATTTCATTTCGATTTCTTATTGATAAAATTAGTGTTGTGATTGATTGATGTATTCATTTACAACTTTTTTTCTCCTCCCCAGGGCTGACGGTCGCAACCAGCGCCGTGCACGCCTGGACTTCGGCACCAAGCTGGGAATGAACTCTCCGTTCTAATCTACGTCTATCTAGTCAATTACGCTTTAGTTCAACTGTGAATAAATCGTAGCGGAGCCGTCTGGCGTTTATTTTGTAAGAGAAATGTGACATGTACTTAGTACTATTTTGTACTTACTTTATTTATATGATGTTTTGATGATTTTAAATAAATTTCTTAATATAAAGTGCTTTTTTTGTTCCTAAAACCTGTTCTTTTCCTGGGATAAATAAAATAGCCAGCAGAGGTCGCCAAGTTGCTCATTTCAGAATAAACATGGGTATGTAAGGTAAAATAAAGATACCACATAATTGAAAACAAATATTTTTTATTTAAAACTAAATTATGATAATTTTGTGATGCTTATTAAATGTTGCCAGTCATTATTTTGTTATACCAATTCCTTTGTTCGCTCTGAGGTCAAGATTAACAGACTACATGTAGATAAAAAGATATTAGCAAAATGTTACTCTTACTTCAACCTATCCTCATACTACTTACTACATTACTAAATTGACAATGTTCCACTTACAGAAGACTTGATTACATCATGTGGTAGACACTAAATCATCTCTGAAATCAAACATTTAAAAACCGCCGCGTACGCCGATTGCGACCGGCACTCTGCAAAGAATACATAATTTAATTTTTTTTTTATGGTTAATAACATTATTTTATATCTTTTCAATTATTAAACTACATTAAGGTTAGTCGGTAAACGCTTGTACTTAATAGGTACGTAAATAATGATCCTATCACTAGGATTCATCTGGTAAGTCTAATATTTCTTGAACGAACGACGCGACGTCAATCTCCTGACTGTGATCCAGGCAGAACGGGTGCGTGAGCAGCGCATCGTAGTTCGGTCTTTGTTTGTAATCTTTTTGCAGACATTGCACGATTAGGTCCTCGAACTGTGCAGAGAACTGGCTGGCAGGTAGTCGCGGGGGGTCGTCCTTGACTACTTGTTTGAGCTGTTCGAAGGGCGTGCACCACGTGTTGTAGGGGAACGTGCCCGTCGCCAGCTCGATCAGGGAGATGCCGAGCGACCACACGTCGCTGCGGATGTCGTACTGGCCCGGGTTGCCGCTCGGGTCGATCCTCTCGGGCGCCATGTACGGCTTGCAGCCCGCGTCAATAGTCTTAGCAACTGAGTCAACTAAGTACCCAGATATACCAAAGTCACACATCTTCACCTCTCCTTTCCTGTTGATCAGGATATTAGATGGTTTTACATCTCTGTGGATTACTCTGAGCTTAGAATATAAGTAGTGTAAAGCGCTGACTACGGAAAATGTGATTTTTCCAAGAATGTTTTCAGGTATGGTGCGCTTGTTGTGATAGACTTTCATATAGAACTTGTCGAGGCTCATGTCCATGACCTCCATGCAGATCCAAACGTCTCCCTCGCGGAACATGGCACCATAGAAGTGCACTGTGTATGGACAGGCACTGGCTCTCATGGACACATCCAAGTCCATGAGCAGACGTTTCAGCTCTGTTGACTGGGTGTTGAATGATGCAGTAATTCTCTGTATAGAAAAAGGAAAGACTTATCACCACAGTTTTGAAAATGCTATGGAAGAGAATATAGAGGGTGAGGCGAGGGAACAGTATACTTTGTTCCAAAACATAAATTGCAGACATAGGCAACACAGCTGCCAAACTAAAAGGCCATATACGCCGAATGTCGCATCAAAATTGGCCGAAAATACCTACGGATTGGCTTCCGAACAACAGGAATCGGCGACGCGGCAGGCCCAAGAGATGGCGTGATGAGCCAAGGATTGGGCTGAAATAGCTCTAGATAGAGAAGACTGGGAAAAAAGCAAGGGAGGCCTTGCTCTGCAGTGCAGTGGGACACAACAGGCTTATTATAACAATAATAAAATAATATGGAAGAGAATGTATTTACTGTCTAGCATTGATAAAGAAAACCCCCTATTTAAGAGTGTTGGTCAGGGCTTGTTAACGTTACCAACTAACAAAATAATCACCGTTACGTAACGTTAATTCCTATGTGATACCTAATTAACGTTACAAAAATATAACGTTAATTGACAACATTACCAGTAATTTAACGTTAATTAACATTAACGTAAAATCAGATAATGACGTTACTTTTACCATTAATTTAGCCACAACCCGGTCACATTCACGGTTGTGTCATCAGCTCACTGTGAGAAGTGCTGAAAAATGTAGTTTTTGATCGAGCGAGACGGCACGACGCGACGGCGAGTAAGCCGGCCCGCCGATCGCCTCTGCCCCCACTTTTTCCACCTCACAAGATTAACCATTTAAAAATAACGATAAAATTAACGTTATTACACAATTAACGGTTATAAAGATTAACGACAAAATATTTGCGAAAATAACGTTAATAGATTTAACGTTATTTTCGCAAATATTTATCGTTATATTTAATATTAACGGTAACTCTGTCAAATGAAGGTAACGTTACGAAATTTTACCGGTATTTAAAGCCCTGGTGTTGGTAAAAGGCGAATGTTCTCTATTGAAGTGATAACAACTTCATAAGATAAACGCAGTCTAGTTATCAAGCAAGGTTTCTGACTGTCGTGCTGATGGCTGGTTTGTTGGCTGTTATTGCCAGTTAAAAAAATAGCTACCTTGACTGCCATAGTGGTGTCACTAGGAATATGCTTCATCTTCTCCACAATACCATAGGCTCCACGTCCCAAGTCACAAATCTTGACCAGGTCATCTGCATGGACCGTGAATGTTTTATCATCTACTGTTATTGTTGTCTGCTTGTCCAAGTTTCTTGGAGGTGTTCTGAGAAGCAATACAAAACCTTATAGATAAAAATATTTAAAAACAGTTCAAGTTGAAAATTTTATCCATCCTTTTATAAAATGGAGATAAACAGAAACTAAAAAACAACAAATACTAATCTTGCAGTGTCTGCATACATAAAATTGTCTTTTATCAGTAAAATCAAGCTTGATATATAAATGGCATGACCTCTGTAGTGAGAAATCTTTTAGAGGCAACCTATCAACTGTTATTATCATTGACAGCCTATTATCTATCTAGGTATACCCTCCTACTTAGAGTGGCCTGCTTAACATTTTGTCTTTTCAAGATTTCTTCCACACTACAAGCTTCTACTATGAATCAAGTTTTAGTCTAATATATGCCTCAATTGATATGTAATTCTCACTGAACATAACAGATACAACAGGTATCCAGGAGATAATACTATAATTTTGGAAATCCAAATGAATAATCTGTTTACCAGAGGTATCATGTGTTATATCATAGACAGGATCCCCTAATTTGGGTATAAGGAATTTCTTCATTAGCATAAATAAAATTTAGTCGTATTTCGATGTAACTATAGAACACAAATTGTAGCTAATGGATATGTCAGGTAGACAGATTAGTGCTGGTTGACACTCACACGACCTGTTCTTCTGGGGGTTTAAAGTTGAACCCCGGCGGCGGCGGTTTTCTCCTCGACATATTGCCGACGTCCTCCCAGCAAGATCCGAACCAAAAATCACAAATCCGATCAGAATTTCACCAAATCCCTCCACGATACGCTTCAGACCAAACTGTTGACTTAGCGGTGTAAAAAACAAAGTTTACATCTAAATCACACAACCATCTCACAAGACAATATTAGGCGCAAGCTCTAATCTAGTTTATCGAAAAATATACAATATTATTCAATTATTTCCAAAAATTATGCACTCTGAGGAAGGCAGCTAGGTTTTGACATTTGAAATATTGTGTTGCTATACTTTTACTTTTCACACCAAGCCAACATTTTGATATTCTCGATAGTATTGATGGCATAAATGCAACATTGAAAAATCGAATACGATCACGCCAGGAAGTCATAGGTTAGGCAGGAATGCATTGCAAGTGCAACCAAGCACATTGCTTATTACCGAGCAGTTATCTAGAAATCTGCAGTGAGTTTGCAACGACGCAAAAAGTCAGTAAGACTTTACCCTGAGTGGTTATAGAACCCAGCGTTAAGTGGTAATATTGTACATCTACCCACCCACATCGAAAACGCACGATAGCGCAGCATGCACTACGTGGACAGAATAATTAAAAGACAATAGAGAATTTAAAATAAAACAAATTTTTAACAATATTATTAAAGTATATTTCTTTTATTAGCAGTAGCGTATATCCGAAAAAAAAGCCACCACAGTTATCTTAAAATTAGTCATGTATGGATTTATTCACTTAGAAGAAAATCTGATAGCTCTAACAGCATCTTTAGCTTTCTTTACTGCTTCTTCTTTAATTCTATGCCGTTTCTCTTTTTCTGCTAACCCAACTACCACATCATGTTGCAAAGCACTCTTAACATTAGCTTTAGCAAATAGTTTACTTAACACATAGTCGTCATCATTTTTTTCTTTATCTCTCTCTCTTTTATGCTTCTTTTTTTTCACTCTTTTCACTGCAACTAGACTTTCCACTTTATTTTCTAGATCTGGAGAATGTTTTCTTTTATGTGGTTTTTTGGTTTCTTTAACAGTTGCAGGTTTATCTCTTTCAGGTGTTCTTTCTTTTACTGGCTTTTCTTTATATACATTATTTTGTGCATTCACCTTTTCTGCTTCATTATCAGGACTTACCTCTCCACCATGATCACTTTCTACTTCTTCTGCATTTTCTTGGCTTTTTAAAACATTCTTTAATAAATTTTCTTCATAATCCTTTTTCACATGCATATTCACAATATCGAATTCAGATAGTATGCTTTCAAATGGAATATTAGTAACTTGATCATTAACTAAATTAATTTCAGGTACTTCAATTTTAGGTGGGTTCAGTAGTAGCTCTCTTTTCTTTTTGTACTCTTCTCTGGGGTCTTTCTCTTCCTTATTCTCCTCTTTATCCTTAGATATCTTCTTACTTATCTCTCTTGCCATCCTCTTCATAGCTACTATTTTTTCCTTTGAAAATAAGGTAGTTTCACTGGAATGTTTGTCATCACTCTTCTTACTTTTTGAATTATGATCTAAATTTATTTTGGTGTGCTTGAAAAGAGATGCAGTTTCAGTGTCGCCATCGCAGTTCAGCTCTTCAAGAGTGAAAAGGCCCTGTAGTGTACTTGTGGTCAACACATTCTTTTGATTGGGGTCTATTAATATTTTGTTACTGAGGAAATGCTTGAATATCTGTCTCTGATAAATCTTTTCTTCAATAGTTCCTGCTGATAGTAATCTGTAAACTGTTACATTTCTTTGCTGACCTATTCTCCAAGCTCTTTCCTTAGCTTGGTCATCCGTGGCTGGGTTCCAGTCAGGATCATATATAATGACTCTATCAGCACCTGTGAGATTAACCCCAAGTCCTCCTACTCTAGTTGTGGCCAAAAACACTAAGTATTCAGGATTCTCATTAAATGTTTTAATCATATTCTGTCTCTGCCCAACATTCACCGAGCCATCCATCCTCAAATACTTAAATTCTTGAACTTGTAAGTATTGCTCTAGTAAACACAACATTCCTCGGGATTGAGAGAATATTAAAGCTCTGTGACCTTGTTTTTGCCAAATTTTTAATAAAGAATGAACAACAGTCATTTTACCAGATCGTTTGTAGCTGCCAAACCTTTCTGGGTCTATATCATCAGAATCTTCATGAGCCTCATAGAGGTACAAGTCAGGATGATTGCATATCTTCCTCAAAGTGCATAGAGCAACCAATATCCTTGCTCTTATAGGATCCCCATATTTATTATCTTTGTCTAAAATACTTCTTACAGTGTTACCAGTAAGATAGCCCATATACAGATCTTTTTGTTCCTGACTTAGTGCACAAAATAACACTTGCTCATTCTTCTCTGGGAGTTTAATATGGCTTTGAACCTCTGCCTTTGTTCGTCTTAACATATAAGGTGTAATAATTAATTTCAGTGCCTTTGCTATTTCTAAAGCAGTTGCTTCTTGATATTCAGTAGCATTAGCATATCCCCCTTGAGTAATTGGCATTGCAAAATGGTCCATAAATGCTGCATAAGTGCCCAACAATCCTGGTCTCATGAAGTCAAACAATGACCACAGTTCCTGTAAGCTGTTCTGCATAGGAGAACCTGTAATGAGAATCTTATGAGGAGTTTGAAACTTCTTCACAAGCTTACTGACTTGTGTATCAGGGTTCCTAATTTTGTGTCCCTCATCTAATATAATGTAATGCCATTTCCGGGCTGTCAGATCTTTAGTGTACTTCACAATACCAGCATAAGTGATCATCAGGATCCCATGTGCAGTGTGTAGGTCTCTGATCAGTTGGTTATGATTTCCTGCATGGGACCCAGTGTGGTGGAGAACAGCTACTCTTAAGTGTGGGCACCAGAAGTGAAAATAAGAGACCCACTGGTAAATGACAGTTGCTGGAGCAACAATAATGGTAGGACCAAGACCTCCCCAAGCACCTAAGTCACTTTTGGACAAACCTGCCAGAAACGCAATTATCTGGATTGTTTTTCCTAAACCCATTTCATCTCCTAACAATCCTCCAGATTCTACCTGGTGTAGTTCCCATAACCACTTGACTCCAATCTTTTGGAACTTGTACAGCTGCCTCCAAATAAAGTTAGGTATACACAAACCAGTCTGCAGTTCATGGAGTCCTTCTGGGTCCTTGTTCCCCTCCAGCACATACTGTACATCAGCTGTCATAGTTTCACCATCATAGTTACTTGATTTAGCTGCTTGTAAATTTTTCTTCCAAGTTTCTATTCTCTCCTTGTAACTAGCAGTGTCACCATCATCAACAATTCTCTTTAAGTTATGTTTTGTGCGGGCAGTAGCGGTGGAGGTAGAGGGTCCAGCAGCTATATTAATGATATCATCATCAGCCTCGTCGGAAGGTAAATACTCATCGTCAGAATCTTTGTCTGAAGAAACTGTGGATGTTCTTGTTCTGGAAGTGGTCGGCACTGGTGTATCTTTGGCTGTCTCTTTTGGAGATTGTTTTCCAAACTGTTTCGATTGCTTTTTTGATATTAATTCAGCAGCAGCTTTACTTTTTTCAGAAACATTGCCCTTTTTACTTTTAATAACAACTCTCTGTTTCGCAAGCGCCAGTTGGCTCTCTAAATATTTATTTATATCAACCATTGTGCATAAACGTATATTTATTTTTTCTTCTTTTTCAATTTTTATGTCTTTGTTTTCAACATTATTTTCTTTCACATTCTTTTTCACGAAAACAAGTTTGGTCTTGCAAGTATTTGCAAGTGTTTGACGTTTATTTGTTTTTTTTTTTAAATTAGTTCCTGACGGAACCGGCTAAGGTCTGAGACCATGCTGCCTAGTCATCAGAACATTTTTGACATTTCATTGACGTTCAGTTTACATTTCCTACTTTTCGAAGTTACTCTTGATATCTGTCTAAAACGGACGTATCGTTTTGTGCCAATTATTTCAATATCAAAGTATACATCGTGCTGGTATAGGTTCAACATACGATATATGTGAGCTATTAAGTTTTAGTATATTCAATTCTTAAAGAAAATAAACATTAAAAATTATTTAGTTTTGATTGTTGTATTGATTCTTGAACGATCTGTATACAACCCTATCTAAAAACTCAAACTTTACGTCAACGTCAAAAAGTCAGGTCTGTCAAAGTCAAATAAAAAATAATTTGCACGTGTGGTTTAAACAATCGAGCACGGTTTTATTTTAAGAAATTTTAGTTAAATATAATAGCAGTCAATATACTTAAACAGTATATAAGCATAATTACTTTTATAACGTGCATCGTATTGTACCGTTATTCGAAAAGTGTAATTAGGGTTTTGAATTTCATAACCTCGTGCATTATTTGTGTAATTTATTGAAAATGCAGAAAGTTAAGAGAAAATTTAATGAAGACGATGCTAGTTCACCTAAGAAGAAGAAGGTGAACTCAGACAATGCTGACAGCAAACCGACAGAAAGCGAAAATGCCAAAAACAATAAATTCAAAAAGGATTTCAAGAAGGATGGTGCGAAAGGTCCAAATAAGTTTGGGAAGCCGAAATTCAACAAAGATGGGAAGGGAAAGCCAAGTTTTGGAAAAGACCAAAACAAATTTGTTAAGGGAAAGCCTAATTTTGGTAAAGATGGTAAGGGAAAGCCTAATTTTGGCAAAGATGGCAAGGGGAAGACTAATTTTGGCAAAGATGGCAAGGGGAAGCCTAATTTTTCGAAGGATCAGCCCGATGGTGAGAAACCAAAGTGGTCTGAGATGAAAAAAGAGAAGAAAGAACTGAGGTTGACGAGGCGCAAGGCTAAGGCCACTGCTGAAGTGTTTGAGGTGTCACACAAGGCTAAGTTGTTGGCTGCACAGATACAAAGGTAAGCTGAAAGTTTACTTTAAGCATTTTACCACTATTTCCTACTTAAGGAGGACATTAATTTTACTGAAGTAATTAAAACTCAACAATTTTAGTAATATTATTTGACAGATATTAAAGGTTTTTTTTGCAAAAAGAAATCTACCTTGAAGCAACCCACTGACCAAATCCCTATATTTTGTTAATAAACCAATTCTGTTTTACCTATACACAAACATATTCTTAACATTTCCAGGAAAGTGGTAAAACAAGACTTCAGGATGAATTCCTGCAAGGAGCTCCACTGTCTGCTAAAAGGCCACTACAAATCTATAGCCTTAACTCATGATCTCAGCCGTGTCATTCAAGTCCTATTAAAATATGGTCCAGATGATATCAAAAATGAGATTACAGAAGAATTATTAGACTTGATGGTTCAAATGGTCCAGTCAAAATATGGACAGCATGCAGTCAAACGCATATTGAAGTACGGTACAGAGTTTATACGGCATGAGGTGCTCAAGAAGTTCTTTGGCCATATTGTGTCGATAGCTACTCATGCAATAAGTGCCCCAGTATTGGACTATGCGTATGGAGAGTTTGCTACGAAGAAAGAGAAGTGTCATATGCAGCAAGAGTTTTATGGAGACATTTATAAGAATGTAAGTAATAAATATGTTGCAACTTATTCAAAATTTTTTTAAAAACACTTGTAAGGTAGCTAAAGCCTTATTCATTAGCAACAAAATTAAATCCGCCGATAATAAAATTAAGACGGTTTGGAAAATTATCAATAGTGAAACTAATAGAAATAAAAAATATAATAATGATATTACACTAGAGACTTCAAGTGGTCTTCTAACCTCTAAAGACGAAGTTGCTCAAGAATTTGTAGATTTCTTTACTAGTATCCCACTTAAAACTACTGAAACCTTAAATTCCTCATCCTTGCTTTCTATTGATTTATTAAGAGCTAACGTTTCAGCCTGTCCGGTTGAGTTTCAATTTAAGCATATAAACCCCACAGCAGTCATTAAAGCTTTTAAGGAAATCAAAATAAAATTAACTGAAGATCTATGGGGAATGTCGATTAAAGTTTGTCAAGCTATTATTGAGACTATAGCACCGTACTTAGCATTAATATTTAACTTGTGTGTGGACCAAGGAGTCTTTCCGGACCTTATGAAATACTGCAAGGTAATACCACTTTTCAAATCCGGAGACAGTAATGACACCAATAACTATAGACCCGTATTCGTGTTGCCGGTTTTTAGCAAGGTGTTTGAAAAGGTAATGCTTAATCAAATGCTAAACCACTTTAACACCAGTAAAATTTTACATGAGAAACAGTATGGTTTCACCAAAGGACGTTGCACGACTGACGCCAGTGTAACCCTATTAAGCCACATATTTACTGCGTGGAAAGAGGCACAAGATGCCATAGGAATCTTCTGTGACCTCTCGAAAGCATTTGATTGCGTAAACCACGAAACCCTACTCTTAAAACTTGCACATTATGGTTTAGGTAAACTTGCGCTCAGTTTAGTGAAATCATATTTAAACGATAGACATCAGCAAGTACAAATAAATGGTGTCAATTCAATGGGTTTAAAAGTGAGTATGGGTGTACCGCAAGGTTCGATATTTGGTCCTTTCCTCTTTTTAGTCTATATAAATGATCTCCCCCATTTATTTAAAAACCAACCACAGATAGTGTTGTTTGCTGACGATACCTCTTTAATATTTAAGATAAACAGACGTGCCACAAATCTTGACGACGTAAATAACGCCCTACTGCAGGTCCATGATTGGTTCACCGCGAATAATTTAGTATTAAATGGGAAAAAAACGAAATGCATAAGATTTGCTCTACCGAATGTCAAAAGTATTGTTAGTGACATAGTATTGAATCAAGAGAAACTAGAATTCGTTGAAAAAACGGTTTTCCTGGGGATCACGCTCGACTCAAGCCTACAATGGGGTCCGCATATAACATATCTTGGACGGCTAGAACGGCTGAGTTCAGCAGCATATGCTGTTAGAAAAATCCGTCAATTTACTGATGTAGATACCGCGAAGCTGGTCTATTTTAGTTATTTTCATAGTATTATGTCTTACGGTATTTTACTATGGGGACGGGCTGCAGACATCGAATCTGTATTTATTCTGCAGAAAAGAGCTATCAGAGCCTTATATGATCTACGTAGGCGTGACTCTCTAAGAGAACTGTTTAAGGAAATTAACATCATGACAGTACCTTGTCAATACATCTATGAAAACACCATGTACGTTAGGAATAATCTGCATTCCAATTAGTACAGCCAGGTTTTAGGTTAGCTAAAGTAGCCTCATCTTTCATGGGGTACTGTTTAAAATGTTACAATAAAATAGCTCTCCACATTCTACAACTAAACGAGACGAAATTTAAATCTTGTATAAAACGCACACTATGTAGGCAAGCATATTATAAGTTGGGGGATTACATTGATGATAAAAATGCTTGGCTTACTGCTGGTCCTGCTCCACAAGCATAGGGGCAAACTAATTTATTACCATGTGAAGTTATTGTGGAAGCTGCAGAAGATTGTAATAATATCTTTGCATTCTATAAATTCAATCTCTTACTATTATATAATTGTATAGCACATGTGTGAGTACTATGTACTGTAAAGCTACCATTTACATTTAGTTATCTTTCATTGACATTGACTTGAATTTGCCCTGGTGGCTGAGAGAATGTCATGCTCACTCAAATGTCTCGCTGATGGTGGCGGGTGTGTCGGGTCATTTAGCTCCCTTCAATATGGTGGAGCTGAATGGGGCTGATCCATGCGTCATGGTTGTGAACGGGCGATGTCAGTTGGCACTGGTCATCTCTAGGCTGCCATGGTTTATTTTAACTACTTACTTTGTTTTTAAATTGTTGATATAATCTTTTACTCTGGACGCTCTTAACGTGCACGTATATCTACATCGTTCTCACATATGTATAATCTCAACATGAATGATGTAACTAAGATTTTGTACAATATTCTGTTTGAAAAGAGTGTCCATGAAGTTTCTTGCCCATTCTTCTCCATAGAGATCTACGCTTTGGAATGGGCAACTACAGTACTTTCACAAGTTATTATGCATTGTGTCTGTGACTGTAGCTTAGCCTTCTTTGTTTTTCTGACATTCAAAAGTGCCTGTAATGGTCTAATTGAAATAAATGCTTTTGAGTTTGAATTTGAGTAGATTTGATTAGTTAAATGAAGACACTGATTATCTTTTTCTAAGTTCATGTTTTTTTTATATATACAAATAGGTTCTGTAATAGATTGTGATAGACTTCTTTCCAATTCTCAATTGAGAACCTATAATAGTATAGGTTCTCAATTGAGAATTGGAAATAAGTAGCACAGAATCGCGACCGTTGTAAGGAATGGAGGGAGGCCTTTGCCCAGCAGTGGGACAATATGGGCTAGCTATAATAATCTATATATATAAAAATGAATTGCTGAAATGTATGTACCCGCATAGCTTCCAAACGTCTGCACCAAATTGGATGATTCTTTTTTTATGTGTTCCTTATTGTCAGGACAAGGTTTGTATATAAAGAAAATTTAGGTAGGTAGTAGGTAGGTTGTAGTTGGTCAATTCGAATTCAATATTAATAGTTGACAGGACAACGTCTGTCGGGTCAGCTAGTATAATAATAAATGGTAGTTATCATTCTCCTATCCTTACTTTTTATTATCAGCCATTGGTGTCCCACTGGGCAAAGGCCTCCCTTTCTTCCTTCCACTTGTCGCTATGCTATCTACAATTGTTATTGGCCAATCTTTGAGAAAAGAGTCAACTTTGTCCTGCCATCTCCTTCTGGGCCTGCCGTGTTGCTCTAACCTTTTTTTTCATTTCATAGCCTCTTATTCCGAACTGGTAATACTCTGTTTGAACTATTTTAGTTATAGGATGTCCCTCAGTTCGGTGTGTCTTGTGACATAGGCGTCCTCCAACTGTTTCCACTGCACTCTATCAGCTGCAACTCTGGTCCAGTAGGGTCCCAATGTCAAGCGGAAGTCATCTTCCCATCTTCTTTTTGGGGCAACCCCGCTGCCTAGTTCCATCTCTTGGGTACCAGAGTGTTATCTGCTTGCTCCATTTCTCATTTCTACACCGTAGCATGTGACCTATCCACCTCCATTTAAGTTGGTCAATTCAATTAAGTATATTGGCAACTTTAGTTCTGTTTCTAATTTCGTTTGAGCTGATTCTGCCGCTAAGCTTTATTGCCAACATACTTCTCTCCATAGCCCTCTGACACTTTACTAGTTTTTCTCTGTGAGTCTGAGTGAGGGACCAGGTCTCGCTTCCGTATGTAATGCAGGGGAGGATACAGGTATTAAATGTTTTTCGTTTAATGTTTGTGCTTAAATCCTTGCTTTTCATAATTTCTTTCAGAGACCATTATTTTCTCCAACCACTGGCAATCCTCTTATTTAGTTCCTTTGACATTTGGTCTGTTGGTGAAATTATCTGTCCCATATACACATATTCTTGAACATATTTGAATAGCTCTAACCTTATCCTACATTATTTGCATAGCATTGTACTGCTTGTCTTCTTTCATACACACAGCACAAATTGTTCTTCACACCATTTTGATTATGATGGGAAGAATAATTTCACTCTCATTCTCACTGACACACACACGCACACACACACTCCTACACACACGCTCCACCAAGTCAAAAATAACCCATCTTGTCATCTCAAATGCTTACTTTTATTCTACTTTTTACCATAATAATGTTTTAAGTGATCTTTTAAATTGTTAATTTAATTAATTTGCTAATTTTAATTTGATTAATTATGTTAAATTCATTGATTATGTAAATTAAATGCAGTTAATTAAGTCATAAGATAAATGTCAGACGGAGGGTCGCCTGGTAATACAGGTTTTACCTAAAACAGACACCAGTCTCTATGTAGTGGAAATTGACGCTGTACTGTATCATTTCTTTAATCTTCTCTTACTCTTATTAACATACTCAAATAAGATTGATAAATTAATCAAAAAACTAAACATTTGCAGTCTTATTACAAAAAGCGGTTTAACTAAAAAACCTGGTTTAAACTTCTATAAACTACGGTCTAAACAATAATGGTATTACAAATCTTGGTTTTGCGATAAACCGTAGACTATATCATGGTCTAACGCTAAACCTCGGCGACCCTTAGTTTAACGATGGTCTAAGCGGATCCGTCAAAGTTTCTCTTTTTGATTTTAACATCTTTTTTCATTGTATTGTGTTGTTTTTACTCGAAAATGGGTCATACATGGTCTATTTAATTGATGTTGAATTTATGTTTACTTACTTTTTCCTCGGTAATCCAATTCTCAAATCACAAAAATCAAACAAAAAAATCACATTAAATTATTAAAATTACTAAAGAAGGTAAACCAAGAGGCAATTGTTCTAATAAAGACATAAAATTCCAAAGCTAAATGAACTTTGTTCAACTTGCGATGGTTTTGTTTAATGTTATGGTTTCATAAAACGCGCGAGACTTACGTTTAGTTACACGTACTTAGATGTATTTTTAGAAATTAATACGACATTAAGTAATCCGCTTTAACCTAAACAAAACTGCAATCGACGAAATAACTAAATAATGTTTATATCCATGCAAAATAACCATGTCTTAATATTTTAAACACTCCTAAACAACATCTAATCATTAGCTTATTATCAAAACGTTTTCTTTTCTGGGCATACGAAACGTCGCAATAGAATGATATCATGGTGAACGAATGATATTTGTATTAATCTATGGTTTAATTTTAAACAATGGTTCAAATGACGGTACTAAGAAGACCACGGTTTTTTTAAGTTTTGTAATATGAACAAAGGACATGATCTTTTTTGGTACTTTATTCTGAGATAATTTAACAACCGTAAAGAAAATCATCACAGATAATACTGCTCAATAGAAAGCCTAATCTCAAGTTTCGAGCTGGAAATTGCCTGCATTTTCGAGAAAATAATATTTAAAGATTCAATAGTTAGTGTAGATGTAGATAAGTTTTAATAATGTCAATAGATGGCGCTGTGCTGAGTTTTGGCGGCGGCACATCAAACTTTACATTTCGAGTATAACGAGATGAGACGTATATACTGGTAGAGGTATATATACCAAGTATGTGCTTCCCAGTACATAGACCGGGTACGGACCGAAATACTGGGTAAATACCTTGAAGGTATGACGTCAGACGCATAGTACGATACGAACCGCTACCACAAGGTAGCGCCCAGTTTTATCGGTAGTTCGGTACGCCGAAGCAACCCGAAGCTACCCGACAGGGAACGAAACGTCATTCGTGCTTTATGAACATTCGGTTGATTTAATTTAGTTAGACAAAATGGGTACTTATTTTTTGCATTAATTTATATAGAAATAACTAGAATTCATTAATAACCATCGTCATACTCTTAGCCGACAGTCCTAAGCCTGGTAAAGTAGGAAGGAAAGATTTCAAATCTCATAATGCATAATTACGTATAGGTACTTGAAACGTCGTACCTACATTATATTGGAGGCATACCATACTTATCGCATACGTTTACTTATCGAAATCCTACCACACCCAAATACTTAGAAGTATTTTGATACCTGGTATTTGTACCAGGTATTTAGTGATACCCATACCTTAAAGGCCGGGTATGGAGAATGGCAGGTATATCTCATCTCTACTCGCATTGTATATATTTTCTGTACAATAAGAGATCCACATAAACTGGTTCTGTATAACTTGATCTGCCGTCGTACGTACTTGTGATATTCTTATCTCTATAATATAGAATAGATGATGCGCTCTATTTTATGGCCATTTATATATATATATATATATATATATGTGTATATATATATATAAGGCCAAATTATCCATAGAGACCACGATCATAGAGACCCCTAAGGCCGCGGACACGAAGTCAGCGAGCTGCCGGGCGGCGGCGTGGGAGAGCCGCCCCGCGCCCGCTGACTTCGTGAATCGTGTCTGTGGCTTTTTTCAAATCATCAAATGTCATTCAACGCAGCGCGTTCCGATTTACGTTGAATGCATTCTCAAGTATATCTGCTCAAAGCACAAACATGTCGCTAGGTACTGATTTTCATTTTTATTAACCTCATTATTATTCTTTGCGTAACCAAAGCGTAAGAGTAACCATTCTTATGACTTTGATTACTAAAAATACGTTTTCATTACGACCATACTCTTTAATAATTAGCGCAGTGGTATGCACAGGAACGTAAAACATGGTGTTGCCAAAATCTACCTGAGTTGCGACGAAGCGAATTTTAAAAATGAAAATCTTTATTTTGCAGGATATTTACGTGACTAGGATATAAATAAGTTAAACTATATTTTCTCCTCTTCCGACAACTACAGTATTATCTGTGGTTGCGTTCAATTTGAATAAAGTACCACGCTTCATAGTATTTCAGTTTTCTCCTTTAGACCATGGTTCTGCAGATAAGCCTGGACTTGTTAGTACAGGTTTAAACCAAGGTTTATTTACATTTTTGTAATAAGACTGCTTATGATTTGGCAGACATTTGTGATAATGCCAACTTTCAGAAAACATCCTTTTGAAAAAAACATTATAAGCCATTTGTGGAACCTTTTATAACATTTAAAATAAAGTTACCTTTCCGTACAGACAAAGGATGACAAGGTGAAGACATTGAGTGACACATACAAAGACAGTCCTGTGATGAAGACTGCCATCCTGCAGGCCTGCAAAGCTAACTTACAGAAGATTCTCGACAAGAATCTACATGATGGAGAGTAAGTACTTTATTCCATAAACCATGTTTTAATTTTATTGTGGTTAAGGGTGAACATGGGCATTAGGCATTCAGTTAGGTGACAGTTAATGTTAGAATATAGACTCTGTGGTCATGATATATGGCAACCCAGGTCACTTCCGGTTCAACAAGAATAATTGTAAGCAAAGCAGTAAAATATTGTACCGTCTAAATTATTTAACAGTTAATGTTGGTGAAAACGGGCATTAGGCATTGAGTTGGGCGACATTTAGTATTGGCGAACACGGATAAAAGGCATTGAATTAGTTGCCACTTAGTGTGGGTGAAAACGGGCAATTAGGCATTGTGTTAGGTGCCTCTTAGTGATGGTGAGACAGGAAAAAAGCATTGTCTGATAAAATCTTTGCAGTACACAGCAGAGAGATCAACAGCCCCCGATAATACTCGTAAAAAGCAGCATTCCAAAATGAATGCTGCATTAATCGGGGCTGCTGACACTGGTTGTCAGACTCTCGGGTCACTGACTACGTGTGACGACTGTACATAATACAATACATACTAAGATGATGTCAAACATTCCAGATTATTCCACTCAATCCTGTACGACTACATCCGCGAGTGCAGCGCAGAAGACCGCGTAGAGCTGATCTCGACACTGAGCTCACTGATAGTGCCGCTCAGCAACTCGCTGCCGGGTGCCAATGCGGCCTCCATCTGTGTGTGGCAGGGTACTAATAAGGATAAAAAGGTGAGAAAAATAAGTGGTCAGTAGGTCGTGTTAGGGGTGGACATATAGGAGTTGGAGTATACGGTTAGGGGCACTATGAGCAACAAAGAAAAAAAACTTTTTTGATACACAAGAATTTTTTGAGGCTTGGCCAATTTTTTTTTTCGCGGCAAATTACTTAGCCCTCCCTCATAGCGTCCCCAAGGCTACACTCGAACCAAATAAGGATCTAAATAAAAGAATTTTGTTTACGAACTGTTGAAGTGAGCTGGATAGAATATCCGTGCTTGAAATTGTGTAAGGGTTAAAGCGTGCGTGTATTTCAAATTTTGGCGCTGAGCCGAATGTTCCAAATCCGACAGTTAATTACTTACGGCATTTCAAAGTTGCACTATTAATACACAAATTAATAACAATTCAAATAAGCCTGTATTATCCAAGTGGAGAGGCCTCCTTCCATTACATCCAATTATTTCTGTTGCCGCGATTGTTTCTAATCTTTGCCCTGCTTACGGCACGCCGCAGCCGTATGCGGGTTGTCGGCACGCCGCAGCCGTATGCGGGTTGTCGGCACAACCCACATACGGCTGAGAGAATATGGCGACAACCCTGCGTAAACGTGGCGATACTTCGGGCGTCCAGTGGTTAACCAGTCGTAGAACTGCAACTGGGTTTATTCGGTGCAGTGCTTATTCGTGTGCGTTGAACTTAATTAACTCTGTAACGACACCGCACGCAAAATACGCGCTTGGACGTGGAGTTGCGGACACCAGCCCGTTATACAATTCTGTAACGACAATAGACACCAGCAATTACCAACCGCCTGTAATTCAGTAAATAAAGATTCAAATTCTCGTTTTTAAATAACCCCATAGTAAACTTTATTTTCATTAATTTGCAGACTATATTGAAAGTGGTGAAGGAACATGCAGTGGCCCTCAGTAAACACAAGACTGGCTACCGCTTACTGATCGCCATCTTTGATTCCGTTGACGACACGGTTCTAGTCAAGAAAGCGATTGTTTCAACATTAGCAACCAATTTGAAGAACATTGCTAAAGACCATTGGGGTAACATGGTAAGTTTTCAACATCATTATCTAGTATGTAGCTGTTACTTAAAAATTATAAAAAAAAATCCATTGCAATATTGTACTTCTCCATAAGAAAGGCGATAAGTAGTTATAAACCAATCAGTCTAATTTCTTCTTCTCATCAAAGTCATTTAAAAACGCATAGCATATCTTAAACAACCTCCAGAACAAGCAGGCTTCCGTCGAGGACTTTCCACCACCGACCACTTACACACCATTAATCAAATAGTCGAGAAATACCAAGAATATAAAACTCCTTTGTATCTTGCATTTGTTGACTATTCTAAAGCCTTTGAAAGCATCTTACATTCTGCAATATTTAATGCTCTTAAAAAACAACACATAGAACTAACATTCATACATCTTTTGCGCAATATATACACCCACAGTACAGCTGCTATTAAGTTAGAGAACTTAGGTCCAAAGTTTGACATTCTCTTGACATGCGGGACGAACTGGAGAATGGAAAGAAGTAACACAGAATCGTAACCGTTGGAAGGAATGGAGGGAGGCAGGGAAGCTTTTGCCCAGCAGTGGGACCATATGGGCAGCTATAATTTATATAATATAATAGCTGTTACTGGTTATTTAATAACTTTTCAATTGCTATTAATAAAAACAGTAAGACAGGAGGAAAACATCGTGAGGAAACCGGTATGTCCTAGAACCAAAAATTCGAAGACATGTGAAATCTACCAATCCGCACTGGGCCCGCGTGGTGGATTATAGCCCATTCCCTCTCATAGAGAGGAGGCCTGTGTCCCAGCAGTGGGAACATTAAAAGGCTGATGATGATTTAATCATCAGTGTCTGGCTGGCTGTCTGGGATTCATGTCCGGATAATGGCAAAAGGCTAGCCCCTATTGTAAGGAACTTAAAAACATAAATTAGGCATACCTCTGACTAGCCCTTTGGGAACTGGAAAGTACAAATGATAGGTACATCAAGCTACCCAAAACTGCAAAATTTTCCCAATCAACCATGAACTTCATGAACTTTCATGATGCTTCAGCGATAAAGTTGAACATCTTTTACAGAAATTGATCAGATTGTAGTATTTTGATTTGCTGGCGTCTGTACCTAGTTTGGTCTTAATCATATTCATTGACCCCGTATATTAACCAAAATTGTGGATTAAATCACCAAAATCACTTCAAAAGCAAGACAAGCAGTACATTTATAAGCCAGTTCACCTTTTCAGACATTACACTGGCTAGTTAAACCCAAAGATTCGGGAGCATTCCACCCCAGTTTCATCAAATTCCTTCAAGAGGGCGCCAAAAGCGGCACGTCCAAGAAAGATGCGGAACTCCGAGTGTCCGAACTAAGGGAGGCAATCCTGCCCGCTTTGAAGAAGGATATGGAAGAGGATCCTGCGTTTTGGCTCAGTAGTAAGACGAATATGCTGCTAGCTGTCGCTGTTCTGTCGATAGGTATGTGTAACTTTAGCTAAGGTACCTTTAGAAGTTTCAAATTGAAACTGGCCTAATGAATGTTCTTTTTAAGACTAGCATTAGCATTGATAACTAACTTTGGCTGTTGTATTTTTTACGCTCAGTGCAGGGCTGAAGATCAAAATGGAACAGCATGCTTTTATTTAGTGGCCCACTTGACTTTACCAAGGGAAATTTCTTGGTAAAGGCAAGTGGGCCACTGTAACTAAGCTAAGTTTTACAGTTGCCATTATGATTATTAAATCAAACATAAAAATAAAGTAGTTTACCGTAAAATATTTTCTCTTACAGAGTCAACAAAAGAAATCCTAGAAGGCTTAGCTAAAGTCATCTGCCAGCCTGAGTGGCGCATCAACGCTGATGGCAAGGACGTCCTAGCCGTAGAGGACGCTGGCATTCACATGTGTCTCAAGAAGCTGGCAACACTCGACAAAAACAAGGATGGCAACACTTTGGGTGAAGCTATTGCTGAAAACTTGGAGGATGACACTGTAAGTGAAACATTTTCTTTGTTTTCTTTTATTGAATAACAGCTGCATAGCATAATCAGCCTATAATGTTTCTGAACTCAGTCCTCCTCTCTATGAGAGGGAATGGGCTATAATCCACCACACGGGCCTAGTCCGGATTGGTAGATGTCACATTTCTTCGAATTTTTTGTTCTGGCCGGTATATGCCTCGAAACTGTTTCCTCACGATTTTTTCCTTCACCGTTTTGAGAGCAGTGGTGATGAACTAAACAACACAAAGTGATGCGCCTGCCTGGGTCCGGACCCACGATTTACTGGTTGTAAGTCGGGGCCAGCCGCCACTGCTCTAGGGCCACAGCTGCAATCAATTGGTTACTTCCCAAATTAATGAGGCGCCTGTAGTATAATGCAATTAAATAATATTTCAACTACCCTACCCTACCCACCCATAAACCATCTACTAAATAGTCCAAAACATTTGGTTTGGATAGGTGAGCCCGTTCTTGAGTTATAAAATTACAACGAAAAAAGGCATTGATTTTTATATAATTATATAGATTACGGATCTTTTGACACATTCATATCATTGTCAGGAGGGTGCTATTCGTCAGTATTTGTGACATGAAATTGTATTAAAACAGGCTCAATAAAAGCTTGTAATAATAAGCTGGTGTTAGCTCTGTTTACAGCCACTCCAAAAGGTTCATGTTCTACTATAGATTTTAATTTCCATTAAATTTTCATCTTGTTCATTGATCCAGAAGTATGTGTGTTTCTAGCTAGCGAAGGATATTTCAAGTCTGTACTGCAGCATCATAGCAGACGACAACGAAAAACAACTTTAATTTGTCTCAGGCTTGTTTCCTATTTACTTTTTCAGATCAAACTGTGGCTGCCAACCAACAGGGGGTGTTTCTTCCTACTAAAACTAATTGAAAGCAACGAAAATACCGTTGCGAACGGTTTGAAAAAGAAAATTAAGCCTCATGTAAATATCTTGAAACAACAGACTTCGGAAGGCGCCAAACACTTGTTACAGACTGTTCAGAAAAAATAAACGTATTTTTATACATTTGCGATTTTTTTTTAATATTACATGCCATACTCTCAATTTCCGTTTGGTATAAGTAATCTTGCAACTGAATTTCAAACCAAATCCCCGCAACTGAGTGAGCTGAAATTTTACATTTTTGCAGCCAGGATCGCCTCCTCAAGAGAATTCCTCAACGATTAATAGGACGGACCCGAAACTTTTTTGTATCCGCGTTCAATGCTGATGGATAAACTTTCTTTTCATTTTAATAAAAGCCGGTTTAAAAAATGTATGACTGAAAACAGAGATAGGCCGTAACGACGCCTACAGAATCATTTTCATAGTTACATAGAAACCAAGCCTGCCAGTTGTGGATGTCATATAAACAGTCCCTCCGTGTAGAAAAATACTGGTATTCAGTTGCAGCATGCCGCATATCGAGATTGAAAGCCGATTCCAAAATAGGAAAAGGCTAGACAGATATTTATTTACTGGCCAGGATTTGGTTCTTTTAGGGTTGCAACCCTTATACTTTGTTATGTTAGATATCATAATAATTATGAGTGAGGGTTTTATCATAAAACACTTCTAATCATCAAAACTTATTTATTGTTTTAAACTTTACAATTTGTTTCTATTTCCATTTTAAACAGTTCACAAACATTCATATTAAAGTTATTAAAAAAATATAATGTCTAAATAGCAGATCAAAAAATACTAAGTATTTTATTACTTTAAATGTATATGGTTAAAGAAAATACAACTACTTATTTAGTTAGACAGTAGAATTTTGTGCAAAAAAAAAGGATTAGGTAAGGGTGGGTTCATCTACTCGGCTTAAAAATAATAATATAAATAAATAGATTCACATCATTCTGAATCTGCATGTTGTTTTGTCGCTGAGTAGATGCTGCGTTAACGCAGCGTACACGGTCTACGCTAAATACGAAGTACCTAAAACTACAGCAAATATCAACCTCGAACTACAGTGTACACTCTTTATAACGAATTTCAAGGGACCGAGCATTTTCGTTATAGGGAGGGAAGAGAAAAAATAAACCAAATTTAACCGATTTCCTACAGACAATGTAATCTAAGAATAATGGCACACGTATTAACAATAACAAAAGCGAGACGGCTGTTTATGACCTCGGGTGTCTTTCTTAGAAATTTCGGCACCTCAAAAGGTTAATTTTCGAGGCTGATTATAAAAACAATTACATTGTTAAACATGTGTTGATGTCTAAGTATGAAAATATTTCTTCGTAATAGAGAATGGCGGTTGCGTTATAAAGAGTGAATGAATGTATGGGTTTTGTGGTAAACCAACCAAATTGAACTAATTTCTATGTTATAGAGAGTTTTTCGTTATAACGGACGACGTTATAAAGAGTTTACACTGTATTTCCAAACATTCTTAAGCCGAAACCAGCAGCCAAGTTCAACAAAATAAGAACAATCTTATTTACTTATTTTTGAAAAAAAAATAAAGTATTCGACATACTTAAAAAAAATCGCCGTCAAATAAATTATTACACCACATTAAAAATATCTTATTTATAAAATGCTTATAAATGTGTCGTTATTCTTGGCATTAAGTAGTATCTTCCTGCCCTTGTCCCATGTTGTTAACAACAATTAGGTACCTATAACTATATTGTAATTAATAACATAACATCACGCCTGAAATCCCCGTAGGGTTAGGCAAAGGTGTACCTAATAGTACACCCACATTTTGCCATTTATGTATGAAGTCCCATGTAATAGGGGGCGCCCTATTACATGCCTATTGCTATCAACCGGGCACAAATACAAACCAAAATATATATTTTGTAATTATTATACATATAAGGAATACATAGTCAATTTATCTATTAAGTACTTAAAAAGAGGCATTTCTAGTTGTAGAGCGAGGTCAGTAATTTATAATAAATATCAGCTTCAAAAACAAGTGGACAATCTACAAATGGATGTATTCCATCAAAATGTAATCACTTCACTTAATGAAAGTGGTTATCTCACACCTATTTATACTACGACACAAAAGAATTCGAGTTAAACTTTACCGGCACCCAAGAAACTCGAACAATGGTGCCGATTCCCTTGTTCACAAACTAAACTAAATTTAAGTTGAGTGCATCTTTTTCTTTCTATTTCATTATGAAAAGGACAGAAGATAAATATTAGTTTAGTCCTGTCAAATTAGTCAGCACCTGACGTTATTTGATGTAATTTTAGTAGTCAACTTTTTAATCACGCCTAAACTTGTGTCAGGTGCTGGTTAATTTGACAGGACTAAACTAAAATTTATCTTCTGTCCTTCTCTTAATCAAATAGAAAGGAAAAGATGCACTGAACTTAAATTTGGTTTAGTTTGTAAACAAGGGAATCGGCACCAGTGTCAAAGATTCTGTACGATTCTGACGAACGTAATGTATACATATTTCTGTTCACTTGTATAGATTGTCAACTTGTCAGTCAGATGTAAGATTTACATTTAATTACATAAATAATACGGGTTGGAAGGGACACCGACGCGGAAACAGTTACCACGTATTCAGTCCATCATTCAAAATCAAAATATTATATTAATTTCACATAGGCCTACATTCTGAGCACCCCTTACATAGAATTAATTTATCGGTTATTAAAAAAAAACAGTTGTTTCCTACAAAAGTGTGTACTATGTTCAAAATGTATGGAACAGCCGATTTTTTTTTTAAATAACCGGTCAAATATTTCTATGTAACCCCTTACATAGAAATATTTGGCTCACGGCTCAGAATGATGTACTGAATACATGGCAACTGTGTTTGCTTCGGTGTCACGTCCACCCCTTATATATACCGTCATAACATTAATCACAGAGTGATATCCCTAGAATTTACATTATTATTTTCATCATAATCATCTACAGCCTGACTTCACCCACCGCTGGGTATATCTTTGCATGTCACTCTTTACATACTTACAGACAATACAAACATCATCACCATGTCATTCTTTTGTCCAAAGCTTGCCTATATTTTTACCAGTGACGTCATTTACCACATTCAGCGTCCTCTCCAGCAAGTCATCTTGGATGGAGTCGATTGACCTGAAATACAATAAAAGGTGATTTTAAAAACTTCGATTTATAGAAGAAAATGTTCCTGTTAGTCCTGTCCCTAGAAAATTATGTCTTAACTCTTTTTAGGGTTCCGTACCTCAAAAGGTATTGTATTGTATAACGGGCTAGTGTACGCAACTCCACGTCCAAGCGCGTATTTTGCGTGCGGGTGGGAAAATTCATTCGATCCACCCCAACTCCCGGAGAAAGGCCAGCAACGCCTCAAAAGGTAAAAAAGGAACCCTTATAAGATCACTCTCTTGTCTGTCTGTCTGTCCGTGTGTCACCACCGATTTTCTCAGGAACGGGTGGACCTAGCCAGTTGAAATTTATACCAGATACTGAGGTCTATAGTCTCTAAAAGGTGTATAAAAATCAAAGTCCTCAGTCAACACGATAAAAATATATTTTGGCAAATTTAGATTTTCGTGAAACTTGTGAGTTTGTGCTGTGATACCTTGCTTTTAACCAAAATTGACAGTTCTAGATCAACCCGAAGTACCCTATAGGTTTTGGGCCGAAAACCTATATGGTAGTTCCCGTTGATCTAGAATCACGAAATTTGGCAAGAAGCAATGTCTTACAGCACTTGTAAAGGAAAAAATCTGAAAACCGCAAATATGTAGTTTAATAACAAAATACCTACAAGTTTATACGGAACCCTCGGTCCGCGAGTCCAACTCGCACTTGGCCTTTTTTTTATGCTGGTATAGTGTCAACTGGACTAACAAAAATACGGACATAAAATAATAACCCAATGAGGACCATTGGACCATCAATAAAATAACCATCACTATAAAAATCTTTGGATCTCTTCAGATTTAAGGCAGCTCAGTTCCATAATAGGGAAAAAAAAAAATTAAAAAAAAAATTATAAGGAAGCTCTATATTTTTTTTTTTTTTTACCAAAAACATATTTACCTGCTAGCATCCAAAACTTCCCAGTCATCTTCTTTTAACTTTGTATATGTTTCAGACACTTTCTTCTGGAAGTTTAGTACTTCATACCTGTCAAAAAGAACAATATAATATATCATAATTCAACCTAATTCAACCAAGTGAATATGGACTACATTATCAGTCCTCGCCCACCGCGACTTTTTGCAGTGACGCAAATGCTAACCGCGTAACTGTCGCTGACTGAGTACTTTTATTCACGACCTAACAACAATTATATATCGCTACTATCGATGCTGTCGCTTCAGCAGCGTGTTCGCATCACTTCTGTACCGCGTGCAAATACGACTAACGCGTGTTACACAACAGAATCACTACAAAGGGTCGCCGCGAGCGAAGGCCCTAAACTGTATAAAACAATGAGTTATCATCATTTCAGCCTGTAGGCCCTTGTTCACTCACGTGTAGCCATCTCCCGGTCCTGTGCTTGTAAATGGCGCAAGAGGCTTTTTACAGAATTAAAGGAGTTTGAGCTTTTCGCCTTCACAGCTGGTGTGCTTGTTTTTTGTTTCAAAGTTAAGAAATCGGCAAATCAAAATGGCCGTGAGGGGTCTATGCCAAGGGGCCCGCAAAGGCCGATGCCTGCCAGGGCTGCGGGACTGTTCGAAAGAGATACCGCGGCCCTGGATCACAATAGGCAAGCAAGGAACGTGGATGGGTTTTTAGTCAATACATGTGTCTGACACTCCCTTCCGCTCTGCCCAGAGCGGGAGAAGTCATTTGATGATTTCCCATCCGAAAAAAAAAGGGGTCTATGCCAGTTCGGTTCATAATATTCTCAATCAGTTAAAATTATAATTTATGACTAGAAAAACATGTTCTCATTTGATAAGATGACCTAGGTCACTGACCTTTCCATGCCAAATCCATTTCTTTGTTTGATTGAGTCAACTGGCATTGTGAGGAAGAATACCTTATCTGGTTTGGGTAGACCTACATCTGGGGACTTGCACCAATTTAAATCTAAACCTGAAACACATCAATATTGTAATGAGTAAAGACAGACAGGTTTTAATTAACAACTTAACACAGTAACTGATTTAGAACGAAAAATTATTCTTATTTTTCAAACACATTTCTTTTGCCTCTAGCCCGTTCACAGTCAGATAAATAACAAAGGCTTAGACATAATAGCAAGTAAAAAGTGTTTCTAAAGATGCTTAACATCTTTATTCTGCCACGGAACATTTTATTTTTTTCTGTTTTATTAGTTTTAAGGTGATTTTTGTTTTGATGCCAATAAACATATTTTTCTTTCTTAACAAAATTCTAAAAAAGATCACCTTTGGCTGCTGAGAATGCCACACCAGAGTAACAATATCGGTCTACAATTAAAGTGGTTCCGGCTTCTAATGTCTTTATAATGTTCTTAGCTCTCTCCCACCTGTTAGCCGAGAACAGCAGGTGAATCACTTCATCTGATAGATCATTCTGGAACAGTTGAAGAATTTTATATCAGTAATGCGTCAATGGACCTTTAAATTAGGTCTGAAATTTTGTTGTTGCAAGGTTAGTCTACGGTGCATAAGGCTGCCTGTCCACACCGGAGCGGAGAGAGGCTGCGGAGCGGAAAAATGGAGAAATATTAACCAATAGAATTGCACAAAATCTCCGCTCCTCTTTAGTGGATAATCCTAAGGATATGGTTAATGTTTCTCCGCTCTGCAGCCTCGCTCCGCTCCGGTGGACAGGCAGCCTAAAGGCCTCACAAGTTATCCCAAATTCAAGGATAAGACCGAAGGAATTCAAGAGTATTAGTTCAATCATTGATCATTGGAGGAGGTCCTTGTGTCCAAAAAGCAAGTCCAGACTGGGGCAGGGACTGATGTAGATCAAATTAATAATAAATTATACAAAATTTAATGCTGGTCTTCATTCAACTATCTCTTTAGTTAGACATTTTCTGGAATGCAAAGCTTCAAATTGAATTCCAATAATTATCTATTCAGCCACAAAAATTCAACTGGATGTAGGTCTCAACTAAATATTGCCACAGAAAGAAGAAAATATGATATTGAGTAATAAGTTGCTTCTATCAGGGCTTTTACAATAAACTGTTAAGATAATTGCATGCGCCTATAATTATAAGATCTGAAAGATTATCTGTAATAGGCATACATAAATTACAGATAACAAATTTAATTTTGATAAGAAAAATATTATCAAAAATTATAAAAATCTGTGAAATTACCTTCAGTTGTAAATAACTGTTTATAATTTTTCCAACATCTGTATCCCGGGCTGGGAAATTTGTGTATTCTGCCTGAATATTCTTCTTCTTTAGATTCTCAACTGGAGAAGAAGAAACAAGAATTATATCTTCTATAATTACAATAATGCAAGTAGAGTAGACTTCTTTATATTGTAACAATATGAAGAATTAAAATTATTAATATGTCTCAGCTCAACTTTAGACACACCTGTTTCATTATGAGAATGTACTTAGAACTTTTGAAAAGGTGGACTCAAAAAGTTTTTATAGAATACATGGTTATCTGCAGGATATTTATTTTTAAATGTGACTTCTGAAGGCTGTAGGTACCTGTAGCATACTACCTGCCTTCGACCTTAAGTGACCTTATTTATCGATAAACAGTTGTAAATACACGTAATTATTGACTTACCAAGTGTTCTGGCTTGTGTCGACTTTCCAGTCCTATCTACTCCTTCAATAACTATTAAGGCTCCACGTTTCATTTTCAGATGATTATTATGTACCAGCTATAAATTTGATTCGGCCTGCAAACCAAATAATCTAGAAATCAGAGCCCGTGTAATTGATAATTACCGCTCGCAGTTTTCTCTACTCCCGTAAAGGAAAGATTACAGCGAGGATATAATGAAACTGATAATCTAAACTAAAATCTAATATAATAACGACACAAACAATTCTCACGACCTCCTATTTATTATTATTTTACTTCAGATTTGGTAAGAAAAATTAAATTTCCAAGTGACTGACTGCTTTGACAGCAAAACATTAATTTGGCGGGAATAATAGAGTAGAGACGAGCTTAGATCATTCAAGCGGACTCGGATCTACAAATAGTAATACATCGGATCTACATATAGTAATGTACGACACTAATAGAGGAGGAGTTGGGAGGCATTTCCTATAAGTGGGGAGGTGAACTTCAGCCGTATTCATAGGCTTTCCTGTTCCCGTAGGAGTAGAGTAGTAGCAGTCCTACGCTTAATAACTGACTTTCTAATAGATATGTATATATTTTTAATAAAACAACCTTTTGTTAAAATAGAAAATAAGGTTTATCGCTCAACTTCTGAAATATTTTATCGAGGTTCATTAACTACTTTTAATCAATGGTTGATGATTCACATGAGTCAAAAAAGTGGGGACACATTTTTGACGGCTCAAGTGAATATCTCCCATTTAATTTTTAGGAGGTTTTTTTTTAATGTGGGTTTATTAGGGTTTATTAGGTTCAAGGTTGATTGGGAAAAGACAGCTTCGGGCAGCTTGATGTGCTGGCGTTTGACAATGCGGGATATCAAACTTTACTTTTCTAGTATAACGTGGCCTCGCTTTGTATATATTTTCTGTACAATGAGAGATCCGCATTAACTGGCTATGTAAAGCTTGATCAGCTGTCGTGCGTGCCTGCCATAATTATATTAGTTGTAGATTGAATCATACATGCTAGGACTAAAATCTTTTTATCGTTCAGTATAATAAAGTAAACCAATTTTATTGGGTGCGTATAATGAAAAGATCTGATAATTGGGAGGAAAGGGGTGGCAGCTAGAGGGTTGAGGAACTAGGGGAGGCGAACATTGAAACAAAGTTGCCAAATTCAGAAATTTACTCATAAATTGGCAAAACATCTAATTCAATTTAAAATAGCTAGCAAATGATTTATATATTCTAAGTTAGAACAAAAAAGTATGATTTACAAGTAATATACTCTCTGGCTCAAACATAAAAATATCCCTACATAATGGAAACAAATATTGGAAATTCAATGCTAGCAACTAGCAACTCTCTTATTCTCAAACGTCATTTGAGAATCAAACTGCGCTGCAATCTCGCGTTCGGCTGTGGGATTTCTTTGTTTTTTATTTTTATAATTAAATGTAACTTAACCGTGAAAAAATTTTATTTTAATCATGAAAAAAGGATATAAAGTGACAGATGTAAAGAGGGAGAAGAAAATAGGCGTTGCTGCCGAAAATCTGGAAGAGTTGATCGAGAAATCATGCAAAAAGTTAGGCGTAAGTAGAAACTACTTTGTTCCTGTTTATTTATTGTGTCTAAAATGTTGTTTATTAGTGTTTTTGATGTATTTTAAGGTTAGTTTTAGTCATGATAAGCTGTGTTTATCGTTTGTAACAAATGTGTCAGGGTGAAGCCTTGACCGATATTCGTGTACCTTGACCTAATTCTGCGACTCGGGATTTCCAGTTCAATGTCAGCTGCGCAGAGTGCCGGCTCTGCGTGGCCGAGGACGGGACGCAAGTGGAGGACGACGAGTACCTGGCCACGCTGCCCTCGCAAACACTTTTCATATTATTGAAGAATACAGAGAAAATGGTTACTGGTAATACTTTGTTAGGCTTTGTTACAGAAGTTGAAAATGTCGGAAATATTACGATGTGGGTAGATTGAACTTGTGTCTAAAATCAATTTGGTTGCTCTATAAGGCCTATTTATGTTCAGCTGTAACATGATGATGTTGATGAGATTATTAATAGAATGGGATGAAACAAGTTCAAAAAAGTTGTAAAGGAGGTTTATCTTTAGGGTAGTTTTGGATTATCAGCTTAGAGGCACTACAAGCAGAAAAAAAAAAAAAAATTTGGGCCTTAAATCTTTCAACATTCAAACTCAAAAGCATTTATTTCAATTAGACCATTACAGGCACTTTTGAATGTCAGAAAAACAAACAAGGCTAAGCTACAGTCACAGACAAGGCATAATAACTTGTGAAAGTACTGTAGTTGCCCATTCCAAAGCAACAAAGTGTAGATCTCTATGGAGAAGAATGAGCAAGAAACTCCATGGACACTCTTTTCAATCAAATATTTATTACATAATCTTGGTTAAATCATTCATGTTGAGATTATTAATATGTGAGAATGATGTAGAAATATGTGCACATTAAGAACGTCCAGATTAAAAGATTATATCAACAATTTAAAAACAAAGTAAGTAGTTGAAATAAACCGTGGCAGCCTAGAGATGACCAGTCCCAACTGATAGCGCCCGTCCACGAACATGACGCATGGATCAGCCCCATTCAGCTCCACCATATTGAAGGGAGCTAAATGACCCGACACACCACCATCAGCAAGACATTTGAGTGAGCATGACATTCTGTCAGCCACCAGGGTAAATTCAGGTCAATGAAAGATAACTAAATGTAAATGGTAGCTTTACAGTACATAGAACTCACACATGTGCTATGCAATTATATAATACTAAAAGATTGAATCTATACAATGCAAAGATATTATTACAATCTTCTGCAGCTTCTACAATAAGTTCACATAGTAATCAATTAGTTTGCCCCTATGGTTGTGGAGTAGGACCAGCATTGAGCCAAGCATTTTTATCATCAATGTAATCCCCCAACTTATAATATGCTTGCCTACATAGTGTGCGTTTTATACAAGATTGAAATTTCGTTTCATTTGGTTATAGAACGGGGGAGGTATTTTATTGTAACATTTTAAACAGTAGCCCATGAAAGATGAGTCTACTTTAGCTAGCCTGAAACCTGGCTGTACAAGTTGGTCCCTGTTTCTAGTATAATAGTGGTGCCTGTCCTCCTTTTATTAAATAAATGCAGATTTTTCCTTCAATGTTGTTTTCCCCAGACTTTGATTACTTCTATGGTCTGATCCGGTCCCAGAAGAAAGACTACATTGATACCGGAGCTGCAGCCAAGGAGTTCCTTAGTACCAACATCAAGGAGAAGTTCAAGGTGTTCCAGAAGTACATTGCAGCTGCTGACGATGCCAGAACCATGCTCAGCGAGAGGACACAGGATCCAGCGTGGTTTGAAGGTGAGACTGGTTATACCCTAAGATTTAAATAGTAAATCTTCTCAACTGCATCAAAACATGATTGCATGTCTGTCTCCCTGACAATGACATTTGACTGAAAAATGTATCTGATTATCATTCCATGCGGGATCTGTGAGCTGACTTGCCAGTGTGAACCCTTTTTCTGGTGATTTTATTATTATTATTTAAAATATGTTACTACATAATTTACATGGCTTAAGTGCCAATAGCTTCGAACAACATCTGAGGAGGCTCTCGCTTGGCAGCTGGATCAAGGAGTTGATCCAGAAAGCAGTACTTCTGGACACAGCGCGTATCATTAGGAGGTTCCTCCCTCAAGAGCCATGACCACCGGTAACTCAGACCCTGTGGTGGGCTACTATTTTTTATATTTTTAAATAAAGGAAATAATAAAAACTATATATTATACCCCTCGGAAACTAAGCACAATTAATGATAAACAAGGGGGCAAAATAACTCAAAAAAATGTTTAAGTACTAGTAACACCAATCATATTCTTGTAACATTATCATATAAAAATGTTTACAGGTTTAGAACCATCTGAAAAAACGAAAGAGCAGTCAATGTCGAAACGCGTGAAAGATCGGATGCGTGGGTACTACTACAAGACAAAATCTGCTCTCCAGTCCTCCGATGTCTACATACACTCGAAGAACGGGCGAGGTAAGAAACTCATAGACCAGTTCTTGAACGACCTACGAAATATACTAGAATCGTACAAGTACAACGAGACCTATTTCAACCGCAAAGCGAACAAAACCGCTCGCATTTGCGACGAGACTGGTCTGTTCCAATGTGGAGGCCTGTGGAGCACCGACAAGTGTCGCTACGAAGGTGAACACATCATCAACCCTTACCGCAGCCGCGAGGAGCGCATCATATTCCAAACCTGGAATCTCGACCATAAGATTGAGCTGTCAAGATCTATAATCCCGAAGATTTTACAAGCTATCGACGGGTTGTATAGCGGTGATATTAAATGTATGTTATGTGATAAAAATTCGGAGGTGGGCGGTATCGAAGCTGATAGGTATTACTTGCAAATATTCACGAGGGAGAATCTTAAGCTGGTTCACATAGTGTGCCATTACAAGGGGAAACACGACGCCGAGTCGGGCGTGTACACACTGTGCAAGAAATGTTATGGCGGGCAAAGTATTGAGTATAAGTAAGCTGTTATAAATTAAACATGTTCAGTACAGATTCAGAATTCTAGGGCATTTATCGACGTTGCCGCCTTGCCACTGCCGATGACGCCACTCGAAATGTCAATTTGGAAAAGTAATTGAAGCGTCATAATTATGTATAATTTGGCTCTTATCTAATTTCATACTGACCAACTATTTCCAATTAAATGATATCTCCTAGGATACTGAATTTGTACGTAAACATAGCTGCAATATATAAGCAAACAAAGTATATTTCTATACAAATAGTACGTTATATTTATAAGCTATATTTTCTGCTAAATGCGCTATATTTTTAACGACCTGTGATAGGTGGTATTTGAACAAAATCGTGTTGCGTTGTCATATATTTTATTAACGACAGGGAATGTATTATGAGAGCTGTAAATATTATTTTTAAGTATTTTTTGCACTGTTTTACAAGTCATTTTCGTTTTAATATTGCCAAAGATATTTTTTTTTTATGAAATATTTATATTTGGTGACAACCCAGGCATTTGCCTAGTCAACTGAAAATATACTGACAAGAAAATTTAACTAAAAGTTTTTTTTTGTTGAGACAATATAAAATGGGTGTTTTAAAACGACTTCATCCTGTTGTACGATCTTATTATACAGTAGACCATATCAAAATCTGAAAAACAATTTAAACTTTTCATCGTACATTTGTTTTCCTATACAACACCGCAATATTCCTCGGCTTAAACTTCGGGTCTGCTTTGCATACTGAAATTGATCTAAGTACTTCATCTACCAAAATTATCGTGGACTTGGAAAACAGATACTTTTGACCACTTTGTTTAATAACCTAATTTTTACTCAAGTTTCATGAAATATTATACTTTAAGTACGAGTTTCGTTACGTAGTTTTCGTTCAAAGATTTGAATTGTTAGATGTGCTTTCACCGTACTTATTAATTAGCTTGCACACCGCGGGGTGTGTATTTCTTATACAGTGTGTAACAGAAAGGTTGTAGACATACTTGTAGGTGTGCTACAGTCCATTAAACTTAACAACTTTCTTTATGGGACCAACGACGCAATCGCGAAAAAATAAAATCAGCTGCTCCTTTTTTTTTTTTTTTTGAATGGCATCTCGCAGTATAGCCTAGGAGGCTTAACCGGTCTAATCCTGTGGATGCCTTGAAGTTAAGGCCTGCCAGGGGCAATGAACTATACTAAGCGACCACACGCTAAGGGCACCCCCTGCGGGGTACGAGCCTCGGCTTAGGGCGTCGCTGGGGAGGGCAGCAAGGGGACAATCAGCTGCTCCTTACAAAACTTCAATAAGTACCTACTTGAACCACATGTATATAAACTTGTTCAGTTTCATGGTTTATCTATGTATACCTTTACCCTTAAGTATGTACACCCTTTCTGTTACACGATGTAGATAAAATTTTCAGTTGAGCAGGACTCAGCTATTCGATTGTCGATTTGAAACAAAAACGGGCAAATTTTTTGTCGCGGAAGGGGAATCTAACGATCAATTTTTTTTTGTTGTTATTTGCGATTTTTATTCAGCAAAGAAACGGCTATGTTCGCTAGAATTCATGTAGTCTTTGTATGTAGTGGTTGTTCGTTTTATAACAATTTAAAACTTTTTATTGTTAATATTTAACCACGTAGGTATTTCTATTCCTTAAATTGATCTCCTTACCCTTCATGACATAGTATAAGATTTATATATCTGTATGTAATATACTTATCGATTTTTTACTTATTTTTATTTAATTATTATACCTGAATTTAACTTTGAATGAATTGATATTGAAACTTCGCGATAGATTTTTCTTCTGTAAAGAAACAATGCGTCAAAAATAAATCTTTGAAGAATAAAATGAACTTTGTGCGTTGAATATAAGATAAGAATTTGTTTGAATCAGAAAAATCTATTACCGCATTTTGGTCAGTTTAATTGAATAAATACAGTAAATATTTATATTAAACTAATACTTAATTACTAAAAATAAAATTTTCTTTAACGCTGTAATCTATCTTTGTGTAGCAAAAGTTGTATTTTTATTAGTTTAAAAACAGCATTTTGACATAAAACCTCATTACTGAAATACTGATACAGGGTTGTTAGATAGCCATAAACAATATTTTTGTGTAACGAAATAAAAAATAAACAGATCAGTAACACATTGACACTAAAATTAAATGTAAGTTCTTCCACAGTTATTTTAAGTTTGATTTTAAATCACTGTCAAATCACAGTGATCTTTGTTGACGCTACAATAGGGTTATTATTGTAATGTTGGTTCACATGTGTCAATGAAGGACAGGGTGTAAAGATCCTTAATACACCGCTGAAAAGAGAGGAATCCTCTGACCAGACGGGTGTTAAGTTTAATAGGCTATTGCCTAAAGGTTATGGTGGGGTTTTTCTATATTAGGGTCATAACTCGCCCTGCCAGGGCTGCGGGACTGTTCGAAAGAGATACCGCGGCCCTGGAACACAAAGGGCAAGGAAGGAACATGGATGGGGTTTAGTCAGTACAAGCCTGACACTCCCTTCCGCTCTGCCCAGAGCGAGAGAAGTCATTTGATGATTTCCCATCCGAAAAAAAAATGGTCATAACTCGCGGAGAACTTTAAAATCGCGATTCAAGATTTTGATATTCGTTCTTCATTTGCGTCATAGATGTCCCTAGCGTTCTTTTTGGCAACTTAATTATGCCCGCTACATCGGAATAATCTCACAATAAAGTTGTGTTTGACTTGCTGCTTTCAAACTTAAAATAACCGTGGAAGGACTAAATTAATAATATTTGGAATATAAAAACTTTGGCTTGAGCAAAACTTATAATGATGAAATAAGGCATCTATCACATGAGCGTTTTGCTTTCACTACTCAATAACCATAATACTGGACTTATTGTTAAAACAAGAGATTATGGTTAGGCAAGACTTGACTTGGCGACTTGGCTAACTAATGTAAAAAACATTAACACTCCTCTTTTTTTGGGCAGTCGTGTAAAAAAGTACCTATGCGGCGCATTTATAATTATGAGCAGTATTTGTATAATGTTAACGGTCATAATTATATAATGCGCATGCTTACAATAAATTAAAAATAAGAAGACTCGCATAGGTATAAAGTTCATTACACAGACTTATGAAACACATACTTTACTTAGAAAAGTCTAAGTGCGTTTCGTGAATGGAACGCATGTGTGATAGAAGCCAGAAAAATGTAATCTTCCCAAAGGAAAGAAGTTAATTCTTTCCTAAAATAAATCCAAGTGAGTTAAAAGATCTATTTAAACTATAAAACTAATTATTTATTTAAGGCACAGCGCAATTCGTTGAAAAGGCAATTGTTATCTAGATCAGTTTCCTAAATAAAGATCGAGCAAAGAGGGTGAATAGGCCGAAAGGGCCTTTTGTGAATGCAGATAAATCATACTTTAGGAATGACAAACGGGCTTAGTTCTGCCATAATGTGCCAACGCACAATGTTTTATTAATTTATTGGTTTACCAACGATTGTAGGTATATACAGCTTGTGTATGCTAAAAGTAATACAAAAATGTAAGTGCAACAGTGCAACAATCACTTCATCGGTCAACTCCGCATGCATAAAGAAGTTGTTCAATTTAAATATTATTAATTCCGTTAAATACCTAAAATTAAACGGATATTCTAAGTATAACTATCCAGTAAAATCCACCCCATATACATCAAAAACGTTTGAAATTAATAAAGAACAAATTTTAAAATTAATCAGCGTTAACTACAAGGTCACTAGATTTACAGAAAATGAAAGAGGTTTTGTTGTGGATTGGTACATTTTAGCAGAACTACACTGAGAACTGGTCTAGAATTAAGTTACCTGTTACTATTACTACCAACAGATGGTGCTAAATGAGAATTGGCCGTTGCTTCGTGAGTAGCCATATTATTTTGACTTAGTTAATTTATTGACTGATTCGGCACCTGGTGCCAGCCAAACTATCGAATTTTTTAGAACATTTTGTATTTCTTAAATGATTCTCATTTGTGAATGTTGTATGATTTGGATTTCAATATAATTGTAATCTTAGATAGGATTTATGAAATGGAACGAGGGGCTTTTCCACAGACTTATAAAAAAAAAAACATTTTTCTCAACCAGTCTAATTAACTAACACTAAAAGCTGTGTACACTAACAATTATAATATTGAAGCTGACAAAACAAGAGAGCTACAATACAGCGTGTTTCAGAAAGGTGTCATCATATTTCAGGGTGTGCATCAGACTAACAAACTTGCTCCATAGGAAGACCATCTTAATCTAGCAAAAAGTCAGCTCAGTTTGATGGTCTGAATCACACACTGGAATAACCCTTCTTTTGGGCTTCGCCACAGTCTGGTAAAAAGATATCACCTTTCTGGTACACGCTGTATAACAGACACTTTTTTTAGTTAGATACAAACTTTGTAACTTCATTTACAGACCGTACCAAACTTTCGGGTACAGAAATAGAGCATCAAACAGGGACCTCCGAAATACGAACCATGGCCATAACCCCAGGCACAGATGATGTGCGAGCACCCGAAAATGGGGGGGCTCCACGCAACCTGTCCCCAACCACCATATCGACCAGCAGGCACACAGCTTCAGCAACTCAGTCTGTAGACTTAGAGCCACCCAAAAAGAAAACCAAAAGCACAAGGTTTGCAGTTGAAGATTATATCAGCACAGAGTTAGGAAATGTACACCAAACTCAATATTCAATGTTAGAGCTCATCACAGATTTAACTGACAAACTGGACTGTCTAAATACACTGGTTACCACGAAGTTTAGTGACATGGAGACGTCGATATCCACAGTAAACGACAGGGTGGAGGCTCTTCAGACGTCACGACTGCTCAAGTTCAGTAGAAAATCTTGACTTATCCTAGGTATCGCCGATACCTAGGATAAGTAAGGGATAAGCGTCCACCATTATATCCCGATACCGTATCGGGATATAATGGTGGACGCTTATCCCTATTTTAAAGTCATCGGTCTATTTTACTGGGGTCCCATTACGTTCCCGTTTATCATAAAGACTGTAAAAGAGGCGTAATACCTCACAGGTGGTGATTCAGTACAACGAAACAAAAAATTGCATTGTTCATACTAACTGTGTCAGCCAATGCGGCATTTTGTATGGAAACTACACCCCAAATAGAGTGCCTTGGCAAAGTTGTGCAGTTTGATGGTCTTAATCACTACTTAACAGGTATTGACGATATTCTGTTACACCTGCATAATCAAAACAAAAAAAAGTTCATTCGGTTTTGAGTTAAGCGTAATGTGGAAAAGGCTCTCAAGGTTGTGTAAAGAGTACTGTGTCGAATTTTCTTATTAATTTATTCTAAGTACTGTCTTTATTATTGAGACAGCTCTATTTACCATTCCTATTCTTATATTAAGCTAAAAATATTTTTTCATTAACCTATTCTAATGCTAAAATGATCTATCACACAATTGTCAAAGAAGTTTCTGCAATCGAAAATCCTCTTTGGTCGATTGTGTTATGGACCGATGTATAATATAAGTATATTAATAATATCAAGAAATCCTATTTTGTGACAATCGTTTACCAACTTGTTTAGATAGATATTAGTGAATAGCGATGAATAGCAATATTAATGTGTAAGATTGTAGTACTTACCACGTTGATTTGATTTGAGGTAGGCAGGTACATGGTGAAAAATCGTTTTTACAAAATAATTAAAGCAAAGGAATCATAGGTACCTACATCCCTACATCTTCAAATTCAAATAATGTATTGTGGATCATAGGTTCGTAGGATTTTGTGTTAGTTACAGGCAAGTCTGCTATGTCCCGCGGCATATTGAGGCATACAAAATTAATATTATAAAATACAATAGATACATCAATTTTCCGGTTTATGGTACGGAACCCTTCGTGCGCGACTCCGACTTGCACTTGGCCAGTTTTTATTTGTTTTTTTTCATCTACTAAATTTTAAAACTCTTTCTACTACACACATTAAATACCTACTATTTTATGGGATGGGAGTAGCATCGGAATTAAACTGATAAAACTACAAAAAAAATATACTTATGCATCTACTTACCTACCGATTCCAGGCATAGAAAAGGAAATACATAATGTCAGCCATGAAAACAACTGAAAAATAAAATTTATACCTTGGCATTGTAAACATGAGTCCTCGTTATCTATTTGCGATAAAAACTAAACTGGTTTGTGCATGAATGTATCATGTCAATCACTGACAATACATACGCATATTATAGCAGATAATATAACATCTCGCCTGTAATCGCCTAGGGATACGGCAGAGTAGTACCTACCTTTAATAAGTAATTGGGTGCGATCCTATGTACTAAATCCAGGCACAAATACATTCTCGGGACTGCTTCAGAGAAAATTATAGATGGAAAAACCCAAAATCACCTTGCTTTGCCCGACTTTGAACACCTACAATTTCCGCTTCAAATCAACGTGGTTAATATAATAGGGAAAAATATATAGAAGCTGTCTAATCTTACTCCATACAGAAGGACAAAACAAGCGTTTTCGCTTCAGTCTCCAGGGTCTGCAGGTTAAAGGTGAACTTGGGTCTACCGAGCTGCCTTATTGCAGCTGGGGATCGGTTGACAAGTTTAGAGGCCGTATTAAGCCGCCGGTATGTACAGACGCCTGCAGGTCAAGCTACCCGAAACTCAGTTTTCCCAATCAACCTGGAACCTAATGCTTTAGCAATAAAGTCGAAAATCTATTAGAGAAATCTGACAGATTGTAGTAGCTTGATGTGCTGGCATCTGTACCTACATATACCTGTGACTTACTCAAAAGTAAGCTGGAATTGCGTCATCGCAACTTTTAGGGGCCTACCACTACCTCTTCAAGCAGTATTATCTCAGTGCGGGAAGGAGTTCGAGCTAGACGTTTTTATACAGCTTAATCTCTTCTGCATATTGCAATCTTACCTAAGCAAAGATATACATAAGAGCATACGAGGTTGTGGTACAGTCCCTAGTGATTTGGATAAACGACACAATGGTGCCGATTCCCTTGTTCACAAACTAAACCAAATTTAAGTTCAGTGCATCTTTTTCTTTCTATTTCATTAAGAAAAGGGCAGAAGATAAATTTTATTTTAGTCCTGTCAAATTAACCAGCGCCTGACACAAGTTTAGACGTGATTAAATAGTTTACTAAAATTACACCATATTACGTAAGGTGCTGACTAATTTTACAGGACTAAACTAATATTTATCTTCTGTCCTTTTCATAATGAAATTGAAGATGCACTCAACTTAAATTTAGTTCAGTTTGTGAACAAGGGAATCGGCACCAATGGCATGCAAGAGACTTACATTTTGATGGCTCTAACCCTTACGGGCTTCGAAAACATGTAAGAGCTTTAATATTATCGTATCATGCGATGACTTTAACTACTTTAATAACTGTATGGGCTAAGAATACACTGTCGTAGAAGCTTCCATTGTAGCTTATAGTGAAAGTTGTTTGCGTAGCGTAGCGTGTTGTGTAGACTTCTCGAATATACAGTATTAATCGGTATACCTTCTCCTTTGCCTAATAGGTGTGTAAACGTAGAATAAGTATGATATCATTATACCTATTTAAATATTATGTAGCACACTGTTACAAAAATGTAGGGACTAATGCTGCACATGTTGAAGTCTAGGACTGATAGTTAGATTGCATTTAGAGTATTTTGGTGCCGTTATTTTCATGGCAAAAAATCCACAATATTGACATGATGAAAGAATGTAACATTTTAAATTATTCTCTTAACAAAAATAATGAAAAATGATTTTTTTTCTTTTGCCAAACTTACAAACTTTGCTAAAATGTTTTAGGGAAGTTTTTAATTTTTAGCTGAATGAAAAACCTATCCCATTAGCAACATTGAATGTAAAACATCAAAAACCATATTCGGTGTATCCCCCTAGAGCTAAGGAATGATCTGTGCCAAAATGTCCGACCATACTTATTTTTTTTACAATAAGTAGGGTTAATTCAATTCTCCAGAACTATTTTCTTTTACATGTTTACCGAAATAGTTGTTTTTAAAAATATTATTGTATTCACATGTGCAGTTTATTAAATAAACTTGTTTCTCTTTAAACGCGTGAACTGTTTCTGAAGGAATTGTAAAACACTAATGCATGAAAAACTTTTTGCTAAAAGAAATAAAATAATTTAAAAGGTTTGCAATTGTTTTTATTACACCCTTATTATTACAGTTTTCAAACATATTTTAATTAAAACAATATTACATGAAAAGGCGGAGTTCCGCTATACAGCGTGCGCTTTTTCAACAGAGGGTTTTTCGAATTTAACACCTTATGACAACTTCGTCAAGAGACATTTACAGTAAAATATGCCAACTAGACCTTTTTCTTAGACTGCTGGTTAATCTGACCCCAAACACTGTTTTTCTAGACCATAACAATACGGGAGTTTATAGATATTTAGTACATACAAGAATGTATAGACGCCAGCACGTCAAGCCACCCGAAACTGCCGAATTTTCCCATTCAACTTTGAACCTCACTTCACTTTATATTATAAAACAAAGTTCTCCGCCGTATCTGTCTGTCTGTTCGCGATAAACTCAAAAATTACTGCACCGATTTCCGATACCGATTCATGCTGTTTTCACCAATGGATATAGTGGTTCCCTGAGGAAGGTTTTAATATATAATTTTTTCAAGTTTTTGTATACATTGGCTAAAACATAATGATATTTGTTGGAGGTGTCGGAAAAAAATAAGCCGTCTGGGAGCTTTCAACGAAAACGCTGCCTGAACCCTTTGAGATATAACAAAATGATGTATATTGGAATCCCTGGAATAGGTTCCCATGGGTTGCGGGAACGGGTTCAAAATTTCATGATTACTTTTGGTCGTGGATAACTGACATTATCGCGGGCATCAGCTAGTTAGCGATAAAGTTTAAAATCTATTAAAGAACTTTGTCAGATTGTAATAGCTAGATGCTGGCGTCTGTACTTGCGAGCTTAAAACTACCTCTTAAAATATTAAATATTGAAACATGACAAGTCTATTTTTGCTTTTTTATAAATCCTTATCTTCTCTTCCTGCCGCCCGCCTTTTTACCAGGATTCCTCTCTCCTTTGCCAGCTTTAGGTTTCTTAGCCGTGAAATTGGTGGGGTTGTTGCCCTTCGTCTTGGTTTTAAAGTTACGCTTGCCTTTGGCAGGCTTCGTGTTCTTCTTTTCTTCTGAACGGCTGTAAAGAAAAAGTTAAACTTTACTGTTGCTATAAGAAAATTAAAGTTCTGTAAACGCAAAACACGTGCTTTCGACGATGTAATTTTTTTGTATGTAGGGGTATCCTCCGGAACTAATGATCCAATTCTTTCACTATAAATCACTACATATTATAAAAAAAACTCCTCCACCGCGTCTGTCTGTCTGTCTGTTCGCGATAAAATCAAAAACGACTGCACCGATTTTTATGCTATTTCACCAATGGATAGAGTGGTTCTTGAGGAAGGTTTTAGTATATAATTTGTCAAGTTTTTGTTGCGGGAACGGGATCATAATTTTATGATTACTTTTGCCGATAACCGACATCAATGCGAGCGAAGCCGCGGGCATCAGCTAGTTAAGTATATTACATCATGCATACTAGCCGAGCTATCACACTTGCAGGCGAAGTTGCCAATTTCATTGATACTTGACAGATTTTAATGACAAAAGGTAAACGCCGGGACTAGCTAAGAGAGCGTTAGGTTGCGTTACACCGAGCTACCCAATTATGTTGTCCAAGTGGTGCAATAAACATGTTCGACTCATGATTTGCACAGCCAGGTGGCAAAATCGGAATATTGTAGATGGACGGAAAAAAGAGGAGCTTGTGGCTAAATAATAACAGCCGTTCGATCTTTAAGTTAAACCTTGCTTGCCTAAGCTGGTCTGTGGATGGGTGACCACCAATGACATACCGAATTTCTTCCGTGCCTCTGAAAGCACCGCTATTGCCAGCTGTCAGTTTTAGATCTTTGACAGTCATTACATGTAGTCAGTGGCCCAAAGGCGGAAAAAGGAGGCAGTCGCTCCATGTAAAATAGTGGTACTCAGCTGCATCCGGTTACATTGGAAGCCGCACCCAACATTGTTGGCAGAAGACTTGGCAAATGATGACGGACCAAAAAAAAGTCTAAGGTCGAAATGTGCTGAGACAACCCATCATGATTCAACGAGTGTAGAAGTGATTGCTTCCGAGTCGGCTTTTGTTCAACTAATATTACCAAACCCATCCCAAACAACCATCAAATAGGGCGCAAATGGTACATCACCATGTTGACATGTTAAACCAAAGAAAATAGTCATGTTCTGTTAATGTGATAATCGAAGAACCTTGACGTTAAACTTTACAGGCCAGCCATTTCGCTTGTCTGCGACATAATGACATAACTCTAAAAGTAAGAAATACAGGACACCGTATTTTTAAAAAAGACTAAAAATATTTTCATTAAATTGCCAATATTTTTATGCATAGAAATCTTTTATCAAAATATGAAAGGTTTATTTCACGTATTTCGTTACTTAACTTAGTACTAACAAGTACTTTCGTTAATATTCTATTCAACTATGAATAACAATTTTGAGTTAAGTCATCCTTGTCGCAAAGGAGCGATTTCATATATTTTTATTAATAACTTTTTAATACTAATGTTGAAATTTTACTTACATCTGATCAATAGATTTTATATGATTTGCTTGAAAAATCACATGCTTCTTTTAACTTCATGTCAAATCCGTCACTGTTCTACGATTACGACGTTAAGATGTTGAGGATAACAATGGATAGCCTAAACTCAGTTGAACAGAGAAAAGGTCCCACTGCCTAAATATTTATTAAAATATTAAACAATACTCACTTCACTTGCTCATCATGTATTTGCTTGGCTACAGCCTTATCCATATCAATCTTGGGCCTTTTGTTCAGGATGTTATCAAGCATATTCAAATTGTTTTCTCTCTCCTGTGCCGGTGTCGGTATAGGCATTTTGCGTTTCCTTTCTTTGCCTGGGATGAGCTCATGAATGCCTTTGCCTCTAGCCTCCTTCTCTTTAGGCAGTTTGTCTTGGAACTTGCCAAGTGATGCTGTTGAGGCCTTGGCTATGGTTGCTGCTGTATCTAACTACAAGTACAAAAATGATGTTTAGGACTTGAATATGCATGGTGCATGAAAATGTATTAGGGAAGACATACACGCGCACAAGACAAAGAAATGCGCATTCATAAATAGTCTAAGGTAAGAGGGTCCTGGTCATCCTTACTCTTTTAAATAAACATTAACTTATTATAGGTCTGAAATAGTAAGTAAAGGTCACAGCAATTTTTCAATAATAATTTGCAATTACTTGGAGGAGCTTGTGGCTAAGTAATAACATCCACTTGGGTTGATCTTTCGGTTAGACTAGAAGCCAACCCCATCATAGTTGGAAAAAAGGCTAGGCAGATGATGATGAATTTGCAATTAAAAATAAATAGAATTCGCAGTTATACAACTATGAGATCTAAACTGTTTTTCCCATTCACTGCCTAGTACTTCGCGAACTTCGTTCGCATGCCCACATCCTGTATCAGAGTCTTCGTTATAATAAAATATAGTTGACTTGAAATCATGCCCAGCACTCGACTAACAAGTCCATAGCTACGGTTACGGGTTGTGCGAACGAACAAATTATTGTTTGACTTACTTACTTTACTTTATTACTTTATAAATTATAAGTTTCTTAAATTAAAACAAAGCACACAATTAGACCTCTGGGGTCTGTCTTAGCATGCCATAACCTGATATTTGATCAACGCGCTATTAACAGTTAAGTATGTTGTATTGTAATCGAGTTGATGTAATATTCTTTCAGCTTACGCTTTATGTTTTTACTGTTCATTGAGTCTCTAATGTCTACAGGTATATGGTTAAGTAAATTAGGTATTGTGAAAGAAGCGGTACTCATATGCTGGATTGCTGGGTGCTGGGCACCAAATGGGTAAAGACAATTTTTCTTCTTACCTGTGTAGCTGAAGCCTTATCAGACGTGACAGGTAAACCAACTCTGGGTATCTTGACCTTCTTGGCCCGGGCAATATTCTTCAGCCGCTGCAGCTCATTCTTGGCAACTTTCTCTGACTTCTCACTGGCTTTCTTCTCAAACATGTCAGTCATGGGATCCAAGTTCTGTGGAACCTCTATCAACCAGTTCTTCTCTTTTTCTGCTGCTGCTTTCTTGAAACTAGAATTTATAAGGAATGTTAATAAATTGAAGGTATACAAATGTTCTTGGCATATCAACATTATGAAAAACATATATTGAGTAGCAGGTCAGAGTAACTCCTTACTATGGTACTAGTAATTTATGTGTGCACATTGGCCTGTACACATCAATAATATAACATATTGTTTTTTTTTAAAACATCATCTTTGAATTACAATTGTTTCTGAGCTAAGAATTTGGCGCTTTCGGTACCATCCATCAGTTTCTGTAGTGATCAACAACAGGACACGCAGGACACAATATTAAGTGGCCCATCCTTTGTGGAACAAACAATTATTTTATGACAGGGGATGTTTTATATTATAAATAAACTAAACTTACCCATATAAAGGCACCCATTTCTGCAATTGTTCATCCCATTCCAATTTATCCTTCTTCTTCTTTGTGATACCTTTAGCTTTAGCAAACTCTTGCCATTTGGTGAGAGCCTTCGGCTTGGGACAGGGCTTGGCCCTTGGGATCACTGTTTTGGGTTCCGGTAGCTTTACAACAATAGCTTCGTCAAGCCGCTCTGTGGGAAGCTCCCATATTTTATTGAGCAGTAACTGTGTGTTGTCACGGGTTAAAGACGTTAAATATTCGTCTTTGTTGGCCCTAGAAAATAACATGTGTGGTTGAATTATTTTTAATTACGCAGTTAATTTTGGTCGAATGTTATCATTTTGTCATTGATGACAGGATTTGTCATCGTATGAATTAACTTCATTTCTAATTACAACGGAAATAGTATAGAATTTAAAGTAAAAAATAAACTCACTGTAATAATTTTGTGTCCAAGTCATTTGTGTCCGATGCTAGTAAAGTGCCAATATCAAGATCTACATCTAAATGCTTTTCTACCGTGATAGATTTATACTTCTCGGATTTCTTCTGTTCTTTTTCTAATATTTCATTAACGATATCCATATTTATTAAATTTTACAAATTAACACATTCCTTTACAGACAAGAACAACCTCAAACTTATTTTGACGTTTTGATTTCGTTCATTGGTGCAATCCAGCGAATCCACGTGCAAAAAAGGTTGTCTTCGTAAACGCATGATATTTTTCATTAACTAGATAAGAATGTCTATTTGTTTAATATTTTACCGATTTAATTAAAATATCTCAAGAACAATAATATTCTTATAGCTAATTTCTTTTTTTTGACCCTCTGACCCGAATTCATGTGTATCTCTATCTTCACAAATACCAACCAATTTGGTCAATCCCATGGAACTAGTAAGTAACAAATTGGTCAACCCATATTGGTTCCGTGGGTCAACCTGTTATTGTCTTGGTCAAATAGTGTGGAATGAATGGAGGAGAACTATTATTACTACTGGAGTTGATGGGTTAAAAAGAGATAAGAGGGGTGGAAATCGTTTACACAGACAGCGTGGAATATTATTAATTAATGGACTGTGACAGCAGTTTTGGTTCGGTTCAGTACGTAATAGTTCCATGGCTTAGCTCTTTGTGACAGCTGAAAGTCAGTGCTGTCAGTCTTTGTGTTTTGGTGGTTTTGTGTAAGATAGATGATTTTTCGTTATTTTGTTGCCGTAGCCCGTAATCGTAAATAAATATAATTTATTAGTTTAAATTTCGAAGAGAAACTTGGTGTCATGACTGGTGATTCAGAGAAAACATATTGTTTCAAAAATGAAAATAAATTCGTCGTCAAAAGTGGATGTAAAAAACGCATGTGGAGATCTCTGAAACAAATATTAACAGCTGAAAGAGCACTCCCATGGCACAACGAAGCTGTGTTATGTAAGAATTAATTCCATTACTTGAGATTTCAATAAAAGATTGCAATCTTTATTTTTCGATAACCTCATATTTATTTTTATTCAGATTACTCTATCAACGCTCCGCCAACTTTTAAGCCAACCAAGAAGTATTCAGATATATCTGGGCTCCCCGCTCCTTACATAGACCGTCACTCCAAGCTATTTTACAGCAATTCAGAAGAGTTTGCAACCGTTAGAAGTTTACCAATGGACATCACTGCAGGTTACCTACAATTGAGAGGGGCTAACACAATAGTAGGATGAAAGATTAATGGTCCAGGCAAAAATATAGTTGTTGTAGTAATCTACATGATTTGTAACCTCGGTTACGACTTCTACACTTGGACGGTGTATTTTGACTTGTACCTAGCTACTTTCTGAATTTATGACTTTTACCTTTATGCGACTGAACTATCCTTGCTCGTATTTTACTGGTATCTATGTTACTCATTTGTGAAAAGTATCTGGATTGTCTCGGTACATATTAGTTAGTCAAATACTTTTTTTTTTACAAAGACAGTCATTTTTTTTTGTTAAATAAAAGTAACATGGTTCAGGACATATCCGCTGCTGGATGCTTTGGTAGGTGTTCCACAAAGTATAGCTATCTATCTCTTTATTTCATAATTACGTTGCATTGTACTATTGCAAGAGGTGGAAAATAGAATTTAATGGGGGCTATCGTTTTTAAGTTCACCAGATGGCGCCACTGTCGAGTAAGGTACAGACGCCAACACATCAAGCTACCCGAAACTGCCAAGACTCAATCAACCTTGAACCAAATGCTTCAATGATAAAGTTGAAAATCTATTTAAGAACGACAGATTGTAGTAGCTTGATATGCTGGCGTCTGTACCTATGTATATAATTTCTATTGCCTTACATATTGTTCAAATAGTAGAAAAGAATGTGGAAATAAATAGATATAATAAACAACCAATAATTTTATACTATTTATTTTTTTATTTTATGACTGCAGTAAACCCAAGTTATGCTGAACATTACTTTCCCAGAAAAATGTAGCTACATATTTTATTGCGCATGGTAATTATGAGGCAGATAAATACGAAAATCTTTATTTCGGTAGTCACAAATCCAAATTCGGAATAAAGTATTTCGGAATATTTGGGTGTTCCTAGCCAAGAAGAAAACCCAAGTGCTCCTATATCATCAAAATAGTAGGGGCACAGCATTCATTCCCAACGGTTTACACCATGAAAGACCACATGGCTTGGAGACACGACGATTGTATACACAGATTGTATGAGCAGTAGAGCAAACGAAGAAGGAGGGTTTACATTTCAGAACGTTAGAACATCACTATTCCTGAACTTACAAAATTTTGACAGACCAAAATTTTCATTTTGATAAGCTGTCAAAGTGTCAATGTCAAGTTATTGTCAGTGTCAAATCAAAAGGCCAACGTGCATTGCATGCCTCTTCGGAACTTATTTTACAATTTTAATTAGATTATTGTGATAAATCAAGTGTTTTATTGCAAAGAATGTCTTCGTCATTCTTCTTAAAAGGAAAATCCAGGCAAGTTCAAAAAAGAAAAGGTGAGAAAGTAAAGAAAAAGAATCTCAAAAAACCGAACGCGCCTAACCTAGAAAATGGTGATGATTCTTCGGATAGTGAACTAGATTTACGAAAGTTTTCTGACGCAGAGGAGTCGGAAAGTGATCATGAAACGGCTGAGCAAAAGAAGTTACGTCTCGCTAAGAAATATCTAGATGAAATCGAGAAAGAGGAGGCGAAGCGAGCAGAGCTCAAAGAAGTCGATGATGCTGTTGAAAATCGATTGAAGAAAGACTATTTGGAACAGAAAGGTAAATTAAAGATTGAAGTCGCTGAAAAATATGTAGTACCAAATGAAACAGACCTCAGACTTATTCGTGCTAAGGAACACCGTCTTACAGTAACATGTGTGTGTATCAGTAGTGATAATAACTTTGCGTTTACTGGCAGCAAATGTGGATCCATAATCAAATGGGGCATCAAAGAAAAAAGAAAACTTGGTACTCTAACTTATAAAACTCATTCCAATTATATAAAAGGTGATGTGAAATCTCTTGCTATATCTACAGATGTCAAATATTTAGTTTCATCTGACGACTCACCAAATATTGTAGTGTGGGATCCAGACACACTTAAGCACATACACACATTCAAAGGCCATAAAGATGTAGTAACAGGGCTTGTTTTCAGAAAGAATACACATGATTTATACTCAGCCAGTAAAGACAGATCAGTGAAAATATGGTCATTAGATGAGATGGCCTATGTTGAAACTTTATTTGGACACCAGTCACCTATCACAGCTATTGATGCTTTAACAAGAGAAAGAGCACTAACAGCTGGAGGTAGAGACACTACAGTCAGAATATGGAAAATAGCAGAAGAATCGCAATTGATATACAATGGACCAGTGGGGAGTCTGGATGAAATCAAGCTTTTAGATGAGGAACATTTTGTGTCCGGCAGTGACAATGGATCATTATGTGTATGGAGTGTGCTAAAAAAGAAGCCTCTTTGTGAAGTACCAGAAGCTCATGGCTCCGAGAACGCAGTACCAAGGTGGATAACTAGTCTGGCAACTTTATTGAACTCTGACGTCTTTGCGTCGGGTTCCTATGATCTTAGTATTAGGCTATGGAGAGTCTGTGACCAATATAGGAAAGTCTTACCTATGTTTAGTGTACAAGTGTGTGGTTTTGTAAACTCTATGCAGTTTACGAGTGATGGTAAACAGTTGTATGTGGCTGTAGGCCAAGAACATAAGGCTGGCAGATGGTTCAAGTTGGGAGGTGCCAAAAATGGACTTTTAGTTGTTAATTTTACTATTAAGGCGTAATATATTGTAATAAACAATTTTATTCTTATAGAGTTGTTTTATTCATGTTGTTCCTATCCTATAGAGCAGCTACACTCATGCCAAGTGCAACAGGCTAATTTATGTTAAATTAGGAACCTACATGTGGGCAAAAATAAGGTTTTCGCAAAAAATGCAATCCCTTGCTCTATTAAGGTGCTCTCATAAAGCGCAGCCCTAATTCAATATTAAAATCCCTTTCAAAGATTTTTCTCGATTCAGCCCGTACTTTATGCTAACTCACTTTAAGTAGTCTGGATTGAGAACCCTGAAGGCGGCCAACCGTCCCGCATTCTGCGGGACCGTCCCGTAATGACAGTTGTAATCCAGCATTGCAATATTTAATAAAATTGTCCCGCAGTTCGACTCTTCCGTCCCGCATGTCGGTAAAATAACTAATTTTTACATATTTAGAGCGCGCGTTGTCAAGCGGCGGGCGTTGTCAGCCCGCCGAATACGATTTTAAATCTATAAAGGGTGTAAACAGACTCTTAACGAAGCCGAAAGGCACTTGTTCTCTCCGTCATTGCGATCATTTTTTTGTTCTAGACCATACCTGGGACCTTCTAGTTATGGAGATATTGGGAGTCAAAGTTCCAACTTTTACACAAGTTTTTTTTTAAATACATGTTTTTAATGTAAGATTTTTACTTTAAACACCTTCATGACCTCCTTACTATTCAATTCATCCATCAGGACAATGTTTTGAGTGCGTTACATTGAGTCCTACTGTAAAACGTGATTTTTCAGCCCTAAAAAAAAGTGGTTCCCCAGCACTAATTTATAAAAAAAAAAAAAAAAATTGACTTATTGTTAAAATAGCTACGTTGTTTCTTTGAAAGTTTCTTATGGTGGTATTCCACTTTTCCAATATCTTGGTCCAACATGACAGATGCACAATAGAATCCCATTCAATACAATTTTTTTTGATCAAATGTGCAAACGCCAGCAGGTCAAACTACCTGAAATTGACAGATTTTCCCAATCAACCTTGAATCTAATGATTCAGCAATAAAGTCGAAAATCCACTATGAGGAAATCTGACAGATTGCAGTAGATTTTTGATGTGCTGGCGTCTGCGTTCCTGCCTTTTTTTCGGCCATTCTCCCTTGTCAATCATCACGCTAATTTACCTACTCTCTTTTCCATAATATAATTCCTCACACAATCCATATCTTTTCTTTATTTCTCCTACTCGATCTCTCAACATATAAATTCACCACTCTTTCAGTTACATGCGATACGTGCCTCCGCGTCATATGCCCATGACAAGACAGTCAATTCCCTTCCAACTTTTCTGTAACTGGTACAACTTTCGAACTTCCTCTAATATAAGTACTCCTTAATTTATCCATTCTCCTCACACTACACGTTCACCTCAACATTCTCTTGTCCCGGTCTACTATATCCCCTTGGACAAGAGACCCGAGCTACCGCAAATCGGTATTTGCGTTTCGGTAAGGGTTATAGGCATAGGATTGGGACTGGCTGGAGACCGCCAAAATCACAAAACAAGTATTCCGTTTTGGTTCTACTAGATTTCAACCCGCCAACATTCTCCAATCTTTGTCACCACACTTCCAATCTGCTCTGGACCTCTAGGCTACTCTTAGCAACAAACAATCAAATACACCAGGGAGAGCCTCTTCCCAGTCCCGGATCTACGATTTTTTCCAACCTGGGCAGTAACTTGATGGTGGCGCCCCTCCAACGTTTGAGATAAATTACTTAAAAAAACTCAAAAGCATATAATGGTTGGCATTTTTCGAATGAATTTATAATTAAAATAGAGAAATAAATGAAATTAGTTTATTTTTTTAATAGCTAATGACGTCAATTTCAGTAAAAAGACGTCCAATTATTGACACGACAAATCTTAAATCGGCATCTTGGGTCCATTAGTTCACACTTCACTTGTGCTGTGGGCCAGTGTGGCGCCTTTTCTTTTTACAACGCAACGGTGAGCCAACCAGGTTTTTGCACTAATTAAGCACTTTGTGGAGTAACTTTTTTTATTTTCAATCATACTATATTATGATTTTGGCGCCCCCAGATACTGCCGTCCGGTGCGGGTGCCCCGATTTGCCCCCCATAGATCCGGGGCTGCTTCTTCCTAAATGCCCGACGTAAGAGCGTTCATTATCACTAGGAAGAAATAGGCCTTAGAGCCGACCCTAGATGCAAGCAAACTGCCATATTCAAGCGTCGCGGCAGACCTCGCACACAGCGGGACGTTTGTATCGGAACCGGAAGGACTGAAACTCATGTACTCACTAAGAAGATGCGAAGCCTTAAGGTGGAGATTGACTTGTACCGTTTGTTTGTAATGTATCATTCGAGGCCATCTTTTGTTAAAATACGGCGACACAGACTGACTTGTAACGTGTGTTTGTAATGTATCATTCAAATTCTTGGCTCGTGAGCTCCATCCATAAGGGTCAACTCACACCGAAAGCGCGGGGAAGGGCAGCGAAGCGCAGCGACCCGCTCGGTAGAGAAGGCGCGGGACACCGCGCGCCTTCTCGAGCCCGCCTGCGATGAATTCACGGGTCGCTCTCCTATGCGCAGTTCACTTTCAACAAAACTCGAGGAAACTTGTGTTTAAGCAGTGAAAATGGGTATAATAAGCTTTTCTTCATCCATTTCCATCACTTCTGTATTCGTTGCACTGCAAGGAATGAACGCGAATGCTCGCGCGCAACAGACGCGCGTGAGGGCCGGGATATTGTCAGCGGCCGCTCGCGACTGGTCGAGCATTCTCGGGACTTCCCGCGACTTCTCGCGCAGTCGCACGGCTCCGTTTATGGAATTCCCGCGGCGCCGCGCGACTCGTTTGCATTTCTCATGCGGTAATAAGTATTATAGTAATGAAAATAAAGTTAAAATTCATGACACTGAAACTGCGCTCCGCTTCGCTGCTTTCGGTGTGAGTTGACCTTAACACTCAAAGGGATTCGCGAAAAAAGTCGCGTGGAGCACGCGGTGCTCGCCGCGAATGATATATTACAAACTAACGTTACAAGTCAGTATTTGGTTTCTGTTACACGAACGCGATACATTACACAAAAATGTTACAAGTCAATCTCTACCTTTAGAGCGGACCCTAGACGCAAGCAAACTGCCACATTCAAGCGTCGCGGCAGACTCCGCACACGCGGGACGTTTGTATCGGAAAGACTGGAAACTCATGTACAGACGCCAGCAGGTCAAGCTACCCGAAACTGTCAGATTTTCCCAATCAAACTTGAACCCAATATTTCAGCAATGAAGTTGAAAATCTATTAAAGATATCTGACAGATTGTTGTAGCTTGATGTGCTGGCGTCTGTACAAGAGCCTCTTTATTTACCAGTACCAAGGACAGTCATGTAATTTGTATATTTGTAGGGAAGGATTGTGAAATAAAAACCATAATATATTCTTAATTTATTTATTTCCGACAAAACCTACTTAAATCCAGTGCCAGGTGTCTTCATCTGTGACGATCTTCATCAATCTTCAAGTTATTAGATACAATCAACCATTCCTTTAAAATGAAACGAGTGATCCTAGTGCTAAATAAAATAAAAAAATATTAAGCCGCATCATGTACTTAGATCGTTCGTTAATCGGAGAGGCAGGGAGGGCGTTCCATTTTACCGATAAACCTAGCCGAATCTGCAAATCAGCACAGGAAACTGCCACAGCAAACAGGCCAGCGTGCAGCACCGGCCTGCCAAACAAACGAGTATATTAGTTCGCAGTCTGCTGGTCTGCCGGCCGCCACCTACTACTCGCGCTTACGTTGTACTTGGTGGTTGTTTACGACTTACTACGTCGACACCACTGATAAGGAGATTATAACGAACGATGTTTTGAGACGGCACTACAAATTGTGGATTGTGAAATTAAGTTAAGTGATGTGCACGATGTCTCGTCCTACGTGCCGGGTTTTAAAATTACTGCCACAACACCTTGGTGTTGCGTGAAAGACGTCAAGTTTACCTACTTTATGCGTATCTCGGTTTGTCAATAAATATAAAAGTTTACTCATAACTTATGTACGGCAACAACAGCAATTCAGCAGTTGTCAGCAAACAGCAAACCCCCCCTCCCCGCATACAGCCTCGCTCCCCGCGTACTCCACGCCCTGAGCATACCAACATATCCATTAATATTACAGAATCGGTAGTTATATTTATAATATTTGCAACAAATGCTGTACTTAAAGTAAAAGTCGTAAGTAATAGGCCGCATGCTCTACTATTGTTGGTTATAATCATGTCTCTAATTAAGCCATCTTTACCTTTTAATCACTAAAACAGGCTACAATGATGCAATTTTGATGGTAAAGCAAGCTTACACATAGTTTTGAATGATGTCAATTCACAAAATAAGTCTTGGTGGTTAAAAGGTTCAGGTAAAAGCAAAGGCCTACTACTTAAGATAGTATTGACAATGTTAAAAATAATACATCAAAGTATATTAATTTAAAAGAAACTAAAGAGTCCAGGCATCACATTCTTACGAGTTATTTACCAAGGATCATGAATGATGATGTCCCACATTAATGCCCAATTTAGCCCATTAATCACTTGTGGTGTAGGTACATGATCTTCCAGTTATTTTGTTATATTAAACCTGAAATAATATCTTAGACCACAACGGTCTTACACACCTAATGCTGATTAATTACATACATTTAATCTAGTACAATATGAACATGAAGACTCAAATACAAGTGACTGAATAGTCTGTTGAAGAAATCCCTAAACTAAGTAAAAAAACGATACAACTAACGAAACTAAAAGTATTTCAACAAATGAAATAAACTCAATTTAGTTTATTGTATTCAGTAATTGATATTATAAGATATGTTGAGAATTTCATGAAAGTTCTATATAAACAAAAAATAAAGTATGAAAATCTCTAGAGATACAATTCTTACATTATGCAGTTAGCCTATGTTAAAATTAGGGGAACTTAAATTATAATTTGTTACGTTGCGTGTTTTGCCACTATGTTCATCATAGTTAGGTCTGTGGATGGCTTATGAGTAACTGATGAGTTTTAGTACCTTGGCTGAAGGCTGCTCAGAGAGACATTGTAGTACAGCACTTCAGCTCACAGCTGGTACTCTCAACCTGCATGAGGAAAACACACTTAATTAGTTGATTACCCTATAAAAATAGTTGGAGGAGAACACAAACAAACACTTCCATATTCCAGTTGTTTTAGCTAGCACCGTTTGTTCTTTTAATTTAAAAAGGATTATTTGCATAATTTTTAGTACAAGGACTTGATGCTGTAATTAACTAAACTTAATACAATAAATTAGTTGTAAGAGTTATTTTTCACAATAAGGATATAGAGAAGACAAGCTAAGTAAAAGTAAATTTTTTAGTTTGTTATTTGCATTCTTACAAACATAGGAAAACAAACTTCTTCTTCAACTTCTTCATATAAACATTCTTATTAACTTTATCACTTGAACTGACATAGGTTTCCATAATTATATGCATGAGGTCTTATTTGTTGATGCTGACTATAATTTTTTTATTATTATTATTTTTTACAATTAATATAAATTACAATGTACTTAATCAATAATAAAATGGTGCAGGTTAAAATTAAATATTTGCACACCATATGTATATATGTGTATGATCATACATTGTAAACCTACATTCTGGCAAATAAATGGATTTGATTTGATTTAGGTTTCCCTAGTGGTTTAGTATACGTCGAATTCCTAAAGAATTAAGTATCTGTAGGTGTACTTACTCAGCACTTCAATGCCTGGAGCGTGATCGTGAGCGAGAACGGCTGCGGGTGCGACCCCGGGAGCTCTTGGAGTCGGAGCGGCTGCGGGAGCGCGAACGGCTACGGCTGTACGAACGCGACCGCCTGCGCGAACGAGACCTGGATCGACGACGTGAACGAGACCGTGAACGCGAGTTGCTAAAAGAATAACCATCACACAACACATATGAATACATCCTCTGCTCAAGCCAGTGACGCAAGCGCCCCTTCCTGATGTGTTAAACGCAACTGGAGACTTTGGAGCTACACAATTGTGACATGTACCACCTCTGTCTGTGCGAGCTGAACAGTACAAAATAATGGTATGTTAATTTTAGTTTACTAGCTGACCACAACATAGGAAATACACAAAAAAGTTATATAGATAAAAAAACAACTAAGATTGTAACTTTGGTCTCGAAACCATATTTAAAGGAGATGGCTAAAAGGTCATACACAAAAAACCCAGAATCGCCAGCAATGAAATGTATAAAAATGGGTTCACTATAGTAAACAACGCACTCTACTCTATACGAACGCAGTAGGTGGTGCTGTTAAATCTTTCAGACCAAGACAATGTCAAGGTTTTCATTTTGTATTTTAATGTGTGGTAGTTCTTGTTAATTATATTTATGTTTTCATTTTTGCTAGGGATTTGGCTTAACCGGCTATCCTCAGTTTTGAGATTGATGACAATGTTTTACTTATTATATTACATAATTATATCCTTTTTTTCATAGAATATTATATAATTCACCATAATAACATTTTTGACTGCCTCATTGGTCGAGTGGTTGCAAGCGTGACTGCCAAACATGAGGTCTTGGGTTCAACCCCAGGTTGGGGTTGCTATTGGGTTTTTCTATCAGGAATTACTCAATAGTTGCCATGGAGTCTGGATTTGTGCCCGGTTGATGGCAATAAGCTCGCTCCCTATTACATGGGACTTGTAACAGCTGGCGAAATGTGGGTACACCTCTACCTAACCCTACAGGGATTACAGGCGTGATGTTATAAATAACAACATTTTTATATATAACGACCCTTAACTGATCACGGCTACAGTAGATTTTTCAAAATCTCAAAAATATTTGTTTGTTTCATTGATCAAAAAATATCTAAAACCACATCGTTTTAGAAGTAAATTGTTATTTTTAAGTAGGTTTATTTATTATGCCTATATAAACAGCACATATGAAATTTCTGGCGATTCTGGGTTTTTGTTTAGCAATGTCCTTTGGAATTCAGATATAAATATAAATCATGACCAAACAAGGTGGTTTTCTAGAGATTCAAATCTTCTTTTCTATCAAACATTGATTATTTACTTCACATGTTTTGGAGCAGTTGTTTAAAGTGAGATAATTTCTGTCAGTATAGGATCTTGATACAAAATAAAGAGAAACTTTATGAGTGGTCAGCTAGTGCAGCGGAATGCGTCCCGACGAAAGAAGACAATGCATCTATGTTACCTGCGGCGGCGGTCGTAGCGGCTTCTGTACGGAGACGAGGGGCGTCCGTAGCGCGCCATCTGCACTCGGAGCTCCCTACCGTCCAGCATCCGACCGTCCAGCGAGTCCAGAGCCTCCTCCGCATCACGGCGATCGTAGAACCTAGAATTGCGTAATAACGAATGTTTTTTTTTATCATAATGTATTGGGGGTTATCTCTTGAATGATTTGAAATGCATCATTGAAGTATCAAGATGGATGCGCTTCAAATTCGAGAGTATAAAGATTCACGGGGAGAGAAGGGCATGTTTCGAATGAGACTAAGAAATATTGCCGTCTGCAGGCAGGGCAGGTATTATTTTACCGGTATACGGCATATGACGTCACTGAAGCAGATAGGTAGATAGTAGGAAAATAAATTACCTGACGAAGGCGAATCCTCTGCTTTCTCTGGTGTACCGGTCTCTGGGTATATAAATATCGCCTACTTCACCACATCTTTCGAATACACGACGCAAATCTTCAGGCGTTGTGCGGTATGTTAGATTGTCCACTTTCAACGACACCATGCCGTCGATCCGCGGCGGCGGCCTTCCGTAACTCATCTTGTATTATATTTCCAACAACTACACTGTATGAAATGGATATCTATCTGTTTCACCGTTTGGTCACAACAATTAAATTAAAATGGCGTGATGGCGTCACAAAAGCAGGCGGGTCGTATGCGACCACAGCGTGCAAGCGTAAAATTAAATATGGCTACCCGGATGACGAAAGAATTTTAACCAGAGTTCAAGAGCGGATGTAGTTTCAATGTTGTCATACAGAAAAAAAAGAAACTTAGTTATGGTATATAAAATAATATTTATTTATTTAGTACATGGAGGACAGCTAATAAAAATAAACAAAAAAGGAAACCATATTCTCCAGAAAGGTAAATATGCTCTTATTTACGTATTTTGTTGACTCTGGTGATTATCTCAATAAGGTGGAAGCAAGTAAATAATGAACACAGAGTACTTTTATATATAGATAATGAACAGTTAATTTTTTTTTTTATTGTAAGTCCATTGTTGTTGCGCGGTTGCTATGGAGTTATAATATTATTTGATGTCAAAAAATCCATTGTTAAGCTAAATTTAACAAATTATTCGTTTTGAATTTTATCTAAACTTTGTAGTGTTAACCACCACTTTCATAAAAATGCTTGAGATCAAACAGGTTAGAAATAAAACTCTTCTTCCTGATTTAAGGAAAGAGGGCGAACTTAGCAAAGATATTATCCTTGCAACTCAAAATAAACATGTGGGCTCACCTGGGTATAGGTTGTACTCGCATCATACACTTGCAAGTGTAAGGCGGCTAAGTTTTTATCACCCTTTCAAGTAAGTAAACGTAATAATTGAGGTGAAAAGTTGTACTTCCATAATATCAATATTTTCCGGTAGGGCGGCGTTACTGGAGTTTGATCGTATTTGAAGTTGTGGATGAATCGTTGAAACGATGAACGACAAAAAAATGTCGCTCAGTGAGACTTACGTCGAGCGTGGCTAAGAAATGAAACCGATAAAAGACAACGTAATCTAAGCGGTTTCTTATAATCCTAAATAGCCCAGGTGCAACCCATCTGCAAGGGCTTCGCCTGCTTTTGGGCCATTAGGAGAGGGGTGTTGGTTGGGACGGAGGAGTGTCAATTTAGCGTGTATGATTCTTGGATTTTGGGGGGGTCACGACCCCTGTGCCCCCGCGGCTGAATGTATTAGTTTGTAGCGGTAGTATGTATGACGCCCATGACTATCTACTTATCTTAGAGCATACTGTAGCTTATTTCTCTTTGCCTGTCTAGTCTACCTACTTTACAACCGGCCTCACCAACCGATTCATAAAAAGTCTATAGTGGGGTTAACTTGTATTCCCTTATTTGGTTCATAATTTTAGGGTACCAAAGGATAGTCTGGATTTAATCCTAGCTACGACCTACAATCAAAGTACAGAGACGTTTGCGGATAACGAGGATCTACACCTACAAGCTGAAACTATTGGTTGTCAAACCTGGCGGAGACTTCGGAACTCCTTTGACAAAGAACCACCTATCTATGTACCCTTGGTAAGTTCCATATCTCTAACTTTAGAATAATTGCAGAATTATTACGTTCGTCGTCAAACTATTCATAAGGGTGATAAACACTCACTGCCACGGTTAAATAGGAGTTCTATCTATCTTATATAATTTTTATTTCCTTTTTTATATAATAATATTTTTATAGTATTTTAATTTTATATAACACTAGCTGACCCGCGCAACTTCGTTTACGTCACATAATGCAATTAAATAATATTTCGACTACCCTACCTACCCTATCCTACCCTACCTACCCTACCCTACCCTACCCTACCCTACCCTACCTACCCTACCTACCCTACCTATCCAACCTACCCTACCTACCCTACCCTACCCTACCCTACCTACCCTACTTACCCTACTTACCCTACTTACCCTACTTACCCTACTTACCCTACGTACACTACCAAAACTACCTACCCTACTTACCCTACCTACCCAACCTACCCTACCTACCCTACCCTACCCTACCCTACCCTACCTACCCTACCCTACCTACCTCCCTAGTACCTAACTACCCTACCTACCTCCCTAGTACCTACCTATCTTAGCCCTACCTACCTCCCCAGTACCTACCTACCTACCCTGCCTACCTACATTCCTAGTACCTACCTATCCTACCTCCCCAGTACCTACCTACCTACGTGACGTGGGCTATCAGTTTCGCTAATTTATTTAAAAACGCTTTTATTCATATTTTTTTTCCGTGAACGCGGTTGTCGGGATAAAAAGTATCCTATGTCCGTCTCCCGGTTCTAAGCTACCTCCCCACCAATTTTCAGCCAAATCTGTTCTGCCGTTCTTGAGTTATAAGTGGTGTAACTAACACGACTTTCTTTTATATATATAGATTTACAGTATATTTGTAAGGATCGTAGCAGTTGTCGTTCTGTGGTTTCTGCCTACCCCCATGGGAAATGGCGTGAGTTTATGTTATGTTATTTATAGTTTATATTAATAACAAGTACATATTTCAGGGACATCCGATGAAACGCGGTGGAATCAAGGAACGCAAATCTCCATTCAGTGTAAAACTAATGAACTCTGGAGTCCATTCTTCTCAGACCAACCCTGGGTACAGCAGACAGCCGGCTGGTGGCGCCATTTTCTTCTATTAGTGTTACAAATCTGGGTCAGTGGGTCGTATTAGTGGCAGCTTTTTCTACGTCTTACAAGGTCTTTCTTTGTATAGTTTTGTTCAGCGAAATGTGCAGACTATTTTAAAAAATACGGTGTCCTGCTCACCCACCTACATGATTATTATTAACAGGCAACACCGCCGAAACAGTAACGTTTCGTAATCAATTTTTTAACTTGAAAATACCGTACTTGCCAACAATATAAAACGTCCATAATGTTCTGTAAACGGAAACCATAGAGTAAACTAATCTAACACGGAAACCTACAACTATTCAGAACCATAGAGGAATGAACTCTAGAGTTGGCATAGCTGGACTTACCCCTCTGCTAAGGTATAGGGGCCAACATATCAAGCTGCTACAATCTGTCAAAGGAGACCTGACAAGCTTCATACATTTTTGAACCAAAATCCAAAGTAGCCGGTCAAAGAAAAGTATACAGGATGTTTGGCAGAACGTTGAACATACGAAAATGGTGGATAGGTGGGGTCTTCTGTTACTTAATAATAATAATAGAGCCTTTTGTTCCGAATTCTCAGTCGTGTCTTGACTACATTACAGTACAGACTACATACTTTGCTACAATATGTCTCTTTGTTCGGTGTGCCTTACGGCATAGGCCTCCTCCAACATCTTCCACTGTTGTCTATCTGCCGCGACTCTTAGCCAATATGAACCTAAGGTCATTATCAGCTCGTCCTCCCATCTTCTCACTTTGCGGCCTCTACTCCTAAGCCCATCTCTTGGGTACCAGACAATCACCTGTTTACTCCATTTTTCGAGTTTACAGCGAAGCATATGGCCCGTCCATCTCCATTTCAGTCTGTCGTTACGTAGCAGGATGTCTGTAAGTTTTGTTTTCCGCCTGATATCTATATTCCTAACCTTATCTTTTAGCCTTAGTCCTAATATGCTTCGTTCCATGGCTCTCTGGCCGTTAGTAGTTTGTCCCTGTCAGTGTTGCCAGGGCCCTTGAGTCGTAAGTTACGTTTCGTTTCCTGATATGTTACATTTTTGCTGCAAAAGTTACATTATTGTTCTTTTTTTATTTTACGTGTTTTTGGGGTATGAGGTCGGAGGCAAATTAATGTCAGCAAAATAGTGGAATATGAAGGAATCTATTTTGTCTAATGGTGTATTTAATCTTATGATAAAACAGACTCCAGTCTCATTTATTCGCAGCGCCATCTTTACTGTTGTTACTATTTAGTCTAGCACCTAACTTATTATATTACTTTGAACCAAAACTACGAGGTGATATAACTGTGGTATTCGATACGTAAAGAACCCTCTTAAGGTGGTTAACGTACTTGTTCGTAAGAGGGCTCTGTTAATAAAAGGCAAAAACGCCTCAATGCAAAAAAAAAAAACAAAGACATTATCGACGATGATTTTTCATCTATTAGGTACGAAACCCAATTCACTGGACATTGGCGCGAACTCGCGAAGTAGGAAACGTGCGTGCAAGCAAAATCAAGTTTTAGAACATCCATGATACGTTTCATTTTGTCATGGCGCGTTCTATTCAGAGCCATCTGTGAGTGCGAAATACTTTTCGACGCGCCTGTTTTATGGGCGTTCGTAAACTATTTTCAATAAAAATCTAGTATTCCAAATCTCGTTGTTCTCAAAAGTTACGAAAATTGCCTTAAATATAAAAATTACTTACATGTTACGCGAGAGGGTCAAAAGTTACAGAAAATGTAAGAAATGTAACCTTCTGGCAACACTGGTCCCTGTGGTTTTTCGTCAAGGTCCAGGTTTCACAGCCATAAGTGATGCAGGGAAGAATACAGGTATTGAAAGTCTTCGTCTTGATTTTAATGCTAAGTTCTTTACTTTTCATAATTTCTTTCAGAGCCCAGAATTTCTTCCAGCCAGTGGCCATTCTCTTATCGATTTCTTTGGACATTTGATCGCTTGTTGATATTATTTGGCCCAGATACACATATTCCTTTACATATTCGAGTTTTTGTCTGTTAACAATTATGTCACTAGCTACCGAATTTGCAATATATTTGTCTTGTTCGAGTTCATTTCTAAACCCACTTCATGACTTCTACCGCTAGGGTCTGTATCATGGATTCCAGTACTCTTTGTACTCTGGATTCTCTTCCAATATAAACAGGTCATCAGCGAATCTAAGATGTTTAGTCCTAGGTGGTCCCATTCTAGTTTCCTCAACATTTGTTCTAGCACTGCTGAAAATAGCTTTGGTGAGAGTGGGTCACCTTGTCTGACTCTCTCTCTGACTTTAATTTAGTTTAGTTAAGTTAAGAAAGTGGTGAGACTACAAGAAAGCAAAAAAAAAAGTTTTTTTTTAAATATCCAGGGGCCCAGGGCCAAATAAATTAGGGCTGAGTAAGTAGCAGATGACCCCATCTATCCACCATTTCGTATGTTCAACGTTCTGCCAAACAACCTGTATACATATTATGATAGTACATGACTACTTAAACATTTTTTTTATTATAACGCCAATCCTCTAGTACTGATAACTGAGTCACTACATAAAATAAGGTTAAAATGTTTCATCTTAGTAGAAAAAAAATAAAGAATTTAAGCGTTAAGATATTAACTAGCAGTACACATAGTATCTTAATGTTTTTAAGAAAAATATACTATATGCTATGTATATAAAGGGTGTAAACAGACTGTTAAATAAAAATAAACCAAACCCGACAAATTTTCCCAATCAACTTTGAACCTAACACTTTAGCAATAAAGTTGAAATCTATTAAAGATATTTGACAGATTGTAGTTGCTTGATCGTCAGGGAAAACATTTTTTCAAGGGAGGATCACACCCTCAGTAATGAGGAGCACGACTTCTGTACGTAACTTGCCCGTATTTCTACCAGTAGTAATACCGGCAATTCCATTGCCTTTGTTATTACCGCAGTAGTAAATTGTTACATGGGAAACTAATCATTTTCCGTGAAACTACTTCTTGTCGCAAAAACACATCCATTCCTAGCTGTCAACACCGGCGATGTCACCACCTGGTGACAAATGAGAAAAATGTTTTCGTTTGTGGCCAGAACCGTAATTTGCCTGTATTGGATTCGGTCCTTATCAACTTTAGAGCTTTTTCCTCTATGTTCAGAACAAACAAATACGTAAATCACGTGGATGTCTTACAGTTAGGTTCATACAATAAATGCCGGAGCACAAGATGCGTTGGGGTGCCGCGCTGCTCAAAGTTTTCGCCGTATCGGCGGGCACACAAGCGGTACGCCGATACGGCGAAATCTTGCGGTGCGGTGCCGCAACGCATCGTGTGCTCCGGCACTAAGCATCATGAAGTTATCCGACTGCCCCAGAAGGGGCGTAATGTTATTTTTTAAATTTTATTTAATTAGTGAGTGTAGTAAATATTGGAGTTAAATAGCAACTCATTCAATGTACGTAACTAAATTAAGATAATCTTTGGTCTTTATTGGACCTGTGGTAATTTAAATTACACTTTTTCTACTGAACTTTACACAGTGTACGTTAATATTTTAATTCGTTCAAGTGTGTTAGGTAGGTATACATATGAGTTATAGAACACACTTTCTTTTTAATTTTAAAGTACAATAGGTTAGTCTGTTGTGGTTTCATAAGTTTGTTTTGTACTGTTTTGTGGTCTATTTAATAAACTCGTTAAATTCCAAAGTTTTTGATTGTATTTTAGCGATAGACTACTGCCGACCTACCTTACTATCTGTGCTTCCACAAATCAAACGTTATCTACTCGTATGTTGGTCTAGTGGTCGCAAACCACAGAGCATCATATACAGGGTGTAAACAGACTCTTCACGAAGCCGTCAACGAAGCATTATGTACGGTGGGCTGCATCAATTGGGTACCCCAGTTGGGAACGTAGGTGCTTTCAAGAGGGGTACCCACATCCTGACGCTGACTGTACATCAAACTAAGTAACTTTACGAAAAATTAGTGCTGGGAAATGACTTTTTTTTGGGCTGAAGAATCACGTTTTACAGTAGGACTCAACGTAACGCACTCAAAACATTGTGCTGCTGGATGGACCGATGGATTGAATAGTAAGGGGGGACTGTTCGAAAGAGATACCCTGCAACACAAAGGGCAAGGAAGGAACATGGATGGGTTTTAGTCAATACAAGTCTGACACTCCCTTCCGCTCTGCCCAGAACGGGAGGTCATTTGATGATTTCCTATCCAAAAAAAAGGGGGTCCTGGAGGTGTTTAAAGTAAAAATCTTACATTAAAAACATGTATTTAAAAAAAAAAAACTTGTGAAAAAGTTGGAACTTTGACCCTCAATATCCCCCCCGTAACTAGAAGTTTCCCAGGTATGATCTAGAACAAAAATAATATTGCAATGACGGGGAAAACCAGTGCCTTTCGGCTTCGTTAAGAGTCTTTTTACACCCTTAATCATACATCGCAAACGCGACTACTGACCGCGGGGTCCTTGCTTCGATGCCCGTTGACAGTGATGTTAGTTTTTTCCTGTTTAGCTGTATTTCGATTGTCAAAGTCATATTATTTAATTAGGCTGGGAACCAGCACTTTCGGACTCAAGAATACATAAGTCTGTCTCCCAAAAGGCTCGCCCTTCACCCACTTGCTAGTGTTGAGCTGCGGAGTTAACGGAGAGGTAGTGGTGGAACAAATTCAGCAGCAGCTCACCTGCTTGTAATGGTGCAAGAACTGGAAGTGTCTTTTCACTACTGGATTATATCATACATGTTAACTGACTGCGCATAAAGGCCAGCACAAACCAGAGACTGTAGAACAGAGCATTTTATCTTCACCAGACGTAACTTCATACGTAGCTAGTGGTAAAAAGATACAAATTCCAATGCTAAACATTGAAATATTTATCTTGTTAAGGCACAAGTGGTAAAGATTTGTTGCACGTTTGCACCTGCAGTGTTAGGGCTCTAACCAGGGGCAAAAAAAAAAACATAAGCTTAAGATGGTAAATTTAGATTATTTGATTGTCAAATAAGTTGCCTAAACTTCACGCACGGTAGACCAAGCGCCCCAGCATAGATCGACCAAGTGTGCTAGGAGAAGACCAAATATAAAGGGTGTAAAAAGACTCTTAACGAAGCCGCAAGGCACTTGTTCTCCCTGTCATAGCGATCATTTTTTTTGTTCTAGACCATACCTTCTAGTTACGGAGATATTGGGGGTCAAAGTTCCAAAATTTTCACAAGTTTTTTTTTAAATACATGTTTTTAATGTTTTTTTTTTATTAAGACACCTTTACGACCCCCGTACTAGGCAATCCATCCATCAGCACACTGTATTGAAAACGTTACATTGAGTCCTACCGTAAAACATGATTTTTCACCCCAAAAAAAAAGTCGTTTCCCAGCAATAATTTTTGCGTAAAGTTACTTTGTTTGATGTATAAATAATACTTGGTTAACGGCTTCGTGAAGAGTCTGTTTACACCTCGTAAAAATACCTACTATCTACATATAAAGTAAACGAATGAACGTTAGCTAATGATTTATAGCTGACTGCTTTTTCTATTAACCTAAGATTATTGCATGTTCGGGCTATCGGCCAGTAGACGGAATCAGCAGTCGGCTTAGCCTTCTGTGATCCGTAGCGCCGCGCTGGTTAGGGAAATACCCGGCGGAGATGTACGACTAAACTGGGTAAGTTATGTACTTTGGCTGGCACAGCGCCAGTTAACTGGCTGAAGAACTTGCAAGTTTACAAATCAACACTAAATAAGAACGCCAATGAAATCAAAAAAGAGCTTTATGTCAACAGTGATGACTTGTGTAACTGGCAGCTGATTTTTTGGAATTACTTATTACAAGTAATGCTAGTACTACCTATGTCAAAAACAAACAAGATTTGGTAACTTCTGGTCTGGCACTGAAAAACCAATTACGATATACCTAACCTAATACACTTAAAATTTGTTAAAATTTGCTTGAACTATGTAAACCTTATTTATTTAACGCGACAGCCTATATATACAAACATTCAAATAGATATTTGCTTTTATGGTGATATGGAGTTTTTGGATTCTCTAGGTAAGTGTCATATTTTTTTTCCTCTTCAATTTCATTTAATGAAATATCCTGGCCTGATGGGTTCTAATTTTATACGATTTTCTTTTAGATCTAGATACATTCAATAAAAAGTCGCACCGAGTACGGTCTTGGTATTTATACGAGCAGTTTAAATCGCTCGAAAGAAGCCAGTTGGATGCTGCTCAGAAACTGAAAGATCGTTCCTATCAGGAAAGAATTTTGCGGCAAGAATTGTCAGAGAGACGAGCTAGGCGCAAACTATACGATCAATTTGGACTTTGTCAAAGCGAATCTAGATTAAAAAGAGATAAAAGCGCCAGCAACTATGCGCAGCGGACAACAGTGAGTACGAGCGACGATGACTTCTTTGAAAGCTTCTACCTCCTGCAAGAGGACGAGCGAGTGACGCAAGTTACTGGAGCTACTGAGTTTGCTCGCCAAGGCGAGGGCGAGGGCGATACGTTTTGTCAAGATGGCACATCGGCGAGCCAGTGCTGCTTAGCGAACTACGTCACTATTGAAGATCAAAGCAAAGAAGACAACGGCAGTTTTGTGGGAAGCATTACCAGCGTAGTGGAGAATTTAAAACATGACGAGTTTATACCACCCAAAGAAATAGAATTTGTGCAAGATTCTATTGACGAGGAAATAAACTCTATACACGCCAATATGACAAACTCACTTGCCGAAGATATAAATATGCAGTTCGACTCTGTCCAAGACGATATAAGATGTTTAGAAAACTTCGCTAAATTTGAAGATAAAATTGATAGAATCGGTGAAATTTCTGAAGAGCATAGTTTTACTAACGCTGACGTACGAGAGCTGAAGAATGATCAGGTTAGCAAAAAAGCTGATCAGGAATGTAATGCAGTCGCAATATGGTCCCGGCTAGTTTCTTTCGCATATCAAGTTGTACAATTGAACCACGGTGATTGTTTTGAACATTTTGCTAACATTTCCAGTAGCCGCAAACTCACAGTTGAATGCATGTAATGTGTGTTGCAGGTAACTGTTACTGTGACTACAGCTCGCAATTTCTGACTGCGGTGCTAGCGTGCGATGTATTGCGACGAGGCGTCAACAGAATGTGTGAGTAATTATCGTTCTATCAGTTGTTGGGTAGTAGAGAAGATAATTAATATTGTTTCTTCCAGTTTTTGGAACTATTCTTTATAATTTATGCAGCCGCAGAATATATTATTATTGTTTAATTTGAAGCTTGGTTGGTAGCTAAGTTTTTTTTACCAGATTTGCAAGTCAGTTTCAGGTTGTATGTTGATAAAAATATAATTCACGTCCGTAACACATTTAGTTACAGAATTAAAATAATTAGAATCATCAATACAACCCTCTAAGTTCATTTAACCCCCATTGAATGACTTTTTGATGAAATAGTTATTGATGCAGACGTGCAAATTGCAAAAATCGTAAGAGAAATTGATTTTGCGGGCTACCCGGAGAATTATTAGCCGCTCTCTTACATCTAATAATGTACATGTACACCAAATAACTGATTGCACTACTAATTAACTAATTGAATATCAAAACTTGTACATCAAAAATAACAAATGCGCATCTAATAAACTTTATGAACACTAAAACTTCTCAAAATAGTAAAAAAGGCATTGTGGCAAGGAGAACATAGGAAGTAAGAGTGAGCGAAAAGAGAGAAAGCTATTTTTAAGTTTAATTTATTCAAATAACAAGAAACCAAGCGGCCATGGGTGTACCCAGGTTCTGGGCCAGGGGGGGCAAATGAGATTTTTTATAAGCGCCTAGTCAAATAAATAAACATATTTTTTTTTTTCATATAAATTATTTAATTATACAATAGATATTTTTGAAGTTACTTTCGAGGGTCGTCAGCAAAACGGTATATGAAGTCTTTCGTGAAAGAATCGCCCATACCGTTAACAAATTTTCTATGTACACTGAGCATACAAAGCCCATTTAATCTCTTTTTGATCATAGTCGATCTTAGCCACGTTTTTACGCGTCTGAGTGTGCTGAACGACCTTTCAATTGTTGCATTGGAATAAGGCATTGCCAGTAAATTTTCAAGGGCTGTGTTCACCTTCGGGTAAAATGATTCTGCTACTTGTATTAACTCCGTTATTCCAATATACTTGTCAAAGTCCTGCTGCTTCTTATTTATCCAAGAAGTGCGCCATATTTTGGCTTCAGATGTGATCCCTTCTAATTCATAAAATTTAGATACTTTCTTCATATACATTTTTGTAATTTTAATTATCTGAGCAGGGTGCAACAATGAAAGAGTAGGTAAACGCTGGTGAATGATCTTCACCGAATCTTATCTAATAAAGATGATAACGAATCCAAATAGGGCACGTATAATGAGTGACGAAAATACTCGCTAAGGGAAGCAACTGGTTGATTTGCCTAATGTTGTTGGCGGCTTGATGTTCTAGGTTAAAGCAGTTCAAGGTTCAAAGCCGTAGCAATTTCTTCAGCTGACTTGATTAAATCTTCACTCCCTTCTTCCGCGGAACGCCTGAACTTCAATATTATGTCCATTGGCAAATTATCTGAAGAGGCAACGGAAGCCTGAAAAAAAGACTTCAAAAAAACAGAGAACGCCATTCACGCAAATTTAGTAGTAAAGCGACAAATGAAGACGTTTTTAATGGTCTTCTTGTATCATCAGATCCCTACCTGTCCAGCATAAGACCTGTGCTGAGAAAGTCTATAAAAACAGCTGTCACTGATGACATTAGACCTCTTCTCATTAGTGACGATTCAGGTGTAGACAAAGAGATCATTGAATTTGTCGATGTTAGTGCGTCAATGATGGACTCGGATTTAGAGGTCTCTGAAGAGGGTGAAGATATATAATTATAACTCAACCATAATCAACCATGGTGATTAACTTAGTTCTTGGAATGCAATTTTGTAAAAAAAACGTAATGAGAATCAATATCGTTTTTAATTACTCTCATCATAAAAGTCATTAGCATGCTATAAACTAACGATAATATAAGAAAATCGATCGCAACTTCATTTAACCACGTCACAGATTTGAAAAATCACATATTTATCAAAAATTGAAAATTTCAAAAAACTGCTACGTGCAAAGCGGCTACCAACGGCGCATAAATTAGATGTCATCTTAATCGCCGTGTATGGTACAATACCTCGTGTGAGCACCAGCCACTCAGTGTAATCTCCCATACAAAAAAAAAAACAACTTTTTTCTCACGCGTGGAGCTACCTGCAATACCATCCATACGTTGATATGACTTAAAGGGAGGTATAACAGGGCTGCGGGACTGTTCTAAAGAGATACCGCGCCCTGGAACACAAAGGGCAAGGAAGGAACATGGATGGGTTTTAGTCAGTTCAAGTCTGACACTCGCTTCCGCTCTGCCCAGAGCGGGAGAAGTCATTTGATAAATTCCCATGCGAAAAAAAAAGGGAGGTATACCAGAGCCATTGCAATTTTCCAGAGCACTGTGCGCCGCGCCGGCAGTCGAACGCGGCATTTTTGCTTGCAGCGCTGCAGGCTAGCGAGTAGAGAACGGGCGCGCCGCATGATTTTAAAAGTTGTATATTTTATAGCAAATGACAAAAAGTTCTTTTTCTTAACTTTTATCGACAAAAGTAGATAAATAGTTACTAGGGACGTAAACAAAATCCAGGGGGGGGCGGTCGCCCCCCCCCTGCCCTCCCCACACAAGAAATAACATATAATTAGTAAGAGTTTTAATTTTAGGTAATATTTTGCAGCCTTACGTCTCTCCAATAGAGTTTGCTGAATCAGACGAGTCCAGCGCGAGTCCCAGTCTAAAAGTTAAACGGAAAAAATCGGTACAATTACGAAAATACAGGAAAATATGTGAAATTAAGGTATTTTTTTCAGGTAGAATAAAGGGTGAAAGTACCCTAAACGAAGTCGAAGGGCACTAATCCTCCCCGTCATTGCTAAATCCTGAGCATACCTGGGAACCTTCTAGTTTAAAGGAGATTTTGGGGGTCACAGTTCTAACTTTTTCACAAGTATTTTGTTAATGTTATATTATAATAGTACATTATGATACAAGTGCGGTAAGTTGAAAATTACAACCGAGGCGATATTGCTAGCCCGAGCCGTAGGCGAGGGCTATAAGAAAGCAGAGGCTGTAATTATCAAAGCGCACGTATGTCATACGACGTTTTATAACATATTTGCGAAGAAATCAATAAAACTCAGACAAATGGTTGTAATCTATTGTCAAAATTAATTAAATTAAAGAATTTAATGTTTATTTATTATATTTTATCTCCCAAAGTTAATTTTATTCATAAAATTTTGACCACTTTTCTGACACAAAAACTCTTTGCTAAGATTTAAAAAAGTACCGTTCGTTTTGACGGAGCATCTTGAAACCGTGCGTTTTACTTTACATTACCGCACAAGTACGTAATGAGATACAATACGATATTGAAATTGGTGAAATAAGAGACCCTTTACGAGCAAATATGTTATAAAAATATTAAATACATCCACGACCCCGTACTATTCAATGCATCCATCAACACTGTGTTTTGATTGCGATACATCGAGTCCTACCGTAAAACGTGCTTTTTCACCCCAAAAAAAAGTAGTTACTTCGTTCGATGTACAGAATGGTGCCGATTCCCTTGTTCACAAACTAAACTAAATTTAAGTTGAGTGCATCTTTTTCTTTCTATTTCATTATGAAAAGGACAAGATAAATATTAGTTTAGTCCTGTCAAATTAGTCAGCACCTGACGTAATTTGATGTAATTTTAGTAGTCAACTTTTTAATCACGTCTAAACTTGTGTCAGGCGCTGGTTAATGTGACAGGACTAAACTAAAATTTAACTTCTGTCCTTTTCTTAATGAAATAGAAAGAAAAAGATGCACTGAACTTAAATTTAGTTTAGTTGGTAAACAAGGGAATCGGCAACAATGCTTGATTGACGGCTTCGTGAAGGATCCGCTGTAACTATTCGTCTTATTATAGGTAGGTACCTACTTATAATTTAGAGGTTCTAAAAAGTAAATATTTTGCAGCCATTGTCTCGGAAGCCAAAAAAGTACATCAAAGCAAGACTTTCGGAAAGAAATTGTTCAGGTAGACACTGTTCGCATAATGATTGGAAGCCCTTGTGTACGCAATCTCTCGCCAATGGGACGGACAGCACCGCGCGAACCCGCAGCACGAGTGAACCATGGTGCGGGTATGCCAAAATATATCATTACAGGCAAGAAATGAGCCCGAGGTCTTCCTCAAGTGGAACTTGGTCAGACCTTATGAAAGAAAAGCCGAAAGTTTCTAGACGGCAATGTTGTAAGTATCATAATAGGGCCTTAAATCCGATGTTAAAAATAGCTCACTGTATTGACAGCATATTGAAGGACATTGACGACCCTAAGCATGATATGTAAAATTGTTGTTACACATTAAACAAAATAAATACAGAAGTTTTGTTATTGTAGTATTACAGTTTACTATAGGCTCCTCCCAGATTGAGATAAAGCAACACAAGCGCCAGGCTAGCCCGCGAAATTCAAATTTTCCTACGTTTTTTTGCAATTCTCAGTCAGTGTCAGGTTATATGTTGATGAAATATGATTCGCATAAGTAACACGTATGTAGTTACAGAATGAGGGCTATCGTTTTTGAGCTCACCAGATGGCGCACTGTCGAGTAAGGTCCTGTCATTAAATCTATTTTTAACTCGACTTCAAAAAAGGAGTGGTTCTCAATTCGTCTCAATCTTTGTTTTTTTTTTTTTATTGTTCACCGATTACTCGAAGACGCCTGACCAGATTTGGATTTTTTTTATTTTGTTTGAAAGATTATACTCCCAAGTTGGCGTCACAGAAATATTGTCATGATCTGATCAGGATCTGGACTCGGGGATATGGAACGGAATTCTTCAATAATAGACAGCAAATCTGTCGTGATTGCTGTCTATCGCAGTTGCTGTAATGGCTTGGATGTCTATTGTAAACAACACTATAATATAACATCACGCCTGTACGACGGGATACACAGATGTGTACAGTACACCCACATTTCGACAAGTTCCATTTTGTTGGGGATTACGATGAAATCTATTGTTAACAATGTAAAATAAATGCATAGTAAATAATTGTATAAGTAGGATCATCATCATCAGGGCTTGTTCGCTTTAGGACAGATTTGCTTTATGGCAGATTCGCTTTACGGCAGAAGTACTGTGAATTACAATATCATTTGTAGTATTTTTGGTTCTGGGCAGTAACCTCACGAAAAGTACCAGGCTAGCATAAATCCAAGATGGTATTCTAATAATTATAGTATTCATTACTAGTAGACCGATTCATAAAATGCATACCACCTTGAACCAATGCTAGCCTAGTACTTTTGCTGGGTTATAAACTACACAGGACAAATTCAGTTACCGTTCCTGAAATAATTAAGTAACCATTTTGGAGTAGGTACATATTTTTTTTATTACTGATGAAATATTTCTGTGAGTGGGGGGGGGCTCGGAATGATGTACTGAGTACGTGGTCACGGTTTTTGCGTCGGTGTCCCTTTCAGCCCGTATTGATATATACGGGCTGAAAGGTAAGGAAAGGAAAGGAAAACTACGTGGAGAACATTTCAACACGACTGTACAATTTCTGCCATAAAGTGAATCTGCCGTAAAGCCAATCTGCCATAAAGCGAATCTGTCCTAAAGCGAACAAGCCATCATCAGCCTATAATGTTCCAACTACTGGGACACAGGCCTCCTCTCTATGAGAAGGAATGGGCTATAATACACCACGCGGGCCCAGTGCGGATTGGTAGATGTCACATGACTTCGAATTTTTGGTTCTAGGAAATGCCGGTTTCCTCACGATGTTTTCCTTTACCGTTTTTGAGAGCAGTGGTGATGAAATAAATTACAAAAAGTAATGAATAAGTAAGATATTACAACTAAAAATGGAAAAAAAATAAAACCTACTTCAAAAAAACAAAGTGAAAAATATTTTTAGCTTCAGAAGTCGGAAGACTTCTTTGTTTGATTCAGTTTTTATGTCACCGACTTCTGAAGCTGAAGGTATTTTCACTTTGTTGTTTTTTTATTTTTTTCTGACAGCGTTGAGGAGGAGTTTTTCGATGCCCTTTTATAGTTTGTTGTTAGTTTATCTATTTTAGTTTAATAGTTTTTAATTATCAATGTATATTTTTTGAAGTAGGTTTTATTTTTTGCAACACTTTTTATACTTTAGAGCACCAATAACTTCATAAAAAGTTTATTTTATTTCGTATAACAATATAGTGTAAACTTGATACATTTTTAGAAATATTCTCCCTAACAATCGAGCATGTAATATTTAAAAATAATTCTACCTCTGTCAAATAAGATCCTAAGTTGCTACTTAAAATCTTCAAGTTATAATTAATCAGGAATGACTCATCTAGACCACAATGGAATATTAGTTAAAATCGTGATAAAAAAGCACGCAACGCGCGAACAATATGACATCTGTCATTTCGGAAGATCTTACTCGACACGAACGCGCCTCTAGCGGCGAATTTATGCGCGATAACCCAACCCTCTTAGTTAATTTACCCCCTTTGAATGACATTTTCATGAAAGAGTTACTGAATTGGGTAGGTACAACCTGACACTAATCTGCGAATTGCAAAAAATGTAGCGCCTCGGTTCTATTGCAGCGGATGCGGCGCGCCACCGCCGCAATGGTTGAAATCCATCGTGACTGCCTGCCATTTCTAAAACCTGCCCCCCAGGACCGGAAGCGTAAAAACCCCGTATTTTGGAGCCTTCACCCCGGACATTTTAATACTTTTTTTTATTCACTTTCATCTTGATTACATTACATTTTACTCAGTAATTGACAGAAGAAAACTTGAATTTTAAGCCTTGCATGAATTAGGGTGTTTTAATAATTATCGTGATCATTAGCTTAATAATTTTAATATAAATACAGGCTGATTGATAATTGGGTGCATTACAATTATTTTGCAACAATTTTGACTCCGATAACTTCCAAACTAAGTTGTTTTTGAGATATCGAATTTTTTGGAAATATTCATTCTCTCCAACATAGACTGCTGATTGTGAGAAATCAACGCCGTTCTATATGTTAAACTGATATACTTTTCTGATAGCTCAAGAACGAATGAATCCTTTGAAAACTAAGCGCCATAAAGGTCATGTACAGATTTTGTTCGAAAATTCAGCGCCTTAAAGCTAAGCGTCCACCGCGTCGGAATTGGAGCGAAAGGATTCGTTGCTTTGTATTGATTTTTATGGTAAAGCGTGCTGAGTGCAAGCAAGGTACTATTTTAATAAAACTGGGTAGAAGGTAGTGTTTTTTTTCCTTGTTACCACTGTGTGATGTTGGCTGAGACCAGGTTAGATCTGTCTATCTGGTGTATTTTAACATAATATGCTATTAGTCAGTTAAAACTAGGTAAAGATAGAACGTGGAGTTTGGCACAAGCAAAAGAGAGGCCTATACCCAGCAGAGCGAATCTGCCGTAAAGCAGACAACTGGATAAAACGCATATTATTTTTCAAATTAATACATACCTCCTTCACAAAATGATATTTACAATATTTGATATTGTCTCAGTCGCCTGGTTTTTATGTGTGCGTAGTCGCAGCGGAAAAATGTCGAATATCTTAATTTCAGTTTAGCAGATATTTAGTGTATGACGTGTAAATGTGTATGGTAAATAAAAAATTGTGTATCCAACCATTGGGGAGATATTCAAGAAAAATTGTTACCTGCTACAAGAAAGCAGAGGCTGTAATTATCAAAGCGCACGTATGTCATACGACGTTTTATAACATATTTGCGAGGAAATAAATAAAACTTGGACTTTCTTAAACGAAATTTTGATACGATTGTAAGTATCTATCGGTCGATTTTTCGGGCAAGAGGCTTAGAGAAGCCTTTTTCTCTGCCTCTGAGACTTCAGGCGGTGTCGAATTAATAAATTCATCATTACTTAACGACAATTTTTCAATAAAAACAATACGGCGAAAAGAAAAAGCGCGCGAAAAATTTTTCGCGCGCATCAGCGCTTTTTTTAAGGCAAAGGCACAAAAACAAACAGTATTACTAATACAGTAAATTAATATTTTTGTGTTTTTGTTACACATACATGGTTGTAATCTATTGACAAAATGAATTAAATTAAAGAGTTTAATGTTTATTTATTAATTTTTATCTCCCAAAGTTAATTTTATTCATAAAATTTTGACCACTTTTCTGACATAAAAACTCTTTGCTAAGATTTAAAAAAAAGTACCGTTCGTTTTGACCATAGAGTATGTTTTGACGGACCATCTTGAAACCGTGCGTTTTACTTTACAGTTCCGCAAATCCGCACAAGCACGTAATGAGATACAATACGATATTGAAATTGGTGTAATAAGAGACCCTTTACGAGCAAATGTGTTACAAATAAATTTATGACAAGAATTTGTGTAGTATAACTAAAAAGGGTAAAATAAAAAAGGTTTTTGTAATATTCTGACGAATAAATGCATTTGTGAATACATATGCAACTACTGTAATAATTTCATATATTTAAGAAAAAAAAGACAAGTGACCTAATATTTTTATCACGTAAAAAGTGCACAAGTGTACCAGTCCAATAATGTTACAACACTGGAAAGTTTAGAACGTTAGCTCTATATATTGTACGGCCGCTTTTTTGTAGCCATTCGAACTTCGTCGGTTTATCCATGTATTGCGGTTGTTCTGGTATTTTTATTAGATCTCTTTAATTATTTAGTGTAATGAACTGAAATTTTACATGTGAATAGTTGCATTAATAAACTAATCATCGGAATATGTTTTATATTGCTTTTTCATTAAAAAGTTCTCAATCGGATGTCATGCAATAAAGTGGTCCAGTCGTCGTTATGCCATTACTCATTAATTACTAAGAGCTCATAAACCAAACTTGGCAAGACAATTGTAGTTCCTTACAAGATACAAATATACGTTATAAGGTAGGCTCTAGAGTTCCTATTTTAAGTACTTGGACCTAATAACCTTATTTTACTTTTATGTGTATATCTTCTGAACGGTATGTTTTTTTTCAAATTCTGTTTTCACAAACATTATACACAAATTAGGAGCAACGTGCGTAAAAAATTACAACTGTGTACTAATCCGTTTTATATGATTTTCAGCAAATAGCCAAACGTCAGCGCAGCGGCAACTTGATTATCGATTCGCAGTTTGATGACACACAAATTTCATTTTAGCATACACATTTACCTCTCGTTACACACTAATTATTGTATGTTTTTTTTCATGTACGTCCATAGGAAAAAAAATGTGCCGTTGGGATGACGTAGTCCCAGCGGTAACAGTTTTTCTTGAATATCTCCCCAATGGTTGGATACACAAATTTTTATTTACCATACACATTTACACGACGTCATACACTAAATATCTGCTAAACTGAAATTAAAATATTCGACATTTTTCCGCTGCGACTACGCACACGGTTTTTATGCACGGCAGTTTGATAAACGTTATTTGATATGATATATATAGATCCTGGTATTTTCACCCATTTGTTTAATAAACAAAACATAATAAACACGTTTCATAACGAACACGATGATATAGGGTTGTCTGCAAAAAATCTGGTTTGAATGAGGGTTGTCGAGTAAATAATAGCTTGGCCAGGATTTTTTTTTCCCACTGCGATATATTTTTTAACATACAAAATTTGATATAGTTTTCATCCATTAACCAGATCAGTGAAGGTCGTTCCTAACTCGGATCTTAGACTTATAACTCTCTCTCTTCTTCAACCCTTGGCCACCCAATGCTGAGTGTAGGTCTCTTCCAAATCTCTCCACTTTTGACGGTTTTGTGACATGGCTATCCAGTTTCTTCCGGCCACTTTAATGAGATTGTCTGTCCACCTAGTCGGTTGTCTTCCCACATTCCTCCGTCCCGTCCGCGGTCTCCACTCCAGCACTTATAACTATGAGGCATTAAAAGAAAACAGGTATAACAAATATGTAACACTTTAATACACTTGTCGCCTGTACAACAGCGAATTTAAGTTAGTTACAATATTTTTTATAGTTTCTACGTAGAAGTTACATCGAAAATGTCTCTTATGAACGCATCCCCCTTCACCTTTTAATTCGTATCAAACACAAGCTAGTTTCACAGAAAATGTATATAATACGAGAACAAAAAGACAATTTTATTAAAAAGTAAATAAATATTTCATTTTATAAATTCAAACAACTAATTATTTAATCAGAGGAGACTGCTGAAATTGGATTTTCTGTTAGTTGTTCCCCTTATAAATGAAATATTGTAGTCCCTCCCTAGCTTTAAGCCAGTAGGTACATATTAAGTTCTTGGGTAGATATTTTTTTTTACAATCAAATCATTTTAAGATTACAAAAAACCGAGTAAACCAGAGCAGAACCAGGAGCAAATTGAAAACATTCTTCAAAATAAGTAGAGAAATATCGTCTAACTAAAGTGGTATAAAAATAAATTGTAACAATAGATCTGATCCTTCCATAAAAAAAGTATAAAATTAGCTTTTCTTTATGGTTGTAAATTGTATACATTTTGTTTACGAGCTCCCCAGAGCATGCGGCTTGAAATATTTTCATAAGGAAGGTAACATCACAGAATTTCTATTGAAAACATGGTCTAAACAATTCTATATCAACCTGTTATATACATATTGCAAGTTTGCTATAACATTTATGGGTAATATTTCTATAATAATTTAACGGTAAATTGGTGTTTTATAAATATTTTATACTATAACTGTATCCAGAATTACTTTAGTTTATTTAAAGTTTAAATATTGTGACGTAGTGTGCTCAGTATATTTAAGGCAACGCTACTTGAGTGGGGGGTACACATGTTCGGGGCGGAGCATACGATTCGATTGTATTTGCTGTGAACTATTGCAGACCCCAAGCCAACGTATTTGGCTTAGGCCATATAGTAGCATCGCTAAGACATGTTAAATTCGAGCGCATTTTTCCCGAACGTTTATCCTTACACATTTGATTTTATCGCCCCGCTGTATCGTATCATATAGACCCGAACATATTATTGTGTAGCGCCCCTTCCACAACAGCTCAAATTTACTCATTTTAACTCATTTTGACATCAGTTTTTAATGGGTGTAACAAGAGCTTAACGAAGCCGAAAGGCACTTGTTCTTGTCCCTACCATTGTGGCAATTTTTGTTCTAGACGTATGGTCTAGAACAAAAAACATACAGTTATATACAGTCAGTCGTCAGTTTATATACAGTTATAACATTAAAAACTTGTATTCAAAAAAAGAACTTGTGAAAATGTTCGAACTTTGAATATCTCTGTAACTAGAAGGTTCCCAGGTATGGTCTAGAACAAAAAAATGAACGCAATGACGGGCAGAACAAGTGCCTTTCGGCTTCGTTAGGAGTCTGTTTTCACCCTTTAGAAACCACTTTTATTTAAGTATTGCTACCAATATCAAGTACAGACACCAGCACACCAAACTACTAAAACCTGTCAAATTTCTTTAATGGATTTTCAACTTTACCGCTTAAGCATTAGGTTCAAGGTTGACTGGGAAAATTTGACAGTTTCGGGTAGCTTAATGTGCTGGCGTTTGGACTTAAATAAAAAAAAACCTAGTTTACCATAGTCGGGTGAAAGATTGATCATACAACAAATCTATATGGTTATTACTTTCTAAACATTTTTAAATATTATCGTGTGACGGTTATATGTAAGGCGTGCTTCTATTGTACGCTGTCGGCTATTCACTAAAACGTTTCATAAAATATCTATGTATAAAGCGGGGTCAATTATGATGGGTAAAGGGGGCTAGCTAATATTATTAGGTGCTTCACATTTGTGCTAGATTTTTTTTGAAAACTCCTTTACACAATGGCCCTTGCTGGTCTGCGAATGTCCATTGTTTTATTGAGACTTGCTATGTTTTTGCCAGTATTTGCTATCGCGTATAGGAGTTATTATAATATTTGGAGATTATTTATATATTAATTTAATTATGCAAAAAGCAGACGTTCCTCTGCCGTGCTTTAAATTCATACGCCGAATATAGTTGCCCCCCAATTAGAAAACTCTATACCTTACCTATTTGATATTTTGATTAAGTGTACACATCACACTAAGAAATAGTAAACAATTATAAAATTGACTCTATTGTCTGTTGATCTACACTCAGTGCACAAAAAAATACTAATATAAAAACAAAAAGAAAATTGCGCAAGCATGCATACATTAACTACTTTGTTGAAATAATTAACTGGGAGATAGTAGTTGCAAAATCAATTCTTCAATTAAATCAAATCTCATCGATTGGACAAATTAATTGTAAAAATCTAAAATATAACCAAAAAGTACCTTTAATATCTTCTCAAACATCACTGGGTGTACCAAATTCCAGCCTTGTATCGCCCAATCTTTTTTTATTTAATTTTAGTTACAATGTTATTCTATGTTATTATATTTCATTAGTTTCACTAAAACTTCGTTCTCCTGTACATTCGAGAATTTAATTAATTATCCTGCCACTCATTTTGTTTGAAGATATGAAGAAGAGTTCGGGTGTTTTCGCGGGAAGGCGCCAGGTGCGTTAGGCCCGCCTCTGAACGCGTGCGCATACGTAACCCAATCAAAATGGCGCCAGGCCAGTATTAATCTAAATATTGTCCTTCTCGATGAGAGAGGAGGCCTGTCCCAGCAGTGGTAACGTTGATTATGTTAGCGAGCATGCACACCAGAGTTACTCGTGTATTGTGGAGTAACATTTGTAACGGTTACGGGACAACAGTTAGCAAAGAGTTACCTTTTGAAAACAGGCTATATATGATAATCGGTATGCGAGGTATGGACGCGATATGAGCCATACCTGATAAATAGCAACAAGTCGCAAAAGAAAAAAAACTGGGAAATGTTCACTTCAGCGCCATCTAGCGGAAAATTGTCCAAGTAGACCGTATGGTTGCAGATGTTGCTCTATAAAAAGTATCCAATAGTAAGTAATATGTTTAAAATAAATGTTACAACATAATATAGTATGCACTGAGTGTACCCTCCTACGCTACAATTTGAGCTAGTCGCCTAGTTGTCGGGCGGGTTGTCGAAATAGTCGATTTTCTCTGCGGCTGGTTGCTGCGGTTGCTGAGACTGCTGAGGTTTCGGTTGGCTGCGAGCGGCCCATGCGTTCGTTGAGGTGAGGGTTGCCCAGCCCGATCTGTGACGGAATGGAGGGTAGAATAGTGAGAGAATGTCGGGAACTTACTGTTTTTAGAAGATTCAAAGTAATGTTAGTTATACTCACGGAACATGATAAATACTAACATTTGTCGCAGGATAATTGAGAAAAAAGGATTCATATTTTATCTAGGAATAAGTCTGGCCGCTGCGCGCTGATTGACTGTTATGACTGCTAGTCGCTGACGAATGGGCTCAGTTCTGCTCAACCAGAATAAAGGTGTTCAACTGTTTTTTTATTGCATATATCTTGATAAGCTCGTGTTATTAAAAAATGTTTCTTAGTTTTCTCAACCATCCTGCATGCATCCCGACATTAGACCAGACTGAAACAATCTATATGAACTGTTCACCAAGATTTTCGTGTGTGTGACAGAAGATCTAATAGGTTGGTGTGCAGGAGTACGTATGAGCACCGGGCCGGGCACGCGCCGCTTGCCGGCCTCGCGCGCCAGCACCTCCACATGTGTACGTACCTGGTGTTGGCCCCGCTCCCCGCGGGCGCGGCGCTGGCCCCGCCGGGCGGCGCGCGCAGCACCGGGCCGGGCACGCGCCGCTTGCCGGCCTCGCGCGCCAGCACCTCCACATGTGTACGTACCTGGTGTTGGCCCCGCTCCCCGCGGGCGCGGCGCTGGCCCCGCCGGGCGGCGCGCGCAGCACCGGGCCGGGCACGCGCCGCTTGCCGGCCTCGCGCGCCAGCACCTCCACATGTGTACGTACCTGGTGTTGGCCCCGCTCCCCGCGGGCGCGGCGCTGGCCCCGCCGGGCGGCGCGCGCAGCACCGGGCCGGGCACGCGCCGCTTGCCGGCCTCGCGCGCCAGCACCTCCAGCACGCTCATAGCCGGCAGCCACGACTGCGGGGAAGGGATACCAGTGTTACATTTGCCGGTCGTGTATATGCAGCGTAAAAGCTTGATATAAGTGGGGAAACTTTGCTATTGCAGTCGAGCCGAATTTAACACCCGAGCCGCAGGCGAGGTTGTTAGAGAGCTGAGAACTGCAGTTACACATGCCTACGTGTATTATACTTACGAAGAAATTAAATAATATAACGAAAAGTATTTTTGTTGTGAACTATTAGGAAACTATGATTCAATTTTCGCCAGGTTGAAGGAGAACCAAAGATACGAAGCCGCTAAACAGCCTTATATTATAAAAAAAGGAAAATTCAAATATTTTTGAATTTAGAACACAAATAAATGTTCATTTGTCCATAAAAGTATTTTTTATTTATTTAATAATTATGTTTTTATATGATATTCTATTCATAAACACAATTTAAATATTCAAAATAAAATTTTATCCGTCAAGACACGAACCCGTTGCCGAGATTAAAAAAAAAAAGCAATCACCGACATATTACCGACTTTGTGAATTGAACCAGTTTGGACTAAGTATAAGTATGTAGTAAGTGTTTCAAGACTGACTGACTACCCAAGTAGTCTTCAGGTATTAATAAAATCTCGCAATCATATTGTTTGTTATTAATTTTGTTAACAACTAAGATAGGACCCCAGAAATATTAACTAGAATTGAAAGAAAGTTTCAAATAATTGCGCAACAATGAATACCTTCTCTCTATCAGCAGTAGCCACAACGTTCCTGTTGGGCTCAGCGTCGTAGGCGACGCTCTCGCAGCCGAAGTGCTCGCAAAGCTCGTGTATGAACTGGCGCTTCTGCCAGTTCATCGATGGGAACGAATGCGCGCGGGTCTTCTGTTTGGACTGTAGAACAAATGTAATAATTACACAAGGCAACAAATTTTCAACATTTTCATACAACTGACAAAATTTGACGAGTTTCGGATTACACTTGCCTGACATAACTAGTCTATACTGTACAGTAGGCTTATTCTAGCGAAATTATGAAAATTTAAATCAAACTTATATTAGACTTGTCACAACACTTTGATGACTTGATGTGTGTAGGCCGACGACATTTGGGTTTTGCAGTATTGCGTCCTTTTCCTCTCTTACCTTCTTAGCGAGCTGCACGAGCTCGGTGAGCTTGTCGTGTATCTGGTGCGCGAAGGCGGGCTCGCGCGCGGCCGTGGAGCGCACGTGCTCGCTGTAGCGCGGCGCGAGTTTAGCCGATACGTCGGGGTTCCGTATCTGAAGGGCTAGGGCGAGCTGACGTGTGCGGGCTTCTACGCGGCATTCGTCGTCGCATTCGAGACTGGAAAACAAATAAAACGATTATTTTGACCCTAGATATACAGGATGTAAACAGACTCTTCACGAAGCCGTCAACCAAGCATTATGTAACTAAGTAACTTTACGCAAAAATTAGTGCTGGGAAATGATTTCTTTTTTTTGGTGACAAATCACGTTTTACAGTAGGACTCAATGTAACGCACTCAAAACATGCTGATGGATGGATTGAATAGTAAGGGGGTCCTGGAGGTGTTTAAAGTAAAATCTTACATTAAAAACACGTATTTAAAAAAAAAACTTGTGACAATTTGACCATTAATATCTCCGTAACTAGAAGCTTCCCAGGTATGGTCTAGAACAAAAAAATGACCGCAATGACGGGGAGAACAAGTGCCTTTCGGTTTTGTTAAGAGTCTGTTGACACCCTTTATGCGAATTTGTAACGTCGGATACTGTGTGGAAGGTCATTTTTCAGTAGGCCTGGAGTTTGTAAATTAGTGGTGTGGTACACCCGTGTATCCGTGCGAACGTTAAGCCGTTGGTCCAGCTCCTGATATTTCTCCGGTCGTGTCGCATTGCTGTCTCATCGGACTATGGCAGCGAAGAAACGAGTGCATCTGCGTGTGTGCAAACTTATGTTCCCTATAATCTCTCCTGCGTCGATGGCTAGCCTCCGCTGAGATTGGCCGCTATGGCCGAAATTCGATCAGGAATGACTGAATTTCTTTTATTTATAGCTATGTAATAAAATAACACTATAAACAGGAAAATTGCTCTGGCTAGTACGTTTTTCAAAAATCTGCAAGCTAACAGTGAGAAGAATCTTACGTTTTCAGCATATTTCCGGGACGCTGAACATCTGACAGGTCTACTGATCCACCTTCTGACATCTTAGTGGCTGCTAGAGCACTCATCATCCTGTTGAGAAAGATTTCGGGTTTAAATACACAAGAGAAGAAAGATGAAGTGAGCACTTACACGTTCATGGATTACTGTGCCCTTGCATATCCAAAATCATAAGAATATATTTATTGTTGTTGTAAAAAAAAAAACAAAAAAATATTGTTGGTAAATGTTTTTCAATTTTTTTTAATGAATCATATTTAGCAGGTTGAAGGAAATTTAGATTCATTTAAATATCCAGAAGTAATTTAAAAAAAAACGTAGACGTAAATATTGACCTCAGATATAGTTTAAATTTTATTTATCGGTTTATCGTAATAACATCATTTGTCTAGCTTTTTTCCAAGCACGTTAGAGTCGGCATTCAGACTAACCGGATGCAAATCAATACCAGTGTTTTACAGGAAGCGACTGCCTGTTCGATTACCACAACCCAGTTACTGCATAACACCACACCGTTTGGTAAGACTGGTGACCGTTAGAGCAGTGACATGCGTCCGCTCGCTGTCGACTCACTTGGCGTAGTCCCTGGCGTTGTCGCAGCAGGCCCGCTCGGCCCGGCGGCGCGCGCACGGACACGTGACGCGCACGGCGCGGCGGCAGGGCGCGGCGGAGGGGCAGGGCGCGGCGCCGCCCGAGTGGCAGGGCGCGGCGCACGGGTGCCCGCACGACAAGCGCTTCTCCGCGCACGGCTGCGAGCACCTGGTGAGCCGAGTGGGAACGTTAGGGTTTTAACAAACTTTTTGTTACGTTTTTATCTTGCTATGTTATTCATGGTTCCAACAATATTTTGAACTAGCATGATTCAAAAAACACGTGGCGCCATCTATTAACATAAGAACGTTATTGTTGTTTTCCATGTGAGAATAATTCGGGAACTTGCTGTAAGAATGTGTCGATATATAAAACTAAAACTACGTTCTTGGCAGTATGAGTTTGAATAAAGAACATAATACATTTTCAATAAAATTACTTACTTGCCAGTGTCACAGGGCCCCTTGTGACAGGTCTTGATACAGGTATGTTTGCCGCATGGCAGCGGCTTCCCGCACGGCAGGCCGCATGAGAATTCCTCTTGAGAACACGGTATTGTTTTCCTCTCCTGTTGAACCGAAAATTATAATGAAGATTTTTTATTAGCTCATCACTGCTACACAACTAGGATACTTAATAAATATTTCGAAAGGGCCTCAGATGGAGAGGCTGTTCGTGGCTATGCGGTACCGATTGTCGTTTGTTTGCATCTAGTGCAATTCTACTAAACTGTACAATTTATTGATGGTAGTTACAGCATGGGAGAGAGCTATGATTACTAGTATTGTGTAGGTAGGTCAGGTCACGTTGTGGTTTTGAAACACCAATTACTTAAGGATTTTATTATGTTGTATAAACATAAACACTCGTGGCTATATAATAACAGCCACTCGGGTCGATCTTTAGGTTAAGCCGTGCTTGTCTAGGTTGGTCTGTGGATGGGTGACCACCCATTATAAAAGGTGTAAACAGACTCTTAACGAAGCCGAAAGGCACTTGTTCTGCCCGTCATTGCGATAATTTTTTTGTTCTAGACCATACCTGGGAACCTTCTAGTTACGGAGATATTGCGGGTCAAAGTTCCAACTTTTTCACAAGTTTTTTTTAAATACATGTTTTTAATGTAAGATTTTTACTTTAAACACCTCCAGGACCCCCTTACTATTCAATCCATCCATCAGCACAATGTTTTGAGTGCGTTACATTGAATCCTACTGTAAAACGTGACTTTTCAGCCCAAAAAAAAAGTCGTTTCCCAGCACAAATTTTTGCGTAAAGTTACTTAGTTTGATGTACATAATGCTTGGTTGACGGCTTCGTGAAGAGTCTATTTACACCTTGTATACCAAGTTTCTTCTGTGCTTCGGAAAGCACGTTAAGCCGTTGGTCCTGGCTGTCATTAGTAGATCTTTGACAGTCGTTAGGTAATCAGTGGCCCAAAACGTCTGACAACCAGTCCTACCAAGGGGTATCGTATTACCCAGTACTAACTGGGTTGTGGAGGTCAGATAGGCAGTCGCTCCATGTAAAATATTGGTATTCGGCTGCATCCGGTTAGACTGGAAGCCGACCGCACCATAGTTGGGAAAAGGCTAGGCAGATGATGATTAAACATACTTCGTGTAGTTGTCGGTGGCAAGATAGGAAGGCTAATTGTCATTGTAAAAAATTATGAAAACCCGTAACGCAACTCACACGGGATATTAAATTAATGCATCACTGCATACTCGTGAATTCAGTATTAGTTATTGCCTATATTTTTTTCTCATTATACTTTTATCAAAATCTGACAACCAGTGTTACCAAGAGGTATCGTATTACCCAGTACTAACTGGGTTGTGGAGGTCAGATAGGCAGTCGCTCCATGTAAAATACTGGTATTCAGCTGCATCCGGTTAGACTGGAAGCTGACCCCAACATAGTTGGGAAAAGACTATGTTAGGTCGGCAGATGATGGTGACTTTCATCAATACAAAACTTCATTGACTTCCTGGTAACAATAATAATTGTGCTCACTAATATAATTATGTCATTGATATCCAAGTTTTAATACTCATTGATACAACAAAATAATAAAACCAAATCCGAATGAACTACCAGTAATGCTTTTGCAACAGAAAAATGTAAGTATCAATAATCTAATAATACCACGCGGTTATCATGACCTTCATGGCTTCCACCACGGCCACAGAGACAGCTTCCAAACCTAGCTACTAGATGGCGTTGTACCGATGACGCGCATTCCTACATCGCGGTGTTAAGATTCTCCGCGGCTGAACGACCCTCCGCGGTTCGCCCGTTTCTAATTAAGACCTTACTTCATAGGATCATTTCTATAGTAAGCTCTTCTCGAGACTTTCACACTATGTGAGTCCTCACAAGTCACGTTGATGAGATGTGGCGCGGTACCCTGAGCGTGAGGCGGGCGATGGAAGACCTTCCATCAGCCCTCGATGATCGTTCACTCTCCTTTGCCGGGGAGCGTGGGGTGCTGTCGCTATCTGAGTGGCTTGTTTATAATTATAATTAAAAAGTATATTTATTTATCTTACTACCAACGAGTATCGACAACAATTTCCGACTTTGTAGTTGAATATTAATAACGTTGTCAATTAATTGTCAGTAATCTTCGCAGTTTAATAGTTCTAAATTAAAAAATATTAAGATTGAAAACCCCATAAAATGTCCAGTGAAACCAAGCGGACTAGACTGGTGGTAACTACTGAAATATTTTGTCAATGCCCTGTCCGCAACTAGTCCGGTCGGTCGGTTTGACCACAAATCTATGTATTTTATAACTGCCCGCGGTTCGAACCTTAGCTATTCCTTCCAGTATTCACTTGCGAACAAAAAGTTAATGACAAAAAAGCATTTCATTACTCGAGATGGCATCATACTTATCTAATGTTTGTTTATTGTAGGATTTCGAGTATTGTAAGATCTGAGATAATAGAAATGCTATTACGGTTTTGTGTGATGGTGTTGCAACAATCTTTTATATCTAACTCCGTGATCAAAATGACCCCGTATAACAAAAATGTTGCATGTTACGAGTATCCTTAAACGCTGGAGTAAAAGTGTCTCGCAAGCGTTAAATGAAAATGATATTGCTACCTGTTTGTATGAAAAACTGTTCTATGATCAACTAACAACAACATAACGCGTTTACTGCCTTTATGTGTAACACTTAAGTTCTTGTCACACACAATGTTTGCAAACGCCAAAAGACCCTGTAGCACTGTGGCATTCTCTTTGTATGAAATCTGGGGATGGCAACTGTGAAACTAATGGCGCTAGCATAGCTGGTTCCAAGTCATCGTCATTGGTTGACAGTCTGGTAATGTAATTTTATATTTACCTATACTCTGCAGTGACTGAAATCGGGCTGTGCGTAATGATGATGAGATATAAAGACGGATCACTCACCTCGTGATCACCATGACAACGCTTGGTAGTGAGCACGACACAAGGCGGACAGTCTCCGGAGTGGCAGGAGTGGTGCGGCGGGTGGCGGCAGGGTCGCACGCGCGGGCACGGCGCGCTGCAGGCCGGGGGCCGCGCTCCACAGCGGACGGGAGGCAGGATTACTTCCGCACCACATTCACAGGTTAGCTCGTCGAAACCTGGAGATAAACAAATGCATCAGAAATTGAAATGATGAGGCAATTATGAGATTCACGCAAGGCGCTGTCGGGGCCAGTACTCACTGACGCGCGGGCAGGGCGCGCAGTGGCCGGTGTGGCAGAACTCCTCGCAGCGGTGCGTCTGGCACGACAGCGTGCGGCCACACACCACGGCGCAGCGGTGCGACGTCGCAGAACAGCACACCGTGCGACAGCGGTGACGTCCGCAGGATAGTTTCTGGGGAAAGATACAAATTGGGATGTAAATACAGTCATACAACTACACATGCTTCTCTTGGAGCTATTTTGGAAAAGCAAAGTAGTACAGTTCTAACAAAAATTGCGACCCAGACCAACATTAAGCCCGGTTTCCACCAAAGCAGTGGTGTGCAGGAATCAACCAGTCTTATTGGTTAAAATCCACATCGCGTCCTTCATCACTCCTGTGATTTGTCGAATCTTATACATCTTCTCATTCAATTAGGTGAAACCCCCTGCCTTCGTCAGTCTTGAATTTCTAATTTTAAATTATGTTTGCTTTGATTTTAGCAGACTTCAACATCCAATGACGACCTTGGCTAAGAAATCTGCCAAAAACACAGTATGGTATGTTGTAATTACCTTGTTGCACTTCTTTTGACACAGCACATTGTTGTACATTTCAGGGAGATCAGCGCAGGGTACTTCGCGGCTGGAGTGCCCGCAGCGGCACTGCAGCACTGTCTTATCGGGACATTCGGGACACGGGCCTGGATAACGTGAGAAATTGTGTTTTTTTCGATTACAGTTGATGCTTTTGATGCAATCAAATCACGGTCTTACCACTTCCACTTGATGATGACTTATTTATAAACTTCTAAAAGGCAGATGAATGTGGTCTTCAAAGATTACAAAAGCGAGAGAGCTAAGGTTATCTCACCTCAGCTCCTAGCTCAGCCTATATGCCTTAGGCATAAGGCATATGCCTTTTATATCGCATATACAGGCATATGTCATTTTTTTATATTCCAAAAGAATCTGGCGGCATGCCTGTCTCGTCGTAAGAGGATTGTGATAACGACGCCGCCGACGACCGCGCTGTTCGCAACATTCAGGTCAGCGGAAAAGGTTCAAAATCCAATCATAAACTTACCTTCATGACAATTAAGTTTGCAGAAATGTTTATCGCCGGCAGGACCGCACTGTAGCGGTTTGGCACAGATGTTGCCGCACAACGGGATCGGGTCCGTACACGCCTCGCGCGAATCTTTCGCCAACCTACGGAGAACAAGGGTTTGCATAATTTCAGAGGTATTTACAAGAATCATCACAAGTAAATGAAATAAAGTGCAATTTTATACCATAGACATAGCTTTAGCTTAACATTACGTCTGTAACCCTCGAAGGGTTAGGCAGACGAGTGCGAATGGTACATCATATCGGCACTTATTTTTGAGTCCCTCGTAATTTAAAACCAATTTGTTGTAAAAGAAATATGCTTAGCATGTTACAGGCTAACCATGTTCCCCAGTAACTAGTTGAAGGTCAGATAGGCACTCGGTCTACGCAAATACTATTAGTCCTACATCTGCTTAAGCTGGAAGCAGACCCCAACATAGTTGGGAAAGGCAGACGATATAACAGGTATGAGGTAGTACTCACTGTGTGTTCCCACAAGGACAGCTGTGCACGTACTGCGGCAGCAGCTGGCAGGGCTGGCAGGGCGGCGCGTGGCAGTGCGCGCGGCACACGTGCGCGCCGCACGCCAGCACGCGGCCGCACGTGTCGCCGCACGACCAGCGCGCGCACGAGCCCGTCTCCAGCGTGCACGCCACCGAGCGCGACTTGGCGGCCGGGCAGTGGCATACTGGGGATGGAAATATACGGTGTCATTATGAGCGAAGAAATACGTAGTCGTATTAAAAAATCCATCACGGACTCAAAATCTACGTGATTTCTTTGTATCGTTTTTGAAGTTTGCTAGGGTGCTGAGTGTTGATGCCGAAAATGCGGTCATAATCAATTGTGTCTTTATTTTGTCAAAGCTAGTTATTTTTTTAAATGTCAGCACCATTTACCTGTAAAAAAAAACCCGGTTTCCAACCTGAAATTTCTGTACACCAGAAGGTACTTGAGATAAACAACACAACATTTTAAAATCGAATTCAAACTCTTGCAAAAAGAGTATCTCTCCATACCTTGTTCGACAGTCTCAACACAAATGTCACAGGGTCCCTCGTGGCAGTCCTTGGCACAGTTATGCACACCACACAGTAGGTTGCGTCCACAGATGCGACCGCACACTTGCGGCAACTTACTGCTGCAGAGCACTGAGCGGGTTTCCGCACCACAACCACATTGTCTGCAAAAAAGAGGTAATGTTGAATTTGAATGTTTCTATTTTAAGGGGGTAAAAAACTAGGAAAAAACCGGTATTAGGGAGTTGCTAGGGTAGCTGAGTGATAAGCAACACTCTCTATAACCTTTTTGTTTTTCGGATGGGAAATCGTCAAATGACTCCTCCCACTCTGGGCAGAGCGGAAAGGTGTGTCAGACTTGTACTGACTAAGACCCATCCATGTTAATTCCTTGCCCTTTGTGTTCCAGGGCCACGGTATCTCTTACAAACAGTCCCGCAACCCTGGCAGGACTCTCTATACCCTCAGGTATAAAGAGTGTTGAGTCTTAATTTAGAGAAATAATTAAAAAGTAGAACTCTTCTCAATTAATGATTCAGTTAAATTTTACTTGTTGGGCATAAGACATCCATCATACGTACTTGACTACAGTGGCCTGGCAGGGCGGGCAGGGCCCGGGGTGGCACAGGAGCGTGCAGGGGTGCGGGCAGGCCCGGGGACGGCGGCAGGCGCGGCCGCAGGTGTGCGCGCCCGTGGAGCCGCGCTGGTACTCCGGCGCGCGCACCGCTCCGCACATGCAGCGGTACTCAGTAGGGATGGCTTCGTTCGTGTTCTGACAGGCTGGGCAGCGCCATTTGCCCTCTGATAGCAATAAAATAAATGGTTCAACTACTTTTGGAAATAAAAGCTCATTCTGAAATATAACTTAATTGTGTGAAACGGAATTCTTTTTCCTGTCGCTTAAAGTGTGTAGTAGCATTTTTTTTGCGAATTGTTGTTATTAATATTTAGATTAAAGAGGAAGAAAATACAGACTGATAGTTTTCTACCTGCTCATTATACATTTTCGTACAAAAAATTCGACCTACCCCGTGCAATATCTATACAACATTAGACAAAAACGGCAAAAAAAAGTCACGCTTGTTGTATGGGAGCCCCCCTTAAATTTTTATTTTATTTGTTGTTATAGCAGCAACAGAAATACATCATCTGTGAAAATTTCAACTCTCTAGCTATCACAGTTCATGAGATACAGCCTGGGGACAGACGGACAGACAGATAGCGATAGGCAGTCAAAGTTATAATATATGGTAATAAACAAAGAAAAAAGTTAAAAAAAAAACGTTTTTGAATTTATTATTTCTATTATTATTTCCTTTATTCATCTTTATACACATTTTTTACATTTTTAAATATTTTAATATAAAACGACATAAAAAAAAAAACATTTAAAAATATAAAAAATAGTAGCCCACCGGTATCGGGAATAGGGTCCAAGCTACCGGCGGTCAGGGCTCCAGAGAGAGGAACCTCCTAACAATACGAGCCGTGTCCAGGAGTACCGCTTTCTGGATCAAGCCCTTGATCCAGCTGCCTAACGAGAGCCTCCTCAGGTGTTGGTCGAGGCTCTTGGCAATTAAGCTATGGGCTGATACGACTACCGGCACAATGATCGCTGAGTCCACATCCCACATGTCGACAACCTCGCGAGCTAAGTCAAGATACTTGATTTGTTTAGCTTTCTCGGCTTTCACGAGGTTCTCGTCATGCGGGACCGTAATGTCAACAATCATTGCGCGCCGCTCTGATCGATCCACCACCACTATATCAGGCTTATTGGCTACAATAGTCCTGTCAGTGATGATGGATCGATCCCAGTACAGTGTGATATTGCCATTATCGAGAACTGGATCGGGCACATACCTATAGTACGGCACTTCCGATTCCACAAGGCTGTATTTTAGAGCAAGTTGCTGATGGATAATCCTGGCTACAAGGTTGTGTTTATGCAAGTACTCTCCGTTAGCCAGACGAGAACACCCGGAGATAATGTGACGGATTGATTCACCTGGACGGTGGCATGCCCGACATATGTCAACCGTGCCGTCCTTCACAATAAATCTCCGGTAGTTATTCGTCATCATAACTTCATCCATAATTGCACAGACAAAACCTTCGGTTTCTCCAAAGAGGTCCCCGGAACGTAGCCAGGCTACGGACGCTGATAGGTCTACATCGGGCCCATGCAGGGCCCGGAAAAAGCGTCCGTGGAGCTCCTTACTCTGCCATACTCCCCTGCGGTCGTTAGTGTCAAGTACTACAGGTTTGCGCCAGTTCTCTTTAGCCAAGGAGAGCGGGGTGAGGCCCTTGTCCACCGCGACCACATCTCGATGCATCCCCACGTCGGCTTCTAGGAAATATAGGGAATATTTCCTAGAAGCCGACGTGAGACTGCATATCTCGCGATTGTGAAGAGTCTTAGCATTTAAAAAGCCTCGACCCCCACACTTCCGCGGGATATACAGTCTCATAACCGAAGAACGTGGGTGATGCATTCGAAATGCCGTCAACAATTTACGGACCTTCACATCCAAGGCGTCTAGTTCTGTTTGAGTCCATTTGAGTATGCCAAAAGAGTACATCAAAACCGGCATGACCCAACCGTTGAAGGCACGCACCTTATTTCCGCCTGACAAAAGACTATTAAATACTTTTTTCAGGCGGCCAAAGAAGCGCTCCTTCAACGATTGCTTCATGTCAGCAACATTGATGCCCAGCGCTTCTGACATACCCAAATACTTATAGGTTTCGGTTGCTGAGAGGGATCTAAGATTTATGGAATCCGTGAGCTTGGTTCCCACAGATTCCACAATCTCCCCTCGCTTTACATGCATGACCGCACATTTGTCCACACCAAATTCCATCCTGATGGCACTACTGAAAGTTTCAGTTACCTTCAGTAGCTCCATCAGTTGCAAATCGTTGGGGGCAAAGAGTTTCAGGTCATCCATGTAAAGGAGGTGAGATATAACTTGACCACCTCTCTTCAACCGATAGCCTAGCCCTGAATCCTCCAGCAGTGTGCTTAGAGGATTCAAGGCCAAGCAGAACCAAAGCGGACTCAAACTATCGCCCTGAAATATTCCTCGCTCTATATTTATCGGTTCGCTATTCCTCTGGATTTGCCGACATCCTGGATAGCGAAGAACTGTCCTCCATTGCCCCATACATGATATCAGGAAGGTGCGCAGAGTTGCATCAACTTTATACAACTCTAGCACCCTCATGAGCCATGTATGTGGCACCGAGTCATAGGCCTTCTTATAGTCTATCCAACATGTCGACAGATCCTTTCGTGAACGGCGAACCTGTTGACTAATGGCCATATCAATGAGGAGTAGCTCCTTAGTACCGCGGGACCCGTTCCTACATCCATTTTGAGAAGCAGACATAACAGAATTTTCGTCAATATGTTTAGTGACTTTAGCTCTCAAAATGGAGGTAAGAACTTTATAGACCGTCGGGAGACACGTAATAGGTCTATAGTTTTTGGGTTCCGCAGTGCTACCTGATTTGTGGAGCAGGTGGGTTATTCCAGTCGTCAGGAACTCGGGAAGCGACCCTGACTCTAAGGCTGACTGAAATAGGGCTGCCAAGCGAGCGTGCGACCTCTGGATCCATTTAATCCAGAAGTTATGCACCCCGTCCGGTCCTGGAGATTTCCAATTGGGTAACGGACGGACTGCACGAGCTACATCTTGGGGGCTAATTGTGATCGCCCCCATTTCTGGTATTGAATCGCACGCTCGCTCGACCTCCCGAGTCCATTCACCCTCGGTATGACTGACAGGCACCGACCAGATGCTGCGCCAGAAAGAGCACATGGCGTCATCATCCGGTAGACACGTGTCAGACACACCTTGGTCCGGTCGCTCCCATGCTCTATAAACCCACCTTTCATCGCTTTGGAATGTGCGATTCTGAGTGTATCGTTCCACCCGCCGCTTATACCTACGAATACGGTTTGCCCATGCATACACTTTCTGCTTCAGGAAGTCGATGCGCTCTGTGATACGGGACATATAGTCTTGAGGACTGATTTCAGTCCCCGCAAATGCCCGCTTCACAAAGCGCATAACTCGAGGGCGAGTGTTTCCCCCCCTGAAGCAGATTAGTTTGCCGATGAGCGCTCTGGCCCCACCAATACGTCGTTCAATCCTGTACTGCCAAGCTGGTACGGCTGGTTTCGGTCGTTTAGCTCTGTCATCTGGAAATTTGACTTGAGCTAAACGACATGCCGCAACAGCCGCACAATACAGGATTGAATGAGCATCAGTGAGGTTTTCGCAGTTATCAAAATAGTTTGACAACTGCGAATCCAGAACAGCCACCAGCATCCTATTTTTATTATGCATGGGCAAACGAGGTAAGCGTGGTCTAAGTTCGGGTGTCATGAACCTATATTCTCGAATCGCACCCTCCAAAGCACTCCTCATATCCTCACTGCACTGGGTACTTACATTAGTAACCATGTCATTACTCACGTCGTTATCGCGATTTCGAATTGTGGTGGTAGATGGTAGTGGGACCACACCCTGCGACGGCGTGGCAATGACATGGCTACTCTGCATTTCAATCCGCAAGCGATCAAGCACGGTGTCATCCAACATACGATTACTATTTATTATTAGTAGTCTGTTGGTACTCAAGATTGGTTTTTCCATAAAAAAAGAGTTACGACCCCAAACAGTCCATGAACCTCCTCCAAATGCTACTCTTTCGTCAATGCAAGCTTGCGCAAATCGCTCTCCCTCTCCACGGTACACATTCTGTACACTTTCACATAATATAGAATAATTCAATTATTCATTAAAAATATTGAAACATCGCGTCCCAAATAGAAAATAAAGGGGTGGACCGATTTTTTTGCACGCAAGTGTCGTAAATAAAACAAGACAGGTACTACATATACTGAGTTATGTCGAAACTAGAACAAATATAGGTCTGAGTCAGCTTGATTACACAATATTTAATGAACTTTTAAAAACATATTGAGTAATCAATAAAGATCTCACACATAAAGAAAAAGTATCTTCTATGATAAAATTCAATACAATGAAGGATTCAAATTGTATGAACTTTTAGATAAAGTTGAATATATTTTCCGAACATTTTTTCCTCAGCCTTACTTTAAACGAAACAAGCATGAATCAAAAGGTTAAGGATGATGTTAAACAAAACCATATACTCACCAACCATACTGCTCATAGCCCACTTCCGGATGCACCTCAGATGGAAAACATGGTAGCAGTTGCAGCACGACCACACCTGGTCATACTGCTTTACTCGGTCACAGCACACGAGACACTCCAGTGTACCCTTGTCTAGTTGTTCCGTTAGACGCTCACGTTGGGTCATCTCTCTGTTTACTGAAATAGGATAATGTTGTTTTATTTTTATTATTTATTTTATCATACTCTGTACTTGGGAGCATCTGTATATGAATTATGACGAGTCCTGTATCTTGGCCATTAGTATTAGAAGAAAAATGTATAGACTTGGTAAATTCAATATATAAATCTTTTAGTGCACCTTTTACCATCTTATGTATTGGAATGGGGATTGTAGTCAAAAAACACAATTTAGGCTTTGTACATATGCTGTAATAAATATAGTAACAATGTCTGTGTAATTAATGTTTATAATAAATAGTAATTATTTATGGAGAAGCAAGACTGTTTCTACTACAGAGGAATAACAAAGATCATCATTATATTATTGTGTAACAATGAAAAGTTCTTGAAGCTAGCTGACATCATTCATTATTATTAGAATTATGAGTGCTATGCTGTGCAATCTAAAGCTATGTATTTAAATGCACTTTTAGATCTGAAGTGAGGTCAAAGATTGATTTAAAAAATAACCATAAGCACAATACATTCAACATTATTTCACAAATGGGTAAAAATGATTGCAATGCTTCTCAAGAATTTCTGAGCATAGGAAATAATGAAATGGGATTCTGACTTTTTAAACAATAATAAAAGCATGTACAAACCTTGATCAGTGCCACATTTAGTTTTGTTTCGAGCAGGACTGGGAACATTCTCAGACTTTATTGCTCTCTCCCTCTCTCTAGTATCTTTGTCTCTTTCGCGAATATCTCGGTTACCTCTGTCCCTTTCGCGAGTATCACGATTGTCCCTATCTGTGTCACGGGAATCACGATAATCTCTATCTATTTCACGGATATCCCTGTTGTCTCTCTCACGAACGTCACGGTAGTCTCTATCCCTTTCCCGGATGTCTCTGTTGTCCCTATCTCTGTCTCGGTAATCTCTACCTCTTTCACGGAAATCTCTGCTATCTCTATCCTTTTCACGGATGTCGCGGTTACCTCTGTCTCTCTCGCGAATATCTCGGTTGTCTCTATCTGTCTCACGGACATCTCGGTTATCTCTATCCCTTTCATGTGTTTCTCGGCTGTCTCTATGCTTATCACGGGTATCTCTCTCTCTGTCTCTGTCCCTCTCCCTGTTTTCGCTTTCCCTGTCTCTATTATCCCTCTCTTCTCTGGCTTGTAAATAAGTATTGGCATACTGTTCATCTTCAGTGCTATTGCGTTCGATTGCTCTAAGCCGTGAAGTTCCAACCCAATTCTTTCCACGACCTGAAGCTTCTCCCCTTCCATTCCTCACATCCTGACTGTCTTTACTAATTGCACTGTTGTAGAAAGTACGAGCATCATCTTTATTCTTGGACTTCAAATTACCTTTTCCTTGGCCTCTTTTGTTACTTGAATCATAGTTTCGGTTATTATTTTCATAGTTACGGCTGCTAGAGTCCTGTTGGCGACTACTTGGTTCACACTTGGTACTATCTGGTTCTTGATTACGATTGTTTGATTCTTGATTACGATTGCTTGATTCTTGATTACCTTTGCTTGATTCCTGATTGCGGTTGTTTGAGTCATCATGTCGCCCATTAGATTCGTTATTGCGATAATTCTTATCACGATGGCGACCATTTGTTTCTTGGCTCCTAGGGGGCTCTTGGGGATGTTGGTATGATTCAGTTTTCTGGCTTGTTTCAGTGTTTAGTTGTGAGCTCTGCGATCTTTCTCTCCAGTTGGCATCTGATGAACTACCACTAGCATTTCTTGGTTCATTTATACTAGGGTAGTTGTTTCGTGAATCATTCATATTGTAATGGTTCTTAGGTTCATTTACATTACTATAATTATTTTTAGATTCACTACCATCTTGTACAGTACTAGATTCAGGAATGTTCTGAGTGCTAGTTGCAGGTGTCATCATAGAACCTTTTGGCACAAATTCAGTAGCCGTTGGAGTGAGATTAGATTTGAGTATCATTGCATTAGTATAAGCATTAGGATTGACTGCCACTGGGTTGTATTGACTTTGACTATTCATTGAGTATGCGTCTGCACCACTGGGCAGGTTGGCTGTGGTTGCTGCATAACCATAGCTGTCTAACTGGGGGTTTTGGGCACTCGTAGGTACATTCTGGTAATTATATTGTCTTGCAGGATAGTTTTCATATTGCACATTACTATAGTTGTTAGCATTGGGCGCACCACTGGTTTGCATTTGAGAAAGAAACTCATTAAAGCTCACATACTGGTTAGGTTGCTCTGGTCTGTTGGGGTAGTAGGATTGGTTGACATATTGGACATTTGGGTCGCTGTTCCAAGCTTGGTATTGGTTATTGTAAGCGTATGTGTTGTTCCACTGAGACATGATAACGGGATAACGAAATATACTATGTTTAACTGGAGGAAGTATGGCCGAGAATTTTGCGGATTATACGAGTTTTTTTGTAGTTACGGTGATGTTATGACCGCAGGCCGAAGCCTGAGGTCTCGAGTTAACCGTGTAACTCTACCTGAAATGAATAAAATGGGTAATTTGTTATTAAATTCGAGACCAACCGACATGTGCCACTTTCTAAAATAATTGATAAATACTGTTGACTTACCACTTGCTTGTTTTGTCTACCGATACGTTTTTGTTAAAAATAACTATATGGTAAAGAAAAATAAACTAAAATAATTTTATAATTTACAAAATTGCAATAACTTTAACGTTATGACAAGGATGATTCGGATCACAGATTCGGATTCGGAAGGGTGAAGGGGGAGGTCGACGTTGACAATTTGACTTGACACCTTGACAGAAGGTTTAATAGTTGCAACTTTCAGAACGCAAGACAGAAAAAATATTTATTTATTTAATAATCAAACACTATAAGTACTTATAAATTACAAAATAATGACGAAATGAAAAGATGTAAAACAATAAATATTTTCACATCAAATACTTAAAATATAGTCAATCTACAGAATCATTTACTAATATTATGCGAAGATATTCTCGATATCTAAGAGAGCTTAGTCTGTACCCAGAATACGTGTCAAAGAAAGAGCGGGAATTTTTGATTTTTCTGTATTGCACAACATTTGCGCAATCTTTTGTTAATTCTTAAACCATGTACAGTCGCCAGCACATCAAGCTACCACACTGTGACCTTGAGCGCCTTATAAGCAACAACAGCGAGAATCGTGCGAAAGAGATAAATATCTTTTTGTCTGTTCTTGCTTGTAATGTTTCGTGCTGCAGTGCGTGCGTTAGGCTGTGTGCGTATGCGCGTCGTTGTGTAGAATAAGATACTTGCTATGCCAAAATACTAGTTTGGCGGATCGCATACTTGAATGGAATCGAAGTAATGGCATGGTAGTAAAAATAAGTTGGCGGTTACGGTACGCCCGGCGCTTGTGAAATATCTATGTAATATTAGAAAAGGGATTTTTCCTGAGTAAAAAATATGATTACCTACCTATATTTTGTCTGTCACTTAGATTATCGAAAAATATTGCATACGTATTTTGTGTTTTATCAAATCAATAAAAACTTATGAAGATATTAAATGCATCAAAGATCACGAGTGGGGTTGTGATGTCACTTTCCGGTAAAAAGTGTTCCGAAATGTGACGTCACACGAGTTTTCGACACACTGTAGCGTCTTCATTTCTTTTTTATGACTGACGGACTAATAAGATTTTTTTGGTCAATATTGACGCTTTGCAATTTTGACGGATTGCGATTTTCATGAATTTGACTGATTACGAGTTTGACCATACGCGACGAAACTAGAGATGAGATATACCTGCCATTCTCCATACCCGGCCTTTAAGGTATGGGTATCACTAAATACCTGGTACAAATACCAGGTATCAAAATACTTCTAAGTATTTGGGTGTGGTAGGATTTCGATAAGTAAACGTATGCGATAAGTATGGTATGCCTCCAATATAATGTAGGTACGACGTTTCAAGTACCTATACGTAATTATGCATTATGAGATATGAAATCTTTCCTTCCTACTTTACCAGGCTTAGGACTGTCGGCTAAGAGTATGACGATGGTTATTAATGGATTCTAGTTATTTCTATATAAATTAATGCAAAAAATAAGTACCCATTTTGTCTAACTAAATTAAATCAACCGAATGTTCATAAAGCACGAATGACGTTTCGGGTCCCTTCGTAAGCTGTCGGGTAGCTTCGGGTTGCTTCGGCGTACCGAACTACCGATAAAACTGGGCGCTACCTTGTGGTAGCGGTTCGTATCGTACTATGCGTCTGACGTCATACTTTCAAGGTATTTACCCAGTATTTCGGTCCGTACCCGGTCTATGTACTGGGAAGCACATACTTGGTATATATACCTCTACCAGTATATACGTCTCATCTCTAGACGAAACGTATTCATAGGTAAAATAATGAAAAAAAAAAGGGTTTCTTTTCGTGTTTGCGTTTAATTAAATCAATTTATTTTTACTTTTATGATAATAATAATATTATATTAGTGGTTTCTTTTACAAGAGCCCTGACTATCGCTAGCTCGGACCCAGTTCCCGATACCGATGGGATTAAATGTTTTTCATATAATTTATTCATTATATTCACTAGCTGATACTCGGGAACTTCGTACGCGTGAAATTATTATAAAAATATACCACCTACTTACTACTATTTGAATCTGATTTTGTTGAGCTACGGGATATTATTTGACGTATCTTACATGATTTCTGTAATAGATAGTGCCTGTGGTGTTAGGAAGGTGTATTGGACGGTATTAAAAAAAATACTGTGGCGGCTTAGGCTAATGATAACTGAAGTAGGTATGTAACACTGTAATCACCTTAACATTGTATTAACAGACTGTAGCAGGAACGTTGATTATTTGTCAATATAATATAATATTCTAAATTACCCATGAACATGCAGCTCTTTACTTGCGTGAAAGGAATAGGATAGGCACTACAAATAATTGGTTGGATTGGTCGTTTTAATTTTAGTCGCAACTAGCATAATTCACAGATTCTACATTTTAAAATAACTATACCTATACCTTCGTTCTCTAAAGATTTATTTTGCTTTAGGGCAGAAAAAAAATACATTTCGTAATCTGAAATCAAAAATGAACTTTATTTTAATGGGAAAAGGTTGATTTGGCGTGGCATAGAGAGGGCATCATGCCATGACAGCGTCCTGTTTTTGATGTAAAATATAGGCGGCCTGTATCACAGAAGTGGTTCGTGGATGATTGTTTCATCCACGAACCACTTCTAAGAAAGTTCAACTACCTTTAGAATTGTTTTATAGGTGCCTAAGAACCACTCTCTCTAACTCTCTCGGTTATGTGACGCAGACGAAGTTGCGCAGCAGGGTAGTATCAAAATAAAATGCGACATAACAATCTTTAACCGTTTATTTTTAAACATTAATATTACTATAATACAATACTGAGAAACAAAAATACTCTAAATTAAAATATAAAACTAAACCATACAAACAACAAATAGGTATAAAACTATAAACTATACAAACAACAGAAAATATAAAACTAAACTGACCATACATTAAAAACAACTGGATCATATTTATATTTTAAAGCCGTAACTTAAAGTGTCACCAACAATAGCAAAGAAAACATTATCAAGAATGTAACAATGGTGCGAAAAGAAGTTAATATTTTTTTTATTACCGCTTTAGCATTATTGGAAGAATTATCCATACTAATATTATAAATGCGAAAGTTACTTTGTCTGTCTGTTACGCCTCTTCATCTACAAAAATGACTATATTGTTTGCCCAGTCAAAATTATAATATTCCAGGCAAAAATTTACTCTTGCCTCCTTATGCGCCTGGTTCATTAATATTTTCTTGGCAGGGCGGCAGCATTTTTTCCGGCGTCCTTTAGGCGCCTTGTAACGGTGTCCATTGAAATCTAAAACAAAGAAAATTTTGTCAATTTCAATACTTACCGATTCTTAATTATGACCAATTGTACGGGTCAATTTAACTATAGGGTGACTGGTAATAGTGACCGATACTTAAACACGTGATTCATGATACTAACAAACAACTTTCTATATTTTTTTTTATACTTATTCGCTTTTATCACACACATTACGGAGCGGGCTAGCTAGCCGCGCGGGTGCTCTGCCTAACAGCTGATAGGTCACAGGCTCGTGCGCGCGAATTTCATAAGGCTGTTGTGTTATTGTAATAAAAGTGAAAGCAAATGTTTCTTCGGGAAAGTTGTTTGTTATCATGAGCAATCACGTGTATAAGTATTGGTCACTAATTACCAGTCACACTATATATGAGTATGGGACAGTTTCAAATTATTCCTTTTAATATAAACATATACATAAATAGACAATCCGTCGAATTGAGAACTTCCACCTTTGTTGAGATAGGTGCTAAAGAACTGAAGCTTTATCTAATAGTAATGTCATTCACTGAGTCCAATACGTTTTGCTGCTGTAGCTTGCGCAATTATTAGGTATTGCTAGAACGTCCAGGCCACGCGGTGCGCGTAAAACTATGACTATAAAAAAATATATACATGGACTCACATTGTATGCAGTTGAGAACACTCTTGTGCTTAAAAACGGATCAGCAGAGTGTGCAGAGACGATAGCCAACGTCTGCTGCCGTCGTGGCTCTCGCGTAAAGTTGGCGATGTTGCGCTTTGATGGTTCCGCTTAGCCAAAAGTAAACTGTTTTTTTTTTCCTGGAACGAAACAAGTAGCTATTGTTTATTTGCACATTATTACTCAATTGACTACTTATATGCTTCCCTACGATAATTGCTAGCTTATTATTATTTACACACAAACAGCACTAAAAAAGCCTTATCCCTGCAATGTTTCAACAGACAAAAAGAAGTGTCTAATTGCGTAGGTATTTACTTTAAAATCCAACCGGGTGCCGACTTTAAAAAAATAACAATAGCGCTTGGGACAGCGCGCAGTGTTAAAAACTTACTATACCGGGAACTCATTAGCAAAGAACACAAGAAAATAGGTAGGTAAAGACATTTATGGGTGTTTCTCGTATTTCGTGCACATTCCATAATATTTATTTTCATAAGTTTAAATTACCTACTTACAACATTTATGAATGAAAATTTCATTATATTAAGTACTGAGTTATTGTTTTTTTTTTATTTTAGGTGTAAAAGCTGTATTTTTGAATGTAGTTTTTTTTATTATGGTTACTGTGTTTAATTTCAGCATGGATATTTTTTTATAAAAAGCAAATGTTTGGGACATTACTAAATAGACTTCGAAGGAAATGACAATTAGTTAAGTTTTCATATAATTTAACTAGCGACCCGCCCCAGCTTCGCACGGATGCAATGTAGATACTAATGTGGGGCAGTGTGGAGTGATTTATATAGGTATATATAAACCTTCCTCTTGAGTTATCTATAGCTGAAAACAGTATTAATAAATCCGTTGCGTAGATAAAAAGATCTAAGCGTACAGACAGCGAGAGCGACTTCATTAATATTTCTATAATAAAGGAGAGTTTATAAAAATATTACATAAGAACTTTGCCCCACAAAACCGTTTTCTCGGTTTATCTGTGGGAACGGAATAATAAGTATTAAAAATAAGGTTTACTAGTGCTGACACTTAATTTCCACTTTTTTGACTTATAAAGTAAGTAATAAATAAACAATAATATCTAATCTATGTATGGACAGTAAATAAAGGAAATTTGTTTTATACTATGCAATAAAGAAAATAATTGTATTATTTTGACTTATGGAACATTATAAGTCAAAATAAATGCATGTAAGCACAACTTGATTTGGTTTGGCTTTCTTTATGGGAATATAAATATTTAATGAACTATTCAAGGTTTTTGATCTGGACGAGTAATATGCACGAAAAATGAGAAACACCCTTATTCGTAAGATACGGTAGGCACAAAGTTGTTTAAATATTATGGTTTAGGGCCATCCGCCGATAGAAGCAGCATACGAAAATTAAATTAAATTGGTAACAGTTTTCCAAATAATGTAACACTTTAATGTAATTATCTCACAAATAACATTAGCTCGTATCTATTTTGAAAGTTCTATAGAAAAACACCATTGACACATTTTTTCAATATTAGCTTTTGCTTATTTTAACTTAAAAATTATAACTACAAAAAATATTACTCACCGTAATGCCCGTCTGTCGACAAATATCTATTATACGGCATCCACTCAATCGGAGCGCTATAATGCGCCTTTCAATTCTCGTTAACTGAGGCGCCATAATTAATCATTTAAAAAATATAAAAAGTTCGCCACACACTTCCACTAAGTAGCTACAAGCCGAACCAACTTGCTCCGCGAATTTTTAATGACTAGCGTTATGGACTAAGGGATGAATAAACGTGGCCGGTCGGTTGCGTAGGAGCAAGGAGGTGTGGCCTATTCCCCGTGAGGCATGAATTATTGGCTGCTAATTGTTAGTGTGCGCAACCATTGGGCAACTTTGGAAACGTTGAAAAATCCACCAATCACGCCAAGGATACTTTCTTTCTAACACAGCAGTAGCTGTTGTAGTTATAGATATGTATAGGGTTTACCTTGATGTGCTGGCGTCTGTACCACGCATTGCTTAATGTTGTTCAGATGTTTTTGACGATCATTTGCATATTAATTATGTTGCAATTTAGAATTATTTTATAATGTTATTGTTTGTCTAGGGCGCGCCTTCGTAGAAAATTGATACCTACTTCAAAACGTAAGGAACGTAGTTATACAGAAAAACTGGCTATGTGCGAGTTGGACTCGCATACGAAGGGTTCCGTAACATAAACCAAAAAAAAAACGTTTCTGGCTGTCTGTCACCAGGCTGTATCTCATGAACCGTAATAGCTAGACAGTTGAAAATTTCACAGAAGATGTATTTCTGTTGCCGCTATCAACAAATAATAAAAATATAAATTATTCCAAAGCTTTTGCGTTTGGCAACTTCATTGACCGTAATAATACTTCTTTAATATGACTGGCAACCATTGACCATAAACATTTGATTGGCCTGTTGGTCTAGTGGTTAGTGACCCTGACTGCTAGGGCAAAGGTCGTGGGTTCGATTCCCGCACTGGACAAATATTTGTGCGATGAGTACGATTATTTGTTCTGTATCTGGGTGTATAATTTATCTATACATATAATAAGACTAAAAAAACTGTGTCTGTACATTGAATATATTAAAAAAAAAAATTGTGGGGGGTTTAGAAACAGTAATAGAGCACGAATCCAAAAAGAAAGTCTGTCTGTTTGTCTGTTTGTCTGTACACGCTAATCTTCGGAACTACTCGACGGATTTGAATGATTTTTTTTTTGTTGTAAAGGTATTAAGTCTGGGCAACATATAGGCTATAATTTATCTTGGAAACTTGAATACCTGATGCAGAACCGCAACAGACCAGCTAAACTATAAGAGATAAAAAAATGGTACCATAGCAAAAATTGTTCCACGTAATGAGCATTTTCTGCTAAGAGAATAAATTTGAAGATCTGGAACAGCTGATGTGGAACTCCAAGAGCCCAGCCACACTATAACATATATAGGAATGACGTCTTAGCAAAAGTTGTTCAGCCTGATGAGCACTCTCTGTTAACGTATAAACATTGAAGATCTGGAACACCTGATGTGGAAATTAAAGCTATCACTAATTTCACTGTATTTCTACCAAGGGGTATCGTATTGCCCAGAACTAACTGGGTTGTGGAGGGCAGATAGACAGTCGTTCCATGTAAAATATTGGTATTCAGCTGCATCCGGTTGTACTGGAAGCCGAACCCAACATCACTACATATTATAACACAATGTGGGTGAGCAGCGGTGGGCCAGTGGTAGCGACCCCGACTTACGAACAGTAAGTCGTGGGTTCGAACCCAGGCTGGCGTATTACTTAGTGTAATTTATTTCATCACCACTGCTCTCAAAAACGGTGAAGGAAAACATCGTTAGGAAACCGACATGTCCTAGAACCAAACATTCGAAGTCATGTGACATCTACCAATCCGCACTGGGCCCGCGTGGTGGATTATAGCCCAATCCCTCTCATAGAGTGTCCCAGCAGTGGGAACATTATAGGCTGATGATGACGTGTCTCCGCCGCGTCTATCTGTCTGTTCGCGATAAACTCAAAAATTACTGCACTGATTTTCATGTTGTTTTCTTAAATAGATAGAGTGGTACTAAAGGATTTTTTTTGTATATAATTTGTCAAGTTTCTATACAGATTGGCTAAAATATAATGATATAATGAAATGATGAATGGTAGATTGTATATCTTATGTAGGTCTACAGAAAAATCCGCGATGGCTTTTGTCTATCTCTTAAGGATCTCTAAGATATACAAATAGCACAAAATAAAATAATTAAACTTCTATTCAACTACGATTATCACACACCCACATTCGAACTATACAAAAACACGAAACTAATGAGCATTAATCAACTTTGCACATTCAATTCTTGCGTTCTCATTCGAAAAATTCTTAACAAAACCATACACACACAGTTGTCCTTTAACACGAAAACATCCAAATACAGCCAAAGAAACCCTAACCAAATCCAGACGCGCCCCCCGCGAACGCAATATGGCAGGAAAAATATAAAATACGAAGGTGTTCAACTTTACAACAGTCCAGCAGATATCAGGAACACATCTTTTTTCAACCTATTTAAAGCTAAACTCAGGCAGCACGTCACTAACAACACAAAACTATTAAGTTACTCAAATAAACAAAGTAACTCAAAATGCGAAAACGATACAGAAAATCTGTAAGTCGGCCGTTATACATAAACTGCTTTGATGCCCAAGTAACAAAATTTGGTAGGTACTATAAAAGTCCTGAGAACGTTTTAGTGCGTGCTAATTAGTGTTCATGATTAGTACTATAATGATATTGTAAACGTTTACAGAACTCCAAATAGGCCCGAGTTTTATCACTGATTTATTCTATAAACATTACAGGTTCTCATGGTGATAAATCAGCTCTATCGTTGAAATGTAAAAGTGTCGAGAAAAGCTTTTTAATACTAAAATAGTGTTGTCTGCAAAGTTTATGTCACAGAATTGCACTAAATTGTATAATGCGCCCTTTTAATTTTCTTGTTTTAATTAAATTTAAATTAATAAAATAAGGACCTGTCCCTACTATGGCTGCTATAGTACACATTGGCTCCAGCCATGCTGCTAATGTACTATCATGGCAGAAAACCGCAGCCATATTTTGGTTTCGTTGTCCAAATATAATATCGTGTAGTCAACATTTTCTTTGTATGGAATTGCGTTAATTGCACACTGGGGCATAATTTGGGATATGATAAATATGTACCTAGAAAACGTAAGTAGGTATCATTTTTTATTCTAAAGGGGCCGGCGGACAGTGAATTTTCCATACAAACGTAATACCAAAATCATTTTCAGTTTCAGCATATTTCCACCTTATTATGCTGTTATTCGGAACAAGACAGTATTCATCTAGGTTCCGATTTTTTTTTTTTGCAAAACATTTACTCTAAACGAATTGTAAACCAATTAAATATCTTACATTTTTACAGTATAAATAATGTTTTCATTTCAACTGTTCTATATTAAAAACGGTAATATTTTTAATATTCTTTATTTTAAAACATGGCTTATATTGTTAAGTTACACAATATAAAAAAAAATATGGAAAATCATTGAGTTTTCATTCATCATTTTTGGTATTACGGCACACATTCAAATTCGTCACAAATGTTCAGCGGCAAGTCGTGCAATCATTGAGCTAGAGCGGGGCGCGGGACAGAACACTGTGGATGTGTTGACGTAGTATAGTGACAAATATAAATGTGTGCGAGGGCAAGCATGACTAGGACTAGGTGACTACTCTACACACACAGCTGTCGCACGCGCGTTGGCTCAGCTCATAGACCATGGTATCTATGTGTAGTATGTGTGTCGCTTCGACAGGTATTCATACTAGCGCAATGTGCATGTAGATTGTAGACACCGCGCCCGGCCCGCACGCCAGCCGCGCCGGGCAATTCGTTCGTCAGTGTTAGACGATTACTTGATTGCGTTCTATGTGCGTATTTGTTTGCCAATTGTAATCTTGTAATATTTCTGACACTTCTTGACCTATGCTACGGATTTGGATTTAGATTCACCTTGTGATTTGGAGTCGAGTAACCTACCTACCTTGTTAATTACGACTTTTGTTTTGTTTACGGACTTCGATATTTGCTTACGATTTGGTTAAATTTGGGTTACAAAATAGGTTTACAAATATACCTAGGTTACCAACATGGATTTTGAACGTTGGGATGTATATCACAGTATATTGCCTGAAATAATAGATCCCCGTTTGCCTAGAAATCTGCCTATCAGAGATAGAATATAAATAATTATTTTATTATTTCACGGCCCAGGGTCCTATTTCACCAAGCTGACAAGTGCGACAATTGTCAAAAAAAGATTGTGCAAGTATTTAATTATCATCATGAATGCAAACATATATACGGAAAATAAAGCAGTAATAAATGTAATTTTCAAAAATTAAATCAACCTTTTCACAAAGGAAAAAATGATATTTCTCTAAAATGTTATTCAATTTGTCGTTCACTAAATTACAATAATTGTATTGTAATGTTTTACCTGACATAGCTCTCATAATATCATGTCAATTTTTACAACTACGTAAAATGAAGTAGAGAAGAAGTCAAAATCTTATAAATCAAGTAGGTATGTTTTCTTTTTCACAATCATTTAGCAAATACGGTCACCGCACACGATTTGATTAGAATCACGTTTCGATTTTCTTTTTTTAAATCACTGTCAATCTTTATTACTTACCTATTTATGAATAACAAAATAAATGTGTACTTTTGGAAATCCTTGTTTTTTATTTTTATCATTCTTAGCCGAGAATGCTGTTATTTATCCTAGGGATGTAAAACTTATGAGCCAGTCCACACGGCGCGTTGCGTCGACGCAACGCAAATATTTTGACGCATAGCCGGCGACACAGGCCCTGCGTCACCACAGCGTTACTACGACGCAGTAATAACGTTCCGAAATCGCAGCGGCGACGCACAGTTGCGGCAAACATTTTATAAAAACATCGCATCAGTCTATAGAAAGCATGGATGGACACGGCGCGTTGCGTCTCCGTTGCGACGACGCAGCGCTGCCGTTCCGTCGTCACAATGTGTACCCCCCCTGCCCGCTTCGTCTACGGAGCTGCAGTTCCGTCGTGTGTACGTTGCGTCGACGCAGCGCACCGTGTGTACACTATGGTTATTAGTATGTAAAATGACGCAACGGTAGGGTTGCGTAGACGCAACGGAGACGCAACGCGCCGTGTGGACTGGCTCTATGGCGGGCCGCGGGCGTAAGTACTAAGTAGGTAAGTAGGTACTTAGATTTCAGATTTTCAGGCGAACCGTATACTTGTTCTATATTAGTGGTCCAGAAAAAGTAGGTAATTAATCCAGTTTTTTTTTAAAAACCTAGATTTTGAGATATTCTAACATTTGAGATAAAAACATCGTAGACAAATTTCCTAAAAACGCATTACTAATCTGCACAAACAGTAACGATTGCCCAAAGTAACTAACAAAAATAAAGCAAGTAATGAACATGATAATTACTAAAAAGAAATGCATTTGTCGATATGAATGAACACTATTCACACACACTCACGCGCGGCTTCGCAACGCGCCGGTAAGTGTGTAACAGAGATAACAATATTTCGATGGATTTTTGCCTTCGTTTCGAATTGCAGTTGCGAGTGGCCTCCGCCGTGCTCTTAAGATAAAAATTGTTATTTTGAAAATTCCATACGGAAACGAGAGATTATTTATTACCATAGTTAAAAGATGTACTTAAGTATAATTCTCAGTTTTAACAATTAGAATAGAAAAAACACAACTTAAGGTATTCTCCAGTTTCTCGTCCTATTCGGTCACGCAATCACCACGAATGTGTAGCTAAAAAACAATAGTCTTTGCAACCTCACAACTTATTTTGCTACAGCTGCAACATTGCTTTAGCCCTGTTGTGGACTTGTTGTACAAAATAAATATTTTGTACAGAACCATGTGCTATATTCAGTGACAGTCGACAGTGTGCCACCGTTTATGAAATACTAGTGATATAATTGATACTGAAAAGGTAGTATAGATCTAATTAGTTCATTAATTATTAATTTTAGTGCTTTTATGTCACGCTTTAGTCTGGTAGCTGTAACACTAACTCACTTGTAGAGCTATTTAGAAATTAAGTTATTTAAAAAGTGTACTAGGAGTCGCTATGGTACTATTTAGTACTATAGAAGAATTTGTATGACTTTAACAGAACTAGCACCATAGCGATGTTGAGGGATCTTTTAAGAAGCTAAAAGGTTACGTAATGATTTTGCAAGGTACTTTTGTAGTGCAGATCGATTCTGTAGTAGTGTTTTCGCTACTGCTACAATACTAGTACGCTTTTTTTACTTGGGCGTGAAGTACCTACTTCTGTATCGATACATTGTAATAATTTCCCTGACTCACTGCCTTGCGTAGCGTATGTAGATTATTTAGATATACAAAAATGTGTGAGACCTCCGCTTATGCTGCAACTCACGCTAGTTTCGTGTTATGAGGTGAATACCGTGATTGTGACTAATTATGGTTCTTTGATGTACGAAGCAATTTGCTAAGATATAAACTAGGAATTATTTTCGAATACATTTGATTTTTTTTTAGGCATAATATAGGAAATCGTATTAAATCTATTTGCCTATTTTAAGTCGGTATGGAATACACACATCAGCAATCCTAGCCTGTTTATTTACCTACCTACTTGGAGTTTCACATTATGCTACAAACTTGCAGCCGCTTACGAAGAAGGGACCGAATCTTGCAAAGTTGTAATCGGCGTGTTATTATGTGAAACATGTGATATCTGATCTGCGTTTTACTTACGTAGCTAAGTTTAAAGTAATCTGTATTTGCACTTTTACAGTAGGTAAACCTACCACCTCCACATTTTCACACATCCACATAATTATTTGAAAATCCATTATCACGTTCGGTGCCGTGCCGCGAACGCTCTATTGTCTGCCAATGATCCCTTTCAATCCTAAAGAATATTGGCCATTTCGTAGTAACCTTGGCCCGTTTACCTCCATTATTTGCTTTGCTATTTAGTACCGTTGAAGACGTTTGTGAAGTAGTCTGGTTAGTTATGGTGCAGGCAGTGGGCATGGGGTGCATTGCGAGTTCCCAGAAAATAAGTAGTGTGGCTGCTGTGAGTGTTGTTTTAGTACATTATGATATAAGTGCGGTAAGTTGAAAATTACAGCCGAGGCGAAATTGCTAGCCCGAGACGTAGGCGAGGGCTACAAGAAAGCAGAGGCTGTAATTATCAAAGCGCACGTATGTCATACGACGTTTTATAACATATTTGCGAGGAAATAAATAAAACTCGGATTTTCTTAAACGAAATTTTGATACGCTTGTAAGTATCTATCGGTCGATTTTTCAGACAAGAGGCTTAGAGTAGCCTTTTTCGCTGCCTCTGAGACTTAAGGCGGTGTCGAATTAATAAATTCATCATTACTTGACGACATTTTTCAATAAAAACAATACAGTGAAAAGAAAAAGCGCGCGGAATAATTTTTACTTGTTCACAAATTAGTGAGGCGCGCGCATTAGCGCTTTTTTTTTAAGGCAAAGGCACAAAAACGGCCAGTATTACTAATACAGTAAATTAATGTTTTTGTGTTTTTGTATAAATGGTTGTAATCTATTGTCAAAATTTATTAAATTAAAGAATTTAATGTTTATTTATTATATTTTATCTCCCAAAGTTAATTTTATTCATAAAAAGTTGACCACTTTTCTGACGCTAAGATTTAAAAAAGTACCGTTCGTTTTTGACGGAGCATCTTGAAGCCGTGCGTTTTACTTTACATTACCGCACAAGTACGTAATGGGGTACCACACGATATTGAAATTAGTGAAATAAGAGCCCCTTTACGAGCAAATGTGTTATAAAATTATATTACCTAATAGTTAAAATTTAATTATAGATAACGCAGACGAAATGGTTACCATCGTAGGCAAAACCTTAATGAAACGGCTACGAGTGTGTGTGGAAATGTGCACAAGGAAGGACAGTAATAATATCTACACTTAGCAGCAAAGAGTATAGTAATATATACTTAGCAGTGAGTGAAGCCGAGTTGTGGATGGTGTTGATAGCTTTTTCATAGATTTTCTTATTTTTTAAATATGAAAATCTATGAAATTAAACGGCTGCAATTGATCTAGTAAAATCGTGAATGTAAAAAGGTGCAGTCTGGCTAAAAGTTGCTGCCTATTTAAAAAAAAAAAACAAGAAATTAGATTCAAATTGCTTAATACCTACGTAAATAGAATACCAAAATAATTTTCAAATGAGTGCTTCACCCACTGCCATCGTCGAGCATAGGCACATGGTTCGACGAAACGACCTTCCGTCTCGCTGCTTCTTTACGCCTTGGTGCCGCCTGCTGTTCTCCTTATCGCTGTCACTGCGGTGAAGCTGTCAACAACCTCGGTCACCACGGCCTGTCATGCAGCCGAAGTGCGGGCCGTTTTGCACGGCACGCGAACATAAACGACATTATCCGACGAGCTCTTGTCACCGTCGACGTTCCAGCTGTTTTAGAACCCAATGGCTTGGCACGCGACGATGGCAAGAGACCTGACGGTATGTCTCGGTATGTGTCTGTCGGTGTGTCTTTTAGTGTGCTGCCGCTGCGGCTGCAGAGAACCTCAAGCGGCGTAAATATAGAAACCTGTGTGGTAACTATATTTTCGAGCCGTTTGGGGTTGACTTGAAACTCTAGGGCCGTGGGGTCCGAGTGCTCATAGCCTATTTAAGGAAATTTCGAAACGCCTAGTTGACGCTTCCCGTGACCCAAGGGCTGGCTTTTACTTTGGCCAGAGGCTAAGTGTTGCCATACAACGTGGCAACGCCGCCAGTCTCTTGGGCACATTACCATCTGACAGCGTTGAGGAGGAGTTTTTCGATGCCCTTTTATAGTTTGTTGTTAGTTTATCTATTTTAGTTTAATAGTTTTTAATTATCAATGTATATTGTTAGTTTAACCTAATAAAGTTAAGAAAGACTAAATAAAAGTATAAAAAAGAAAAAAAAAAAAAAATTTAAGATACACAATTCCACCATACATCATTTTAATATATCTCAAGGGTTCAGGCAGCGTTTTCGTTGAAAGCTCCCAGACGGCTTATTTTTTTCCGACACCTCCAACAATTATCATTATATTTTACCCAATGTATACATCAACTTGACAAATTATATACTAAAACCTTCCTCGGGAACCACTCTATCCATTGGTGAAAATAACATGAAAATCGGTGCAGTCGTTTTTGAGTTTATCGCGAACAGACAGACAGACAGACGCGGCGGAGGACTTTGTTTTATAATATGTAGTGATAGTGATATAGTTAGTTTATCTATCATCATCAGCCTATAATGTTCCCACTGCTGGGACACAGGCCTCCTCTCTATGATAGGGATTGGGCTATAATCCACCACGCGGGCCCAGTGCGGATTGGCAGATGTCACATGTATTCGAATTTTTGGTTCTAGGACATGCCGGTTTCCTCACGATGTTTTCCTTCACCGTTTTATCTATAATGAAATAAAAATTGCTTAATTACAACATGTCAACATAGCATACTTAATGATATATTACGCACATAGCGCGTGCACGGAGGAAAGCAGAAAAGAAAAAAACTCAAAATCAAGAATCAATATGATTACGGTCCAATTTCAACCATTAGTACTTACTTAGAAAAATAAATAAAACAATTTCCACGCAGTATTCCGAACCTTCTAAATCTTCAATGAAGTCCGTCAAAGCGGAGACGGTACTGTCAGCACTGTCGAGGTTGGACGACGAGATAGCCAAGAGCGAGAGGGCCCATCCAGCCGCCAGGCTAGCAGTGATCGCCATTGAGTTGGAGAGTATACAACAGGTGAGAAGCTCATTGTTTATTTCAATTAGAGAAAGAGCCGTAATTTTTCGGTGATATTTGCTGCCGTTGCTGTGCGTACTAAAATTAAATCGTTCTAATTAGGTCTACAGACACCAGTACATCAAGCTACTTCAATCTGTCAAATTTCTGTAATAGAATTTCAACTTTATCGCTATAGCACTAGGTTCAAGGTTGGTTGGGAAAATTTGACAGTTCCGGGTACCTTGATGTGATAGCGTCTGTACATTGAGAATGTCAACGAAATAAATGTCTAAAAGCGAAAAAACCCTTTACGTGTAACGTTTTGTAGGCTCTGTGGAATTGCTTGATTTATTATTTACTAATTATTCTTTTTATTTCTCAACAAGAATATAATTCCCTTAGAGAAATACAAGGTTCTCATTATTTTTAACCCGTTTTCAAGTGTTTGTTTGGTTAGTCGCTATTATATAGAAGTGTTTACATTAAATGTAAACACTTCGAACAGCTGAGATTTTGGTCTATGGTAATAATGTAGACTAAATATTATTATAAAATTACAATCTCAAGGCCGAAATCGTTCGTGGAGACGCAATTTTAGTCTTATTCGAATCACGTGACATCACCTGACGTCATGATAGTGATTTGTTTTTTTCTATTTTTGAAGTTATACTTCTTATGGCGCGTTAGGGAAAAATGATGAGAGTATTTTTTTACGATGCGCGCGCAAACCGACACCTAAATTTAACAGCATGAAGTTAGCTAGTCAACATAAACCCTGAAGTTAGCTTAGTGTCAGATATTGACAAGCCTAGGTTTTTGAAGTAAAACTTCTTTAGGCGCGACTAGGGAGTAACTCAGATTTTTTTTCTGACGGAAGTAACGCTTACTATATTTAAAAATGGAACGATCTTATACTCAAAAGCATGGCAACCAAGGAGCCAACTTATCAAAGGTTTTATTTAAATATCGAATTGGCTTGCAAATAGAAAGCAGTTTATTGAAAAAAAAACAAATGAACTCATCAACGCGAGAAAAAATATTGTTGTTTGTGTGCATCATTGATTTTGAAAATTTTAATTCATTTCCTCGCATTATTTGCATGCCGTTTTTAGTAGGCGAAAGAACTATGTTTGTGTTATAAAATCTGTAAAACACTATATTTCAGGCAAATAAAGTCAAAGTCAAAGTTTTTGAAGTAAAACTTCTTTAGGCGCGACTAGGGAGTAACTCAGATTTTTTTGAAAATCTCTAAATATACTTGTTTTTTTTTTTTTTTTAAATAAGTAAATTAAAAGAAAAAGAAGTTTTACTTCAATCGCGCGTAAAGGTTACACGCACACATTTGTTTTTTTTATTTTTAATCTACTGCTGGCTGAGATAAGGCGACAGATATTTTTTTTAAAAAGAAGTATAACTTCTAACGCGTGTACATAAGTACACACACACACTTTTTTTCGTTTTATTTAGCAAACAAATTAGCATTATGTGGAAATATGAAATGTCACAGATCAAAAGTTTCACAACTAACCATGTAAAATAATCTTAGAAGTTAAATTGGACCCACTTCTCGATTTCCGATTGAGCTGAAATTTTGCATACATGTTTAGTTTGCATGAAAATATATGGTTAGCTAAGTGACATCATTCTAAATTCATTATGGCGGACTCCCAAAGATAGCGGATTCGTTATTTTTATGCATTCCGCTATCGTGGGTATAAAATGAAAGGGTTTGCCGAGAAAAATACGAGAAAGCGTTTTTTTTTAACTATAATATTATCCCGTTTATTCATTTTTCTGCATATTTTTTATATTTTTAATGTAAGATTTTTACTTTAAACACCTCCAGGACCCCGTTACTATTAAATCCATCTATCAGCTCAATGTTTTGAGCGCGTTACATTGAGTCCTACTGTAAATTTTCACCGTGATTTTCAGCCCAAAAAAAAGCCGTTTCCCAGCACTAATATTTGCGTAAAGTTACTAAGTTTGATGTACATAATGCTTGGTTTCGTGAAGAGCCAGTTTACACCCTGTATAATAGTACCTACACCTCATTCCGCCAGTTATGTTTAAGTCCCATGAAATAGGAGGCGAGCTCATTGCCACCCAGCGACTTAACATTGATTATTTATTTTTTGTAGGAAATCAAGACATTTGAAGAGATTACTGCAACAGTAACAAAAGATACGTACGCCAAAACCATTCACCAAGTGAGTACTTACTGTGCATAACTATACGTTTATCTAATTGTAAGGTTTTATTGTAATAATGTTTTAATTTTTTTAGTTGTTTATAAGCTTAGACCTCTACAGACGGCCGATGTTAGCATCGGAAAATGAGGATTTCGTCGCTAATGTTAATAGAAAGGTACGTTCCTTTATTGGTCTTTAGTGAATAATTAAATTTATTTAGCGAATAATAAGTGGTGCAGGTCATAATTAAACCAAAAGGACTAATAAAGGATTAATACTGTACTGTATGCTAAAAATAAAATCTTCCAATGGTCTGGCAACAGACGGAGTCATAAATTATTATACAAAATCGTCATGTCCTGCAGGAAATGCGTCGCCTGGAGCTTAGCTGGCTTCGCACCCGATACACGGAGCTGGTGCGCGAGCGCCGCGTACTCCACGCACAGATTCTGCGCACGCGCTCACTGTACGCGCAGCTGCAGCACTTATTGGGTAAGTAAGTGGTATTCAGGGCTTACACAAACATCATCTGCCTAGCCTTTTCCCAACTATGCTAGGGGCGGCTTCCAGTCTAACCGGATGCAGCTGAATACCAGTATTTTACATGGAGCGACTGCCTATCTGACCTCCACAACCCAGTTAATACTGGGTAATATGATACCTCTTGGTAAGACTGTCAGCCTTTTTGGGCCACTGACTACCTGTAACGACTGTCAAAGGTGTACAAATGACAGCCGGGACCAACGGCTTAACGTGCTTTCCGAAGCACGAACGAAACTTGGTATGTAATGGGTGGTCACCCATCCACAGACCAACCTAGGCAAGCACGGCTTAACGTAAAGATCGACCCGAGCGGCTGTTATTATTTTGCCACGTGCTACTTGTGTAGCAAGACCCGAAAAAGTCAATTTCTAACTCTACTCTTAATAATAAAAAACTCATGTTGTAAACACTTTGGTATAATCAAAATTGAGTAAAATAACGACGCACGCACTGCATGGAAAAACGATGTAACAAGTATAGTTACGGTGGCTTCATAGCATGGCGGCGACGCAACACCGTTACGCCGGCTACGCAGAAAGAACTTTTAAGGCATATACACAGAACTGCTATAGCAGTTATACATTACTGCCATAGCAGTTACACAGAACTGCTACATGATTTACTACGACGCCCTCTAAGTAATCGTAGACTAATGCGTAGTGCGTGCCTACTAGTTTAAATAAGGCTAGTATACTACATGTTGAATTAATTATATGGGTATGATATGAGTTAGAATTTTGATTAAATATGAATGTAACTGCATTTAAGCTATATGATTTTAAACTACACCTAGAATCCATCTGGGGCCCGGCCGCTCGTCCCGGCAGTGCCCAAGAGAGCGCGCTGACGAAGGCGCTGGGCTTGCGTGATGCATTAACGGCGGTGTCCGCGAGACTCCGCGCCGCCGCCGAGTATGCGCACGCCGCTGTGCGCCTGCTCGACGACGCCATGCCGGCTTGGAAGATGACTACTGTTGGCAAGTCAGTGCTAAGAATTGTTACTGGAGTTATTCTTCTTCTGCAGTTTGACCGACAGGTCAGAGTTTCGTATCTAAAGGACTAGGGCGAGCTGATGTGTGCGGGTTTCACCGAGGCATTCGTCGTCGCATAATAATAAAACGATTAATTCTTTTCTTAGTGTGTCGATGATAATCTAAATGGAATTGGCCCAGAATTTGGCTATGAGTTTTGCACGTATTTAATTTATCTTTCAAATTAACGTCGGCCGTACTAGTAGAAGCGGCTGGGAGCGCTCAGCAGCAGTGGCGGATGCGTGTGCGCTGCTGGTGGCGGCGCGCTGTGCCGAGAGAGGCGCGCGCCGGGTGCTGGCCGCGCCCGCCGCACCACGTGCAGCACGCGCTCTCCGCCTCGCGCTCGACTACGCCTTCACTGATGCCGTGCACGACCACAAGTAACTTGAGCTAAACGATTTACTTTCTTAGCATAATCAGTCTAGTATAGTAGTCTTGGCCACTGGTACACAGGCCAAGCAGATACAGGTCTCCTGTCGATGAGAGGGAATGCGCTATAATCCACCACGCGGGCTCGGTGCGGGTTGGTACATGTCACATGTCTACGAATTTTGGGTTTTCTTTCACCGTTTTGAGATCAGTGGTGATGAAATAAATTGCACGAAGTAATGTGCCTGCCTGTGTTCGATTCCGCGATCTTATAGCTCGTAAGTTGGGGCGTGCCAGCCCCACCACTGCTCTTATTTTCTTACTATACTTTTAATGTAAATGTAGTCTCAAAACCTTTTAGCTGTAAATAGATCGTTTGGCGTGACCAAAATGTTTCCTGGTCACCATCTTGTTTGGTTCAATAGCAACTGACAACGTCATTCGAGCGTCAATAGAAAATTTGGAATCACCTTTGCATGTCGTAGTACTGCAGCCGGGCAGCAACAGTTTCTTGTTTTATTTTTTTGACTGATGGCATGCTCAGCAATAGTGGCAACAAAGTATTAACAATAAATGACAATAAATGAGTGATGGACTTGGTATGTTTCTTTTCTTTGCAGGTACCAGAGAGCTACCGAAATCTTTTTCCAGTTCAAAGATGCACTTGTGCTGTTAATCGATTCAATTCATCAGGTATGTCCTATGCCAATCAATTTTTGCCGCAGGCTCTTTTCTCACGTTTAAACTGTGTTCGGAGTGCCAAACTTGTCCTCCGTCGGTTTTTTGTTAGAGGTCTCGGGAGAGACATAGAGAAGAGTTCTCGGTCGAGAGTGTACAGCTACCAGCTAAGAGTCCTCGGGACGTGACTTGCAACACGCCGATCCCCAACTACCCACTCGAAAGAAACAAGTAACGCAGTCTCGTGTTACTTGACGCAGGCTGTATCGCCTGTATCACTTATGGTCGCGAACGGGGCGTGCCAGTAAGCCAGCAGTCAGAACGTGTGAAAAGAGGGGTTTTTTAACGACCAGATTGATTTGTCCAATTATTAGCTTTTGCCCGCGGCTTCCCTCGCATTATTATTTTATTATTATTATATTATAAGCCTATGTTGTCCTACTGCAGGGCAAAGGCCTCCCTCCCTTCTTCCACATTTCGCGATCCAGTGCGATTGCAGGCCAATCCTTTGCGAAAGAGTCCAACTCATCCCGCCATCTCCTTCTTTCGCCAATTCGGTCGGAAATACCCTTCGGAAATAATGTAACTTACAGTATGTAAGTGATACTGCTTCTTATATAATTTTTCATTTCGAATGCCCACTTAGGATTTATAAAGATTAAAAGTTGCTTATTCGAAATGGTCTGTCCACGTAGGAGATGGCGGGACGAACTGGATGTCTTCCTTGAGAATTGGAAAGAAGTAGCACAGAATCGCGACCGTTGGAAGGAATGGAGGGAGGCCTTTGCCCAGCAGTGGGACAATATGGGCTAGCTATAATAATAATAATAATAATTCGAAATGACAAATCATACGGGGTGGAAGGGACACCGACGCGAAAATGGTTACCATGTATTCAGTACATCATTCTGAGCCTATATAGAAAATTTAAATAAAAAACTGCTGAGTGTTTCCTAAAAAAGTGCAATACCTATACGGTCAAAATGTATGGAACAGCCGTTTTTTTATGTGTATTTTTTTTGTACGCTGTATAAAAGTGAAAAAAATTAAGAAGATAAATCGTCTGTGAAATCTTTCACATTTTTAAACTGAAATGCTGGAAATGAAAAAGTTGTTATCATCATCTTCCTGTCCTTGTCCTCTAAGCTCATTTTTTCCATTCAATAACTATATTTCATGAAAAAGTCAGTCAATGAACTTAGAGGGTTGTATTGGTGATTTTAATCATTAATCTTAGAATGAAAATTGGAACTCCGCGGGCTACCCTGACGCTTTCACCTTAATGAAGTTTGCTCCCACCAAAACAAATGTCCGTTTTATGGTTTTTTGCCCCGTATTAAAACCTCAATCTATTTTTAACATTTTGAATAGCAAATCAGTAAAGTACGAAAATAAAATACCTTGACATATGACATTAATAAATTTTTAATTTGACATATTGTATTTATGGTGAATAGAAATCAGAAGACAAAATGTTTAAATCGTTTCAAATTACAAACAAATTATTAAAATGGCGAAACGTCCGACAGATCTTGCAAACAAGACATGCATCTAATGATGTTCAGGTATTCATAAATGGCAAGCCCATAAAAGTTCCTTCTTATTATACGATTATGCAAGCTCTAAAAAGCCAAAATGTGACGATACCATCATTTTGCTATCACGAACGTTTGTCGATAGCTGGGAACTGTCGCATGTGCCTGGTCGAGGTGGAGGGCTGGTGGAAACCGCAAGTGGCCTGCGCTGTACCCGTTGGCAAGAACATGAGGATCCGCACCAACTCGGAAGTAGCCAATAAAGCACAAGAATCTGTTTTAGAATTCATACTTGTCGACCACCCGTTGGATTGCCCCATATGTGACCAGGGAGGCGAGTGTGACCTGCAGGATCTGTCTGTGCGGTATGGCAATGATCGTTCACGATTCACAGACATACATTTCGAGGGTAAAAGAGCCGTGGAAAGTAAATTTATAAGCCCACTCATTCGTGGGAATATGAATCGATGTATTCATTGTACCAGATGTATTCGCTTCGGCTCTCAAGTTTGTGGCCTGGACGTTTTGGGATCGACGGGTCGCGGCCACGACATGCTGGTTGGAACTTTTGTTCCCAAACTGTTTTTATCTGAATTATCTGGAAATATCGTAGATTTATGTCCAGTGGGAGCGTTAACTAACATCCCCTACAGGTACAAAGCTAGATCTTGGGAATTAAAGAAAGCCAATTCCATTGATGTTACAGACGCCGTAGGAACGAATATAATATTAAATTATAGGTTTGACCGACTACTTCGTGTTTTGCCTCGTGAACACGATGAAATAAATCAAGAATATGTCTCTGATAAGGGCAGATGGGCAATAGATTCGCTCGAGATGCAAAGGCTTGTGACTCCTATGACAAAAAACGGTCCGTGTTGTTGTCCGCTTGAATGGGATTGCGCCCTTCAAATGGCTTGTGATATGATCAGATCAGTATGTCCTTCCACAATAATGGCGATAGCTGGCCCACATACCAATGTCGAGGCTTTGGTAGCCAGCAAAGACGTACTCAACATGATAGGATGCGAGATGTTTTATGTGGAACGAGGACTGAATTACTCAACCTGTGGGGCTGACATAAGGGCTTCATATTGTTTTACTACACCTATAAAAAATATCGCACAAGCTGATGTAATTGTATTAATTGGCACTAATCCCCGATTTGAAGCACCAATTTTGAACATGTGGATTCGACAAGCTTATAGAAGTAACGAATGTGATATATTCGTGCTTGGTCCAAAGTGTGATTACAACTACCACGTTACTTATGTAGGAAAAGATATTAGTAGTTTGGGTAGCATTAATAAGCCTTTAGAGGCAGCTAAGAATCCTCTCATATTTATTGGAATAGCGGCACTAGAAGCTGAAACGGGTCCAACCATAATGAAGGCTGTATATAAAGCGATAAAAGGAGTTAAGAAGGGACCAAATGAAATTATAAATATTATTACTCGAGAGGCGAGTTTTCCCGGTGCCTTAGAAGCAGGATGGAGTGCTGGAGCAAAGCAGGCGGTGGAGCAGAAAAATCCCAAGTTAATCATCTCTCTAGGAGCAGATGAGATATTCTATAAGTGGAAGCCGCCTGCAACTACTCAAATAATTTACGTTGGGTTTCAAGGTGACAAAGGCGCGGAGTGTGCTTCTTTGATTTTGCCTGGAAGTGCATACTCAGAGTCAGGCGGGCTCTACATGAATATGGAGGGTAGGTCACAGTTCGCGTACCCTGCCGTCACTCCTCCGGGTAAAGCTAGACACGACTGGAAAATATTTCGTGCTCTAGCAGAGTACCTTCACCTTAATCTATTTTACAGTGATCATAATTCTCTTTGCACTCGAATGGCGCAAATTAGTCCAAATTTCTCGTGTTTGGGTGTGTACCAACCGAAGCTTTTTGAACCTTTAGTCGGAGACCTAATAGAGGGTCAAGCACCAAAAAGCAGAGAGCTTTGCATAGATATGAAAAAAATGAAAGATTATTATTGTTCCGATGTGTTCAGTTATAATTCACCCACTATGGTTAAGACTCAGAGAGCTGCGGTAGAATTTGAAGAATCAAAATATTATCCTAATTAATACTTTATTTTTATTTTTTTGTTTTCATTATTAGTCTTTGTGTACTCCAATTTTAGTAAAATTTATAACCAACATCTTTAGTGGTTTTATATTTTTAGATGAATAAGTTTTTGTGTTTATATGATCTGAGTTACTGGTTTATTCAATAGCATGCGACTTCATCCGCAAAAATAGTAAAAGCAAATATAGATATATATTTTTTTTCGAATATATGATTGTGGTAAAGAATTATTTGAAGGACTTATTTAAGTATGCAGGTTTTCATATAATAAATTTAAGTAACATGGGACTGGGTTTTTCCGTCGGGAATTTTCTCAGTACGGCAGCCACGGAGTTAGGATTACATGGGACTTAAACAAAACTAGTGAAATGGGCGTTCTATTAGATACACCTCTGCCTAACCTTTTGTATGTAATAATGACAATTAAATCAGCCAAATATTTGACCGCTGTTTACATTTCAAACTTTCAGAACATCTCTTAACTTGTTCAATATGCATGTTTCACGTTAGGTTCTTCTCAACAACCTAGAGAACCTATCGGCCGCTGAGACGGATGTGGCTCACTGCAGGAAGGAGGTGCGAGCTGCTCGGGTCAATGACATCGTGCAGAAAGGACTGGCCGAACTGAAGTACGAGCCCAAAGCTCTCACTAGCTTAAATGTTGCAATGAAATGACTGAAGATCTAACACAAAAATAAATGATTTGATACAAGTTTTTTTTTAAATTTAGTAATGTGAATACTGACTTGTTCCTGAATGTTAGATTGGGTTTCGCTTTTCAATAAAATATATACAAGAAATGTGCAATTCTGACACTATTACTTATGGGTCGAATTCATAACCTCCTTTTTTTTGAAGTCTGTTAAAAACAATCCTGGCAATCCTTAGCTATTTGGGGCCTTTTTTTTCAGATGGTCAAACATCAAATCACCTCCCGCTCTGGGCAGAGCGGAAGGGAGTGTCAGACTTGTACCAACTAAAACCCATCCATGTTCTTTCCTTGCCCTTTGTGTTCCAGGGCCGCGGTATCTCTCGGGGTCCCGCAGCCCTGGAGCTATTTGGGGCCTTAAAAGTGCTTGAAATGAGTAAGAAATAAAAGTCAGAGATATAAAAACACAATCAAATTTTATTAAATATCAAATATTGTATTGTCTAACACGATTCCTTAACTATCATGTTTCACATCAATATCGCGTAATGGCATAATAATACGGTTACAAATACATTGGGTTGATAACGTACTGACAGATCAAAAGATATTAGTAAAGGACAGAATCGAAGTATATAGAAGTTGTTGATAGTAGACACAGTTATATAGAATACGATATAAATAACATTTATCAATATTGTCATGAAGGAACAAGAAGTAGCCAAGAATAATAATCATATTATACTCGTGCATGAAAACTTAACAATATCATACAAAAACACAAACAATCTAATAGTTTTTAATTCAGAAATAATAAATTATAATTAATAGAAGTTAAATAAAGTTCATGAAATGTAGATATTAAAGTTTATTGATAGACTACGTTTCAAGTTTCAAAGTTTTTAAAGAATGAAATACATGTCACGAAACAATGAAAACTAGGAGAGAAGTCAACGAGACATAGAACACACTCACATTATAAATACTTGTACACAATACATGGGCTTAAATGCAAAATCTACAAAAAAGTGTTATACACGATTATTATCTCAAAACAGTATGATCAGTTAATAATAGGTCTTATACACTATTCATATTAGGTAGTTTTTTGTGCGCCAAAGCTCTACTTGGATGATATTAAGCAATTTTATAAAAAGTCTTCCGCACATGATGCACTTTTGATGCAGATTTGTTTCAAATTGGCGCATGAGATGTTAAAATCTTGCAAATCCACGATATTTTGAGAGGAAAATGGTTTGTTTATATTCATACGCAGAAGATATTTTATAGTAATTACGACGATTGTTTAAGATTAACACTGATATGTGGTATGATGTGTCCCGTCTTACTTGGTCAACACAAGTCCTCCCTCGGCACGACTACACGCAGTACACTCCCCTCGACATCTACTAATCTTACTGTATCGTTAAAATGCTTATCATAAAGTACTGTAAATTAACTAAGCGTTGAAATTCCACTTAAATACTCTACGTCCTCGTATTTGTGCGAAAAAGATTACTGTAAAAGGTTTGTTTTATAAAAATAGTAGTCACTGAAAGAGTCATGAAAATAGATTTACTGCTTTTTGCGCAAATTGAAATTCTTAAAGAAATTAGCGGAATATTTTTTCATGTCAATAAACACTGTAATGAATGTTGAAAGTTCTAGCCAACTTATGACGCATCATTTCAAGTATCGCTTATCAAAATGGACGGCTCTGTGTTAGTCACATTGCCTCAGTTTCCGACGGTTGGAATGTTACGGGAATCCTAAAAAGGGCTACTCCTTAATAACTCGAATAGAAGGCGTCCAACGTTGTCTACCGAGACCGCTTGGGGCGGCGGGCGAGCTAGCTATATTACAGCTAACGAGTATATTGTCAATCAAAAAGCCCGACCATCGCTTCAGCTAATCGTTTAGCGTGGAGTTATAAAAACCGTCTAAAGCATTATTTTTATATACGTAGTAAAAACATGGAAGCACTCCTGCGGACAGACTCTTTGCTGGCTATCATTTGTTATATTACTAATGTGTACAAACTGACAGTAGTTGATGTGGTTACAGTAGTCGATACATACTATAATTGTAGAAGATAATGGTAACACGTTACAATTCGCAAATAATCGACGCGAATTAAATGAGCAAACTCATGTTATTAATGATTTAACGTCAACTTAATTGATAGTAAAACTCAACAACAGTAGAACAACGTAATGAAGGTACAACGCAGACAGAACGATGTCCATGCGAACGAGAAGGGCCGGTGATGACGTCACCGGCGAGCGAGTAGTCACAAGTATTACCTCCCTCGGCTTTACACTTTGGTGATGGTCTTCAGTTTTCTACTCCTCAAGCATCTGGAATAACATAAAATATAGTCGTAAAATACTTGTGGGTGATAGGAATAGATACCTTAGTGCGTCTCATCAGCGTAATCAACTCGTAACGTTTCCAACGCTTAGACTCAGGGAGGCGGTGAGCCGTAGTCCACCACGCGGGCATATGGGAGTTTAGTGGATGACGCACCACTCCCTCTCACAGAGAGAAGGCCCGCGTCCCGTTTCCAGCATTGGGAACGTTGTAGGCGTGTCAGAATTGGACGCAAATAACATGAACCCTTTGGAGAGCAGACGTATGTACCTTATAAAGCCGCGGTACAACATGTAGGCTCCGTACAGGCTGAGCACGATGGTCGCCGTCCAAACCACCGCCAGCACGGAACTGCTGCCCTCTGTAATAGACGAACATACGCGGGTGAGGCCTATATCAGGAGTGAACTGCGATAAGCTGAGTTAATTGAAATGTCTCTGGAGTCTCACCGATGTATCCGTCGTGGTAGATGTCGTGGTGGTTGTGGCGGCGCGGCTTGTCCTCGCGCGGCTCCACTGCCAGCAGGTCGGGGATCTCGTCCAGCTCGCCGGTGCAGTTCGCCCACTCAATCGTTACGTATCTGAAGGTCCACATTGTAGTGTTATTACAAACTGGCTTGTTCTATAGTTAGGACACCGGTCAGCATGTATTTAGCTATAACAATGTTTGGTGGCTTATTGGTGTTAAGATTAATTAAGCCCAGCGAATTTCAATTTATAAAAACATTAGAATTTGTAGTTACAATCTGGACGCCCTGAAAACATTTTCTCTTAGAGAGGCAGTTTACAAAGTAGATAACCGAACTGCAGGAGCGAATTGATTGCACTCGGCGTATCGAAGGCTGGCTGACCAAGCTCCAAGCTCCAACTAACATGATGATATACCTGGAAGGAGTGCTACAAGCACGACGTGCTGGCACCAGTAGCTGCCGGGTACGCGAGCGAGCTCCACCGCGGCATGGGCCCCAAGTACCCCAGGGGCCGGGTTGACCTGACTCCGACTGCTTGCACCCACACTCCACTTCGCATACTTCGTCCTCCTGTGAAAAGATGTAGTTGATATACCAGGGAAATATTCATTCAATCTTAATATTTCCACAATCCTCAAATAACGGTGAGCTGATAGCCAAAATGTTATCTAGACAAAATCTAAATCTAAATTAATTTTATTTAAATTAAGCTGACTGAACAGTCCCCCTAAACCCCAGCCCTAGCTGGAAAGAAGTTGCAGAACAAACTGTCCAGCAGCACATCTGCCTATACTGAGAGTATGAGTTCCCCCAAAGGTGGACCAATGATGTGGTAAAGGTTAAGAGAATCCGCGTGTGACACATTCACACCCCGTCACTACAGGGTATGATCAGACCTGGTAGTGCATGGGCGGCGCGACGATCCTGCCGGGAAGTACAGCGGCACAGCGCCAAGGCTGCAGGAACAGCTCAGCGGAGTCATCAGCGCTGGTCAGCTCGCAGCGCGCGTGCGACACCTTCACGCCCCAGCCGCAGGCACCTGCTGCTTCTGAGCCCGTTGACGTCTGTCGAGAAACGAGACTAGGTAAGGCGATACAGGAGAATTTTGAACCGTTTTAAATTCATGAGTGAAACACAATGGCTTGACTTCCGTTACCATTAAAACAGAATATTACTATGTATCATTAATATGCTTCCTGCACCCAAGCCGTACCGTGAAAGCAGCAGAAAAAGAATATTTAGAAAAGGAAGCCTTTGTCCAGAAGCGGGAAAGCTTACAATCTTTGTATTATAATTAATCACTACTTGTCAGTAAGATACGAGCAATAGGTTTGTAGACCCAATGACCAATTAAGATTTTTTAAAGTACATCACAACTTTACAAACAACAAAAGTTGTTTTACCTCATTAACGACTTGTATGTGGCATCCGAGCGAGGGTCTGGCGACGAGTTTGAGGCACGGTTCACGTGGACACGGGGCACGCTGCTCAGTGGGTGGGCACGCCCGGCCTGGCCATACTGCAGCCGTCAGATGTTGCCTGAAATTGGAAAAAGAATATTAGTTTATGTGAGATGAAGCGGGCAGGGCGACAACTCCGTTTATATAGTCCTATTTCACATTCTTCAAATTCTAACTAAGCTGAATTACGGTGCTTTGACAAGATTAAGAAGGTACTGTCTTGGTCTTGGAGATACCTCCTGTTCTGATGGAGTGTCAGAAGAATAGTGGTGTACCTGGTGCGACGCATGTGGCTGGCAGTGTTGGCGTCGCCGCAGGAGCAGGCGGACGTGTCCCAGGCGCCCCACTCGCTCAGCTCGCAGTCCACGCCACACGGCACGTAGCACCACGACTCTTTGGCTTCGGTGGCTGTAGTGTTCTGAGGCGAAAGAACAAAATGGGTGTAATGAAATTTTTGACATTTTCACGACTTGCGACAATCCTCTGAAAACTTCGTGGAATAGAGAACCTGATATGTGTGTTCAACTTACAGGGCAGTATGAGTCGTTGACGAAAATACCGTCACTTCGGAGGCATCTGACAGACCGTTTCTTTGTGCCTTCACCGCAGGGGGATCCTCCTGAAAGCAAAGGAGTTATTCATCGTAGACCAAATGAGACAGAGCTAAAGACTCAAACATATTTTTTAAATTTCTTCCTTTAATAATGCATTAAAAAGGCAAACTTATGTAAGTGACCCCATGGTTAGTAGCAGATTAGTGAAGTTTACCATGAGAGTTCACTAGTAAAATACTTCGGGTAAGACAGCTCACCAAAGCTCTTAAAGTACCCTAGAAACCCATCGAACGCGATCGCTTTGGCTGGAATCGGCTAGCTAGGTGGCATCATCACTTCGGGCTGTCAACATTTTTCCATGCTTGTTTACATACCTAGGGGCTGGCAGTCATCCCAGGGCGCGACATGCCAGGAGTAGGCGTGCGGGGAGCAGGGCTCTGCCCCTACCAGGTGCGGGCAGGGAGAGCCACCATCGTCAGCGGGGCGGAGCACTACGCGGGTACGGTCACGACGACCACCCCACTTAGTCTGATGAACAAAACAGATATTGAACCATGTGCATTTGGAGCAATGGAAACAGCTCACGCTTTCAGTTGTGATGATTTTGATTTTGATTTTGATAACCTCCTCCTCTTTTAGAAGTCGGTTAAAAATGTGGTCTCTCATTGACATAAATTCTTTGACTTTGATTTTATAAACATATTTTAAGAAGAGACTATTTTTATTGCATAAAAACCCTTTTACAATTATTTTATATTTGCATTTGTATCACTGTCAAAATTACAGCGACATCTAGTTTCGTCATGGTTGGTGTTTGGTGTTGGGTACCAGACTAGCTAAGAGTCAGAGGTAAAGTAAAGTACCCGGGGTAGTACCCGCACCTGTTCACAAGGGCTCCACTCGGACCAGGAGCTGACGACGCAGTCGTTGGGGCAGGGCGCGCGGCAGGTAGCGTCGCGTGTGGGGGCCGGGCCTGCGCCCGCAGCCTCGCATATCGCTGGCTCCAGAACTTGACCCTCTGCATCCACGCAGCTGTAGAAGAACGATGATTATAATGTTTTGATCTTCAAACTTAGTATGAAGATGAACTTCTCGAACGGGAAAAAGAAATCCTTTCCATTTTTGTTTACTATAAGAAGTACTCACGTGACAGTCCACTCGCCGAGCGCCCAGCGCGACTCCGACAGGCGCAAGTGGCGCGCTGCAGGGTGGCGCCACACTCGCGTCCTCCTCTATCACATATGTGTGTACTCACGTCACAGTTCTGTTGATGACGGCGCGGCCGCACAGCGAGCGCGGCGGCGCGCACACGCTCCACTCGCCGAGCGCCCAGCGCGACTCCGACATGGCGCAAGTGGCGCGCTGCAGGGTGGCGCCACACTCGCGCCCTCCTCTATCACATGTGTGTGTACTCACGTCACAGTCCTGTTGATGACGGCGCGGCCGCACAGCGAGCGCGGCGGCGCGCACACGCTCCACTCGCCGAGCGCCCAGCGCGGCTCCGACACGGCGCAAGTGGCGCGCTGCAGGGTGGCGCCACACTCGCGCCCTCCGCCTGAGCCCTCCTCTATCACCTCCCTACAAGTAACAACACGATTTGTGAAAAGGAATTCCAACACGAAAAATTTTGGTATTCTCATACCCATTCAATTTTTGAGATTGATTTGATTTTTTAGAACCCTTTGCATCATACGATCAGTGAAGTTTACGCTAGATGCGAAACTTATATTAAATATAGAGCATAATTATCCTATATACGAGTATAAATATGCACAAAAAGATTACGTAGACGTAGGTACTGATTACTAATGGCCATACCACTTTGAAATTGATATCTGGTTATTTGAGGAGTTTCTACTCCTCAAACAAGCAGATGTCATCAACCCACACGTTCAAGACTGTTACTTATTTTCTCTTTGTACTAAGCAGTTTGTAGATGAAGGATGACGGTTTTCGCCCACCTCGTCCTGAACCGGAAAGCGGCCCTAGAGCCAGGCTCCGAAGCACAAGGCCCCCACTCCCCCCACTCGCCGACAGCGCAGTCGCGCGCGCACCGCACGCTGCACGCGCCGCGCAGCAGGGAGGGGAACTCGATGTCGTAGGAGTAGCCGTCGGTGGACGCCTCGCGGACGCGGCTAGGACCTGGAGGACACAACAATAATCGTGACGTGTTCAAAAGACATGATATGGATCTGGCAGTAGATACCTATATGATTGCTGGTTGAAGAGAATAAAATATCGTATTACTAGCAAGGTGATAGTAGACCACGTAATTTCAGTCTAGAAAGTCTAGTCTAGGAGTAAACCTGCAATTTTACGTAACCGTTAAAAATTGTATAAGAAAGAGGTGTACCAGTAAGCGGATGATATTTCTTGCACACGTCCATCGGCACGTCTCGTCCTCCCACCATGCATCTGGCGGCGCGAAGAGACCTGCCTTCACCGCACTCCATTCTGTAATTAAACTCTTCATTTAACTTTTCAGCCAAAAGTAACCAGTGACGGCCTTCAAAACCAAACCTTTTTAAAGAGTCAGGTAAAATAAACATCATAAATACGATCAGGAAAGTCTAACCAGCAGTTGTATGCACAGATTTGGTTAAACATTCTGCGTTTCAGTTACATTGGGGCGGGTTGACTGGCAGCCAGGACTAGACAGATTTGGTTCTATGTCCTGGTAAAGATAGTAGTAATTTAAAGGAATAACGTCATACCCGGATGGAAGGATGCAGTCTGAGTCGGTTGGTAACAGCTCCAAGGATACGTTCTTACAAACGCAGTTTGGAACATCAGGATCCGAAGCATCTAGGAATCTGCAACAACAGAAAAGTGTTACGTTTTTGGATGGCGGATTAGCAGATGGCCATGTGATGGTAAGAGTGGTAAGAGGCGATGCCCATAGATATTTTGACCAGTTAATAAAGCCGAATGTCTCTTGTACCAGTTATTAGACTAGCAGTTGGTACCCATATCCTTTAAACCGTAACACAGCTACACTGTTTGGCGATAGAATGGGTTTGTGGTAGTGGGCCTCTGACTCATGGTAGTAGTAGGAACAGTGGGGTTTTAGTCGGTTATAGTCCGACGTACCCCTCATAAGCATGAGGATTATAATTTACAAAAGCAAAAAGTTTCTGTCCCGGACGAGTTCCTTCATTAACCTGCTACTTACTGCTCTTCAGAATTCACATTTGTTCAAGGAAGTCGTTATTAATTATTTTGTCTATGTCCTTGACGAGTTGTAGATTTACTTACTTGAGTGGGTCCGCGCATATGACGTCACAGGTTAGGGGCGTGATATGTTCGCAAGTGACGCGGCAAGCGGCGACGGCCCGGGGTATTAGCTGACCGGCGCAAGCGCCCGCTTCTACGCGGTGAGACTCAGAACCGCACCAGATACCTGGCAAATAATTGAGTATGAGTTACAATAACGGGGGTCACGTGTGATGATGAAAAAATAATCTAAAAAACCTCCTTCTCGTTCTTCTCCTCGTTCTTCATTTCCTTATTGCCTGGTGCTGGGCATTTCGAAAATACACGGCAGGGCAAGATTGACGAAGACAGATTTAGTCTGCAGTTGACTGAGCATGTCTTCCCGGGCCAAGTTTAATCGAGGAACATCGTATAGTTTTAGTCAATAAGACTCCTACATAACTCTCCGCCCGTCCCACAGCTTAAGATCCAATGCAAATGCAAATGGCCACATAGATTTATCTACAACTGTTTTTCGATTCCTGATAAGCAGAAATTAGAGTTTAATTTTTTGTGCCGATAGATCATGCACAGTCTAGACCGAGTATCGGCAAGCCTCGAGTGTGACACTCACAGCTCGATGGACCGACGGCAACGGCCTTAATCAGATGGCTGGGTCTGACTAGATGCATAAGGCGGAGGACAGGGTAAGACGTAGCTTGGCAGAAGTCTAAAGGGTGTAAAAAGACTCATAACGAAGCCGAAAGGCACATTTTCTCCCCGTCAATGCGATCAATTTTTTGTTCTAGACCATACCTGGGAACCTTCTTAGTTACGGAGATATTGGGGGTCAAAGTTCCAACATAATCACATTTTTTTTAAATACATATTCTTAGTGTATTTTTTTTACTTAAGATGTAGAGCACAATGTTTTGAATGCGCTACATTGAGTCCTTCCGTAAAACGTGATTTTTCACCCTAAAAAAAGTCGTTTCCCAGCAATAATTTTTGTGTAAAGTGACAAGTGACAAGTGTAAAGTGAGTTTGATGTACAGTATGCTTGGTTGACGGCTTCGTGAAGAGTCCGCTTACACCCTGTATAGCCAGCAGGGAATTGCGATAATTGATGATGATTATTGTGGTTGAGTTAATTGTTGATTGAGGTGGTCACAGTGCCAGGGCTGCGGGACTGTTCCAAAGAGATACCGCGGCCCTGGAACACAAAGGGCAAGGTAGGAACATGGATGGGTTTTAGTCTGTACAAGTCTGACACTCCATTCCGCTCTGCCTAGAAAGTCATTTGATAATTTCCCATCCGACAAAAAAATAAAAAAAAGATGGACACAGTTAAGGTAATAGCACCGTCTAGTTCTGAGATCTCTATTATATTGTGCTACTCACTCCTGACTCTGTACCCGACGCCGCAGCGCTGCATAGGCGGCAGGCGACACGTGCTCCAGTCGCCGGCCACCCAGGCGGCGTCGCGCGCGCGGCACGAGCGTGACACGGGACAGTCGCGCGTCTCCATGCGCGAGCCGCAGCTAGGACCGCCGTGTACGACGCGCACGCGGACTTGCTTGCCTGGCTCTGTGGGATAGAGAGAGAAAAATAAAGCTAAGAATATATACTTTGGGCCTTCTTCCTCGTGTCGCTCGCAAGGCAGTACCTTCGTCGCTTTTACGGTGTCGTTGGTGGGAGCGCAGAGGTTTTCTCCAAATCTTAGTCTTCTTTAAGAGAAGCACATGGCACTTACCACAAGTATTAGGGCAAGGTGACCAGGGCATCCAAGCTTCGACCCTGCATCCACGACGACAACGTACTGTGCACGCGCGACGCGATGCAGGACGCCTCAGAGGAGCGCATCTAAAAAGAATGAAAATTCAATAACACATCACAATTTTGCGACGGAATTATAAAAAAAAATCTTTTTATTTCAGACATTCGTCCATAGTGATTATAGTTAAGTTTAATGGGTTACAGCATACTTTCCGTCAAGTCTAAAACTAGGCCAGCAAAACAGCTGCCAGTAGCATGTATAAGAGTAACGCAAAAATTAGCTGCTGGAGATTGGAGAGGATATTGAAAGGAATTTCCTATTGATCAAGCAATTTCTAATAAAATGCTGTAAAGTGCCAATCTCATTATTGAATACTTACAAAGCCTCACGAACTACATCAGCATTGTTTTGGACGCACATCACATCTCGCACCATTTCACCTTCTTCAATGCACGGCTCTTCTTCATCACTCTCGTTGTATGTCTCCCCATCCTGAAAACAATGAAAACATATGAGTGTATAGAGCATTAATAGAAGTTCTTTTTGTCAGTACCCTTCCGAAAGGTAGTGGGTAGTTGATGCAAAAACAATCGATCTTCAGATTACTTTTAGTGCCGTGAAAATACACATTAACTAAACGAGACAAGGAGAAAAAGCTTACTATTTTTTCTTATAGAAACATGACAACTGACCAGCAAGTCCGTATAGTTGGTGACGGGCATGTAGTCCTGCCGCCGCCTCTCACAGGGTCCCCAGGGCGTGGCGAGCCAGGAGTAGGTGGCACAGGCATGAGTGTTGCAGGTCTCGTTCTGGATCAGCTGGTCTTCTGATGGACAGGGCCAACCGTCTGAAAGGGGATTTTTATAAGTCATAACTTTTAACATAACTTGGGTATTTAATTTTTCAAACCTTTCATGGCACGTATCCACGAGGTTTATTGACAAGAAGAGTATGCAACATTCTAGATCCATTAGAAGCAAATTGGGCAAATTCGTGCTGTTGCCTAGTTCCGAAAGGCAGTAGATGTTCGATCATCATCTAATTAGAGAATAGATTTTATGGACAGACACTGGTGTGTGCTGCTGTGCAGTAGTAACATTTCTTTCCCAACTCCCCAAAAAGAAAAAAAATAAGGTAGATCTTTCAGGACTTTGAATGTAATCGACGCGCAAAGAATAAGAGTTTAATCCATTTCGGCATTTATTCTTTGACGAAGTAGTAGTCTACTTACTGGGAGCTGAATGAGCCAGTATATGACGTCGCCTGGTCCTGGAGGGTCGTGGATGAGCAGCCGCGGCACAGGGAGCCGAGCAGTGGCTCCAAGATGCCCAGGATGACACCACGCAGTCACCTGCGCAGGCGATGCGGCATCTCTCACTGCGAGGGGGCGCGCCTGTTCCACTGCACCACGCGCGTTGAGCTTCTTTCTGTGGGGTTATGATGAAATGGTTAGAAAAGCTAAGGAAGGGTAATTATGGGAAATTCGATTCCAAAGAGTGTCTATAGATAAATAGATCAAATGATTTTTGAGGGTGGTTGAAAATAAAATGGTTTCGATTTTCATCCCGTTTTATATATTAAATTTTATTTATTAAGAATATTTTTTAACTGCTTGAACAGATTAGCATGCTCTAAGCTAGGTTGATAGTGAGTCTGTGTAAAGCAGATGGTGGCGTCGTACGTCATCTACATATATAGGAAGAAGTACACATGAACTCTCCAAGATGGGGTCAACAAGGCCGATTTTCATAAACAGGTTAGTGCTCTGTTTAAAAATATGTTTACCCCATCATGTCCGACACATCTCAACTCGCGGCTCCTCTTGCCAGGGCCGCAGGTAGTGTGGGGTTGGTTGAGCACGCAGGGCCCCCACGGCAGCGCCTTCCAAGAGGCGCAGCGAGGGGTGCTGCAGGTTCGCTTTTCTTCTAGAGGGGGGCAGGGGGCTCCGCCGCCTGAGGCTGCGGAGATTACTCGTCGGCGACGGACACTATAGCCTGGAGAGTACATGAAATTAGGGTTTCAAATTATTCAGTTGTTTTGTCGGACTAGGAAATATTGATATACAAGGTATGACCATGATACTAAACAACTTTTGTTCTATAACTTTTGAAATCTTAACTTTTTTTTTAATTTTACCATATATGTTGATCAGATGATAGCGTCAATCGGCGTTTCTATAGGAAAAAAAAACTCGTAGCAATTGTGCTACAAGTTTTTGTAATTCGCAAAAAAAAACTTGCGACTTTACTAGATGTCTTGAACCATGAACCACAAAATATTGTTTTTAACCTAATTAAAAAAAAAGAGGTAAGCAGATTCGAAGAGTATGTATGTCGTATCGTTGGAATTGCACATGTAAGGGCGCTTTCAAATTAGAAGCGTGAAGAACCACTGCAGTGGCGTAAAAAATAAGTGCGTGTTACTTCAGTGTCAGCAGCAAAAATGACGTGCATGTGGCACGATAGCGGCGCGTCGACTGCGCTTCTAATATTGTTTGAAAATCCGTAGAAGCGTGGCTAGCACGCCACAGAGTTGCCACTGCAGGCAGCGCTTCTTCACGCCGCTAATTTGAAGGCGTCTTTAACATGTGGGGTCCCAAACACGTGCGCCAAACATAGGTGTAAGTAGAAAATCATTAAATAATAAAGTGAAAAATAAGTTTAGCTGCGTAAGTCACCCGACTTTTAGTTTTTTGATTCTCTATTTTTTTTCAACGACTACCGAAACTAATGCATGGCGAAAATGAAATGGCGACAGGTCACTGGAACAACTTGCGACCCACGGATGCCCCTAAAGCTAAAGGGGAAAATATACAAGTCCGTGATTAAACCTGTCGTACTGTATGGGTCAGAATGCTGGGCTGTGAAGAAGATGGATGAAAAAAGATTGCATGTAGCGGAGATGAGAATGTTGAGATGGATGTGTGGAGTGACAAGAATGGATAAAGTAAGAAATGAGTATATTAGAGGTAGTTTGAAAGTGGCGCCTGTTCCAGAAAAATTAAAAGGAAGTAGTTTGTCATGGTATGGACATGTAATGAGGAGGGATGAAACGCATGTGACTAAAAGCGTGATGGACATGAATGTTGATGGATGGAGAGGGAGAGGCAGGCCAAAGAAAAGATGGATTGATTGTGTGAAGACTGATATGAAAGAGAAAGGAGTAACTGATGCCGTGACGTCTGACAGGGGAGAATGGAAGACGAAAACGTGTTGCGCCGACCTCAAATAGAATGGGACAAGGGCAGGAAGATGATGATGACCGAAACTAATGCATATAAGCATGCCATAACGGTTTGGGCTTTGAGGAACATAAATATGTCTGATACCAGCAGTAGGTGATGAAGCTCGGGGTGAAATGATGATGATGGTGATGATATGTAGAAAAACCAGTTGACTACTTCCGAGCCGTGCGACGCTCAAACGTGCACGGGTCGGAGGTACGTAACTGGTATTTCTTTTTCTTGCCTGATGTGCCTTCTTCTCTTGACCTCGATCTCTCCTGATGCAAAGCGATGGATGAGGGCATGCTGGGATCTCAGGATTCAAGGTGCAAAAAGACTTGTCTTTCTAGCTGATGTTTTGATTTGCGGTTAAAATGTAGAGTTACCAGTAGTAGTAAGTTGTTGCACAGGGAAGAGTGGGCATCCGTCAGTAGGTTGGCACGCTCCCCATTCTCCCCACTCGCCAACCTCGCAGTCACGAGGACAAGGAACCTATGACAAAGAACAAGACTTGTGATAAAGCTTAGGAAAAGGATATAGAGTGAAAATGTAAACAGGAGACCCGACGTTACACATAAAACGCCCGATACCTCTAAAGTTTAACTCTAGTATCAACAATTTTAAGGAAGGCACTTAATTACCAATCGCTCTGTTTCGAGACATCTGCTAAAACGCCTTAAAACGCGTTCGTCATAATAAATCGATAAATCCGCATGATTCAGCCATCGTTATTGATGAACACTGCCGTAAAGCACAATTGTTAGTCATCTGTAATAGTCATGGTTTTTCATGGTATTAAAGATAATAGGGCTGACACTGAAATTGAGTCGTTGTATTAGTCACCCATATTGACTCATGCCATTGATTACTTTCAGTTATCCAGAAAGATGACTTTCGATATAAAACTCTAGTGACTTTTATTTACTTATGCAGGTTACACGTACATAAGCAGATTACAATTTATTTTCACTCTTTTCCCAAAAAGTCGATCTGATTTAGGAATTCAGCTAGTCTACGTTAGACAAAATGATTTGGTCGATTCTTGAAATCATTGCTTCTGTGGATTTTAGCAGATTTTCCCACGTTATTTGCCATAGCAAACTGCAACATTTTGAAACATAAAGTATGATTATGGTCAGCTAAATATGGAGATTCAAAATATTTTATGTCAAATCTCACCTCACAGGGTTGTACAAGAGTAGGCATCGGCGCATGAGCACACTGCGCAGGATGTAGCGCTCTTCCATCAGCGCGTACACAGGTCGCGTCCCTCCGCTGCACCCCTCCCCCGCAGCCCGCGTCCCTCACCGCCTTCCCCTCGTCCTCCCCGTCATCATCATCATCATCATCATCGTCGTAGATCGCGTCATTATCGTCCGCATCGTCATCGTCGTCTGTGTTCACTGAATAAGTAAAGTTATAAACGTTTAATGGATCAGTCAAATCGATACTAACTGAACGACTAGTCGGACAAATTAAGGTTTGATTAATTAAGAATTAAGAGTCTGATTCATTATTTAATTTGACCGTACCGATATACGGCAACTTATAAAAGGATGGTCCACATTTAGATAGAATTTACCGGGAAAGAGCCCCGAAATTATTAATGACCTGTTTTACGACCATCAACACAAAATGTTATGTTGATGATCGTACAAGAGGTTGATACACCAACAGCTGCATCGCATTACGTTTAAATATTAACCAGCACTGAACCACCACTTAGCTAGCACCGTCTGGGCATAAATACTTTTGGTTTGGATTCAAATAACAAAGGCGTCATTCGTATCAACCTGTGCAGCTGTGCGACCAACGATACCGACAATATACAAGTTCATTGTACTTGCACCCTTTTTAAGTTCAGCAGCCTCAGAGAAGACAAAGTCTTTGTCTTCTCTGAGCCATGTTTCTCTAAGCTAGACTCATCATCATCTGCCTAGCCTTTTCCCAACTATGTTGGGGTCGGCTTCCAGTCTAACCGGATGCAGCTGAATACCAGTATTTTACATGGAGCGACTGCCTATCTGACCTCCACAACCCAGTTACTACTGGGAAATACGATACCCCTTGGTAAAACTGGTTGTCAGACTTTTTGGGCCACTGACTACTTTAACGACTGTCAAAGATCTTCAAATGACAGCCGGGACCAACGGCTTAACGTGCTTTCCGAGGCACGGAGGAAACTCGGTATGTAATGGGTGGTCACCCATCCACAGACCAACCTAGGCGAGCACAGCTTAACCTAAAGATCGACCCGAGCGGCTGTTATTGTTTAGCCACGAGCTCCTCAGCTCTCTAAGCTAGACTACAAGAAAGTAAGTCTAGCTTAGAGAAAAATGCCTTATCTTTAATAAACTCTTTTCACAGAATTAAGTTATAACTTTCCTAGAACCTTCTACTCAAGTCCACATACAAATTCTATGAATATGTAACGAAGCTAAGTGATCAACGATGCAGTTCCAACATATGGCTCGCGTCCAAACGCCATATTCATCATGTCAGTGAACATTACGGTATCAAGACAAAATTAATGCTCTTGGATACATGGTTTGTGATGAGGTTACACTGCTCTTGAGGATAATGTTTTTTTAAGTAAAGGTGGAAACGCCCGGGTACCCAGCGAAATTCTTTTAATTTTGTTCACGTTTTTTTCAATTTGCAGGTCAGTGTCAGGCTGTACCTTGAATAATATATGATTTGCGATCGTATAACAGGTATGTAGGTACCGAATTATAATCATAAAACTTATCAATGCCCTCTACATAACACATCGCGCCTGTAATCCCCGAAGGGTTAGGCGGAAGTGTACCTAATAGTAGACCCACATTTCGCCAGTTATGTTTTTAAGTCCCATGTAATAGGGGGTGAGCCTATTGCCATCAACCAGGCACAAATCCAGACTCCGTAGCTGCTAATGAGAAATTCCTGATGGAAAATCACAACAGCACTTTGCTCGACCCGGGAATCGAATCCAGGACCTTATGCTCAGTTGTCGCACTTGCAACCACTAGATCAACGAGACAGTCAAATCATCTTAGTTCATTTAATCCCATTTCATGCATTAGAAGTATTGTTTATACAGGTATAATTAGTCAGCCTATAATGCTGTCACTGCTAAAACACAGCCCCCTCTCTGTTAAAGGGAGTAATCCTTAATTTTCATTGACGGATGCCAGATGTGTGCAAAACCTTGCTTTATAAAAGTGCCGAACTGTTTAACAAAGATTCCAACCGGAATTTAACGAGATTAAAATTTTACTGCCTAATCAGACCAATCGGAAATTTTAAAGACATCGGTGAAGAAATCATATCGTGCAAAACTTGGACTTACATGCATCTTACATGTCTGAAATCGTGTACCCGTCGTGAATATTATTATTAATCGGAAATGTGTCTATGAATGCTAATGTAGTGCTTATATTATGCAAATCATTTGCAACATCCAGGTTATCAACCCCGTCTTCACGAATACAAATTTATGCTACAATTCGCGTTCAGTTTTAGCATAATTATCGCTACAAATCATGTCAGTTTATCAATTAATCTCCACAGAACAATGGGTCAGTAACATCGCTGGTCCATTACTCATCAAAATGAACCTTATTATCGTTTACTCGCATTTTACTAAGGTCGCACTGCAAACGAGGAAATGACTTGCTTCTCCATCGACGATTTTCTCCCTCGAGAAATTTTGAATCAAAAAAATATAGATAATAATAGATCAGTGATCGACATAATTTTTTAAATAAATTATATTATATTTTGTATAATATTATATTATATTTGATAAAAATATATTATATAAATTATATTTATATTATTATATTTTTATTATTTGTTATTATATTATTTTTTTCATTTATTATATTTTGTATGTTAATTTTGTACGGTTATTACCGTTGGTCGCTGACTTTTTAAACTTACTCATTTGCCGCAGCGACAAGAACTGTTCAAGAGTGTACTCGTTCAACGACAGAACGTTCGCTAAGAGACTATGACATATGGTGCATACGCCAACCGCATATGTATGAACGAGAAATTGGCCTTTGCCATCTTACACTCGTTGCACGTTGCTCATCGTCTTTTAGTAGATAGCTCTACTCGCTAATCGCTGACAGTGGGACAGGTGCCTAAGGCCATTGCGATTAATAGAACAACGGAACGGTAATGACAGCTGATATTATAGAAAATTAGATATTATGTAGCGAGCAAATTAATCAGTGAGTAATTAATATGAATGCTTTAATTTACAGCGAGCAAAGAAATAGTTCAATTAAGTGAAAACATCGATGTTCGAAAGAAATGATTGGTAAAATAAAATCAACGTATATAAAACGAGTTCGATTGAAAAGTTTGTAAAATAAAGTAATCTTTCTTGAACGATTTTTTGTTTTTTTTTTCTGTACAATTTTCTTAAGTATACACTGTGCCAATCAAGTGACTTTTTAGCTTGATTGAAGATATCTTGTTTAGATTAATCAAAATCTTAGTTAAGTTGATCATCACGACATGATTGCAGTAATACTACTTCAAATGATTGAACGCTCAAACAAGTGTCTTGATTTCCCTTAACATGACATTAGAAGAGAATCTTTATTGAAGTAATCAAAATGCTTGATTGACACAACTAACTTACTTTTGACTTGATTGCTGCAAATAGGTTTTCTGATAACTCCATACAAGATCCCGTTTCAAATCTCAATCAAATAAATGTAGTAGCTTAGATCATTGTGCTTGATAGGCTCAGATGCAAACAAATTACTTAGTCAATCTAAACAAAATCTTGATTGTGGCAACTACTTTTTTTTTTCAGTGTAAAATCACGTCAGTAAAATTAAATTGGTAGGAGAAAACGCGCCTTGCGTGGGAACACTGTTCATTCCTTCTAGATATGCGAATAAGAAGAGGCTTTTGTCTTGCAGTGGGACAGTTATATGCTGGTATTACTTATAAACCTTGAATATAAGGCCTAAAATTCTTTGCTAAGAGTTCCAATGTAAAAGTACTGACTAGGTAAGGCAGTGGCGTGTCCAATCTCGATGGCGACACGGCATTGACCCCAAGGTCCCGGTGTCCAGTGTGCGCTGGCTTCCAAGGCAGCAGGTCTTACTTCCTCCACCACTTCACATTCCCTGCCTCCTCCTGGGTACATGACAATAAAATATGTTTATATATCAGTTTTTGTTATGACAATGTTAGAAGAAAAAAGTAACTTGTGATTTTGAGATATAAAACTGATCACTGTCTAGCGCCAATAGAACAGTGTAGCCACTCAGACCAGCTTCTAATCTGGTTGACTAGTAAATATTTTCTTACAACATTTGTTAATCTTCTTGATACCTTTGCCTGCAGGAAAGACAAAAAACCGTACCATAAACCGAAAAAATATCACGTTTCTTGTCTGGGAGCAATAAATAGACCGACTACGAGTGTCTGTCGCGAGTGGCTTCCTGTCTCAAGGTGACGCTGGAGTTATTAAATATTAAATAATTTATATTTATTAATTGTTGTTATAGCGGCATGAGATACAGACTGGTGAAAGACAGACGGACGGACAGACCGTGAAGTCTTAGTAATAGGGTCCCGTTTTTACCCTTTGGGACGGAACCCTAAAAACTGAGGCAGTATTGCCGCAAATTCTTTACAAATCTTTGCCTGCACAAAGTGTTTGGCACAAAGTGAGGGTAAAACATCAGTTTCAAGTTTTATAAAACAAGTTGTAGGTATTACTTCTACAGGACTTTTATGCACAAACCTTGCGGTAATCGCTTTAGTCTCCGTGTCCTCACCAGTGCACCATCCGGCCGTGGTCGCCATGGTAACCACTCCGCCAGTATGCAATTTTCACGGATCACGCACACACGAGCTGTTCCTATCTGTGCCAGTGTAGGACCACAATACCTGAGATACAATTTTATTTTAGCACAATGAAATCAAAATGAGAATGTAGTACAAAGTAAAGTAAAGTTCGGATTTAGTAAGTTCACCTTTTGGACCTTGAACTTACTAAATCTGTGACTGAGTAAAGATAAAGATATATTTATTTTGTAAAACATGAGTAGGTATGGTATAAACTATACAGGTCTTATAAATAAAAGAAGTAGCTATATGTTTTCCCGTATAGGAATGGCGTACAAAAAAATAATTGGCTTAAAAACAAGGGAAAACTTAATTTAAAAAAAATTACAAGGTACGGAATCAAAGAGTACTATCTATTCCATTCTGGATTTCTACCCAGAAAAGTGCGGGGCAAGAAACCTTGTAGTAAAAGAAGTCTTCATTGCGTAAAAAAAAACACGACGTCATGTATTATCATGTTATCGGAGCATTTTCGCAGATACAGAAATATCCAAACTCGATAGCTGATGTGGCGTTTATTCTCATGCCACATCGAATCCGATGAACACGTCCTTACATAAATCAGCATTTCTAAAACGCCGCTCCATCATTTATTCACGACGTTCTAGAAAGCATTCGTGAGACAAATGTCAGCATAAACTCCAATAATGATCAGTAAAACTCTTTGCTTGGCACGTGACGAGAGATGAAAAGTGCTCCATACCGTTTCTCCTTCCATAACTTTGCACATAAAGTTTTTATGTTCGCAAGTGGCATTAGATCAATAAGTGAGCGAATTGACCCAGTTCCCAAGTGTGGAGAGAATGCAAGCCTTGAGCCGCAAGATCAGACAACTTTCAGGATATGAAATTTCTTACATGACGGGAATAATGCATGTTTTGTAAAGTAGTACGAGACCTTAATTTTGACATGTTTTTACAGGGACTCAGGAATGTATACTAACTTACATTTGTTAAGGAATTTGTATTAACTTGTATCCTGCAAGCTTTATAGAATGTTTTTTATCAGCTTTCAGTAGCGTAATGAAGGCAATGGGCCGTAACGAGTTAAAGTATTTACTTGATTTCCTTATCGAGTAGTTTTAAACTCAAAACTCAAAAGCATTTATTTCAATTAGACCATTACAGGCACTTTTGAATGTCTGAAAAACAAATAAGGCTAAGCTACAGTCACAGACACAAGGCATAATAACTTGTGAAAGTACTGTAGTTGCCCATTCCAAAGCGTAGATCTCTATGGAGAAGAATGGGCAAGAAACTCCATGGACACTCTTTTCAATCAAAATATTGTACAAAATCTTGGTTACATCATTCATGTTGAGATTAAACATATGTGAGAACGATGTAGAAATACGTGCACGTTAAGAGCGTCCAGAGTAAAACATTATATCAACAATTTAAAAACAAAGTAAGTAGTTAAAATAAACCATGGCAGCCTAGAGATGACCAGTCCCAACTGACAGCGCCCGTTCACGAAAATGACGCATGGATCAGACCCATTCAGCTCAACCATATTGAAGGGAGCTAAATGACCCGACACACCCGCCACCATCAGCGAGACATTTGAGTGAGCATGACATTCTCTCAGCCACCAGGGCAAATTCAAGTCAATGAAAGATAACTAAATGTAAATGGTAGTTTTACAGTATATAGTACTCACACATGTGCTATGCAATTATATAATACTAAGAGATTGAATTTATACGCATGCAAAGATAATATAATATAAAAAAAAACTATGAAAGGGTTTATTTTTCAACGTAAGTATAAAAACTTACCACGTCTATGCTTTAAATTTCAAGCGGTAGACACTTAACAAGATGTAGAATGAAGATAAACTTACATGGCTTCAACAAATTGTCCATCCTTCTTACGACATTGCACCTGGCGTCGCTGCAGGCCAAGTCGGGGTGTATGTACTAGGGAGTCAGTCTCCGTTCGCATATACCTATAACAAATAACAATCTTGTATACATGAATATAACATACAAAAGCATTCTTACGTGCTTTTTTCTCAGGAATTCCTATGCGGAAAAATTCTGTACGGCAGAATTGCGAAAAAGATACAAGAAGGGTCCGAATAAAGAAGGCCGAAAATACTTGTAATGTTATCAAAAGAAGTATTTTTATCTTTACTTCCTTCAATCTCGATTAAATGCGAGATTGGAAATGTTTTTGTGAATACTTTATCTATAGTATTTTCGATGGTATGTTTCGCAAGATTAAACAGTAATCATGTATAGTCAAGATATACAGGGTGAAAGGGAAGTTAAAAATCAGCTGGTTCATACATTTTGACAGTAGGTATTGCACGTATGTAGGAAACAGCAGATTCTTTTAAAATTATATAATTATGATGTACTGAGGAACCATTCCCGCTATGTCGATCCCCGTTGAGGAACATTACCACTGTATCGATTCCCGTTGAGGAACATTCCCGCTATGTCGATTCCCGTTACGTCGACTTGACAAGCACGTGGTAGCCGTTTATGCGTCGATGCAGCCTGTACATTATTTCACATTTATTTAAGGCTATTATTTACTTCCGTCTTATGATTTTCCCGTTTTATCTACGTTGTTAAGTACGAAAAGGTGACGGAAAACCAGTTGTGTTTAAAAATAATCTAAGATTTTCGCTCCTTGATCGAACACCGTTAAATAGGCAACGGTTAAAGGCAAGTTTCTGATAACAAATACATTAAACTATAAAGGAATATAATAATTAATTAGATCTAGAAAACTTTGATTGGTATCCAGTCATAAAAAGTATTGAATCTAGTCTACGAAGATTAATGGAGTTTTTGAAAGCGAGTTACGTGCGCGATGTTGATGGATCGACTGGCATCTAATTTGTCGAAATCGTAAAGGGTTTCACAATAATACAATTATGAAATAATGCGTGCCTGTTTTGTGTGTATTTTGTCCTTGATTTAGTTTTATTGATGAATATTTGTTTATTTTGGTGACAAAGCTGAAAAATTTGGATATTTTTGAAGTTATACTTCTTATGGCGCGTTAGGGAAAAATGACGAGAGTAATTTTTTACGATGCGCGCGCACACCGACACCTAAATTTAACAGCATGAAGTTAGCTAGTCAACGTACACCCTGAAGTTAGCTTAGTGTCAGATATTGACAAGCCTAGGTTTTTTATTTTTAATCTACTGCTGGCTGAGATAAGGCGACAGATAATTTTTTTAAAAAGAAGTATAACTTCTAACGCGTGTACATAAGTACACACACACACTTTTTTTTTGTAAAACAAAAACGAAGGTGCTACAAGGTTTACGTAAAACAAATATTATTGGGAAAGTGACATGAATTGAAAAAGTGTGTGTGTGTACTTATGTACACGCGTTAGAAGTTATACTTCTTTTTAAAAAAAATATCTGTCGCCTTATCTCAGCCAGCAGTAGATTAAAAATAAAAAAACCTAGGCTTGTCAATATCTGACACTAAGCTAACTTCAGGGTGTATGTTGACTAGCTAACTTCATGCTGTTAAATTTAGGTGTCGGTGTGCGCGCGCATCGTAAAAAATTACTCTCATCATTTTTCCCTAACGCGCCATAAGAAGTATAACTTCAACAATTCATTATGCAGTTCCCAAAATTAGCTTTATGAAAAACAATCAATACCATTTATTACAAAAAAAAAAAAATATTACAACTGAATGCCAGACACAGAACCATTTCATACACAAAAAAAGAATTCCAAAAAATAACAGCGCGCCAAAAACATAAAATATTTTTTACTGATAACTGGCCGTTGTCAAAGGGATGTATGTATATTTCACCTTCATCCTTGCATCGCTGTCAAAATGAAAGTGTTCTTTATAAAAGTAGTAATAAGGTTGCTGTTGGTATGCAGCTGCAGAGGAATGTATGCTATGGTACCTCTCTATGGTGCGTGCCGCGTGTTCCCCCGCGCCCAGGGGGTTGCATTCAGTCCATTTGCCCACGTAGATGGAGTATTCAGAGTCATTTGTCGATGGTTCTGTAACAAACAAAATAAAGATATTTGTTTAATTTAAAATATAGTAGATGCTTTTGCGACATCAAAATTTCAAAAGGCTGTTTTCGGCGAAAAGGAGGAATCAAACAAAAGTCATCGACTTTCAAAATTAAAGGTTTCTTTATTTTTTTGCGTAAAAGGTTTCTTCCGTACGTTTTTTGTTAAGTATTAATTCTATAACGAAAAGTGTTTATTAATTGGCTTTATAAAAATTCACGAATACGTAACAAAAGAATCGAAATCGATTGTGTATTGTTTTAATTTAAAGGGCTTCCAATATTTCCGGCCAGTATTTTCTCGATTGACCTTTAAATTCAATGTAGCTTTTTTCAATAAAAGATTTGAAAGGACTTATTCTCATAGTTCAAAAAATGAGGTTGGTTAATCAAGGACCTTTTCTGCTCATATACAGTTTGCTATGGATGCTGCGCCGACGCGACCCCAAATAAATTGGGATAAGGGTAGGAGAATGATGTTGATGATACATTGCATGGTTCTTGGAGATTGAATGAAATGGTCAGAGGGTGCTGTTGATAAACATTTGCAATGTTTTTTTCGTGACATTGTAGAATAATAGGTCTATGTGACATTGTGTTGCAAAACAAGGTGGCGGCATTAGTTATTAAAACCACGCGCCAAAGGATTTATGTACATCTATAAATTAAATGTGTAGACGATTTACATTGTAAATAAATTTAAAACTGTCAGCTAAAATCTAGTGGCATTTAAAGGTACACACATCCGGCCAAAATAGTTGGGTGCAGTAATTTAATTTACCGAAAATTAAATTTAGTACCGGCGAAGCTAGTTTAAATATAACAGTACTACTACCTCACAAGCTCCGTTTACCAGCTGGTAAACGGGGTTTGTGAGGTAGTAGACACCAGCTACACTGACTCACCGTGTGTTAACATCACGGACGTGTAATTTTGTTCACATGGACTTAGCACAGCGAATTTGTGGAGTTTTCTGTTGTGTTTATAAGAAGTTTAAATCTTCTTAGCCCAGAACTGAGCTAATAGTTTGTCGTTTTCGGTAGTGTCCATCAGTTCCTGTAGTGAACAAACAATGGGACACGCAGGACACGATATTAAGTGCCTCATCGTTTGTGGAGTAGCACCAGATTTACACTCCAGAGCATTCATTAAGGGATCTCTACCTGAGTAGGTTTTCTTTCCTGCGACTAACCTGAGTTCGTAGTCTATTTAAAAATTTCCAGGTCAGCCATGGCAACTCATGTCCGGGTGGGAAATTTTCAGCAGGTGGAACGAATGGGTTGTTGAAATGTATTTTTTGTGTGCATTTCCGCGTTTTAGTTTTATCAGTGATTGCATGATTTTCTTTAGTCGACACTATTTTGTGTTAATTAACTTAAAATTAGCAGCTTCGGCATTGCTTACTGTGTTCTCACACAGTCAGTTATTTTCATTAAAAATCTTGAACAAAATGTAGTGTTTTAGATTCTTATCTTAAAAAACTACAACGCAGTGTCAAGACACATTTCCCAGTCTTGCTTAATTCCTTCCCGTTTATGAAACCACTTGACGTAATAGCTCAGTACATAATGAAACTGGCAGAACATTAATCATGAGCGACGCGGTAAGCTTGCCTTCATAATACACGAGCCTAAACGTAACGCTATTACCACGCGCGGAATAGCCGCGGGAAATGTTCTAGATAATAAGTATAATGCTGGCCAGTTATTTATGAACTGACTTGTAAGGCGCTTGGGTCCTGACATAAAAAAGTTGGTTAGATGTGATGAGACTTTTGGGCCTTATGAACATTTGTTTCTGCCTTGCTGATTTTCAAGATTTTCTAATAACGAAAAATATATTTACGGGCTCATAATATTTTTTTGTGTGTAAAAAAACTAATTTAGAGCTTACAGCGCAACGTCTGCATTTAATCTAACTAGAGCAAAATATATTACAAGCTCCATATTTCATTCAACTAATCACATTTTCGTCCCCTGTTTCGTGTAAATGAAATCTAATCAAAAATCCAGTTTATAAAGAAGCTGAGAAATGGTTAACGAGCTTAGAATCCGTAGCGGACAACAGACTAATGAAAAACCTATACAATTACGGGAGACGACGAAGGAGCCTTTTTAAAATCTCGCTGTAATCTGATTAGATGGCAGAGAGGCAGAGCAGAGATAGGTATAGAAGGTCAATATTCTATTGAAACCTGATATGTCTTTTCTTATTTCGAATCAACTGCCTCGTTCGTCTAGTGGTCGCGAGCGCGACTGCTGAGCATGAGGTCTCGAGGTTCGATTCACAGTTATTAGTAACAAAATACAGGCAGTTGCCCTCTAATTTAATTACATAACATAACGTCACGCCTGTAATCCCCGAAGGGTTAGCCTATTGCCATCAGTCGGGCACAAATCTAGATTACGTGGCTGTTACTGAGAAAATCCCAATTATGCCATATTAAACACTACTATCTTTCACCCGCGACATCATCCCAGTGCAACTTCATTGTATCTCCCTTAAAACATAAGATTTACACAACTTACCTAGCTGGTAATTCAAACTTACAAGCGTTACCTCTTCAAAATAATATTATAAGTTGATACATTAAGATCATTCGAATGGGATCTTTTACCAAGTGGCAATTCTGTCTTCCCTACGAAGTTTGGAGGGAACGAGTAGTTCCCAGACGCGGCAGTTTTCACTTTGATTAATTAAGTGTACGATATCGAATTAGCCTGGGGAGAACGATTTGTTTGCTCTCTAACCTTTAATGGCAGTGCTTTAGCGTTCGAGCGGATGGCTCGTGTCGCACTTTGTAGCGGGGATATGAATTGGTTTGAATTTAAGTGCTTCCTGTGTTCCTTTAATGCATTTACTTTGAATATTCGTTAGCGGGATACGTTAAGAAAGGAAGACATACTAAAATTGCTGCATTGAAGCATCGTTACTATACGCTGCTACGTTGCTACGCTGCTACGTCGCTACGCTGCTACGTCGCTACAGTGCTACGTCGCTACGCTGCTACGTCGCTATGCGGCTGCGTAGCAACAATTCCATCGGCAACTAGTAATTACGTAGCTAATGTGAAAATAAGTTTTATACTAGGAAATAATTTAGACGATGGATATACTTTGAAGGGTGTATTACTCATAAAAATTATCAAGGGCCTACCATGAAATTGCGAAAAAAATATCAGCAGATCCATTTTTTTTTTATTACGAAATAGGCTTGGATTTGGCCATAGCTCACCTGATGTGAAGCGGGGATGCGCCCTAGAGTAGAGTATGCTTACCTAGAAGAAACGTATTCACTCGAATTTTGAAGAGATCCAGATAATAATGATACATTTAAGGTATAACTCAGGCATAAGTCGAACAATTTTAGAGAACGCTGTTTTTTTATCATAGTGGTTTATAATGAGTACTTCGCTCCCTTACAGTATGTTCTAATAGATGCCCCTTGCTAAAAATTACATAAGAAAAACCTGTATTTAAGTAAAAGAGGCTTCTCGTACCTTCTCATAAAAAGGTGAAGAAATGGTCCTCAACATAATAGCATCCACCAACAAACCAGGTATGTTCTCTATACAGCTATGATCAAAAGCATTTTAGTGACCTACTTTTTCGCAATATTTGTTTTCTGTGGCCCGAGGAGCGATAGCATCTATTTATGCAGCCTTGTTATCTTTATCGTTGTTACACAAGAGTGGCTGTGTTGCCAGGGGCTTGTTATTTTTTATTTTATTTTTAACACCGACATATGTGATTGAGGATTGAGGCTGATTTTGTTTGTGTTTTTGTAAGTTGTGGACTAACAGTATGCTTATGTTAATTTCTGAGCGTTTTAGTAACTTTATTGATTTCAATACACTTTATATAGAAGCTTAATATTAGCTAGTTATATGTAATTACATACATACATAAACTTACGCCTTTTTCCCATAGGCGGAAACCAAAGAACACCACCTGCTACGATCCTTTTTTTTTCGGATGGGAAGTCATCAAATGACTTCTCCCGCTCTGGGCAGAGCGGAAGGGAGTGTCAGACTTGTACTGACTAAAACCCATCCATGTTCCTTCCCTGCCCTTTGTGTTTCAGGGCCGCGGTATCTCTTTCGAACAGTCCCGCAGCCCTAAACCTGCTACGATCCTAACAAACTCCTTTAGCCTCATCCACGTTCATATATCTGGTCATACACGCTCAGCGGTTACGAATTCTACGCGCCTGATCCTTCTGAAGAACCTCACCAATAAGGTCAGTGTATATCCTTCTAGGGCATCCTCTTCTGGCGATGCCACTCACATGTGCCTCGTATGATAATTACAACGTATAATTTTATGATAATATGTTTGGCTTTATTTTCTTACCTTACTAAGCTTTAACACGTAGGCACAAATCTGTTTAAAAAACACTGAAAGTTTTGTTTACAAATAAATTTAAATTATCTAGCTAGAGCGACGTAATTTGATAAGAATAACCAACCAATTTAGTAGGTTTACTATTTCCTCGTAAACCTGTCTCGGCGAGTAAATAACTAACTTTATATTGTTATAAATTCTATTAAGATAACTCGTTCTCAACTTTTTTGTTGAACAACCAAAGTTGTAGCGTGATAAATTAAATTATTCCTAACTTTACTAACTGATTGTAATGTCTATTGTCAGTGGAGATTCCGTTATTCAGATTCTGTTGGATTTAAATAATCTTCCAAATTCACTTTAATACGTTCAACTTTGTTTAGTTTTTCTGCGTGGACCTTAATTGATATAAACTTTGTATCCTGCAGACTAAAACTTGAAATTTGGAATAATTAATCAAATGTGTAAAACTTAAATAATAACATCATCCGCCTAGCCTTTTCTCAACTATATTGGGGTCTAATACCTCTATTGTACACAGAACGACTGCCTATCTTACCACCACAACCCAGTTAGTACTGGGAAATACGGATACCACTTGGTAGGACTGGCTGTTAGACTTTCTGGCCACTGTTTACCTGTAACGACTCAAGGATCTACAGATGACTGCCGGGATCAACAGTTTAGCGTGCTTACTGAGGCACGGCGGAAACTCGGTAGGTAATGGATGGTCACTCATTTAAGGACCTACCTAGGCCAGTGCGGTTTAACCTTAAAGAGCAACCTATGCGGCTGTTATTATTTAGCAAACTCCTCCAATTAAAAATAATAATTGATTTCATTATCTTTTTTGTGTTGCCTCTCTACAGGGCAAAGAGCCTTCATTCCATTCCATTTGGGCCCTTAAATTTTTAAGTTCAGCTCATCTGACCATCTCCTTCTAGGCCAGTCGCGTGTCGTTTTTAATAAATGATTAAAATTAGATTACGCATAAAACCGTAAATATGATTCCCTAATTGAAAAAATAAACGTTAATTTCATAAAGGACCGAAAATACGAAAAATATATTATGAAAAGTGTCCGCGGGGTTCTTAGGAAATTAACAAGTAAAGTCATTTGTCGGGTTCCGTTTGGGTTTCATCAAATTAAAGGGAGCGCCCGCGTCCCATCAATAATGTAATTTATTATAAGTGCCCGTTGATTGAAAACACTCATTTTCCAATATATTTGATTAAGTTTGTAATTTAAAATTTAATTAAAGCGACGGAATGTTTGCTTTGAGTAGGTTTGTATGTGTTGGAAAGTAATTAGTTTTGTGAATTACACTTTACTAGCAACTCGCTCTTTTTTCGCAGGGTTATAACGGCTTATAACAATAGTCAAAGTACATGGACCACTTAAGCCTTTCAAAATTAATTCTCATAATAATGATGGTGAAAATCCATTGTCTAGTTGACCCAATCTATACTTAGATTATATTTACATTTAGTCCTAGACAAGTTCAGTGCCTTTAAAAATAGTAAACACAGGCCTATACCCAACTGTGTGTGAATTCATTCTGTGGATGATGGTGCTGAAGAAGTTCAGTGCCTCATCGAAAAGGTAACTACTAATAACAGCCATTATTAGTCAGCATTTCATTTTAATGCCCATGTTATCACTAACGTATGACATCCCTGGATTTAAATAACGTATTCCTTCTTATAAAAACTGTCGGCTAAAAAATCCGAGACGAGACAATTAACTTTGATCAAGTTGACAAATCGGTACCTAAGCCTACAGACATTGATAGACTTCGCTCCTTCCACGTTAGGTCTCAGACATATAGCCCGGAGACATTGCAATATGTTGGGCGATCTTAGGCGTGTTACACACTTGATCCGCGGCACTCGGCAGTATTTGCTGAACTAGGTCGTCCCGAAGACATTATTACACATTTTCATCATCAGCTTTCATCGTGTTGCATTTGATTTTTACTGCCAAGCTCAGCCGAGTATCATTATTCCTAAAATACGATATAACCGAGTATATTTTTGTATGAAATAGAATTAATTTTAGATCATAATTTTGGACTCACCAACAAGCATCATCTGTTTCAAAATAATCGTCTTTTCCATAAAAAAGTCTATACAGTCAAAACGGATTAATACCGACCCGAACTGGTGTATAGCAAGCTTTATAATCTCATGTTTCGTGTGGGGACCCCGGCACCATGAGACTCCATTTGCATACAGATGGTGCGCTCAATCCAAGCCGGTGATGTAATTTCTACACCAGATACGTTTTGAATATTACTGCAATGTGTGTGAATGTGGAAGTTTCATTTACTTGCGAGAATGAGATCTTAGAACCGGAGGGTGGTGTTAATTATAATTATAATGTGATTAAAATCTTATGAATAAAATATAGTTTTGAATAATTTTGTTCGTGAATGTTATTTTTACTTTCTTGTAATCAGTAAAGTGATGTCGTAATGGCCCAGAGGTTAAGGCCTCGCCTCGCTTGCATGAGGTTGTGGTAAAGTTGGTTGAGGGCAAATACCAATGTGACTTTTTCAATTCATATGTGCTTTCTAAGTTTATCTTGGACAGAAAACTTCGAGAACATCGTGAGGAAACCCGGACTTATAATTAATTTAAGCCTGAAATCGCCAACCCGTCTTGAGCAAGCGTGGTGATCAATGGTCGTGCCTTCTCTGTTTGAAAAGAGGCCTTTCCCCAGCAGTGGGACAGTAAAAGGCTGGTAGCAAAGTAACATTAAATCATAACACATACTATTAAGTAGGTAACATTTATTGTTTCCATGGCAACATTTTTCTTTCCTCCTTTTTTCTTTCTATTTGTACCTTTACAACTTGACCACAAGACTTAGAAGAGTTTTCTTTTAATTTCAAAGTAATTCATATAAAACTCTCAAACATATCTACTCTATCTTCTAACCCAAAAAGTACACAGTCATTACGACTGCTTATCAAATAAGGTGTCTTCAATGATGACAGTAAATGGAGCATAAGGATCGGAAGTATTAACGTCACCCGAACATCAAAACGGCAGGGAAGACCCAAAGACCCTCGAATTAGGATAAGTACAGTATCTTGCGGTATATACCGTAACCCCCGACATTGTGTTACCTCTTATAGGTTGACACGTAGGTGTGTATGGTCGTCATCTATCACTTTGTATAGATGTGTGCATTTTTTGAAGTGAAAACTTCTTTAGCGGCGTTGTGCACTTTTTGGGATGGGTAAAAACTGTTAAACTCGTGTCAGATTGTCAAATCGAACCGGCGCAGGGCCCTTGTGCGAGTGTGCGAGTAGTTTAAGCTAGATGGCGTTGTTTCAAGTTTTCACTTCTTCCGGCACTCCCGGAGTGCAACCCGTTGTTTTTAAGCTATTGTATAGCTTCGATTCGGTCTCCACGCTGAAGGCCCGCGACCTTCAGCGTGGAGACCGAATCCAGAAATTCCGTAACGAAAATAACATAACACCTAGTGCCTAACACGTAGTGTCAGATATTGACAAGCCTATAGGACCTATACAACCTAACCTCCTAGCTCTAGCGGTAGATTAAAAATAATAACCTAGGCTTGTCAATATCTGACACTACGAAAGTGAATAAATAATTATAATTACATAAGTTGATAAAAAATGCTATGCAATAGCTTTACCGCGGCAGTCTCCGAGTGCCACACGTCTTTTTTTATTATGAACGATAGCCGATGGCATGTTGGTTTTTAAGAGGTAGAGAGTGAGCCATTTCGAGCTTGCCGTTAGTCACTCATAAGTTTAATATGTTTTATAATTATAATATTAAAAATTACTATCACAGTTAGGGCGCAATTTCACGCAACGGTGTTAAGTTGGTCCCGACTGTCATTTGTAAATCTTTGTCAGTTGTTACGGGTAGTCTGTGGCCCGGAAGTCTGATAACCAGTCTTATCAAGGGTTAACGTATTACCCAGTACTAACTGGATTGTCGTGGTGAGATAGGCAGTGGCTCCATGTAAAATACTGGTATTCAGGTGCATCCGGTTAGATTGGAAGCCAATCCCAACATAGTTGGGAAAAAGTTAGGTAAATAAGTTCGGGCGCAATTTGGCGGTTGTTTGTTTAAAAGAACAGTAGAAAGGGTCTCTATTCACTCTTTAAACTTGATATCCCTTTTGACTATGTTGTTGTTTACTTGTATATGATAAATCTAATTTACTATGCAGACAACCTCATATCATCTCTTTTACTAGTTTTCCGGGGTTTCTCCTTTGTACCTCAATATTTTTCTTCAAGAAGATATCATTTACCTAACGTTCTCAAACCAAGAGTGCTCCAACAACAAAGACATCTAGAATCGGAACAAGGTAAACATGTTTTCTTCAAATTTTACACAATATTTTACATATTTATCATACAAACAGGGACGACAGGGAGACATGTCTGCATACAACATGAATTGCTACGTTCTATTCCACTGTGGGACGCTGACTTGGTTTCAAGTGCTCTTTACATAATATAATAGTGAGTAATATAAGGTTTGTTACCTATGAAGACAGTGCTACTGCTGAATTTATATGGAGGCTAGTGTCAATTTTGTACAAAATTATATTTGCAGAAACTATTGAAGGAAAAATATAATTTATTATTTATTATTTTATTTATTTTTTTTGGTTTCTACAAATATAATTTAAGATTACATTTTTTGATATTTTTTAAATGCAGCTCGTTCTTTAGAAAATTTTGATTTCCATACAGGAATTGGCAAAAGCAAATGGGTTTTCTGGGACATATGTATGAAACATATGTGTGAAAGTTGAGCATTTTATAGAGATTTATAGCTTGGCCTAGATTCGGCTCTTAGAACTTTGTTCTAGATGTCAATAGATCGTGTATTTTCAGTCTAGAAAGTACCTTTTTTTGCAATGACTTTCAACAAGATTGATAACTTCCGTCAATTGAATAAATGTAACTAAATGTGAATAAATAACCGTCATCGTAATTAGCTGATAAAATGTCAACATATGTAGATCCTCTGGATTCGACTCCATCAACAAACACAATTCTACATGAAAACGACCCTATTACTATAAATCGCTGGACAGTGATAGCTAATGTAGCAGACTATTTAAACAAGCTGTCATATTTGCTCAAAGCGGCCAGCCGATTCAATATCGATCATTATAACAAGGGCTATTGTTGCCTGACACGCACACCACATAAGGTACCCAGGGCTGGGCAAAATTCGTTTTAGTTAAAATACATATGACAAATAGTTTTTCGCAACAATTTAAATACGAAATACAAAATATTTTGAATACCTGTATTTGAAATGTAAAACACTGTAAACAGTATTTTTAGTAGAATACGTTCAAAACCTTTTCGGGCACGCTGAAAAGTACAATTTTTTTTATTTAGAGCTTTTACAGTTTTACAAAATCTACAACTGTATTTATGTGATAATGTATTTTAAAACCTACTTTGTAATTTGTATTTGAAATACTAATCACAAAGTAAGTACCTGTGTGCAATTTTAAAATAGCATTTAAGATTACTTTTCTATAAAGTTAAAAATATGCAATAATAATACCAAATACGTATATATGTAAATGTATTTCAAATTTGTATTACAATTACAAATAATTCAAAATCTGCTCAGCCCTGTCTGCAACTATATGCATAGACGTAATTTATGTAAAATCGCCACACGATCCAATTTGCATGTAAAAGCTTTGAGATTGAAGTTTTATACGCAGGAAATGTGAATTTTTAGTTTGTTATAGAGACTTAGTTACTAATGAAGTACTATTATTTATTCTGTGATAATGGTTTTAATTTTTTTGTTTTATTGAGTGTAAAATTCTGCTGAATTTTATTGCAGTACAATATGACAGGGTAGTTTTTTTAAATGAACGTTTGATGAGGAGTTATTGTATGTTTTATACGGAAATGACGTTTTAATAGTGTCTTTTTTTAAGTGCTAGCTTTACCGAATAAAACAAGATAAGTTTTAGTTTACATTTGATGATATCTAAGTTAGAATTCCAGAACTGTAGAAAGCTGCCTTTCGTAAGTTTCCGAAACAGTCAGCTTCTGAGCTTACCGTAATCCTATATCTGTCCTAGCCAATTTTATCCTGTCTTGAGTTACAGTGTTCCCTTTATCTTTTCCTGCAAATTAATTAACTTAGCAGCACACGTCCTCTAATTTCGTATGTAATTGACAATACACGTGCCAATTTCACTGTCCCAAATGTTGAAAAACTTTTCGGCTTTGTTGTTTTCTACGAAAACGGCAGCCATATTGTGTACCTACTTTCTATACGTGTTATAGAAATGGGCATTTAATTTTTCATCCTTTGTTTCACCGTTTTTATGTCTAAAAATAAGCTCCGATTATCCCTACTTATAAAAAGGAAAACAACGGCAGCTTTTTAGGATACCAAACGAATTCTTCATTGTGTTTCTATATAATGTAATTTTGTTGTATAATTAGTTCAACAAATTGGATCAATATCTGGGTAGGCTGAGTTTTCATTTTGGAATAAGAATTTATCAACCGAATTTCCCACCCGTTGTAAAACAGATTTCTTTTTTCACTTTTGTGTCGAAAAGGGATTTATATATGGGTTTTTTTAAGATTGTCAGATTATAAAATACTGGTATTCAGCTGCATCCAGTTAGACTAGAAGCTGACCCCAACAAAGTTGGGAAAAGACTAGGCAGATGATGATGTTGATGTTAAAATTGTCAGCGTTCTAGTTATTTATAATTGCTGGCTTTCTGCAAGTGTCAGTATTAGTCATGAAAAAGCAACATGTGCTAAGCTATTCAATATGAGGATAGGGAAATGCCAGCGGACTCCAAGTTACGCTAATTTAAAAAAACCATTAAAAGATAACATTAAAAACTCAACTCACTGGCTAAGATTTACAACCTAATTCCGAATATTCATTGGCGATCCAATAAGGCAAATAGGATCGACCTCTTAGTTCATTGAACCGATGTATATTAAGACAATTGAAGGCCTAATGGGCCAAAGGGGGATTATTGGGGTACAACTGGCCCTGTGGGTACGTTAGGACCCCACAAAGCCTTGGCTTAGCATCTGGTTCGGGAACCGTTAATTTAATGCCGATGAGATGTTTAAATTATGTTGTTTAGGTTCACCGTTGTGTGCTTACCTACAGTACATGCTTGATTACGGCTATTCGATGTGAATCTACATGTGCTGTGGACACATCTGTGTTGTCAACGTAGGTATGCAATTGCTTAAACATTCATCGTATATATATATTATTCGTCCTACATATATATTATGTAGGTATTTGTGTGGATATTGCTAGGAAGGATAGGAATTAAATCCGTGCTTCAATGATATGCCTTAAAATATTAATTATATATACTTCTCGTTTTCGCAGTGTGACAATAATATGTTAAAAGTATTTGAACGCTTAAACCTTATTATAATAATTTAGGTTGGGTAAAACGGCCAAGCCAAGGCATGGTTAGGTTCCGTCACAAAAAAGACTTTATCCCGACAACTGTGCGAGGAGGCGTAATCTATCGTCTATTTTCGGATACCTATATCCAAAAATCGGGCGATAGACTACACCCTCTATAAAACTGAGATCGAGTACCTTCGTCAAACTATCACTTTACTTGACGCGTTCACTCTAAAAAAACCGTCTGTAATCAAAAATCTTTCCACCAACGAAGTATCCTTTTCAAAACCACGACCTATTTGAAATGTTAAAGCATTTTCTTGAAACATTTGGAATGCACAACATTCCTCCTCTAATAAGAGCCACGGTGCCGCGTGGAATACGGAAAGCGGTGAGAGCGGTCGGAGCGGTGAGCGGTGGGAGCGATGGGAGCGCAGACTGACCGACGCTAATGCAATCGTCGGCTCCACACCTCGGGCATTCAGTTTCCAACGTGTGCAATTCTGGTGTGATGATGGGCGATAAATATTATGAAAAGGTATTAGAGGATTTTGTTGCGGTACTTTGTATTACTTGTGGTGAGGTTGGTTTTTAGAGTTTACGTTCGATTAGTGTTGATTTTGCATAAAAAAACCTACGTGACATGCTATGTCGGGGTCTTTATATATTCTATCTATGATTTGGATTGTATACTTAAATGCTATACTGATACAATCCTTTATTCTATAAGTGAGCGAGGATTTTTCCGCTTGGTGGAAATGGACCCAAAGACGATTAATGCAATCGAGTACTTGAGATGTGTCAGTGTGTAAGTAGGTATGGATTAGGCAGTGGCGAAGGTTCCATACAACTCGATTCCTCACGGCTTCCCTTTGAAGAATGGCACAGTCAGTATTCTATATAAATACAAATAATATAATCACTTGAAAGACATGTACTCCGGCTTACCTCTTACAAAAATTGACCCTTCGCTACTGGGATTAGTTACTAATTTATTAGTCTAGCAGGACCCAATTCAGATGTTGCCTAATTAAATATTTTCTATTCTAAGATTGTATTGAGCAAGTGAAAATTGATCAAGTAATGATCAATTTTTACTTACAATATTGTACCATTGTACTATGTTGAGATGCGGGCCTTTTGGCCTCGTATAGGACCAATGTCTTATTGTTTCAGGGTCCCGTAGCCGAAGGTTAACCAACGGGCCTCTATTACTAAACCTCCGCTGTCCAGCCGTCTTTCTGTCTGACAGCGGGCTGTATCTCATGATCCGTAATATGTAGATAGAAACAGTTCAAATTTTCACAAAATGTGTAATTCTGTTGCAGCTATATCAACAAATAATAAAAAAATAAAGAGGGAGCCTCCTTTAATTGTTTATTTATTTATTTTTGTACACATTCAACACATTTTTAAATATTTTCATCTAAATTAATAAAAAAATATTTAAAAATATAAAAAAAACGCTATGTTTCCCTACTCAGATGGTTCGGAACCCTTCATGAGCAAGCTCGACTCTCACTTGGCCGTTTTTTTTAAATTTAACTTTGGTTTATTGTTTTGTCCTGTGCCAATCAAATAAATACTTTTTCCTACTTTCTCTTTCTTACCATTATTGTCAATCAATGAGTAAATTAAACGAAATGAAATTAAATCACTTTAGAATTCTCTAATTCTTGGTACAGATATTTAATTGTATCAAACAAAAAGGTTTTTCTCAACAATGTTTGTTGGCCTATATTGGCTTTGAATAAGAATAAAGATTATTGCCAGGATTTATACTAATCACTGATAGGATTAAATTAAATTGGAAACGGAAAGAAAAGGTATTATCTTTCGTTTTCCAATAAGGATGAAACTGGAAGCTCGTTATTTTAAGTTCACCGAGTTAAACTGGCAAGTAGATATTATTGTAAATTGAGGTTTTTTTTTTAAAGTATTGAATTTAATGATGCTAATAATGCCAATTAACGTCATTCATCTAAATTACATTCTTTTGTTTCCTAATTGTTTGAAAAATAACGACCGTTGAAAAATATGGAAAAAAAAAATCGATATTTTATTAGTTAAGTACCGAAGTTAATTCTGGACACTATTAAAAAAGAAATCATAGAACTTCATTTTATTAAAGAAGTCCGAGGTATTTTTTATATTTACATAAAAAGGTACAAAGCTTATTGATGGTTACCAAGCAACTCAGTTCTTTTCAAAAGCTTATTGTGTTGGTTGTTGAGCAACCGGTCGCTAAGACGACTCCCTCAGCTACTTATTTATAGGTACTACTTACCTGCCTTTTTTCCTCCTTCCACTATAATATATTTAAAAGCAATGCTCACAAAAACCCGATGCTATACGATCTTTAGCTGTATAATGCGAATCCATTAAAACTTTTCGGAGCATCTCTATGATTTCTCGCGAGAGAACGTTTACTAGAGCAAACTTTTCCAATTTAGGTTAGGCTACTACCCCCAATTCTGGCTTTGCAAGCAAGCCGAGGTCAGTCACCTCTGTCAAAAGAGGATTTATTTACAAAGAACTGTTGACGGCTCAGAATTTGTTTATCTTTGTGGTTTCTGTGCCAGATATGTCCAATGTCGGATATTTGGAAATTAGATAAAGGATTATTTAAATTCGACTTTGAAGTCGGGGTGATGCAAATCTTTTTGACGAAGTTTCCGTTATGAAGGAAAATTTATTAAGCGCTGGCTGGAGCTATTAAATCTTTAATCCAAGTGGGCATTTGGTGTTTATAATAAAAATTAACTGATGATTCGCTGGTTTTAAAGTTAGATTTTCTTGACTTTTCTCTGGGTTTTAATAATTATGATATTTTATTAGGAAGATAGTATAACATAATATCACATCCTTGAAGGTTGAGCAGAAGTGTACCCTATATGTCCACTCACCCACAGTTCACTAGTTATATTTAAGTTCCATGTGCCATGAAAAAGAATAAAAAAATAATGAACTAGATAATAAATCATTTCCCACCAGAGATATTTAGTGTAGAAGTCCTTAAGGCTATGGGTAAGTATCTAAAGCTTGGCCCATATTTGGCCCAACACTATCGCAGAAAAACACCCACGTAGATAACAGGTCATTAAACCCTGATGGCTGTGAAGCAGAACCGGGGCGGACTGTATTCGCACAGTTTGGTAAAAAATGGCCCCGGCACGCACCAAATTTATTGTGCCGACGCCATTTTAGTTTTCAACGTTACGTGAAAGAGAAAAATCGAGTGTGAAAGGCGCTATATTTTCAGACAAGGTATATAACCCTTTTTAACATAAAGGTTGTAATTTACATATTTATTTCATTAGGTGCGTTCCTAGTTTGGTGCTGATGTAGGTTTAAAATAAATCTACGAAAGTTTTAATACCTAAAAACTGTTTTTGGTTACTATTTTACTTTATTGCTCAAAGGGAGTATTCGAAATTTTGTCGTCTATGGTATTCCCACGTCTATTCCCCTTATTTATAGGCTTTTTCTCTCTGTACATCCTTCGTAGGTATTAAGTTCACTCCTAAAAAGGTACCACTAATGCCGAATACGAAAACAAAACAAAAAAAATGCTGTTTGTCTCTGCATCACACAAAGGTCCTAAGCATTAAGTCCACCTCTGTACCTACTTTGTGCTTGAAGTGTTAAATAAATAGATGTCCATATCTTGTCATGTCTACTATTCCGTACAAATAAAAAGTAGGATGTCGACAGTACAATTAAATTTAATTAGATAAAAAAGAGGGCAGATATGAAATACAAGTCTGCTAAAAAAACACACACCTAACTACACGCACTCAAGAACTGGGGTAGTAGGTGGAGAAAGTCTACTTGCTGTTTTTATTCCGAAGGGGGTAGACCTTTGGAACACCTGGTCCTGCGGCTCTACCGAACAGGCGTCAGGTCAGTCCTGGCTGTTCTGGTGGCAGGCTCAGCTGGGAGTGGAGTTCCCGGGCGAGTCCGTTTAGCGGAGCCCCGGGAAGTTTGGAACGAACAAAAAAATGATCGCAATGACGGGGAGAACAAGTGCTTTTCGGTTTCGTTAAGAGTCTTTTACACCCTTTATGCTTCATACATTTTTCCACGAAATGGTTAACGAACAATTAACAGAAAAATACTCGCTTTACTCAATAAAATACGTTTCCAATCAAACCTACCAATATGGCGGAAGCTCGCATTGTTTGCTAGTTATTTTTGCAAACATTCATTTGCCTTTGATTGGACTCGATGAACGAATATCGGACGATATTGCAAATAACTAAATAATCAATCAAATTCGTTCGGATTGCTGCTATATGGCAATTTATAATGGAAGGTATTCACGGTATGATTAAATGAATTTTCAATATAATTTTTTTTTAATTATTGGTGAACACAGTTTACCTCCACGTATATTAAGGTAAATTATTATATTGTAGGTAATTGTTACTCACTTATAAAATTACACGTTGTATTTGTAAGTTTGTCGCAAATCTGAGCTGAAGATTTTTCGCAAATTATCATCTTTCATTCTCCCGTCTAACTGGAGGTCGGTTTAACACATTTTATTCTTCTATTCTCCTCTGTCAACCTTTAATTTACTCCATTTCTCTCATGTAACTCCTCGCACGTTCAGTTATACAACACGACCATCACATCTAAACTTCGTTCAAAGCTGTGTCAGCTCCACTGTGGTATATTGACACCCTCGTTTCGTTTAGATTTAATAGTGAAATACACCCTTAGGCTCGGCCTAATCACAAAGCACCTACCTACACAAGGACACAGCAACACACGCCACACATTACCATTATAACCCCATACAAAAAGAATTGGACCACAAATGTCTTTCTGCCGTGTTTTACCGCCAACGATCCGGCATGATTTATTCATTTATCCATAAATTCGGTCATAAGCCGGACATATTTATTTTGTATGAAATATCGGTTTTACCCTTGGCCGGTAATACGATATTTTCCCCCTTTGTTACCCTCACATTCAGACTTGACCCTTGATATTTTCTCTATTATATTCTGGCTTTTTTCGGCTATTTTTGCTGGCGCACCGTTTTATAGCCACACTTGAGTGTACAAACATACCGTACGTACGAATGCGGAAATCTGTTGAGTGCTTCTTCAATTTTTTCTCAAATCTTATAAATAGAGCAAAGAGCTTTTTGTTGAAGAAGCCCTTTCAATGTTTTTAATCTGTACTTCTCTTAGAATACACGTTCCATACTTTGTTATATATACGAGTCTTTCTTTGAAATTCGGTACCGAGTTAGTTATCTTTTTAATTTAAAAGTTACTAGCAGAATAAAAATGGATCTCAGATTTAAATGTATGATGAGATCTATGGATTTATATTTTACCATGTTTTTGTGGGAAACAATAAACTGACTGCGATCATCATCATCTGCCTAGCCTTTTCCCAACTACACTCGGTTCCAAAAATAACGGGTCAGTCACATAAACCCGAATATCTCCTGAACTACGTATGCCATCCTAATGAAACGAAGACTGTTCAATTGAGAATTTAATTATACAGATAAAAAATAAAATAAAACTTAGTTGCACCCACAATATTAATCTCTAAATTAAAAAAAAACTAAAGTAGTCATATTTTTCTTAAGATTACATTACATTATTATGATTGTTTTTTTGCTGTTTTTCATCACTTTCTTCATTTAATGAGTACCCGCTCGGTGCGGGCCTCAGCAGAAATCCCAGCCCAAACTTGTACGGAGCCTCCACCGTACGCCACTTTTTCTGTACACCAACTGCCTACCATCATGCTTATAAAGCATGAATTTAGACTCGTCCGTGAACATTACCCTAGACCAATCGTCTAGTGTCCAGTTTAGGTGCTCGCGCACGTATCTCTGTCTTGCAATTCGATGTCCCCGTTCCAGTGTGGGGCCATTTGCGGGCCTCAATGGTTTCAAACTGGCTTCAGCAAGACGTCTTCTTACAGTTTGTGCGCTTAAATTGCCACTTCCAAAGCGAATAAAGTGAGTTTTTAGACCAACAGCAGTTTGAAAACGAACCAGTTGTCTGTCTTCCCTGGCCGTTGTGCATCTTGGTCTGCCATGTCCTGGTCTTCTAAGGTGTGATCCGGTCTCTTGGTACCGCTGGACTACCCGCTGAACAGTCGACAAAGATACACCAATGTTTCTGGCTGTTTCACGCTGGCTCCGCCCAAATTCCAAAAAGTTAGGATTCTGGTACATTCCTCTAGCGTGACTGCCATGCTTCACCTCACAGAATAATAATTATGCACGTGGAAGACGTTCACGATTTTTTTTTTTGTGACAGAATAGAAATGGAAAGCATCCATAATGACATGAAACAAAAATTTTGTTTTTAAATATAGTCATTTTTTTAAATTTTGTTTTTCTAATGAAGTTGTTTTCATCAACCAGTTTAAATAATATGCTATTAGAAGCGCAACTAAAAAGTCTTTATTCTGTTTTTTATTTCATTGATCTAACTTTTACAGTTCTGGAGGTATTTCAATTTTTGTGACTGACCCGTAATTTTTGGAACCGAGTGTATGTTGGGGTCGGCTTCCAGTCTAACCGGTCTTGGCTTCCAGTCTAATAAACTGTCTGCGATCATCACATTTAATTCGCGTTCAAGAGCCGCTGTCAATATTCCATAGAAAGAAAGAAAATACGTTTATTTCCCACAAGATAAAACGAAAATTATAAAATATAAAAAGCAAAACTTAATCTAATCAAGAAAATATATCGTGTGACTCACTGGCTGCGCCAAATGGGCCCAGTACAGCAAAATGCCAACATAATTATTGTGTCTATGACGGCTTTTGAAGCAAATCAAATGTGCTAATTGCGTTACTTTTAGTCTAGATAGGTATTATGAATATAAATCCCTAAACAGCTCTACTCTGCTCCTATTGGTTAGTTCAACAGAATAGTGAATTTTACGTTTACTTTCGTGCTCACGAACTGGAATTAAGTGTACTTCGTACAGCAGGACTACAAGGGTGCATTTATCATTTGAGACCATTTACTTAGTTTATGCGTACGTAATACTTGGCAGATTAAACACTGCAGAGTTAACGGTAAATTATTGCAGGAAATGTCGGTGTCGTCACGGTTACTGAACAACCAGGGCGAATCGTAAAAGGCGGGTTTCGATGGTGTTACCCAAGGATAATGGTGTACTCCTTCTTTATTTGTGTTAAAGTAATATAAAATACTTGGATATTTAAAAATTGCTTGAAATTTAAATTGACTGCCTCGTTGGTAAAGTGGTCGCAGGTGCGACTGCTGAGCATGAGGTCCTGGGTTCGATTTCTGGGTCAGGCAAAGTGCTATTGAGTTTTTCCATCAGTAATTTCTCAGTAGCAGCCACGGAGTCTGGATTCGTGCCAGGTTGTTGGCAATAGGCTCGCCCCCTATTACACGGATTACACGGGACTTAAACCTAACTGACAAAATACTATTAAGTAGACCTCTGCCAAATCCTACGGGTATTACAGGCGTGATGTTATGTTATGTATTAAAACTAAAACTTCCTAAAAGCACATTCAAACTGTGGTAAAAAATTGTCCTTTTTTCAAAGAAAGAAAGAAAGAGAAAGATAGACAAAAATGATCAGACATCATAGTCCTTATCTCAGTTTATTTCGTGTCTGCTCCTTCCACACTTCTCTATTAGTCGTCGTCTCATGATGAGATCGTCATCATCATCTGCGTAGCCTTTTCCCAACCATGTTGGGGTCGGTTTCCAGTCTAACCGGATGCAGCTGTATACCAATATTTTACATGGAGTGAATGCCTATCTGACCTCCACAACCCTCATGGTAAGATTGTACAGAATATAAATTTGGTATTTCTGAGTTTAGGACTTAATCTTTATATATATAATTCTTCTGTGAGTGTGTATGTCACTGAACTCCAGCTAAACGGCTGGACCGATTTGAATGATTTTTTTTGTATGCGTTTGGGTGGCACCCTGGATGGTTTAGATTCACAAATCAGCCCGACAGATGGCGCCACTTTTCGTTGTAATTTTATAACTCAAGAACGGGCTCACCTATCCAAACCAAATGTTTAGGCTTTGTTCGGTAGGGTAGTTAGGGTAGGTAGGGTAGGTAGGGTAGGTAGGGTAGTCGATTTATTATTTAATTGCATTATGTGACGCAAACGAAGTTGCGCGGGTCAGCTAGTAATTTATATAATTCCTTTTTGTTTTATAAAAATTATAATTTTGGTTAATATTTTTATTTATAAATTTAATTTTAATTTCCCATCCGAAAAAAAAGGAGAAGTACTAAGAAATACCAAAATTTATATTCTTAGGTACTTACCGAACAAAAGGTTTACCAAACGGGAATGAATATACGCATACTCAAAAGTTGATGAAATTATGAAGATCAAAATAGTTTCGAAACGGTACTTTTGTGATGGTATTTTGTTTAGTTGGTGAAACGGGAAAGTTACCAAACGGGATGTAACCCTCCTTTCTACCCTTATCATCTTTCAAAACAGACAATAGAAGACAGTATTTTTGTTATTGTACTCCCCTATTGTTGCATAACTCATTAAAGGCTCTAGAACAGTTAAAATAACAACCCTTAAAGTCAACGATTCATTCTATTTTAGGAATAAGCCGCTTACTACAATTGCGCGTTTTCCTCAGACTCAACAACACAATTTCATACCCAATGCCTTTTAGAATAGAGTTGGAAATGCTCTGGCGGGTAAAATGTTTACAGTCAATATATTTTTTCAATTGTGCTAAGTGAATGTGCCCACATAATATCCTTGGCTTGACAAAGCTTTGTGATACACGTGTCAGCCGCCATTTAAATCGAAGCCTTATTGTCAATTGACGTCATAAATTGATGTTCGTGATAATATTAATAAGGGATCGCTTAATATCTGACGATTGGCTTAATTATATATATATATATATATATATTGGTATATTGCGTTGGATTGATTGCATTTAGGTTATTGAGATGTGTATAGGATATACAGGGTGTAACAAGACCCTTCACAGTCGGCAGTAGGGTAAAAAAACAGTCGTTCTTTCACTACGAGACGTACTTATTAGGATTAATAAAACAATGAATCTCACTTTTAACACCACAGTCAAATATTTATAAGTCTCTTAAATCTCTTTGACTACAATATTCCACCACAAACTTCCATTTCCACTGAACAATTTCTCAAAAATTATCCAGAAATAGTTACAAGGATCTCCCTAAGTGGAAAATACGGTACGCTGTCGCCATAGAGATTACGCTATAAATCAGAGAGTGTGGCCGCATTCATGCATACATCAGCGCTGGGTAGTGGGTAGAGACGTGCCTCGTGGTGTAATGGCCATGTTCTTATATGGTTTATGGTTGGTAGATATTTTTCCTTGTAGCTTTGTGTACGGACATCAAATATGGGGGATTTTGGAGGTATTTTGTTGTATGGATGCTGACTGCGCGTATTTGGTGTTTGTAGCCATATTGACAATGCGATTAATTTTGACATATCAACAATAAATAAATAAATAAATAATTTATTGGCACAAGTAATTTACATGGTTGTGAATCACTGGTGCCTGTGGTAGGTAGTAAAACACCTGTATTACAGGTCACCAGGTTTCCACTCGGAAAACATTTTACAATTATATTGTTAGGTACCAATATTAAAGGTTTATTAGCAAATTAAAGGAAATAAAAGTAACATTAGGGAGACAACGAAAAAGAAATATAAGAACAAAACAAATTAGAATAATTTCACGGTGTAGGTGTGTGTGTGTGTGTATGTGAAAGTGTACAATACTTTTTCTTTGTGTAAATATTTATAGCAATGGAATATGGACTTCCTACAAAATCTTTGTAGTTGCGATTCCAAGCATGTTTCGTACGCAATTAGAGTGTTGTGCGAATATTTTTAATCAATTTTGTGTCTGATGATAGATCAGGAAAAATCAAGATGGTACTTATCTAGAGGTGCACTTAGAAGGTATCCTTTGAACCTCAAGCCCTGACCACTTTCAACGGGGGTTGAAAGTTTTATGTAAACGTCGGAAACTGGCTCGTCGGTAAGTGGAATTATAAATAATATATTGAAGATAAAAGCATATATCTACTACCGTGGAATACTACTAGATCTTGTTTTTGTGGATGTTGGAAATCATCCCACGAAAACCTACTACAAGGATAAAAAAGTATCCTATATCCTAACCCAGGACACGCGTGTTCTAGATTTCATCCAAATCTGTTAAAGAAGGTACCAGACAGACAGACTGAGAGCGTTACACTTGTATGGATTGTCTAAGTTAGTCGATTATACACCTGCATCATTGTATGCCACCTAGCCATCCCTAAGGTTGTCTTTGAAGTCTGTGTCTATGTAAATAATATAAACGTTATCTCCTAGTCAGTATTTTTGCTTTATCATCTGTGCGATCATTCGAATAATGTACAGAGAGATTGGAATAGTATCTGCGACGCAATTGTTTGGCGCGCCTTTGTCGTCTCTCCTTTGATCGAAAGGAGATAAGGTTATCTTGTTTCATAGACGTATAAGAAAAACTTACACAGCATCGCGTGTGTAATCGCGAAGGGTTATATAGTACAAACACCCAAATTTCGCCAGGCCTATGTAATCGGGGGTCTATTGTCATCAATCGGGCACAAATCCAGACTCCGTGGCTGCTACTAATACTGAGAAATTGCTGATGCAAATACACAATAACGCTTTGCCCGAAATGGGAACAAACCTCATGCTCCGTAGTAGCACTTGCGACCACTAGACCAATTACATTACATACATTTTTACGATATTTTTCATTACGTCCAACATTGAATAAAAAACTTTTTTTGATAGCTTAGAAGGCGCAGTGGCTGTGCGATGTGACAGCGAACGTACGAGAAGCTTCGTGTCTTGGTTTCATTTTCCGCATGGTAAGAATAGATACCATATAGGTAGGCATTCATATGACATACAAATAGTGGTTTCTTGTAAAATCTAGGTGCAATATATATTAAATGATAAATGATGTTTATTTTGCAAATAGGTTTTTCAAACACTTTTACAAGTCCTGTTTTTTTAAAACTAGATTGGGCCGGTGTTTCGTACCTGACTACTCTGAGAAGAAACAGCCGAAACAAACTCAGAGGTCACAGTCTCTTTTAAAGTCCAGAAATAGGTTAAATCATATGACCATGGACCATGCAGATTAATGTCTAAGATGGTCTTTTGAAGAAATAACCACACAGCTTTGAGTCGACCTGTCCAGTCAGTGCAAACATTAGTCAGTGATCGTGTAGCTCGACTCGTAACCCAAGGAGCTCAAGCTATTGAATCTTCATATAGGAGAAATACTTTACCCCTACTAATTTACTTTTAAGCTGTTTTCATTTACCTACGCCTTCTATAGAAAGATTCGGGCACGACAATTATGTAAATCTAAATTGGTCATTGCAATTATATTTGAACAGTTAAATTTTATATTGATCAGTATGACTTTTCGGATCTTCTATCAATAAAAATGCTGCGAAATCCAACGTGATGAATATAAATGGACGCCTACTTCTTCCAGAGGGCGATAAGTAGATCCTTTTGCTCGGAATACGCGCATTTATGATGACTGGCATTATTGATGACTTACTTTTATTATTCAAATGTCGCTCCACGGGTTTCTATTCTTGTTCTTCGCTGGTTTTGGGGTATATCACATCGACTGTAGACTGTGGGTAGAGGTGTATGCAGTAATAATACAGCGTGGAATGGGACATCGACACACAAATGGTTACAAAGTATTCAATATATCATTTCACATAGAAATTTTCATCTATACTTCTACACTTTTTACTATAACATTATAAAGAGGAATGATTTTGTATTTTATATGTAACGAATAAAATTAAAAACTACTGGACCGATTTGAAAAATTATTTCAGCAATGGATAGCTACATTATCAGCGAGTAACATAGGCTATATTTTATCCCCGTACTCTCACGGGAACGGGAAATACGCGGGTGGAACCGTGTGACGTTCTACAAAAGTGCATCACCATGTAGGTTCATGGTCGAAATGCATGGAACACAACAACTTTTTTTTTTTAATTACCGATTAAAATTTTTGCTGTGGTTCAGAATGATGTGTAGTATCCCTTCCAACCTGTATAAATTATGAATTTTGAGCGTATGTAAGTGCCTAAATTTCAGTCTACAATCAATTGTCTTACAAGTCAGTCTACTGCACCCAGTTCTTTGCATTCCATATCCAGTCCGCCCCGGCCACATTTTTAAGGTTGTAGTTATTATGTTTGTTTTCCCAAAGATAAGCTAAGATATATAAGGTCCACTTTAATCATTGTTTTTTTTTGCTTAGATATATTTGGTTAGACGTAATGGACGCTGTGTTAAAATTTGTCCATCTACATATTTTAATGGGACCTTATATTTACGTACGGAAGTCGACCCCAACATAGTTGGGAAAAGGCTAGGCAGATGATGATGATATTTAAGTACAATAATATTACGTAAACTAAAGCAAACTTGTCTTCACAAGAAACGATTTTCCTAATCTCCAGTTGAGCTCTCGACACGACGTGACCTTTCAAGAAAGTCCTTGTGCCAGCTAAGTCTTCGATCCAATGAGGCCAAGGTTGACGGATTTCCCAGCAAATTAACGACGACGACGCTGCCAAGATAGCTGAAGATCCGTCACCTGACTACAGATTCGGGACTGAGATTCAGCTAATGAATTCCGACGATTTACCTCGCCCGGAATTAATCTCATCTTGAAATGTCACTGTTAGGTACTTACTGAAGAGTTTTTACTTGAGGATTATACGTTCTTGGGATGTTGAAAAAATGTTTGTAAGTAGATGTTTATTTGATTCATTTTTGAATACTTACTAGCCAGATTGGGTGGTTTTCCTCTGGGATTTAAATTAAGGGAATATAAATGAACTGTGTCGTGGATTTATTTTTTTCTGTGTATCTTTGATTCTATATACAATGTGAGAAAAAAATAAACGTATTATGTGTAGGAATTTGATTGGCTTTGTTGCTTGTAATCATTTAAATGTATTTCCAGGTGTGTGTTAGATAGAGTGAGATAGAAAGTACTCCTTTTTCCATCACAAAATATATAGTATATGCTATCAGCTCACATCATGGTCTTCCCGCTGCTTGGACGTAGGGTAGGGTGAAACCTATCAGAGAAAATAGGTCGTAACCCAACACACGGGTCCACTGCAGGATGATAGATGACACATAATTATCTTTGTTTTTTTTCTAAGACATGCTGGTTTCTTCTTGATGTTTTTTTGAGAGCATTTTTCTAGAATCCATTTTTCAGCTATTCAGTAAGTAGATTACTATGAAGCGGCGAGTCTTTTCGCATCTTTATTATGTAAATAAAGCGTGGGTAGATAAGACTTTTGTGTCAGTGAGTTGACCTCTTTTCAATTTGGGGTAGACTGGCTAGAAAGACTACAAAGGATTGTTTGATCAAAGCTCTGACCTTTTGCAGATATATAGTTCTTTTAAACAATTTTTAAGATACTAAATGGCTGCCCTGACTCTTTATTCGTATAATATTAGATTCTCAAAATAGCCGAAATTGTACATTTAATTTTTGTACCTTTTGAAAAGTAAATCATTTGAATAGTGTACTAATATTTATTTTGAGTTCCCGCAAAAAATACACCGATAAATCCGAAATATCAACTATTCATTTAGTAAAAATAATAAACCATTTTTGTAGTGTAAATTGGTTAAAAATAATACTTTCATTGCAACGTGGAATTAGTGTTACCCAGCTGACCACTATGAGAAGAAACACAAAGTTTAAAGTCTTAACAAAGACAGTAAAAGTAAAGATATGAATTTTAAAAAAACTATCTTTATAGGGATCCGCTTGACCGCTTGCGAGTCACACGGGACCGGTCAATATGGCGACACTTGGGGGAAGCCTATGTCCAGCAGTGATAATCTTTAGCTTCTAGAATCTAGTTACGTAGACGTCTTGTCTTAGACCTGTACAAAGTTGTGAAGTTTACCGGACGTCTGACCTCGGTTAGTCTATGAAATATAAAGCTAACTGGCATTAAAACAGTACTGAGAATACTAATCCGGTAGTTTACCCAGGGGTAGAGACTAACAACTTAATTTTAAGTTAGGTACTGATGATGGACTAAGATAGTTAGTACTTTATCTTGTTAACCGTCGAAAATAAAAGTGGGTGTGTTTGTGTACACGCGTTAGAAGTTTTATTTTTCTAGAACATAAACGAAAGTAAAGTTTATAACAAGGTCTAATATCGATTACCTATGCAATCTAACCTCCTAGCTCCAGCAGTAGATTAAAAATAATAACCTAGGCTTGTCTATATCTGACACTATGAAAGTAAACAATCATTGGGAGAAGTAAAGTAAACTAGCTAACTTCAGGGTGTCGGTTTTTCATGTGTTTCCTTGTGTTTCAGCCCCAAATGGCTCAAACACATGAATACCAATTAAGTTATTGTATTTGCGCAGTTTGAAGTCTTCAGCACTTGAAGCAGCCGCTCCAACACAGCCCGCCGTGTTAGGTAGATGGGATAGTGCCAGTTTACCTTGATTCACTGTCTGAATGAGGTACCAGAGGAACCAAAGTATAAACAGCTGTCGCAAGTATGACTGCTGAGCTTGGGGTCCATGGTTATTTTCCCTGTAAATATTAGTGGGATTTTCCTTTAAAAATTCTCCGAAGCACATGTTGCTTCAAATTAATAAAATAAATTCAGACTCTTAATTTGTAATAGACTAGCTTCCAATTTGGTTCAAAAACAGTTGAAACGTATATAGGTGTAGGTACTACGCCTCTGCCCATACCTTCGGACACACAAGCACGTTTATTCAAACATACACTGGACAGTATCGCCGGTATTGATCAAGTAATACCATAATGTCCTTTATGTCTCGATAAATGTCGGCAGTTCAGAAATAGAAATGTGAGATTGGTGTCGTTCTAGCAGGAAAACTCTGTTGTACTTCCGTCGAGCTTGCAAGGAAATCCTAGCTTAGATTCTTGGGTTGGGCAGTGTTGTTGCGTTTTTCCTTTATTGATAGAATGCTAAGTAACCCCTGATAAGTACTACGACATCAATATATCGGAGCAAAAAAAACAAAATTCCCAGTTTTTGGTACTAGGCTTACTCCCAAAGTCGTATCCGTAACTGGTGAACATGTTGGACACACCTCTACTCTTACCTTCGGGATATACAGGCTTCATATTACATACATTATAAATACACTCAAATGTTTCTGTTACCAAACAAACACAGTCCGATATTGTTGATGTTGATCAAGTAATACAAAATGGCTACTTGGTATTGGATCACTCTTTTTGGCGGGTGTCACCTTTATGTCTTGATAAATATCGGCAGATGTGACGAGATTCGTGTCTCGTTGGTCCAACTAACCAATCATCCCAACACCCTAAGTGAAAATACTGACACCCGTATCTATAAACAAGTCAAAGTGATTACTTGAGTAAAAGTAATTTTTATTCCTAATTTTAGTAATTGCTTGAAGTTAGAACTGTCAAAAGTTAGAATTCTTAGCTTTGCTTTCTTTGACGGTTCTTACTTCGTTCAAATTCTTGTCTATTGCATAAAAATGCTTAACTTGACTATATATACCAGGGTGAGTGTTAGGTTCTGGGTCCAAAGCACATAACACTACACAAAACATGTAAACGATATACCTCTCTCTGTTTAAATCTTTGGCGTGTGTAGTTTGGCTGATATAACTTTAAAACCATAAAACAAACACGTCCATTCACGACCTACACTGAAACGGTTCTAGCAAGAAATACAAAATGGCTGCCTGTCACTGGATCACGTTGGCGCGTATCGCCTTTATGTCTCGATAAATGTCGGCAGTTCGGAAATAGAAATGTGATGAGATTGGTGTAACAGTGTATCTGGAAAACGTTGTTGGACGTTCGTAGAGCTTGCAAGCAAACTTGATGTATATTATCTTATTAGATAAATTGGTGTTTTGCTTGAGAAATTGAATATTGGAAAATGGTGGTGTCAAGTATTTTAAAATTAGAGTGGTGGATCTTGTTGTGTGTGTTCGAATGTGATATTTTTGCAGGTTTTAGGTTTTATAATAAAGTTACATGGGATTTAAACTAAACTGGCGAAATCTGGTTGTACTATTAGGTACACCTCTGCCTTACCCTTCGAGGACTACAGACGTGATGTTATGTCAATAAAGTTATATAAATTTTTGAATGCCAAATATTAGGTTAAAAAAAACATTATCTAATTTATCATCATCATTATCTAAGCAACACACCCGTATACCTACAATAACATTGCTACTCCGAGACCATAAGAACCAAAATCAACAAAATTATTATCAACAAATACCTACTGTCAATTACCAGCAACATTGCCAGTAAACAAAAAGGTTTCATCTATTCTCTGAATAATTAAGAGTCATTAATCACTTTGTCTATAGTCGAGCATCAATATTCATTATATGATGAGACTAATTTGTACCTTGTGAATATTAAACGTCTGGTATCATCCAATTATTGGGTTATTTTAACTTTTTACCTAGTAGATAATGTCTATTAGAAAATAGGATTTTTATTTAAGCTCGCTCTATAAAATGCACACTTGCAAAAAGCATGCTGTCCCGATCAGCCAAAATAGAAAAAAAACACTCCTTATTGTTATTCTTTTCTAGAGGGGTCTAGATCTTTTTTTTTAGGATGGGAAATCATCAAATGACTCCTCCTGCTCTGGGCGGACCGGAAGGGAGTGTCAGACTTGTACTGACTAAAACCCATCCATGGTCCTTCCTTGCCCTTTGTGTTGCAGGGCCGCGGTATCTCTTTCGAACAGTCCCGCAGCCCTGGCAGGCATCGGCCATTGCGGGCCCCTTCCTGTTTGCTGACATCCCTTTCAGGCGCGCGTGGAACACGAACGTGCCGTCAACACGGCTTGTCGTCATAAGACGGACGGACAGCAAGCTAGCCCATTACTCACCGTCCATAAGTCCGCGTCTACGGTGGCCGGAAGCCACCACGTGACCCCGGACGCCCAGGCCGTGCTATTTAGTACACACTCAAGGATATATAGTCCCAACGAAATCTTGAAACCATTTATTTACTTGAAACACCCCTGACATAAAAATCATACATAGCATTAAGCCACCAAGTTATACCTAAATACCCCATCTTTCTTAAAACCATAAAGTTTACTTCCAGTTCCCACATCATTAATTTTACTCACACAAATCATTATTATCCTATCAACACCCTTATATACGTATTCGTCTATATAATACGTTTTAATCGGATTCTGCGTGAAACGAAGTTGAGACTTGAGTTACACGCCCCGACTTAAGGTAAGGATATACATCCAGGGCTTCGGGCTGTTCGAAAGAGATACCGCGGCCCTGGAACACAAAGGGCAAGGAAGGAACATGGATGGGTTTTAGTCAGTACAAGTCTGACACTCCCTTCCGCTCTGCCCAGAGCGGGAGAAGTCATTTGATGATTTCCTATCCGTAAAAAAAAAAGGTAAGGATATACGAGTACATCAAAGACTTTAAGAAATTAAAAGACGGACTTTAAGCTAGTCCTTAAAAGTTCAGCGACTCCGTAAAGAATGTTCTAGACAGGAAAAGGGTTTCAAATTAAAATGGCGGACGTAAAATTGTTAAGTGGAACAATCCGAAAGATGTTTAATAAACATTTATTCCTTCCACCATCTTGTAATAAAGAAAGTAGTCAAAATATTTGTTTAGAAAACTTTTCTTTACTTAAGGAAAACATTCCAGCATTTTGCATAATTTCACATTTTTGTGGGTTTTCTTATGGAGTTTGTTTTGGGACGTCGGCTTTGAGCAGAACTTTTACATTCTCATTAATAAAACAAAGTGAAAACAACTCCAAGGTACTAAGTCAGTAAGTTATACCTACTTGTTGCATACATTCTAACCTAACTATACATATTTAATATTATAAATGCGAAAGTAAGTTTGTTTGTTACCATTTCACGCCTATACCACTGAACCGATCATCCTGAAATTTTACATATGCGTCGTCAGATGAACAGACATAGAAAATATTCATCCGGAAAAAAAATACTGTTCCCGAGGAAAGCAACAATAACGGTCTTGTGATAATATATGGCGCCACATGTCTTTCGGATGATGATTGAATTATATTATTATGCAGAAGCTTTAGCAGAAAATTTCAAACAGAGTTTCCGAATTGACTGTCAAATTCTAAATTAACGCGAGCGAAGCCGTGGGAAAAAGCTAGTTTACTAATATATTGAAACATCTAGCAAATCTCCATCTAATTTACCCAACACACAAATCATTCACCTGTCGATTTCAAAATCACATTTGATACAACACCTCATCTCCCCTGCCAGTTAAACACATTTATTTCAATACTGATTCGACGTCTCCTTAACACAGTATCCGGCAGAGTCGATCGATTATACAGGGTGATATGGGGGCGAGGGAAATACCCTCAGGGGTTGAAAAGGGGGGTGAACGGGGGTTATATCTGCTGCTTTACAGGCGCGAGCGTCCATGTTGCGAGCGATAAAATGCTCCCGTAGTCCCGTCTGCTGGTACCAATACGTGGGGATGACTGTAGGTAAGCAGAGGGACTATGGATGCGGGGTTTATTTTTAGAGATGAAAAGAAAAAGCTTTAGAATGTTGTTTTATAATCGGCGCTCGTTATGGAGATATAAATAGGTACGTTTCGTATTTTTTGTTCGGTCTTATGATGTTGAAATGTTTGTTTATTTAATGGAGGAGAAATAAAGGAACGAGAGTTTATCATTTACCCTGAAAACGAGATATTTACTATGTTAAATATTTGTTAGGGTAGAGCAATTTGTCTGCTCATAAACACCCACCCACAATAACTCCAGTTTATCCCTGATCATGGTGCTTGCAACAGCGCAGAAATATCGGGAACTCAAAACAAATAGTAAACTAGTAAATATCCCGTTTCCAGTGACCATGTCAGTTTAAAGTTTATTTAAGCCTGCCATCTGGTTTTTAATAAAAATGCACGTGCACTGTATGCAAACTACTGTAATCCTTATCCTTATTGGATTGCAGTACTTCCATACTGTGCACGTGCATTTAATTTCAGTCATTACACTGGCTTTATACTATACTAAAATTCTCTTTGCTAAATTCGACACAGGAGTATTAAACCATTCAAAAGCCAGACATTAAAAGGCTGAATGGTAAAACTGGTCGGACTACAAAAGCCCAGACCGGAACTTCCGGTAAACGTACAACAGCTGGTCACATTACTGTAGCCAGAGGGAACCGCGGTAAATATGAGAGACCTTTTCGCTATTTAATTTCATGTCTTTATAGGCGTAGAATTTTTCTGAAATTGGGTAATAGATATTTGTAATGGATTTGTAAACAGTTTTGGATCCATTTTCTATATATACATATGCAACGTTTCTGCGTCTGTAAGTCGCACTTCTCCGGTTTAGGAGTTTTTCTGTCATCATCATCATTTCAGCCGAAAGACGTCCACTGCTGGACATAGGTCTCCCCCAAGTGTCGCCACATTGACCGGTCCCATGCGACTCGCATCCAGCGGATCCCCGCAACCTTCACCAGGTTATCGGCCCACCTAGTTGTTCGCGGTCGCCACTCTAGAACTTTACGGCCCCATCGGTCATCCCTGCTGCGAGCAATGTGCCCTGCCCACTGCCACTTAATTTTGGCAATTCTTAGGGCTACGTCGGCAACCTTGGTTCTCTTGCGGATGTCCTCATTTCTGATTCGATAATGCAAGGAAACTCCGAGCATAGTTTTTCTGTAATTCATAGATATTTTTGGAGTTGCTATTTATAACGAAATATCGTTATACAACGTCGTTGATCGTTAGCAACTCCATTGAGTAGTGCTGTGAGTGACTAACAGACAACGCTGAAATTACTGATTACATAAATTTCAAACTCTGAAGAGGATTCATTATGGGTGTACCTACCGGTGTAGAGTTACACTAAGAATAAAGGATTTTTAGAACTCCACCTATGAACGAGGTATATATAGAAGATTACATACACAAAAAATTGAGGGAAACAGGAAATGAATAAAATTGAAGTGTCTTTTTATAGTTTCAAAATACCAGCTTTTTCACTGAATCCGTAACGTCTAAAACGGCCGGACCAATTTTGACGGGACTTTTACTGGCTAGCTGTTATAAGGAGGAACTAAGGCTACCTTTATTTTAGAAAAAGGATAAACCAAATCCGATTCGAGGGAATTAATATTTTTAGAATAACTTCACGCAGTGGGCACAATCACTACATATTATAAAACAAAATCCTCCGCCGCGTCTGTCTGTCTGTTCGCGATAAACTCAAAAATTACAGCACCGATTTTCATGCTGTTTTCACCAATGGATAGAATGGTTCTCGAGGAAGGTATAATTTGTCAAGATTTTGTATACTTTGACTCAATTATATATATATTTCCCATGGGTTGCGGGAAGGGGATCAAAATTTCATGATTACTTATGGTCGCGATAACTGATATCCCCGCGGGCATCAGCTAGTCTTTCATAAAATACTTGACTGTCTGACATAAAAAACCGATGGCTATGTTATCAAATAAAATTTTAGATATTCTAATGTAAAGATCGTTTTACGGCAACGGATTAAAATTAGTGGTCTGCGGGTAATATCAGTTGTGAAAATTAATAAAGTTATCCGTCCTGGAAATATTAAAACTCTGGCTTTTGTCATACAGCGTTGTAGAGCTTTTATTTTACGATGTCTTTTATTTTTAGTTAAGCAAAAGTTTAACGGCAGCTGTTTGGCTATGGATAGTGACATTTATTAAGGTGAATTCATAGAAGAAAAGAACATAGCAAATTAATTTGATATGTTGTTAAAGGTACTCCTTATTTTTTTTTTCATATGTGTAGGTAGGTAATAATGTTAGTGAGAGACAAGAGGCTCTTCTCGCAAATTCCTAATAACATCATGAAAAGGGTACAAAGTAGGGGAGTTCTGTGCCCAAAGTATAATTCAACACGATATTTATTTAAGCAAATATGACGTTACATCAGTGCAAATATCATTTGTAAAAAAAAAAACTAAACTAGTTTATAGTTACCTAATTATCCAAAAAGTTAAAATAGCTAAAAACGTATTAAGGTGAAAGCGCCAGGGTAGTTCGTAAAATTCAAATTTTCCTACGTTTTTTGCAATCATATTTTAATCAATCCACACACTGAAATTGACCCACAAATTGCAAAAAAAAATTAGAACATTTGAATTTCGCGGGTTATTTGGCGCTTTCACCTTAAGTATCAAATTTCCTTCCGAGCGAAAAGAGGCAAGGTTATAGAGTTACTATCGATATTGATATTAATAAACAAATACAAGTTACATTCGATACATGCATAATTGGTACGAATACCTAAAATACACAAATACTACGTGCCAGACAGTTAACTGAAACTTGAGCAAACACAAACTATGAACGTGTAGCCCTCGCTTCAGACACATTACTGTATCAATATTCATGTAGGTATATTGTATGGTTCCCATACGAATATATCGTCAGACGTATCTGTGGGATGATTATGCCGTGTGAATGGGTAGGAGCAATGAGTTGTGTTATAAGTCGGAGTTACTCATGGGGTTTGATGATATGATATCGATTGTTAGATAAGGCAAAATGATGATGTGGTGGTATGTACATGGAACTGCTGCTGCTGAATAGTGCCTATTTGGCACAGCCATGAGGCACACCATACATATCTTTTTTGTTTAGATTTAAGTTATTTTTATTTTCTTTTTTTGACGTGGCAACTTCTAATAAATCGATGAACGCCGACTGTTTGCACGAAAAAGTGACCCGTTACGCTCATTGTCCCGTTACGCCCATTGTACGCATGCGCCACATCTATTTCTCTTCCACTCGATTTTAAAGCGTTGTCACGTTAAACTATTGTCCGTTAGCCAATTTTACAGACAATTTTCTTTTCTTCGCTGGATCGCTATTGTAAAGCATAAAAATGTGTTACTGGGATTATCATCAGGAATTTCTCAGTTTCTGTCGTTCGTGTTCTCGGTTATATTATGTGTGCGGAAAATGCCACTATAATCTAGCTTTTAGTAATGACTCGATTTCAGCAGTTGCTATTTTGCGCAAAATGTAGACTAAGTACTTATAATAACACCTTTATAATGTTCTGGGGACGGTCGAAATTGGTTAAATGACACCATTATCGTTTAATAAAAGAGCCAACCCGCACTAATTTCTAAATAAGCATGAGTTTTTATGTTCTCACGGTGATTGTGCCTGTCTGCAAAGCCTGACCACGCTTATATCTCTGGCATTAATAGTAAATGCGGTTTTCCCTTGTGACCACACTTAGCGAAGCGGAATCCATTTCAGTCTGTTACTAACAGCGAATAGTCCGACGCGGTGTCTTGTCACGTCATCAGAACCGAAACTAAGCGATTGACGGTTTTTTTCGCTTTTGATCATCATATGCCTAGCCTTTTCCCAACTACATATATTGGGGTCGGCTTTAAATTCAACTGGATGGAGCTGAATACCAGTAGTTTACATGGAGCGACTGCCTATCTGACCTCCACAACCAAGTTAGTACTGGGTAATAACTGGGCTGACTATCTGTCGACTGTCAAAGATGTACAAATACAACCGGGACCAACGGCTTAGCGTGCTTTCCGAGGTACGGAGGAAACTCGGTATGTAACGGGTGGTCACCCATCCACGGACCAACCTCTGCAAGCGCGGCTCCGAGCGGCTGTTATTATTTAAGCACGAGCTCCTCTTTTTTCACTTTTGATATAAGGACATAAACTTGTTCTCACCGGCTCAAGCAGTTTCTTCGTCAGTAAATGCGACCACTCTTTAATCCAGCTACAGACATATACGTTTTGTGTTGTCACCACAAGAACGCTACAGTTTAATAAAATTAATGATTATCTTTGCCAACTCAACGATTTGATTATTACAATTAGCGCATGCATTTGCAACACACAATGTATTTGTTACTTAATGAGAATGTCAATTATCTGTTTGTGAATGCGCGCAATTCTTTAGAGAGTCATTAGCTCTCTAACACTATATTCAGGCACAAATTAGCGTGATTATTTTATAAAATATTGGTGACTAATTTGAAAATCAAATCAAGTTCCAAATTGAAAACAATGAACACAATTTCAACCATAGTTGAAACCGTACACCGTTTAAGCTTCAAATAATTGCAATTAAAATCGGCTTATACTTCGGTACGAAAATACAATCTATTGTTTCCATAACAACAATAAAGATTGAGCTTTATTGAAGCACTTTGGAGGCTGGGTACTCGAAGTGAGAGCGAAGTAAGTGCGTCTGCTTCTGCCGATACGGCCGCATTTGCACCATCATGTAACGATGTTATCTCTTCTCTATTGTGAACACGGCTCTCTTTGTGGCAAATGTTCGTAGTTTTCAATGGATTGTACAATGCAGATGGTACAGAATGGAAAGACTTGTTTGTTGTCCGAAGCTATGGAATAGAGAGAGCTGATATGATTGATATGAAACTTTCATTCAGCACAGGTTTGTTTTCATTTTTGCTCTATAGCAAAAATAATTCATAAAAAAAATAGTCAAAGTCGCTAGAGAGTGAGAAAGTGAAGTAATAATTCTTGTTGAAATTGCTTGTTTAATATTTCGTGTCTAATTCAGCAATGTTACTTACATATCTTTGCCTGGGAATGAAATTAAATCTACACCTAAAATATAATCAACGTCGGTGTGACCATCTTGCGAAAATGTTACAGTAAACAGGCATTATTGTATAAAATAAATAAAACCATTTTTTTGTTCTAGACTGGACCAAAAAGTTTCAACTGTTTTCACATATTTTTTTTAAATAGAAATTTTAATGAGATAAATGACCCCTGTACTATTCAATGGATACTTTCATGACAATGTTTTGCGTGCGTTACATTGATTCCTACCGTAAAATTTGATTTTTATCCCAAAAAAGCTTGCAGAGTTATTTAGTTTTATTTCCATAGTTTCGTGAAGAGTCCGTTTACACCTTTTGCTTCGTCCACGTTAATACATTTGATTAGAATATAAAAACGAAAATGTCTATTATTGTAGTTGTATATTATGAATGTGCCTTTTCCAGATCCTATTGACAAGCATATCAGCTGATAATGAAGTTAATAACGAAGTGAGTTGTCAATGTGTTCGCTTTGTATGCCAGTCGAGAGGGTCTTCACTCAGCGGGAGTGACTGGCATATTGATGAGGACTCCGAGAGGACCAGTTGACAGTTTGTAGTACGTGAACACGTGAGTAATGTGTACTGTACGCTTTGTATTTCTTCATTTTCTTTTTTCTAGAGTTTTCTGATAAAACGTGACCGGGGTCACGTAGGTCATTATTACAGACAATGGTTATGACAAGCAGCATTGACAAGAATGTAAACCTACATGATTGGCTCGTCACGTTTTTATCAGAAAATCTAGAATGCATGGAAAAGTGTTACCTACGGTATATGTATATATCAGTGGCGAAGGTTCCATTCCAGAACTTGATTCCTATCGGCTTCCCTTTGAAAAATGGCACGGTCAGTATTCTATAGACAAATAATATAATCACATTAAAGATATATACCTACTACCTCCGGCTTATCTCTTACAAAAAATGACCCTTCGCTACTGGTATGTATATACAAAAGGATGGTGAAGCCTCAGCTTCAACTTGGTTTAAGTACCGCTAATCTTACCTCAGTAAGATTAATCTTATTTCAGTAAGATTAAAGGTACCTAAAGCAAGTTTGCCAAATACATTGATAAACGCAAACACCAGATCAGGAATAACCATAGTTGATAGTATACATTTTACAAAGGATGGCACAATGGGCATTCTTATCTCTGTAAGCGATAGCCAACATTTGGAAAGATTAAAGGGAGAAGGGGATACACGACTGCAATAATTGTCAGACGAAATAAATACATACAGGGTGTAACAAAACCCTTAACGAAGCCGTCAACCAAACATTCTGTTCATCAAACCAAGTAACTGTACTCAAAAATGATTGCTGGGAAACGACTTTTTTTTTGGGGTGAAAAATGTATTACAGTAGGACTCAATGTAACGCAGTCAAATCATCGTTCTGATGGATCGATTTAATAGTACAGGGTCGTGAAAATGTTTAAAGTAAAAATGTACATTAACAAAATAAAGTTGGAACTTTCACCCACAATATCTCCGTAACTAGAAGGTTCCCAGGTATGGTCTAAAAAAAATGATCGCAATGACGGGGATTAGCAGTGCCTTTCGGCTTCGTTAAGGGTCTTGTTACAATCTTAAGATAATACTTATCTATGCAGCGGCGTGTAAATATTCAGCTGCTCCATACAAAATTTCAATACCTACTCGACCCAAAATGTATGGGGCAGCTGATATTTTTTTGCGATTACGATCTTGGGCGCATGGAGAAATTGGTTCAATGTGGTGGTCTTTAGAACAACCTTTTTTTTTAAATGACTTCTCCCGCTCTGGGCGGAGCGGAAGTGTCAGACTTGTACTGACTAAAACCCATGTATGTTCCTTCCTTGCCCTTTGTATTCCAGGGCCGCGGTTTCTCTTTCGAACAGTCCCGCAGCACCCTTTAGAACACCCTTATGTTTAATTATAATTTGCTGTTACTGTAGATTATCACACGGTGTAAAAAGACCCGTAATGGAGTCGAGAGGCACTTATTTATCTTAGTTGACGGCTTCGTGAAGGGTTCTTTTACACCTTGTATAAAACAGCAGATCATACAACGCATCATCACTCATCATTCTCCTGCCCTTATGCCAAGTTATTTGGGGTTGGCGCATCATGTCAGATACATCGCATATATTTCAATATGTAAATTGTGACGTGCCAAATTATTCAGCACATTATGAAAATTAGATGCTATGCTCAGAGTTGTAACAATTTCGTTGCGAAGTTTTCAGTGTGGTGAGTTAACTGTAAAATTATGAATTTAATGTCGAAGTTTGAATTATATACGCTCTAGGGGTGTACATAGCTATGAATTCACTTTTATACAAATGATTCTAAATTATTCTACAATATCGTGAATGGCATACGGCTACGAATGGCATACGATTACTATGGTCTGTACACAAAAATATAATCACGTATCTTATCGTACCTATACATGTTTAGACTATACAGTAAAATTATAATATTAGTGAATTTATACTCTAAAGGTACTTAATATTGTAAAGAGGTAAAAATTGTTTGTAAGTTTGTAGGTAATCTCCGGAGTTAAGTATCTAATTCTAAAACTTCTTTACTAAAGCTACATTATTCGTGGGTGCGAATAATGTAGCTTTAGTAAAAATTAAATTAAAAAAATATATTTATATCATGCATATTAACCGAGCTATCACAATTTTTGCGGATGAAGTCGCGGGCTCAATGGTAGTTAGTTAATATATTGGCATGACGGGAGGATACCACTTAAAATTGATAGGTCAAGAGCAAGTTGTCCAAAATATAACTTCTATTTAAACCTCTCCATATAAAAGCTTGTAGGTAAATAAAAGCCATATTATTATTATTAGCAATAAATTACACGATAAAAACTCATACCACGGCGTGACAAAAACTGTATTCAATTTATTCTGTAACGTTGTTTCATCCTGTAATACAGCTTATTTCGGTTCCTATTATTTAGCTGTCAGAAACAGGGCAGTAACTCAGTCCGCTGAACACATATAAGTCACATTTAGTTAACCGACGCGACCGAACGTTGTACGAAATGGTACACATTATATCAGGGCATGTAATTTACTTCTTTGTGTGACCTTAATTTATTTCTTTTAACTGAAGTAAATATTACGTAATTTGTGATGAAGGTGACTAATGACAGAATGTTATTTGGGAAATTAGTTGTTATTAGGTTCTCGCTATGTGTATTTTTCGTGTTTTTATAGGTAAAAGTTGATAACTTTAGTAATACCTTTTTTTTTCGGATGGGAAATCATCAAATGACTTCTCCCGCTCTGGGCAGAGTGGAAGGCGTTGTCAGACTTGTACTGACTAAAACTCATCCTTGTTGCTTCCTTGCCCTTTATGTATCAGGGCCGCGGTATCTCTTTCGAACAGTTCCGCAGCCCTAGCAGGCATCGGCCTTTGCGGGCCCCTCCCTATTTGATGACATCTCTTTGAGGCGCGGAACGAACGCACCGTCAACACGGCCTGTCGTCAAGAGACGGACGGACGGCGAGCTACTTTAGTTACACCTGACACTGAAATGGAAATACGAATACGAATATATTCAGAGAGTTACGGATGAAAGATGGTCACAAATTATTACAAACTGGTATCCAATAATCAAAATAAGAAGGAACGGTAGACAATTTAAAAGATGGAGTGACGACATCGTACAAACAGCCGGAATTTTATGGCCCAGGGTGGCAAAAGACAGAGTCAGCTGGAACAGTTTGGAGGAGGCTTTTCTTACACCTAACAATACTTATCTTATACTAAGTACAAACACTAACATTACTACAAATAAATAAATAAGTACGCAGTACATTAAATGCAACATAATGTAAAGGATAAATAAATAATCTTTAGTAATAATCTGAGACTACTGTACGGTCGTGCTTCGAATCTGCGTAGCTGTCGTAGCGGTGCTACGGCTACAGCGTAGCGACTGAGTAGTCGAACGGAGTCTACAGATAATTCTCTAGTTTAGAAATACTTGGCTCTATTTTGTAACTAGCTGTAGCCCGCGACCTTCGTTCGCGTGACCAAGTTTAAAGGGTCTTAAATATTTTTGCACTGAACCCTTATTATATCTTTCTAAAATAAAAGTAGCATTCGTTATTTCTTATAACATCAGCTATCTGCCAATAAATATCCGTCCAAGTCGTTTTGGAGACTAGCCGGAACAAACAGACAGACAAACAAAAATTTAATAAACTACGTGTTTTTTTAAGTGCATATGCATTCAGTAAAAAGCTGTTATTTTGATATTACAAACAGGCAATTCTTTCAAGCTAATATTAAACAAAATAACAGAATTCATATAAGTTATATCCGCAAAATTAAAATACGTAAAAAAAAAAAAAGAAATATCAATAATCTCCCTGAACACTGAACTGAACAGCAATTTATTTAACTTGAAACTGATTCTTTATGCACACCACTCCTTAACCATCTCGTCCAATGATGGTGAAACAAGATTATCTTCGGAGCTGTTCGGGAAATCCATTCTTTTCAAACACCGCTCGTGTACAAAGGCCTTATCAGAAAACGAGATTAATGTTCTGTTCCTCTGCTTTTTAAACAGTTAAAAAAAAAAGAACTCTTTAAAAGATTTATAACTTTTTCTGTAAGGTATTGGTACGGTCAGCAACTGAGGTCGATTAAAACTTAAGTATGAAAATAAAAGAACATTTATAAAGTTGTAATATAATAACAATGTGTGTAACTGTTGAGGAGTTCTCTCATGAGGAGGCGATCCTGGCTGGAGGATCAAGTCATGTCTGTCTTACAAAATGTATTGTACACCAGAACCAAAGGTATGTGCACAATTTCAGCTCAATCAGCTGACAGGTTTGAAATTCAATTGCATGGTCCTCATATGATTTAACCAATGTCTGGACTTTAAAAGAGACTGTGACCTCTGAGTTTGTTTCGGCTGTTTCTTCTCAGAGTAGTCAGGTACGAAACACCGGCCCCATCTAGTTTTAAAAAAACATGACGTGTTAAAGTGTTTAAAAACCTATTTGCAAAATAAACATCATTTATCAAGAAACCAATACATATTAACTAATTTTCAAGGCAAGTTAAATAAAAGCTTAATAATTATTATACAAACCGTGATTTTTTAGTCGTCTGACAAAGGTGGTCCACTCAATGTATCCGATATAAAATACCTCTAGGCGTGATTTTTTTTACCATTAATTAAGATAATAGGTAAGATAACAGAATGTTTCAACTACGTTATGCATCATAATAATGAATAATATATATTGTTTTTTGTCTCGTAAATACCATTTTTTTTTGTTATGAATGTATAGAAGTCATTAGATACATGAAGTGGGCTGCCCCTGTCAGACGACTAAAAAGTCACGGTGTATAGGTATAATTATAATAAAACTAAAACTTTTTGTGACCTGTGAACCATAAATGTAAATTAAAGATGTGCCTTGCGAAGAAATGTCTACACTGAGATGAGCGAAGTCGTTTCACGTGGGCATGAAACGATATGGACATACAGATGGATGTGCAGTCTGAGTAAGGCTGACAACACTATTCAAATCTTATCCTCAACGCGATAGAAACGTGAATATTTGGTGCGATATGGTGAATCTGTGATTTAAACCTATCAAATATAACATTACATTAAATAGTAAAAAGCGGTTGTCAATTTAGCATTAAAAAGATAATTAATCGTTATTCGTCGCTGACTGTACTACCTACATTATTATACGACCTTCTCCGACCAAAGTCTCCTCTACAAGTTACAATGTCTATTTTTGGAACTGAAGAACGAATGTTCGTTGATTTTAATTTAGTTAAGAAAATAATTAGCATTTGCTCGCTCAATTTATTTGATTAGATCTTGTGATAATAGTCTGAGGTTGTAGTTACTGTGTTATTACTTATTATGTAAGACGTTTAATTGTTTTATTAAGGGAAATATTAATCAAATCTGTGGCCTAGTGGTCGTAAGCGCGACTACTGGGAGAGTTTTTTGTTTTTTCCATCAGGAATTTCTCAGTAGCAGCCTCGGAGTCTGGATTTGTGTTTGGTGGCAATAGATGACCCAATTACCACCAACCCTTTTTAAATGGGACTTAAACATGCCTGGCAAAATGTGGGTGTACTATTAAGTACACCTCTGCTTAACTCCGGGGATTACAGGCGTGATGTTATGTTATATATATTATTGAAATTATTATTTTACTGATTGCCTACTGGCAATTCTTCTTTTGGGTTGAGAATTTTCCCCTACTAGATATGGAGCTTTATACAAATAATCCCGAGCGGCTCGCGTCGAGGCGATGCTGACCCCGTGCAGTGCTTATAAGGGTCCTGACTTTCCTTCAGATCATTTCTTGTCTATAATATAAACTTTGTTATAACTTACGTACGTGTAACTTATATATTTTTACCGTCATAGCTAGCATAGACCAAAGGCAACACGAAGAATAAATAAAACAGGTATTTTTACTGGCCAAAACAGATAGTTATAAAATATATAGCCAACTAAAAGTATTGCACTCTCTATAATTTAACCTACATTTTAAAGTTTAAATTATAAGAGCCAATTTGTTTTAACCACAGTTTAAATTAAACTCATCAACAACAAGTATCTGCAACATATTTATAAGCTGGAATTACAAACTTGTAATTTAATCTCGTTTAAAAAATGCTTGCAAAAGTTGAAGATGTATTAGTCGGCAGCTGTAAAAGTCGGAGAAGAATTTATACATTTTGATTATCGCTAGTTATTGAAAAAAACTGAGCATGAGGTTGAATTCCCAGGTCGAGCATAGTGTCATTGGGTTTTTTCATTAAGAATTTCTGAGTAGCAGCCACGGAGTCTTGATTTGTGCCCGGTTGATGGCAATGGGCTCGCAGCCTATTACATGGGACTTAAAAATAACTGGCCAGATGTGGGTGTACTATTAGGTATACCTCTGCCTAACTCTACTAGTTCTATTCTATTGAATCAGTTTAATCAACAAATATAAACTCGTATATTAACGCTTTTATAACTTGTTGATACTCACGTTGACCTTTAGTTTGTATGTCTTCACTTTAGTTTGTATGTCTTCACTGAATCTATTTTAAACTGACCTATCGGGTGAACTCCCAGGTCACGCGCCCGTACCTTTCTTGCTTTCTATGTAAGCTTATATTATTTTAGCAAAGTTCTATGAAAGAGAATTCGGTTTCAAATGAAGCCTGTTTTTCTTTGCTTTTATTGTGTATTTTAATCTTTAGGTAGATTATTTGATAAGATTATATAAACCAGTTTTTTATGCTTTCTAAAGAAATATTGAAAAAAAAAACTTTATTTTTTACTAACTTTAGGTTAGGAATTTCTGATTCACATCCAAAACAATTCAGCTTAGGTTAATAAAAATAATTAATATGCAACATTTTCATCGAGAATTCATTTTTTAATATAAAAGCGTTTTAAACACTTCTATATAATAAAAAAAAATAACAATAGTGTGTAAGAAAAATTAATAACGAAAATATTAATCATTTTATTATCAGGCAACTGAGGCCCATAGATAAAATACAATATAAGTCAATTCAATTGATTCACAAAAAAATTACATTTTGTTTGAAAAAGCAAAAAATAATAAGAACAAAAACATTCATAATATAATAATAAACTAAAACATATGTATATTGACCAATGATGAAAATGTAATGTAATGTATATGTACATTATATTATTAAGCGCACAAACTGTAACTCAATATGTAGTAAGTGTATGTACCTAATGTAAATAAGCGCATCATTACAGCTTTTCAACTTTTCAGCCGTACAAACGTACAATTTCTGTTTCCTGCGAAAATTAATGCCGTGATCACACCTGCTAAAGGTTGGTATCCCTGAAATACGGTAGGTATTGGATACATTTCACAAAGCGAGGCCATCACAGCATGATCACAAAGTAAAGTACATACGATCCATAACGAACGGGTTTAGTTGAGATTTTCCCAATTATTTCGGATGAAATGACGCTCGGAATTTCGGGGAGCTGTGTCGAAATTGCATTTTATAGTGACAGGCTTCCGGTTCAATGCTTATCCGTGCGTGATTTAGTAAATTAACTTTTGTGATGAAATTTGCCATTGGCATGATGGTATTTTGGATCAGTTGGTAATTTAGTATCCTTCAAACACGAAAGTACAGTTATTTGAAGGCAACGAAATGCTATATTATGGATTCATGGAGTTCCCATCCGAAAAAAAAAGACTTCACAGAGTTAAAAAAAAAGTTCGGCTATTTTTAGGGTTTATTTCGCGTAGTATACATACATAACATCACGCCTGTAATCCCTGAAGGGTTAGGCAGAGGAGAAAAAGTCAATGAAACAAACAAAAGTCACCGACTTCCAGGACAAAAAGTTTTTAAATCCAGTCATTTAATGATGGATGAAACGTGATGTTATGTTTCACTATATATCCGTGCTAGGCTCAAAAGCGGTATCTAAAAAAACTGGTTAGCATCGGATAGCTTAAATAAATACGCACTTAGTGAACTAAGCTAAATAGCAGTATCTTTGTGTTTTAAAACATAAAATATCCTAATAAGCAAAAAACAATCCTTAATCTGTATACCAAACTATATTTAAAAAACTTCAATTTTCTCGAAACTGGCTTTCCTTGAGATACGGCTTTTGCGTTTAGGAAGGCAGTATAACTCCTTTTTCCGAAGTTTTTAGATCAATCTAAGGAGTAAAGTTCAAAGTAAGATTCTTGCAAAAAAACACTTAGTTTTATCGGCTTATCGTCCCGATCAACATCCTTACCTTATTTCCCTTGAGCAGCTACCCTTGCAAGATTCTGCTGATATTTGTTTTCGTTTTAGATTTATTGAGAAATTTCTTATACTGCGAATATTACTATGATAACAGATGTAAAGGAGGAAAAATAAATTGGATACACTAACGATTTGTCACTGGCACAAGTTGTATTTACTTTTGAACAGATACTTTTCTTCTTATCTTAAATGAGGAAAGTGTTTTGAGGAAAGTTTTGAGTATGAATGTGGATGGAAATAATAAGAAAAGGAGGAAAAAATATTTATTTGTCGCAGGGACATGATGGGTATACAAACTAATATAAAATCTTTTGTTTTTTTTTTCAAGATTCTGGATTATTTTTCGAAAATATTATTGCATAAGTCTTTTACTTATACATTTGACTATACACTGATTTTTTTTGGGCTTGTAATATGTAGCAATACGGCTAACTCTGCAACAAAAAAGAGGTCGTTTAACGGTGTCGCGAGTTCAATTGATTTTCCCCATATCAAAAATGCCCAACGCGCATGAAGAAGTTTTCACTTCAAAAATAATTAAAAAAACATACAACACATTTTTAAAACACAAACATGCAAACACACAACACAACACAAACCCACACAAACATTATTTTTTGGATGTCGATGACCAAAGAAAGGATTGGTGGATTGTGTAAAGGATGATATAGCAAAGGAGGTGTCGTATGAGATGACGAGTAATAGAGAAGTATGGAAGAAGAAGACATTTTGAACCAACCCCAAATGAATTGGGATAAGCGCAAGATAATGATGACTGTTCTTCTTGTCTCTTTTCAGCACATAACCTCACTCCATAACAATATTTAAAGGTTGTAGTGAAGGAGGGCGACCCTTTTTTTTACGAATGGGAAATCATCAAATGACTTCTCCCGCTCTGGGCGGAGCGGAAGGGAGTGTCAGACTTGTACTGACTAAAACCCATCCATGTTCCTTCCTTGCCCTTTGTGTTCCAGGGCCGCGGTATCTCTTTCGAACAATCCCGCAGCCCTGGATTTTCGTAACCCCTTACGTGATTCCTTTTTCTGACATAATAAGACACAACAGCAGCACAAGAACTACTGGCGTTTAGGGCGACATTCAGTAATATTGACGTTCAAAAAGTCCTGATTTTCAGCTTTATTTGAATAACTTTTGATTTTAATGTACACTAGCTTATGCCCGCGGCTTCGCCCGCGTGGAGTTAGGTTATGTCCCACGGGATCGTACTACCGGGATAAAAAGTATCCTATGTGGTAATCCAGGTTCTAAACTATTATTATAATAGGATTATGGAAAGTAGTTATGCTACTTTTGGAGTGAGTGTTGTTTACTGTAAATGACAATAGGACTCATAATTTCAAAGTAATAACGCAACTAAGTAATAATATTATCCCCTGCCACTACTCCGAACAACACAATCAGCATAACTCATGTGTTCCCAGCTATGCAGACGAGCGCGAACTGATTCACAATGAGAATCAGAACCCGGTGACATTAACACGCGCATAAACTTATACCTACGTGGCGCTGCGTGAAACGGATTTTCTAACCCCTCACGTGTAACGAAGTTAATTTTATAACAGGGTATCTACACGGAGGAAACTACCGCAAAACCAACTCTGTTATTTTGTAGCAATATATTAATAAAGACTGGATTCACAAGATCTATTTGACGCTATTTTGGGCTTTTTGGGCTGCCTATGTTGTCCTGCAGAGGGCCTTGTCAAAGAGACAATCTGTCATTGTCATAAAAAAATGGATTGAAAAAGGCTTTCGAAAAGCTTCAGCCAATCTGGTTAAAATTCGGTGTAAAAATATGAAACACTCAGAACACGACTGTTACATAATATTTAATAAATATAAACATGGCAAAGTGGTTACTTGCGTAAAAACAACTATTTATGATACGACTTCTATCTTGTGGTTTAAAAAAAAAAATTGAATTCTTAGTTTTGCTTTCTTTGAACCGTCATAGAAAGAATTAGGATTTTTTACTTCGTTCATATTCTTGTCTATTGCATAAAAATGGTTGCATATGTAATTACTTTAACTCAAGTAAATCCTTGACTGTAGGTGTGGTAGAATAATTTACTTGAGTATGAGTATCTAGCCTGGCCTAGACGGCCATCAAGTAAATAATTCGGTCTTGCATAAAATACTTATTTTTCTTCAGATCAGCACAAATAGATATCTAATGGGTATTTCAAGCGGTTGAAGTTTTAGTAATTTCAGTTATCTACGCAACTATGATTAATGTAGTTAATGTTCACAAATTAATACGATATTTAAATGATGAGTTTCAAATACAGCCAATTTTCAATTAAATCTATTTACCAGTCTCAAACGGCCTATAACCGAGTAAACATTTGCGCCAGACGGGCCTCTCCTCGAGCCAAAACACTTTCCGTAACGGGCGGCCATCCGTGGTCCCAGTTGTGTCCCGGCAGCGCCCCCTAATGCACGCTAATGGAACCAATTTGCCGTGTTTTGCTCAACTACGGAGTGGGAAGTAACGGGCTTGTGGCTGCGACGAGACACACACCGTGCAGTAACGAGGATACGCATATAAGGACGAAAACTGAAGCAATAATGACTGTTAGGTCCCGTTCACAGCCTCTGCCGATGCGACTTCCCCGCACGACAAACCGTCGCGTCACTCCGAAATTCGTGTCGCAGTGTCCTGGAATGCTCTAAGCATGTTGCTGCTGTTGTTTAGAATAGAATAGAATTTTATTTTGCAAATATGGGCAACAGTTGTTATTATTTATGAAATTCGTATTCGTTTTTATATTTTATTTATTTGTGTGTGATGTTGTACTTAAATTTAAATAATTTAAAGATCTATGTTTTCTTATGTGGTACCTGAAATAGATGAAATTTAATAAATACATTTTTAAACAACCTATTTCATTTTGTTTTCTTTGCGGTCAATGTCGCAAGACGCGTGTCACTTGAGCTTGTAACTGGTGGACAAAACCTTGGGGCAGACCCGAAAAAACAAACAACGGGAAACTTTGCTCTAAGGAGGCAAGTTATGTCGGTACTTGAAGTGTGTGTATGTGTACTCTCAATTTCTAAATTAACGCGAAAGCAAAATAATATAAAAAAAGAAAAAAAAATAATAATAAGACAATAAATTAAATTATAGTTGATCCTGTGCGAGGCCAAAAGGCTCTTTATCTCAGCATAGTGCTGTAAAATATAACGCTTTACCGTATTTAGATTCGGTCAAACCGGTAAGACAAATTAAGGACAAGCTGCGGCCACCAGACACTGTCAGATATTTCGGTCTATCAGAAGTGTCCGGAGTCGCGTCCTATTATTTTACCTCCGGTATTTTGCTGTTTATCAACGCTAATTTGCGCCTAGCCTTCGGCCGTTCCCTAATTAGGCTTGTCAAAAAGCAATTACGAACTCAGATTACTAATGCACATGGCAATTTGGATTACTAATCGGCAGCACACTGGCTCGCAGTGATGTGTGGTGTGGAACCAAAAAGCTAGGCAATACGAGTTGACAATTAGTTTATTTAGTGAAATATAGCCTTTTTTACAAGCAAAATTTTGTGTGGCATTTGAACGTGGTATATTCTTGCCTTAGTTATCACCGGATGATAACAAACATCTAGACTGTTTGAAATAAATCTTGGCAGATTCTAAACTAAAAGTAATCACGGCAGATTCTAAACTATTGAAATTGTGAAAAAAAAATGTTTTTTTTCCATAAAACGCAATTCAATAGTTTTAGTTTACCTGTAAAAAATATTTCTGTGCTCTTCTTTAGCTTGTGCCGAACGCCGAAAGGATAGATGATCATATGTTTATGATAGTCCACATACAGCTTACTATTTAAGTTTACTAACAATAAGTAAATTTTCCAAATCAACCTTTAACCCAATGTTTTAGCGATAAAGTTGAAAATCTATTAAAGTAATTTGACAGATTGTAGTAGTTTGATGTGCTGGCGTCTGTACATCAAAAATGTTACGTATGATTGGTGAATTAAATATTATTTAAATGTAGGGCAAACCCATTACAATAAATCATGATTATCGACAAATGTGGCGTGTTTTGGTGAAAACCGATGCGTAATTTGGAAATCTGACGACGCCCTTGGGAGGACAATGGTTAATCATTTTAAACTGGAAGTGGGCTTGATTCTGTTATTTGAATTATTATTAATTTATGTGTAAAAGCAGCTTTTGTTGAACTAATAAAGGTAGGGAGATGTGTGACATCTTCTTTAGCGTATTAATTTATATCACGGAGGCAAGTTAACAAAAATAGCATTTAATTGACAACGCTGTCGGCATTCACTCTAATAAAAAAAGTTATTGAAAAATTAGATAAAAGGATTCCAGTGTCTGTCATATTCTTTGACATGAGCAAAGTTTTCGACTTTATCAACCACGGTTTCTCCTGAAAAATGCAATAGCTATGGAATCAAAGGGAGGGTTATTGACTGGATCACTAGCTACTCATCTAACCGTCAACAAAGAGTAGAAATAAGCTCAATGAACGAAAATATTGAGTCCACATCATTCAGTTCTGAATATAGTCAAACCAAATCAGGTGTACCACAAGGAAGCAAACTGGGCCTATTACTTTTCCTTATTTATATCAATGAACTGCTTTACAACAACAGTGCATACTTTTTGCTGACGATATTTCTGTAATTGTTACTAATGATAATAAATCAGACATAGATCACGAAAAAAACCTTAATATAGTAGTAAATCAAGTTTTCAAATGGCTAGAAAATAATTATCTTTGTGCAAACCTAAGTAAAACCAAATACATAAATTTTCAAAATTACAACTCAAAATCAAAAACATTTAAAGTTAATTGTCAAGGACAACAAATTAGCGAAGTTAGTGAATACAAATTTCTTGGACTCATTCTTGACCAACATTGTAACTGGAAATTACATAAGAACACGTTAGCAAAAAACTCAACCAATTTGTGTTTGCTCTTAAATGCTTAAGACGTACCGCTAGTGAAGCAGTCGCCCTCACTGCTTACCACGGGTATGTATCCTCTTTACTTAGGTATGGACTCCTACTCTGGGGAAACTCCACAAATGTAAGTGAAGCATTTATTGTTCAAAAAAAATGCCTAAGAGCAATTTACGGTATCAGCCCATTAACATCCTGTAGACCTCTTTAAAAAAATTAAAACTACTAACCCTAACAGGTCTTTTTATAATGCAGGCTGGTATTTTTGTGAAGGAACATTCAAATTTTTTTACAGCATGTGACCTATATTCAAATACACTGGTCGAGATCCTACAAGATTAAGAATACCTTCACATCAAAGCAAAAAAATATTTTGAATCCAAACTACATAAATGGCTTATTGACAATTGTTTTTATAGTGTTAAAGAATTTCTGGAAAAAAAGTAACCGATAGATTGAGTAAGTGTATTAAGTTGATGTATTTTTTATTTTCTTCTTCAATTATAAGCATCTATTATTGATTTCGAAATCCTAAATTGTAAATGATATTGTTTTTAAATAGACATATTATTATATTAATATTTAAACAAATTGATGATTAATATTAAAATACTATGTTTAACTACTAATATTCGTATGCCATTCTATGGCGAAACATGTAAGTTCACAACCTTATTCATAAGATCTAAATGTACCATGTTTTTACACAAATAAAATTATTCTATTCACGTCCGCGGAGCAACCCAAAGCCGGCCCCACTGACGTGCGTCAAACTGCTGGACGAGTCCGACTTTCATTCCCTCCTAACATCCCGTAGGTAGCCTATAGGTAGTCTATACAGCCCTTTTATCTCTGGCAGCCGTAACCAATTAGCAATCCTATTGCAACGATTTAAAGATCCCTTTGATTTTCTCAGAATTGCAAAAAGATGTTTGCAGCTCGGTTCGAACGTTGTTAATTCTTTTGCTCCTGCCAAATACGGAATAACCAAGCAGGTATTGAAAAGATAAATCGTCGTTTCTCAGGTGGGCTATTGGAAGGCTCATAGACACAACCAGAGAGGCAGAGGAGTTACGGAAGTTAGAACAAGAGACGAGACTTTTGGAACCAACATAACACTTTCCCCGACCAGGAAATCGGCGAGCAGTATTTATCTGCATGTAATGGGGGCTATCGCGCATGAATTCGCCGCTAGAGGAGTTCGTGTAGAGTAAGGTCTTCCGAAATGTCAGATGTCATAGAGTTTTCGTTTTTTATCACGTATTTTAACGAATATTCATGATTTTGGTCTAGATTGAACCATTCCTGATTAATAATGAATTAAAGATTTTAAGTAGCAACTTAGGATTTTATTTGTTAGTAGTTGGAGGTAGAATGATTATTAAACGTTTCATGCTTGTGTGCAACTATTCTCCTTAACATTAGTTAAGGAGAATAGTTGTAAATATGTATCTGAAGTTTACACTATGTTGATATACGAAATGAAATAAACTTTTTATGAAGCCATTTGTATTTTAAAGTATAAAATAGAAATAATGACAGGACCTTACTCGACAGTGGAGCCATCTGGTGAGCTTAAAAAAGATAGCCCGCGTTGGTCTAGAAACCGCCCGCAAATCTTAAAAAGGCTAGGCAGACACTGATTATCGGTTTTACTAACTTCTTAAACAACAGTTTCCACAAAACTAAACATGATTTTACGAAAACATATTGTGGCCTTTTGAATAATGTATCTTTTAAAATCAATTTTCGCATGTGTTGCAAAGATAAACCATCGAACGGTCTTGAAAAATAATGACAGGAAAACGCCAAAGGGTTAATAGTGGTAATTGTCGACAGGATATAGAAAATAGCCTGATTAATATTCCAATGATTATGGGGACAAGGGATAATGTTATGCCTGTCGTTGTTTGTTATTATTAAGGGCATAGGGTAAGACATTTAAATACGATAGATGCAAGAAAAGCGAAGAGAAATCATAATCTGCTTGTAGGACCCAACAGGCGCTTACCCGCTCGTCTATAGTTTTAGTGTAAGGTTAAAACTTGGGAAAGATGTAATTTTTCTTTAAATTCACATTTGCCTATGACATTTCTTCCGATGCCCTGTAACTAAACGGTTAGTGAACATCCTAGTTTAAATAACAGAGTTAGTACAAGAAAATGACTGAAACATATTTTTGACAACATGGCATAATTCACTATATATAGCCGGCAGACTTTAAAGTCACTTGACTATTATACATACATCCAAAGCCTACATAATAAAGATTAACACATTATTTATACTTAAACAATTTACCGCTGACGTAACCTTCCAAGCTTGAAAACCGCTGTTGCCACGCCACGCTTTACTTCAGAGATAAAATGATCTATTGTATCCGAAATTACACTAACAAAACTGCCGATACCCTTACCCCCGGATATTTAGAACCTCCAGTATATTGGACCTCATCAATATCGTTTAATCCTAAACAATGGATTGGGATAACATGCCCGTATCACGTCACGTTGGATCCGAGCGCCACCAAACTAAGTAGAATTGGCAGGTGTTGTGTGTGTGTGTGTATTGGGGGTGTGTAGGTGTGGGCCAATCTGTTTACTGGCTGAGCGGATTATACGGGCGTCGATACATGACGCTGGCGTTATTATAAATTTAACTTGTTGCTTTTTATCTTCGTCTTGTCATATTTTGTTTTTTATAAACCTCCTTTTAAAAAGTTTATTTTTTGACAGTTCAAGAGCCGTCATCCAATAAGCGTGCATGTGCAGAATATGCGCCAAGACCGAGAACCATGCCTTTTTTTAATATTTCACCTATATTTTAGTTAAAGCAATGGTTTAAAGAAGTTAAAAAGTAGTAGTAGCAGCAGAGTTTCAAACTTTTGTGAAAAAAAATCTCTACTCAGATTTTTTTTCACAAAAGTTTGAAACTTGAGTAGAATTCAAACCATAGACAGCCACATTACATTTTACCCACTGCTACAAAAGTAAATGAAACCTCTATGCTAAATGAAACACTGGCAACAAAATATTCGTACGAAGCGGAAGTCTGAAAATAGATAAAACCGCACACAGGGTGGCTTTCGTTCCATCCTTGCGAACAACTGTTCTGTTGTTCAGTCGGCAGGTAAAATATGAAGAATGGGATCATAAATACGAGGTAAAATGACGGATGAGGGGTGGATAGGTTTGGGGTTCTATATTTTTGATGGAAAATGGCTTGGAAGTGGCTACACATATTTTATGAGTACTTTCTTTGACTTTGATTAATTAAAAAATGCCCTAGTAAAATGTCTCATATTGTCTCCATTTTGTGACAAAAAATAATGTTTTAAAAATGGAGGAACGCACTACTAGTATTGCGTCAAAATTCTTCTGTAAATACAGAAATTAAGCCATTGATAATTTCACAATAAACTAATCACAGAATAATGATACTTTAGGAATAAAAAAATATCGAAAAAACATTGAATCATCAAGTAACAACAGGCCTTTTACACGTTTAATTTGAAATCGAGTTCTACCAGGGTTGTCCAACGTAACGACATTAAAATGAACAACGTGTGCGAATTGACCTGAATTTCAGTTCTGACCGATTTTTGCCATTGTCAGTCAGATTAGGGACCGATTGTTTGTCTGACAACGGTTCGCGCATCATTCGGCCATTTTGGTTCAGTCTGTAGCTGTTTGCACAGCAATTTCGTTTTCATATTTAGAACATTTTTGTACATTGTTTTCATTAATTTGCGATGACTGTTGATGATAAAGATGGTGTCAAACTCGAACATCACAAAATCAGCCTCAATTGCTACAAAATACAAGTAACGAGCATCCTTATATTAAAAATCTACAATCCTTATCCTAACTTCCGAACTATCATATCTTACTTTATTAATTAATAATTAAATTATGTATATTATATTATTATTATATATATGGAGCGTAGTATCTTAGGTGTAAAATTAACAGACCACGTTCGAAACACCACACTGCGCTCCAAAACGCAAATCGTTGATGTGGCTCAAAAAGCTGCCCAACTTAAATGGGACTGGGCGGGACATGTCTGTCGCATGCCGAACGAACTGTGGGCCCGTAAAGCTCAGGATTGGTGCCCTGAAACAGTGACACGGGGTCGCGGCAGACCACGTAGGAGATGGCGGGACGAACTGGATGTCTTCCTTGAGAATTGGAAAGAAGTAGCACAGAATCGCGACCGTTGGAAGGAATGGAGGGAGGCCTTTGCCCAGCAGTGGGACAATATGGGCTAGCTATAATAATAATAATAATGACGACGGTCTATAAACTTCTTACATCCATTTTAAGAGTGAAAATTAATACACACATTGACAAAAATTCCATTATGTCTGCCTCTCAAAATGGATGTAGGAATGGATCGCGCGGTACTAAGGAGCTACTCCTCATCGACATGGCCATTAGCCAACAGGTTCATCGATCTCGCAAGGATCTAGCGACATGTTGGATAGATTATAAGAAGGCCTACGACTCGGTGCCACATACATGGCTCATGAGGGTGCTGGAGTTGTACAAGATAGATGCAACTCTACGCGCCTTCCTTGAGTCGTGTATGGGGCAATGGAGGACGGTCCTTCGATATCCAGGATGTCGACAGATCCAGGGGAACGATGAGCCTGTATGGATTAAACGGGGAATATTCCAGGGCGACAGTCTGAGTCCACTTTGGTTCTGTCTAGCCCTGAATCCTCTAAGCACATTGCTGGAGGATTCAGGTCTAGGCTACCGGTTGAGAAGAGATGGTCAGGTCATATCTCACCTGCTTTACATGGATGATCTGAAACTCTTTGCCCCCAACAAATTGTGTCTGATGGAGTTACTGAGAGTAACTGAAACTTTTAGTAGCGCCATCAGGATGGAATTTGGTGTGGACAAATGTGCAGTCATGTATGTAAAGCGAGGGGAGATTATGGCATCCGAGGGAATTCAGCTCTCGGATTCCATACACCTGAGATCCCTCTCCTCAGCCGAAAGCTATAAGTATTTGGGTATGTCGGAAGCGTTGGGCATTAATGTGACTGACATGAAGCAATCGTTGAGGGAGCGCACCTTGTTCCCACCTGAAAGAAGGTATTAAATAGCCTTCTTTCAGGTGGGAACAAGGTGCGCGCCTTCAACGGTTGGGTCATGCCGGTTTTAATGTACTCTTTCGGCATACTCAAATGGACTCAGACGGAACTCGATACCCTGGACAGGAGAGTCCGTACACTGCTGACGGCAAACCGGATGCATCACCCACGATCATCAGTGATGAGACTGTACATCCCGCGGAAGTGCGGAGGTCGAGGCTTTTTAAATGCGAAGACCCTCCACAACCGCGAGGTGTGCAGTCTCAGAGAATATTTTTTAGAAACCGATGTGGGTATGCACCGAGATGTGGTCGCAGTGGACAAGGGACTGACCCCGCTATCCATGGCTAAAGAGAACTGGCGCAAACCTGTAGTACTTACTACCGATGACCGCAAGGAAGTATGGCAAGGCAAGGAGCTTCACGGGCGCTTCTACCGGGCTCTTCATGGGCCCGATGTAGATTTTCTAGCGTCCGTGTCCTGGCTACGTTTCGGTGACCTCTTTGGGGAAACTGAAGGTTTTGTCTGTGCGATTATGGACGAAGTTATGTTGACGAACAACTACCGGAAATTTATTATGAAGGACGGGACGGTTGACGTGTGTCGGGCATGCCACCGTCCGGGTGAGTCCATTAGACATATTATTTCTGGTTGTTCTCGTCTGGCTAACGGCGAGTACTTGCACAGGCACAACCAAGTAGCCAGGATTATTCACCAGCAACTTGCCTTGAAATATAAACTTGTGGAATCTGAGGTACCGTACTACAAGTATGTGCCCGACCCAGTTCTCGAGAAAGACCATGTCACACTGTACTGGGATCGGTCTATCATTACAGACAGGACTATTGTCGCCAATAAACCTGACATAGTGGTGATAGACCGATCAGCGCGCCGCGTAATGATAATCGATGTCACCATCCCGCATGACGAGAACCTCGTGAAAGCTGAGAAAGAGAAACAAATAAAATATCTCGACTTGGCACACGAGGTTGTCGACATGTGGAATGTGAGCTCGGCTATCATTGTGCCGATTGTCGTAACGGCCAATGGCCTTATGGCTAAGAGCCTCGACGACCATCTTTCGAGGCTCTCCTTAGGCAGTTGGATCAAGGGCCTGATTCAGAAGGCAGTACTCCTCGATACGGCTCGCATTGTGAGGAGGTTCCTGTCTCTGGAGCCCTAACCACCGGTAGCTTGGACCCTGTTCCCGACACCGGCGGACCGCTATTTTTTTATATTTTTAAATGTTTTTATATCGTTTGTTTTAAGAAATATTTAAAAATGTTAAAAAATATGTATATAAATGAATAAACGGAATAATAATAATATTATATACAATATTATAAATGCGAAAGTAAGTTTGTTTATTACATTTTCACGCCTAAACCACTAAACCGATCATCTTGAAATGTTGCATATACGATGTCATGTCAACAGAAACGGACATAGGGACTTTTCATCCCGAAAAAAAGTACTGTTCCCGAGGAAAACAACAATAACGTTCTTATGATCATGATTGAATTATATTATCAGTATCAGAGTACGACCCTACTAATTGATTGTTAAATTTTAAATTAACGCGAGCGAAGCTGCGGGCAAAAGCTAGTAAATAATACGTCTTACTCCGAATAGGCTGATATAATTTATATATATATATATATATATATATATTTAATATTTACTTCTGAATTATTGAGAGCATAACTATTAAAGGAGTATTTAAGCCTTATAGTTAGTCAGTAAGTCAGCCAAAGGGGATGCTAAATGTCTATTTGTTTAACAGACACTTAATCTTAGCCAAAGTTGGACTTTGTGGAAATAAGTTTCTCGTGAAACATGATTTTGAAACCGACAAACTTTCATTCGTAAAAAAATTAGGCTACAATTTAGTACTGATTAATGTAATTTGGCATACCTATGGCAAAATTTTATTGTAATTATGCTATTTTCTGGAGCATTCAGAATAGAATAATTTAGAAAAGATGAGAATGATGGCGATGATCAGTTAATCAAGGCGGTAGGATCAAAAATATATATGCTGTGTAGCTTCATTTAAACATACCTCAAACATGCCTTTTGACGTGATAACTTCTTATAAATCGATGAACGCAGGCTGCACGCACGAAAAAGTGTCACGTTCCGCCTGAGCCGAGCGTGCAAGCGAAAGCGCGGAACAAGCGATAGAGAGCCACGATCGGCCTAAGCGTTTGGCTTATGACGCATCTGTGTATTATACAAAATTATGATATTTCAGTGATAATAATTCAATTCATAAAAGTATGCAATTTTTCATCAATGTTTTGTTATGACGTTATCACGTAAAATTATCGTCCGTAAACCGACTTTACAGACGACCATTTTTTCCCATGGGTGTAAGCAGAAACAACGAGTTCAATATCGAGGTGATCGAATAACCAGCAACACATTGGGAACAAAATTCCATTATAAAACACAAAATAACACTATTATTATTATTCCTCTCTTTTTCCTCAAAGCCTGTCCGTGACGTAAGATCTGGTAGTGACATGTTTAGCCGTAAGCATTTGGAGCCGATATCCGGCATGAACGGTAGGTGTCGCTGCGGTCGCTGGCATGTCTTCATTTCCTCTGTTTCCGGTGCGACCTCCACCGGAAGTGGACGCCTAACCGCTCAACCTAGTTTTTACAAGTACGTGATGTATTTTCGTTGGATATTGTTTTTTTTGTAGAACTAGAGAAAAAAGCCGAATTAAATAAACGCTCGTTAAAAATTCAAAAATCATAAGAATGTCTTCCGCCGAGTCATATGTTTTAAAAGTGCTAAATTAGGTAAACGATCCTAAAAAAAACATAATTTAATTTTACACTTAGTAAAAAAAACATAATTTTCAACACTTCAGCTTAAATATCTTTGATTATCGGAAGAAAATGACGTTCCGCGTCGACCCCAAATAAATTAGAATCAGGCAGGAGGTGGTTGATGATAAAGGAGTTTAGATATCAGTGTAGCCATAAATATTAATTACTTTTTCATGTTCCTGCTACTTAGTTCGTCCAACACGACATCTGCAAATGGCTACTGGCTTAGAGAGACTTAAGATCTTTCCCGGGTGCTCGCGGGACACAGTAAGTAGGTTAGGGAAAGATTAACACATTTTGGTAACTTAGTGCAGAACTATAAAAAACCGGTCAAGCGCGAGTGCGATTATTTGTTGTTATGTAAAAGGTACAAGGTATTTGCATGTAGCACTTTAAAAAGGGGTTGAAAAACCCGAAGGGCACTTGTTCTCCCCGTCATTGCGATCATTTTTATTCTTTAGATTTTAAACTGCTCCACGACCCCCGTACTTCTCAATCCATTATGTGTTGAGTGTGTTAAATGGATTTCTAGCGTAAAATGTGATGTTTCACCTCAAAAAAAAGTCGTTTCCCAGCAATAATTTTTAAGTAAAGTTACTTAGTTTGATGTACAGTCAACAAAATAGTTAAGTATCCATGGTCGTTAGATATAGTTGCAGTTTTTTTAGAAACTGTTGCACATCTTCAAATGAAATTAAATAATTTAACCAATTGTTTATTTTTCTTCATTTAATTTTAATTTCATTCGAAAACATCGATCGGTTATTAAGAAAAAATCAATTATATCTATCGACCCTGGATACTTATCTATTTTGTTGACTGTACATACATAATGCTTGGTTGGCGGCTTCGTGAAGGGTTCATTTACACCCTGTATAGATCATTCACAGCCTACCAATGCAACCAATTCACAAAGGGATTGCACTAATTACTTAAATGCTCCTTCTATAAGTTGAGTGAACAGTCCATTATAACTAAAGTCCACAGACGGATTATACTCCGCGCCACGCCATATTGCTTTCAATAGTACCAGGAGACTAGGAGACAATAATAGGTGAAGCCGCAATAATAGTGGAAACTTCGTGGAACTGCTCTCGAAACAATCTGATTTGTACCTCGTATTGGAATATGATGAAATTATACTGTAGTACTTCGAAAAGTGTCGTTTTGTTTTGTTTTTTTATTTATTTGTTTGATTCGATTGTTTTCTCTAATGGGTGTAGGCGGTATTATTGTTGTTGGAAGTGGGTATTTTTGGATATATCGGATCTTTGTATGTCTTACCTACATGTTTTCTTTTTAAAGCTTTGAGAGTTAAGAGGTATCGCATTAACCAGAAACTGGGTAGAGATCAGATGAGAAGTCGTCCCATGTGAAACACTTTGTATGTACGTACGTATTCACTAGCTTCCAGTAAGACTGGAAGCCAACATGTGAAAACCTTTTGAAACTTACAGCATTTCTATTCATTTCCACATTATACAACGAATATTAGTTACGATTCCTATTATTGTAACCTCGCATAAACTTCCACAAAGCAGTATATTCTAGCTCCCTTGTTTTCAATTATCCATTTTCCTGTTTGCAGTACAAACATGTCTGAAAGTGTTCCAACAATGCGCCACATACATTTCTTAAATGTATAGTGTACATTCAGGTCATTCAGCAATGCACAATGTACAAATAAAAGTAATGCAATGTATTGTGGACGTGGTTTCTGCGGTATTATTGGGCCACGTATAAGTGATGGCGATTGTTCTTGCTTTTGTTGTATTGAAAAATAGTGATTTGGAATACTACTTTTATAGTGAACTAGCGACCCGCCCCGGCTTCGCATGGGTGCAATGTAAGTGCAAAAAAATGTGTTTGTATATGCCTTCAACATGTAGAAGTGTAAAAATGTCACTAAAATGAAAGGATTATTTGATTAAGCCACATACAATGATGATTGCAGTTTGATTTTATTTGAAGGCATCTTTAAGAGATAAGGTACTGTGTCCGGCCACTGACTTGACTCCTTCGTCGAAAGTAAGGGTTTATATACATTTCTTCGATAGTAAGATAGATATAGCCACAATACAAAACCAGTACATTTATGATCAAAGATAGATAATAATCAAAAACTTTCCAACGTTTATTTAGGTCAGAGATCCCACGCGATCACTCACGTTTAGCTATCGAAGTTCCCGCCAATTTTACTGACGCCATTTTGTGAAAATATTAGACTTATAGTTATATTCTTTGGGGAAATTCGCGCCTTTCATCTAACGTTTTTATCATCTCCAGTTTCGCCGTGGGGTGAGATCCTGAAGGTGGAATTAATATTGGATTGAAATATGGGTATACACTATAGATTTGTACTCTGTTTTTGTTAAGGATTGTGCCATCTTTTTCGATAAGACGTGGCTCGAAAAATATTTTTTTGGGGCGAAGGACCCCGCTTTTCCGCGACATCTGATCCAATTTTTGGTTGAGGAAAAGCCACGTTGCTTGTGTTATTTAATTCTGATAATATTATGTTATAGGATAGATATATTAGAAAGATAGAAGTTCAATTTAAATCGATGTGAAAAACTAGTCACTCTATTCTAAAATACTTTCATACAACAGCCATAAGAACACAACTGTCTCATTCAATTTTCATCAGAACATCAAAACAAACTAATAAGCTCTCAAAATCGTACACGAACTAATGAGCGGAATGAAATAGCGAACGTTCCGGAATATCTCGTTGTAATGCCAGCCTGCATCGTCGAAAACGTGTTAATATTGATTTAACGAAGTTAAACCCATCTGCGGGTACCACCCATGTATGCGAACTGTATGGAGTAGTTAGTACATGGACTCCATGTACTAACTACTCCGTGTTTGGTTTAGTTTGTTTAGACTATAGCTGCTAACAAAACATAAAACTTTATGTTCTATGTGTTGTACTTGGGCACATTCACAAAACAATTCAGTTTATAGTTATCTTTTTTTTTCAATATGTAGCCATCTGTTACGACTAAAAGCCGAACTACAATTACACCTTGTTGCCGGCAGTACCTAGGCGTTGGTTTTGGCCTTTTATTGGCGGCTGATACTTGGTGTAACCGGATGCATTTGGATAAAACTAGGCCTAGCCTTCTTTTTACTGTCTGTTTGAGGCAACCGCCTTGGATATAGCTCTCGCCGGCAGCTACAGCAGGACCGCTTGCTGTGCCCGCTTGGCTTGCGCACTTTTGGTCACAATTCTTACCTAACCCATTTGATCGGTATTCCCAGCAATGAAAAGGATACACCTAAGTTTAACCAACTGTTACTGGCCGGACTTAGGTATAGCCAACTAGAACTAGGTGTAACCTTCGGCTTTTAGCCGTAACATATGTATCAACGTCAAACAAGCGCCAAAGATTCATTTTTTCAATTAATCCGCATTTCCGCTAACTTTTTTTATGCTGTCTCCACTGTATTGTTACTCCATTACCTACCTACTCAGTGGAGCGTCCAAACTACATACGTAAGCTTGTTTGTAATGCTCGGGATCTGTTTACCGGACTGTTTATGTAGCGGCACGCGTGTTTATTTGTATGTGTATGTGTACGTACTGGAAAATAGTATGTTGGTTCATAGATAGTACGAGATTTACATAAGTTTTATTCTGTAACGTACGATATTGGTTTGGACGTTAGGAGCTGTATCTATGGCACCTATCATGATCCTATGTAGCAGTGCCAACATAAATCCATTACTTTTAGGAGACTGATCGGCTGATATTGTATGTGCAAATGCATTATATTTAGAGGTAAATATAGATGATGATGGCAATGTAATTTTACCAATAAAGATGCAACTTATTGTATTGCTAGACAGAAGCTCGTAAACATTGTCATGTCTACTATTACAAATAAATAAAAGTAAAAGGTAGACAGTCCAATTTAATTTAATAAGAGTGAGGTAAGTTAAAAAAAACAAGTCTGATAAGAAACACACACCTAACTACACGCACTCAAGAACTTGGGGTAGTAGGTGGAGAAAGTCTACTTGCTGTTTTTCCGAAGGGGGTAGACCCTTGGAGCACCTGGTCCTGCGGCTTCACCGAACAGGCGTCAGGTCAGTCCCGGCTGTTACGGTGGCAGGCGATCGCAGAAGCGGAGATGAGTCCCCGGGCGAGTCCGTTTAGCGAAACCCCGGGAAGCTTTTAGAGAATAGGAGTCCCAGGCCAAACTCCGTTTAGGGGAGCCCCGGGATGGAGTTGCGACTTCCACGAGGTGGAGGAACGCGTCAGAGCGTCGGCGCCCTACCACTTGACACTTGCACTAGTCCACTTTTAGTGGAGTGGACTTCACCGTACTGGTTGCTCGCTACTGAAATCTCGTCGTAAACTGGTTGTAGTACGTAAGCGGCTTCTTTTATAGAGAACTATTTTAGAATTCTAGACCTATTTGTCTCGCTTTACGATTATATTTGTTGTAGCCAATATTCGTCTGACCTGCCAGGTGTAGTTGGCCAAGACGTATAAAACCTCAGAATCCAAGAGTGCGTTATGAATTTTAAAATTAACTTTTAGTATTTTATTAATCAGTGGACAAACGTAATACAATATAAAAACTAGATTTAAACTAGCCAAAACGATATAAATGATTTTTTAGTAATACATCCTAATACAACCATCATTTAACAGGCCGATATAGAAAAAAGTAAAGAAAGAATAAATAAGCTGCTAAGCTTGACGTTGCTTGTCATTAGTGAAAAATATTATTCAAAGTTTATAAAAGTGCTCAATTTACAATGTTTAAACGGAAATAAATTAATGGAATTGGATGGATGATGAATGCCGTGATTTATACCTATTTTCTGTCACCACAGAAGGCATATTTATGATCAAAATGAAACGAAGGGCACATGGATTGTAAATTGTACGTACATATATTTATTTTTATCGTAACTGCTTTATAGCAGAATACTATAACATTGAAAATATATTTCACCATAAACCCAAGTTATGTATTGTATTGTTGCATTAACGACGACATTCTTTAGAGTGCTTATCTTGCTTCAAAGTTTTAAGCACGAGATATTATTTTACAGCAGCTATAAGTTATTTTATGACAAAACTGTTGCAACATAATATATCATCATCCTTCGAACTAAAATATAACTGCATATTACATTTATTACGCATCAATAAAACGTCCTACATAATACGCAGCGACAGGATTTTATTTATATTTAGGTCATAACATAACATGACGTGTCTGAAGCAAGGGAACGTACGCATTCTGCCTCTATGCCCCGGATCAAGGGAAGATTGAATTTACATACGTGGAGACTCTTTTGTGTATTACTTCCATAGACTATATGTTGCGTATCGACCCCCTTTTATTGGTGTTTCTTCCGTGGAACAATTATCGAACTCCACGCGGGCGAATCCGCGGGCATAAGCTAGTAACATTAATATAAGGAACTTCGTTCCAAATGTTACCAATAATTATAAGTGGAAACAAAGTAGGTATAAGACAAGAACGGAAACAAAGTTACTGCGAAGTAAATTCAACCAAAAAAGGGTTCGTGTTATAAATGGTAAAAATTAGCATACCGTTACCTACATTCGTTTATACTTTATAGTAAGTAATACACTTGTATTTCCTTACAGTTAACTACATAAAATATAAATAATGTTTTCTTTATTTACTTTGTGTGGTTAAGTTTTTTGTGGTATATAAGACTGTATAGAATCTATTTACGTTTTATTAGGGCTGCACAGGATGGGCCACTTCAAGTTTACTTATAGTTTTTTTATAGAAAATTGTTGCCCCATACTACGAATTTCTCCTGTATCGTGGATGTGTTTACAAACATTTAAACTCATATACACAAACAGCCAGTTTGATCGTAGATCTCAGATATTTCTTGTCATAAAAACTTCCAAAGACAATGTTATTGTGTTTAGAGTGTCTCCAGTACAGACAAAAGTACTTTTAAGGACCCATACTCTGATAGCTTTCGAAGTGCTCTAAAGGATACGTGCAGATATCATAAAATAAGGGTTTTGTACATGTTTACTCCAATTACTTGCTTTTATGGTATCTAAATTCCAGATTGTATGTAAGAGAAAACTATTTAATGAAAGCCCGAAGAGACTCTTCTTGCTTGCATTGAAGAACAGTTAAAGGAAACAGGTCTTATTCTTAGAAAATTACTTTGGAATTGTATTAATGGTGAGGTGTAAAACCAATTGGTGAGGTTCTTTAGTAAGGTCAGTATGCGTAGTCCTCGCAACCGGCGTGGTATATAACCAGATGTTTGAACGTGGACGAGGCAACGACTTGGTTTCTGCCTACCCCCATGGGAAAATGTCGTGGGTTTATGTATATTTATATGACACCGAGGTGATTTAAATGAGTTCGCTGTCATATTGTGATGTACGCTTTGATTATTACGGAACGCTTAAGGCCCAAGGTCAGAGGTACAAATAATCTTATGGAAAGAGAAGACAGTGTACCCATAATACAGAACGTCAACTTTGCCCTGTACTTTCAAGCTAAAAAATCTTACATTATAAAGCAAGCTAAGCTATAAAACTTCAAGCGCTTATCCTGCCCTCTTTCCTCAACAAGAAATCTCTTAAACTTTAATAAATTCACAACAAAATTAATCTAAATCCCAGCAACAATGTTTACGTAGAATTACTCTAGAACACTGCGAAGGGTAGCGTTTTTCACAGAGAATATTAAACAGTTTGTTAATTAAAAATAGTTTTATCATGGCCGGACGGCGGGGTCCGACGCTGAGACTTATAAAGGGTGTAAACAGACTCTTAACGAAGCCGAAAGGCACTTGTTTTCCCTGTCATTGCGATCACTTTTTTGTTCTAGATCATACCTGGGAACCTTCGTGTTAAGGAGATATTGGGGGTCAAAGTTCCAACTTTTTCACAACTTTTTTTTTAAATACATGTTTTAAATGATGAATGAAGATTTTTACTTTAAACACCTCCAGGACCCTCTTACTATTCAATCCATCCATCAGCACAATGTTTTGAGTGCGTTACATTGAGTCCTACTTTACTGTGTGATTTTTCAGCCCAAAAAAAGTCATTTCCCAGCACTAATTTTTGCGTAAAGTTTGATGTACATAATGCTTGGTTGCAGGCTTCGTGAAGACTGTTTACACCCTGTATGAACTTTGAGAAAAGTGATACGTGAATATTAACATATGAGTTTGATTTGAAACGTATGTGGGAAGATAGAGTAGAGCTTGTGGTTTAAAATATTCATGAAAGATAAAAGATCACACATTTATAGTTTTAGGAACAATTGTGTCACTTTGGTGATTATGGTCAGTAAATTAATTATTTATTTCTTATTTCCTGAACTTGCGCCGAAAATCGTTGAAATCGCACATTAGGCGCTTATTTTTGACGTGACAACGTCTTATAAATTGGTTTGCCGGGTGACACTTCAAGAAACTGCGTTACGCTCCGCTCACGTTATGCGCTCACAATGAGAGCGAGTGAGAGGCACGCTAGCCCGCCTAAGAGCGAGAGAGACAGACATAAAAAGTGAAAGGCACTTTGTTAATATGAAATTCAGTGCGAGATTCTTTGTATAAATTAATGTTTTAAATATAATTCTTTGTATAAATAAATGTTTTAAATTGTTACTATTATTTCATCCTTCTTCCTACTATACGAATGAATATTCACATTAAAATTATTTTACCACTCAAAGTCGTTGTCACGTAAAACTTTCGCCCGTATACCGACTTTATTTTTTTTGTAGGATATTGCCATGCTTTGCATATCCAACATTGAGTTTAGTTTCTTATTTTGTCTAATTTCGCCGGTTTTTCTATCATATTTGTTGAGTTTATGCATCGCTATCATATCGCAAAGTATTGCAGCACTGCACAAAGATGCATAAAAGGTAATAGGAAAATAACTTGATATAAATTCTTTTGATTTTGTTTTCAGGTTTATTGAAGTTTTATACTTTTTTTGGCGCGTTAGGTTATAAAAAAGATGAAAGTAATTTTTTACGATGCGCGCGCACACCGTCACGAAAAACCGACACCCTGAAGTTAGCTAGTCAACGTACACCCTTAAGTTAGCTAGTTTTACTTACGTTTTGGCTAATATAACTAATATTTGGTAACTGACATAAGTACACACACACACTTTTTTTTTAAGAATGTGTTATCATGTTGTTGCGATAACAACTCTGCTACCTATCCCCTTTACCAAAAACACCACATTTATTATACTTACACGCGTAAACCGATATTAAATTATTTACATTAAGATTAGACGGAAAGACGCCTTATCTCGTTACTTACTTTTATACATTTGTAGGGTTCCATTGCCAAATGGAGAAAATGGAACCCTTATAGACTCGTCATGTCCGTTTGTATATCACAGCCATTTTACTCTGAGACTGTTGGTTAACTGCTACGCAAAAATGAGGTGAAACAATGAATTTAAAAAAATTTAGATGAAAAATAAATTATTACATATTATAACTATACGGAGTGTCCGCCCCACTATTAAAAAAAAAAAAGAGGAGTTAAAGTAAGAGGAGAAAAGTTCTGAAAACATGTGGTTTTGTAGAACGTAAAAAAAACTTCCAACGAAAATTGTTTTGAATAAGCTTTTGAATTATGGAATCCTTTTAGTGAAACTGCAGCAGTAATTTAACTTTTATTAAAAACAATACTATGAATAACTTCGTTTTGCTGTTCAGTGTAAATGGAGCTATGAATGAGGGTTGAAAATATTGGTATTATATTGTTCGGTGGTACGGAACCCTTTATGTGCGAGTACAACTCGCACTTGGACGGTTCTTTTAAATATGGCTGCTCCTGTCAGCTTAACTGCGATATCAGGCTACATAATAACCAAAGTAATGGCTAGGTACTTGGAGAATTATGTGCTACGCCGTGCTACGAGCGGTCGTAGAGGGTGCTACGAGGCTACGACGTAGTAATTAAGACCGGTTTATTGAGGAAGTAATCTCCGGATAGCATTTTCTTCTGTTTATTTTCTCGTTTGCCGTTAGTTGTGGATGTGTTGTCTTATCTTTTAAATGGTGCAGTTTGCAGTTAAGTTCAGAATAAACGACGTTAATTACGAATATAAGCTAGATCAATGTTTAAATACTATAGAGTAAGACTTTATTTTTTAACTTGCCCTGTCGTTTTATTACAGTTATGATTGTTGTTTTATCCTTCTGGTTTTTGTTAAAAAATACAAGAGACAAATTGTATTTCATTAACGTTAACACATCTTCCTCTTGAACAATTGTCAGCGGTATTCCACTTACCAGGAACAGGTTCCAGCAGCCCCTCAGGGTCGGAAGCCTCGTCAGCGGCGGCGGAGGCCAGCACCGCGGCCACCATCAGCCACCACCCCAGATGCATTGTACCTGCAACGAGGATAGACACTATTAAAACTTGAAGAGCTAAATAAGCTGCTTAAGTAGCTTATGCCCACGGCAAAAAAACTTTTGAAAAAGTTGAAACTTTGACCCCCAACATCTCCGTAACTAGAAAGTTCCCAGGTATGGTCTAGAACAAAAAAATGATCGCAATGATGCTTCGTTAAGGGTATTTTTACGTCATTATGTTATTTTCCTGTATAAATAGTAGAATAAATAAACAATATTAGCGGCTATACTCCACCAATGAAAGAAAAGAATCCAAGATTTCAATTTAAACAATTGCTAGTTTTTCACTACGACAATTGCGAGTATACTCGTAACAGGTGGATGGGACACCGGAGTGAAAACGTTTACCATGTGTTCAGTACATCATTCTGAGGTTCATCATTATTATTTAATTATTTTTCGGATGGGGAGTCATCAAATGACTCCTCCCGCTCTCGGCAGAGCGGAAGGGAGTGTCAGACTTGTACTGACTAAAACCCATCCATGTTCCTTCCTTGCCCTTTGTATTCCAGGGCCGCGGTATCTCTTTCGAACAGTCCCGCAGCCCTGGCAGGCATCGGCCCTTGCGGGCCTCTCCCTGTTTGTTGACATTTCTTTGAGACGCGTGGAACACAAATGCACCGTCAACAAGGTCTGTCGTCAATATTCTGAGGCCCCTGCATAGGAATCTATACTAATATTATAAAGAGGTAAAATTTGTTTGTGGGTTTGTAAGTTTGTATGTAGGGGATAATCTCCGGAACGTTGATCCAATTCTAAAAATACTTTCTCTGGCAGAAAGCTACTTTATTCGTGGGTGCTATAAACTATAAATTAGATTTATATCATGCATATTAGCCGAGTTATCACAATTTTCGCGGACGAAGTCGCGGGCGAAGCGCTATTTTTCATAAGTTATTAAAAAAAAATCAGCTGTTCCATATATTTGGACCATGTAGGTATTGTACTTTTTCACTTCAGTGCCCCTTCCTAATGTGTACTAATGAATTCACATCTAGTTTTCTCAACTTTTCTCCTGAAGTACTTAATCTATCATTAGAATTATTTTAACGCCAAAAAAGCGTTTAAAATATCGCTTAGTCATTGACTCTTAAGGTTCCCCTTGTCAAGTATCAGTGATGCGCTGTTATGCGAGTAAGACGGATCGTTTTTCAATGTGACCGGGGTAAAATGTTCTATGAAATTGTAGCAGTTATAACGGGAAAATAACTGTTAATCTATCGTTACTTTTACCCGACTGTGACGGAGGGTTTCGATTTCAGCCTGTAGGTATGTATTTTCATTTGTTCCCGCATAACTTCTAAAAGATTTTATCATAATTCAACTAATAACTCGTCGGTCTCATTAGAATCTTCTTTATCATCAGGCCTTATTTTAACCCCCGACGCAAAAAGAGGGGTGTTATTATATATATTATTTTATGCGTCAGGCTATCAGACGTTATACTAAATTCAAAATGGCGCCCTCTAGAAGGTTTAAAGTCATAAATTGAAAAATATTTAAAAGTCATTTTTTCTCTTTGTTCTTTAATTTTTAGTGAGCAATATTTTCGTAGACGGGGTTTAGTTATTAAACTTATACTTGTGAGTACTTTCAACTTAAAAAAAAAATCCAGTTTACCTTATGATTACCAACTCCGCCTGTTCCGCTATATATATTCAATTACTTATTCAAGTAACATAACTAATGTGTTAGTAACAATCTGACTTATTCCAATGTTAGTAAACTAAATTAAACATAGATAAAGAAAAGATAAAGAAAAGAAAGCAACGTACAATATACAACACAACATTATTAACGCTAGTACACCCAAAGATGATTAAAAAATGAGATCAGTCTTCAATGGTTTTACAGACACACATTTTACATAGTATATTTAAGGACTCCATAGCTATATTGTCTACGTTTCTGTTATAGGTCTCAATATCAGAGGCCATTGTATTTCATCAACCCATTTTATTATTTATCGATAAAATACCTTTATATTCACTTTTACAACATTACTGTAAATAATTTAAATATGCGAATGAAACCATCTGTAAAATTGCGTATTTGCCTTCAACAGAAAAAGTAATTTCCTGCTCAAAAGTTTTATACGTATTCGGTCGACCCTGTCACAGCTGGTTTTAGATAAAATTATTAACACATTTACGGGGAAACTTGATCAAACATAACTTTAACTGAGGGTGTAAAGTTGTGTGCAGTGACAACCGCACCCGCCATTTTGGTTGACATTAGGGTTGACCTAACCATAAATCTTACGCCACCTAATTAAATAGCGAAAACTTAAATTGTTTCATGTAACACAACAATAGGCTCGTAAAAGGGGTAAGGTCTTTGGGATTTGAGAAATTAAATTAAACTCAGTTTCAACTCAAGAATCCAAATTATTATAAACGTACGTACAGACGCTAGCTGGTTAACCTACCCGAAACTGTCAGATTTTTCCAAGCAACCTTGAACCTAATGCTATAGCGATAAAATTGAAAATCTGTTAAAGAAATTTGACAGATTGTAGCAGCTTGATGTGCTGGCGTCTGTACAAAAGTTATGCACAGTACAATCTTATTATCATTATTAAAAAGCAAGCAAAAATAAACCAAAAACACCGGCCAAACGCGAGTCGGACCCGTGCATAAAGGGTACCGTACCATCGTAGAAGGGGAATCCCCGTTAATTTTTATTATGTGTGTGTATAGCGGCAATAGGAATACACATTCTGTGAAAATTTCAACTGTCTACCTATTACGGATCATGAGATACAGCCCGCTGACAGTCAGGCGGACGGATGGATGGACGAACGGACGGATGTATGGAGAGCGGAGGCTTAATAATAGGGTCCCGTTGGTTACCCTTCGGGTACCGAACCCTAAAATTATTATAATATATGCAAGTCAAGATATTTAATTAATCTTCTCATCTATGACACCTGACCTGAATGTAAAATCTTGTAATAATTATTACCTTCTGCAAAATATCGTTGGCACAGCTGTCCGATACAAACTAATAAAACAACAGCACAACGTACCACTATACATCTGTTAAATCCAATCGGAAAGCTAGAATTCAAACTGGTCCGCTGTTTTGATTACTTTTACTCCGTAAAAACTAAATGCAATACCGAAGCAAATGTCTGTTTGCTTTGAACTGGTTCACGTTTTTATAGTCTGTTACAACGTACGGTATTAAAAAGGTAGAAAAACAAGAAAATATTTGATACAACGACCAACCTGCAGTTGGCGTAAATGTGAAATGTGAAAATAACCACAGCATATGTCATGTGTTAGAGTTCAAGAGTCGGGCGACGTAAGTTGAATGTAACTCTTTTAACGTTAGTCTACTTTCAAACAACGTCTTTCATTGTGCCAGAAAGGCGAGGGAAGGGGTGAGGACCCAAAGGGAGGTCACCTTTTATGTCCCAAGATGAGGCGCTTTCATCCGCTCCATGGTTTTACACAAAAATGTTTAGAAGTAAATACGAAATCGGCGAATTCCAAAAAGCTAGGTAAGAAATGTCTTGCTCAATTTTCCCGTAAATTGACGTTGTTTGTTTTCTAGTATCGGATTTCTTATTGTTTTCTAAGTATTCATCGTGTTTTGTTAAGCAAATCGTTTTAACGTTAATGCTGCTTTTATTGTCATTCGGGCACTGTAATAGTATCGCTGCATTAAGTAGGTTTCTTAATTAAATAATTGTTCAAGGAGATAGAGTACCTAGCTTGTGTTCTAACTGCCTGATCATTATTGCAAGCTGTGTGCCACCGCAACTGTGTAGCAAATCGAATTCAGCTCGAGATGGGAAGCTGCGGTGCTCTGGTATTCTGCGCAGAGTAATAAAGAAAATAGGGAAACGGACTAGCATATTTGAATAAACAATATAACAAAGCTTCCTCATTCATCATGTACCCTAAAATTCACAAAAATGATCCTGTTTAATATGCAAGAAGCGCAAAATTTATAATTTATGACGTAAAAAGCGACGTGGCAGACGTCCGTCCCTCCCCAAGCGACCATACCAACTCACTGACTCGGCGAAATTTTCAATTCAACAGTTTTTCTAGAGTTCATTAACGCTCTGATGAATTCATCTTGTACAAGCGCGCTGTAGTGTTTTTGTAGCGAAGCCAGACGATTGGAATACGTCTAGAAATACTTGCTTTGATTAATTCTTAGTTCTGTTTACACTGTTTGCAACCAGACGATAAATACAGGCTTTAATGGATGAGAAAACTTTATTTACCAGCCAGTATTTAAGCTTAAGTAGTACCTTAATAATCTACGCTGGAAGCTATTTTCATCGCCTTTTGAAAAGTCAAACTTTTAAGGGGATATTATCGCCCGCGTTTTAGGGGCTGTTGCTAAGTGTGTCCTTTTCTCCACCAGACCGTTCCATTAAACTTGCAAATGCTTTCCCTAGTAGAGGACATCATGAAAGGAGGTAGCGGAAATGGGTGACAAAAATGAAAGAGATGGCAGATAGCTCATGCTCTCTTTTTCTCTCATTTTAGTTCGCCCGTATGACGAATGCATCATTTTTTTCCTGCCACGCGAGAATCTCGAACAATTGCTCATATAAATTAAAACTGTTGGCTTCGAGGTTTTATTTCTTTGAACTGTAAATATACTGAAGTTGTTTAAAAAGGAAGGTTTACATTTGTTTATCTTTGTTTGAGTTTGTCTTTTCACGATGCTGGAACACAAACTGATGTTAGGATGTTACTCGGTACGGTTTGAACGATATTTTTATTTTGCGATTTAAGTATTCTAAGTTCGTTTAGACATCCAATGCTTTCTGTTACAGATTTTGGTTCTAGGTATACCTACTTTATGAATATTATACGCTGATTACTTTTCAAAACTTTAACCTTCGAAAGAGTCAAAAGAAAAAATGTTTTAAATCTACCCACCGTTCGCTTTTTCTTGCAAGCTTTTAAAAATAAAAATAAAATACCTCAAAGAGGAAAATAAAAGAAACTCCATTAAAGAGCTCACCTTTATTTGTTCCCGCAATTATTTTCAATACTAGGTACTTCTCTAAAGAACAATCGAATAAAACTTCCGCCTCCGTAGTGGAACTTGCAAGGTATTTTAAAATAAAACCTCAGGGTTGCCAGCAAGAAGTTCTCGTTTTTTGCCGGTTCCTTGCAAGTGCAGTCTGACTTACAAAGGCCGTGTTATAAAGTCAGTCGAGTGTTCAAATGGTTAAGCAATTTATGTACTAGCTTTGATGTGGTTTGCAACACATAGATTATGTGTGTGTGGAATAATAATATTACAAAGATTAATTTGATCATTAAAATAATTGAAACCTAGATGCATACTGTGGGCTGGTTCTAGGTGACGCAAGAAAAAAGAACGTGGAAGGAATTGGGGAGGTCTTCGCTCAGCAGAGGGACAGTTTATGCTATAAAACACGAAAAAATAAATTGATAATTTTACCACGTCTTTAAAAGAAAGTATATTTGCAAAAAAAGAAAAACTCATTAGTAAAATATTAGAGCATTTAATTTAAAACTGGCTCAGCTTGATAAAGTGACTTTACATTAGTGATGATAACGACGGCAAAATCAATAAATGAATGAGACTGACATAAGCTATAGAAACGATTTACGATATTATAATCCTGTTAAAAATCGTTTTAGTTCTAAATACGAATCGCTTTGAAAACAATCGTCAGTTTGTCCATCTTCTTGGATAAAAAGTGTTGCTTATTGACGTGAAAAGAAGAATAACTGCTGGAAATAATCGACTTTATGTCGTAGACAAAGTCTCCACGGACAAATAAAAACTTTCTCTCAACAAAGCAACAAATAGTTTATTTACAAAAAACTTTTTCTCTTTTCCTTCTTCGATACCCAAAATTTTATGAATGTATTCATACAGGGTGTATACGGATACTTCACGAAGCCATCAACTAAGCATTATGGACATCAAACTAAGTAACTCTACGCAAAAATTATTGCTGGGAAGCGACATTTTTTAGGAGGTGAAAAATCACGTTTTACGGTAAAACTCGATGTAGTACGCTTTCGAATGGTAAATCATCAAATTTCTGCTCTGGGCGGAGCGGAAGGGAGTCAGACTTTTACTGACTCGAAACATTGTGCTGATGGGTGCTTGGAATAGTAAACGAGTCATCGAAGTAATTAAGGTAAAAAAAGTAATTATTACCTTAAGTACTTGTTTTTAGGGTATAAAAATAAAGTATTTTCGATTGAAAAACGACGTATTTATGTTACGTTTACACCGCACGGTCGTGTTTAAGGCCTCTGTACATTTATTCTTATTACTATCGGCAACTTTTATTATTTACGGTGTAAATGGTACATGATCCCGGTAGGAGGCGATTATTAACCGGTTGATAAGGGTAGGCCACACTGTCCCGGTTAATGTAGGTTGTGATATATTACTGGGTGTCATAATGACTTTCCATTACTTACGTTTTTTTTACTTTGATATATTGTTTATTGATGTTTGTATAAATGGGTCTGTTTACTTGCTTTGAAAAATTGGCCATAATATTGAAGTCTTTATCACAAAAACTGATCAAAATTGAGTTATTTGTAGAGAAAGGGTTTTAGATGTGTCACTATGACTCATTTTTAAATGACTTCAAAAAAAGGAGGAGGTTCTCAATTTGTTTTCATTTCTTTTTGTTTCTTACCTCATAACTCCGTCATTTATAAACCGATTGAATTAATTTTTTTATCTGAATCAAAGTCGGTTCAGTAGTTGCTTTTTTTTTTCTTCTTGGCCATGTTGACGACATATGATAGTTCCCTAATAATTTCTAGTTAGTACAATGTAAAAAGTTGTACAACTAAAATGAGTAAAATAAAAAAAAAAACTTTCAGACTTTTTAGTGTTTTTTGAAAATCGGTTTAAAAAAAAAGTTTTTTTGTTGAAATAAGCTGCGATCACACATTGCTGCTGCTTTGTCATATTGTCGAACTAAATTATAAGATCAACCAAACTGTACCAAGCTTCTCAATTTCGCAGAGCCCAAAGAAAAATCCCCGACTCCCATGGATGAATAAATAAAGAAACAAGCCATACTTGTCAGATGCTCGTTCCTAAGACAATCAGTGTCAATCTATCTACACAGTTAAGTCGTGTCGTCAAGTTAAATTCTGGCAACTCTTAGGCCGCGTACATATTGATTGACGAAACTTTGGCAACCCTTAGGCGGTATTCACATTGAGTGACGTGCTTGTTTGCTTATCTTCACGCGTGTTGACGCGAGTAACTGTCACACAATTTATTTGTTGTGAGTGTCAGGATCTTAGCACGCTACCATGATTTTAAAGGTCTATTGGATTATATTGATCTAGTAACGGTCCAGTACCTGCATGTATTTCGTGACCACTGCTCTCAACAACAAGTAACTACAGTAACGGCAACGACAGTACTTTCACAAGTTATTATGCCTTGTGTCTGTGACTGTAGCTTAGCCTAATTTGTTTTTCTGACATTCAAAAGTGCCTGTAATGGTCTAATTGAGTTTACTCGAAACTGGTGAATGTTTTCCATACTGAGAGGAAACCGGAATCTCCAAGAAACAAAAACTCGAGGATATGTGACACCCACCAACCCTCACTCGCTCTTGGAGTTTATAACGGCCTACTCAAAAAGTAAAACCATTGTATGTAACCGCCATGTAATAAGTCGCCATATCATTCTTGTTAATGGTTGCATAAATAAAAAGTAAATATCAAAGTTTTTTACGCGCTTGTGAAGTGTTATTGGGTTTTTCCATCAGGAATTTCTCCGGTTTGTGTCCGGCAGATGGCAATAGGCTCACGTCCTATAACATGGGACTTAAAACATAACTGGCAAAAAGTGTGAACTATCAGGTACCTACACCTCTACCTAACCCTCCGGGTATGCCAGGCGTGATGTTATGTTTATGTGTAACTAGCTTTTGCCCGCGGCTTCACTCGCGTTCATTTAGAATTTGACAGTCAATTCGGGTTGTACTATGCTTGTAATTCCCGATTAGAAAGACACGTGGCGCCATCTATGAGCTTTATAACGTTATTGTTGTTTTCCTCGGGAACAGTATTTTTTTCGGGATGAAAGGTATCCTATGTCCGTTGCTGTACATCTGACAACGTATGTTCAAATTTCAAGATTTTCATCCTGACATTTTTGTCAGTACTTTAGGCGTGAAAAGGTAACAAACAAACTTACTTTCGCATATAAAATATTAGAAGGGATTTTGTAAAAGTTTTGGTTAAATCCAGTTTTAACTAATGTCAGCGCACCCTTTGGTGCAACGTGACTTACTCAGCGAATCTCGGCCAAGCAGCTCTGCCAATTTTACTACCCTCGACCTATTTGGCTGTGGTTCTTGAAATTACCCTTTTGGGTTGTAATATTAGACTATTACTGTCACTATAAAAATGAGTTTAGTGAATGAACAGAATTTTTGTACGGTCTGACAGTTGCTCCGGGTCTCAGTGCTGTAGCCTATACACGGTCAAAATGTGTGGAACAGCAGATTTTTTTTATTAAATTACCTATGAAAATGTTATATGTCCCATCCACATATAAAGGGGCTTGAATTTGATGGCCAGCCTAACTTCCACCAATTTTTTCAAAGTTGCGGCCACGCATAATACCTATATCAATCGATAGCTGGTATCAGTACAAATCAGTTTTGTTTGAGACAGAATGTTCTAAAGTGTCACGTTTCCCAGATATGACCTATCAACGTTAAAGTCCACTGATGGTATCTTCGGCACAACCTTGATTTGATCAGCCACGCATAAAACCTGTATCAATCGATAGCTAAATAAGCTTTGTATGAAGCAAAATGTTTTAAAGTGTCACGTTTCTGATGTATGAGATATCAAAAATAAAGTCCATTTACTGATGGCATTTTCAGCACAACTTTGATAGTTTATAACGTGACAATTTACAACATTTTGTGTCATACAAAACTGGGTTGTATTGAAACCAGCTATCGATTAATATAGATTCTAAGGGTAGCCGCAACTTTGAACAAAAAAACAAAAGTGGCGGATGTTAGACCGGCCAGGTTTCATACAAATATCTTCCAAGCCCGTTTCAGAAGTATTTAAAAAAAAAAAAGTTTACCAATTCGAAATTCGGAATGACGTAGGTACTGAATACGTGGTAACCGTTTGTGCTTTGATGTCCCTTCCACCCTGTATGTGACAATAATGTTTTTAAACACAGCAACAATAAAAGAAAAAAAGACAAACTACTCATTAAGACGAATCAAACGAGCCCAAACTCGATGCGGTTACGTCGTTTTATCACGGAGATCCTATGGCCACCTTCAAGCTCCATCTTCAGACCCTGGATACTATCTAAAGACAAACAACTTATTTAGACGAATCAAACGAGCCTAACTCGATGCGATTATGTCGTTTAATCACGCAGATCCTATGGCCACCTTACAGCTCCATCATCAGACCCTGGATACCATCTAGAGACAAAGTACTCGCCAAGACGAATCATACGAGCCCAAACTCGATGGGGTTATGTCGTTTCATAACGGAGTTCCTAAGGCCGCCGTCCAGCTCCATCATCAGATCAGCTCCATGTCATCGATATATTGTACTATCACGCAATATACATAAGCGTGCAAATTTTTAATTCAATCGGAAATCAGGAAGTGTGTCAAATTAAACATGCAAGACTTCAGGCGTCGTCGCGTGATATAGCAATTAACGTGAAAACATACCAAATTACTGAACCGATTTCGATGAAATTTCTATGGGACCAATCGGGAAGTATATCCTTTCACATAAAAGAAGAATTTTTGAAATCGGTTAAGAATCAACGGAGATATGATGATATGGTGATATATATATGGTGATGTAAAAAACAAGCAAAAAAAAAAAAAAAAACATACAACCGAATTGAGAACCTCCTCCTTTTTGAAGAAAGTCGGTTAATAAATTACGAGTGTGGCAGAACCGGCTGCAAGCTCGGAATATAATAATAAAAAATCTACACTATTCATGTCGATGTACCATGAAAAATGTAAATAATCAGTTTTACTCTCCCATTCCATCGAATCTCCGAGAAAATTCAATTTATTACTCACATCCTTATAACAAAGCCAAAAGCACTTTGCATCTTTTAGAAGTAAGTCATCTGTATACAACAAGAGCCAGCCAGCACTTAGCAGTAAAAATATTCAGAGACGAGCTTGAGACTAGGCCACACTACACGCTCAAGCAACACACGTCATGCGATGACGAATGAACAAAAAAAAAGTCACTGAATCCGCTTAGTAATCAGGAAGACAATTCATGAGAGAAAAAAACATACATGAAAAATGCCTCACAATCCTGTATACATCATCTGCCTAGCCTTTCCCAACTATGTTTGGGTCGGCTTCCAGTCTAACCGGATGCAACTAAATACAAGTATTTTACATGGAGCGACTGTCTATCTGACCTCCACAACCCAGTTAGTACTGGGTAATACAATACCCCTTGGTAAGACTGGTTATCAGACTTTTTTGGGCCACTGACTACCTAACGACTGTCAAAGATCACCATTAAAATCAGTCATCAAAATGAAAGCCGGGAGCAACGGCTTAACGTGCTTTCCGAGGCACTGGGGAAACTCGGTATGTAACGGGTCACCCATCCACAGCCCAACCTAGGCAAGCACGGCTTAATCTAAAGATCGATCCGAGTGGCTGTTATTATTTAGCACGAGCTCCTCACAAACCTGTCTACATAGGGAGAAAACGGAAAAAAAAATACTGGACATATCTGGTGGAATACATAACTTCTTCTGAAGTGGTAAAAAAACAGATGAAAAAAGGTTGTTGTCACCGCGTTATGACTTGCAGATGTAGGTACTCACAAGTTAAGGAAATAAGAAACGTTCATGCATGTTGCTTGACGCAAGTAGTGTCCCGCCTGAGACCGTGAACTAGGCTTAAAGCAAAGAGGTTGGTTTCCACCACATTCAGTCTCCCCACGATGGAGAGAGGGATGCAAAGAGGGTTGTCTGTTCCTCTCCCCACGGTGCGGTGTCCCGATAATAATTTGGCACGGTATCAAACCAGCAGAACAAGTTTAATTAAACAAGCATTAGCAAGTTTCCAGAGATAACTCCGCTGTTTTGAACTGACCGCTCTGTTTAAATACCTCTGAAGGTAAACTGATAGTAATTAATGATGTTAATGGAACGTCGGGTTACTGATTAAGGCTAGAAGATAAATATAGTTTTGTTGGGAAGTAGTTACTTAATCCTTTTATCAGACGTTTAAGAAATATAGATAGGTAGGTATCGTATCAATTAGTGCGTCATTGTTCTTTTGGCGCTTTATTGTGTGAGACATCTGTGAAATTGTCTGTGGAAATTGTATGCAAAAAGTAAGATGGCGGTGTTAGTTCTGATAACTCACTCTATGTGACTACTTACAAAAATCTAGTGCACAAAATGGCCGCCATTTTTATTCGTCATTATTCAAGAAAACCTTAAAAAATATTTTTCAGCAGTTCTTCCAGAAAACTGGCCGGAAAACATGGCGACGCGGTCATGCATTGTTGAGCTTATGACGTCACACGAAAGTGTTGACAAACTTGCACTTGACAATATGTAGTTGTATCTCTTTTCCTATGCAGCTAATGCTTTATTAAAAAGAAACAAAACTACAAAACTGTTTTCCACGTGTGTGTGTCGATTTTATAGATATTTGCATAACTATTCTTTCCATTTAATAATGCGACTACGCCAAAGGAATAAGAAGCCGCATCCTCTTTTGTGCCAGTAACAAAGTTTGCCACACGTGAATGTTGCCCAAAAATTCCTTCTATTCGTTGCATTTTGCGTTCCATGTTCAAACGATATTTAAAAAACTGGCCTATACTGGCCTTTAAATAAAAAAGAGAATGTTTAATTTGGTGTCAGTGTCAATTCAAGGGAAAATAAAATTCTTTTTGAATTCCGAAACAGTGGAAAACGAAATGGAAGAACAAACAATGGCCAGGACCAACACAAAAAACATATTTAAACTATTTTCAGGTTCATAAGCAGGAAAATTGTCATGTTTATGAGATAGTTTCCAGCTTTTACACGAGCTCATAAAATTATATACATTTACTGAATACGGGGATGTCACAGGTGCAGAGCAAAAATTTCGTTTATTTGAATTTCACTACAACGTTGAAATTACATTTTCAATCTTAGAACGTTTGAAATTCCAGATCTAACTTCGCTTCTTATGAAACATGAGTTATATATGTATGTCATAGACGATGTTAATTTTGAATATGTATTGTAGGTTTTACAACAACAATAAAACATCACACTTATATTTTCCCATAGGACTAAGCAGAGGCGTACTTATTTTATACCCACATTTTGCACGTTAGGTATGTTTAAATCTCACATTTTAGGCAAAGAGCATATTGTCATCAATCGCGCACAAGTTCAAACTCCGGGCCATTTAGAGTTTCTTTTCTGTGACATAATCATAATTTGTTATTAGATAAGTAATAGAAATTTACACCCTCACAAACATAACATAAAACGTAATAATTACCCATTCCAAACCTTCTCTATAACAATCTATTCAAGACCTTACACGAATAATTGCGAGAATTCTCATTAAATTGAATCGTTAAAAATGCCTTACTGGTTTTGTTAGCGATCTTGTGTGAGACAGTCCTTTTGTCCCAGCAATGTTTGCTTTTAATTAAAATCTCTCGTCTGTTGGGACACCGTAATTAATGAAACTTCAGATTATGCTTATAGGACAGTTGCGTTATGACAACTTATTGTTTGTTTGGGTCTGTTGGCGGTGGGCAGCCATGATTGGTGAATAGGTTTCTTAGTAAGGAAGATAAAGGTGATTTTGATATGGTAGTGTTATGATCACGTTCACGTCCTGCAGGCTAACAATAACTCAACTCTTCTGCTGGACAAATTCTTTCGATTTACGGCCAATGTGCACCAAGTGGCCACGTGGCCGTTGGTTTTGGCCAGCTCGTCTCGCCAGTTTCTATGGTTAAGTTGTTTCGTAATTTTGGACAGCAGTGAAGGTTACGAGGTTGTACATCGGCTAATTCCGATGTATTTTCAAAAGGACTCTCAATGTAAAGCATCCGCGGTCTGATTTTAGGATAGCAATTCGATTCTGGTGTTGGTGCCAAAGTGTAGACAAAGCTTTATGGAACGTTTAAAAGAAATAAAAGAATAATTACCCTACGTGCAAGTATGGCCTTTCCTTTGTAACATTCACGTTCCATTTTTCTTACCCAATTTCCACCATCCATTGGACCTAAAGAAAGGAATTTTCTCGTGTTTAATTAAAAAGACGGTGATTAAGATCCGAGGTCTAACAAAGATAAAAGATAGAATGATGGATAAGCGGGCGGAGGGAGCAAGTGAATTGAACAGGATGGAATTATGTTTGTGTAAGGTTCGTGTCTTAAAAATCTTGATTAATACCGCCTGGCTAAAAATAATAAGGAATTATTTGAAATGAAGCAGAAGAAAAGCTACTTTTCTTGTTTCAGCATTAAATCAAAAACAAATTTATTGAAATGGGCTGAAAATCAGCCTTTTTGGAAAGTCAACATTTCAGAAGAAAATACTCGTACTTACTTTAAGATTAGCTAGGGAGATTAGTAGCGGAACAATTGTCCTAGCAACACATCGTCTGTAAAGTAACAATTTGATTGAATCTAGCTCATGTTGTGTTAAAATCAGTCAGTGGTCCCAGGTTTACCCGGACGTACATAAATACTTCTGAGTAGGTAGAGTTACAAATAAATACAGTCTAGACAATACTATTCATTATGTTATAACAAACTAAAGGAGCAGAGGAGCTGAGGAGCTCGTAGCTTAATAATAAAAGCCGCTCAGGTCGATCTTTAGGTTAAGCCGAGCTTGCCTTGGTTGGTCCGTGGATGGGTCACCACCTACTACTTACCGAGTTTCCTCCGTGCCTCGGAAAACACGATAAACCGTTGGTCCCGGCTGTCAATTGTAGATCTTTGGCAGTCGTTACAGGTAGTCAGTGGCCCGAAAGCCTGACAACCAGTCTTACCAAGGGGTTTCGCATTTAGTTGGGAAAAGGCTAGGCAGATGATGATATTATAGCAAACTAATACGAATAAACAACAATTTCCGTCTACAATCTACCATATTTCACTCTGTTCCATGAATAAAACACAAAATATGATACTCAGCCAATAAAAACGTCACTTCTGATATATCATAACGAACAGATGGCCTAAAAGGCAGTTATAATAAATCATAGTGGACCTAAAGACCTCTAGGACGTACATTAAACCTAGTTACAACTATTACAAGGGTTCAGGAGGGCCACAAAATTAATTTATAGTTCCCGCCATTGTTGTTAGAACAAGTACCTACGCTAGAATTATATTAGCTGTGGTACAGGTTAATAACTTTGTTAGGTTGGTACTCCTGCTAACTTGTTTGTTGAAGAAAGTACGGAGGGCACGTACTCGGTAGAAGGAAAAATATGGAGAGATTCTGCCAAGAGGAATTTAATTATCTTTTTTATTAAGTGCCTATGTATACCTACCTAAATCTAACAGTTGACTAACTTGATAAGGTTTTTACATGCGATACTAACGAAATTTGTTGATTTATTTACTTATTTATTTTACCTTTTGGAGACAAGATGCTGCCCTGAAACAGTGAGACGAACCATGGTAGACCACAAAGTAGATGACAGGACACCTTTTTTTTTATCAGATGGAAAATCATTAAATCACTTCTCCCGCTCTGGACGGAGCGGAAGGGAGTGTCAGACTTGTACTGACTAAAACCCATCCATGTTCCTTCCTTTCCCTTTGTGTTCCAGGGCCGCGGTATCTCTTTCGAACAGTCCCGCAGCCCTGGCAGGCATCGGCCCTTGTGGGCCCCTACCTGTTTGCTGACATCTCTTTGAGGCGCGCGTGGAACACGAAAGCGCCGTCTTCACGGCGATGACAGGACACCTTGGGCATGTTCTTAGAAATTGCAAAATATAGAATGTGACCCGCAGCGGTGTTAAAGGAGGAGGCATTTTCTTTCCCCAGTAGAGAGTAAAACAGTAGGTAGGTAAAGGTAAGTTATAATTAAAGAAGATATCTATCAGAACCTCGACTGGACTGCCTCGTTGGTCGAGTGGGGACTGCCTCTTTGCCCGGTTGATAGCAATAGGTTCGCCCCCTATTACAGGGGACTTATAACATAACCGGCGAAAGGTGGGTGTACTAATAGGTACACCTCTGCCTAACCCTTCGGAGATTATAGGCGTGTTGTTATGTTATCTATCCGAGATTTTTCTCTTCGAGATGAAAACAAAACTCATCCCAAAAAAGAAAAATCATGTTTCAAAAATCATTTCATATTTTTTGACTCGAAATCTTCAACTCCGCACAGCGAGCGAATCGAATCAAAAATACATGAGTCGGAAAAACCAGGTGAATCCGAGATAGTTCACTATCTAAATATAAAGTTAGCGAAGTCGGTAAGTTGCCGTAGTCAAGTTGTTCGGCACTTCGCTTCCTTTGGAGATGGATTCGTAAATATCTGATGTTGTAGTACTAGTTAGCCGTGAGTTAAGTTAGTTGAGTAATTGCTGAAAGATAAGGTTTAGGTAATTTTGTATTTGAATTATTAGAATATTGCCTCGTTGGTCAGCACTCCTGGACCTGAGGTCTTGGGTACGATTCCTGGGTCGGGCAAAGTGTTATTGGGTTTTTCCATCAGGAATTTCTCAGTAGCAGCAACGGAGTCTGGAAATGCGCACGGTTGATGGCAATAGGCTCGCCCCCTATTACATGGGACTAAAACATAACTCATGAAATGTGGGTGTACTATTAGGTACACCTCTGACTAACCTTTCGGGAATTACAGGCGTTATTATTAGCTTGGACTTTCTTATTGTAGGACAAAGACATGCTCTACTTTACTTCCTTTTCTTTCTATCATCATCTGCCAGCCTATGCCCAACTTTCTAACCTAACCGGAAGCAGCTGAATACTAGTATTTTACATGGAGCGACTGCCTATCTGATCTCCACAACCCAGTTAGTATTGGGTAATACGATACTTCTTGGTAAGTCTGGCTGCCAGACTTTTAGGCCTCTGACCTGTACCAGTTTGTGCACGATTGATGATAATAGTACTTAAATATATTAAAACTGTTCATCATCATCTTCATCATCATTTCAGCCGAAAGACGTCTACTGCTGGACATAGGCCTCAACCAAACGCCACGCTTGGCAGTCGGGTTGGTGATCACAGTACGGTTGTTACAAAAGCATAGAGAACGCTGCTGCCCATTCTCTGTTAAGTCCCTTAGTCGCCTCTTACGACACCCACGGGAAGATATGGGATGGTGCTATTCTTTACGTCCGATACCATACAGTAAAACTGTTTATTCAGTGGCAATAGTAAGTAACTTTTTGCTATTTGTTTGTCATAAGGTAGAACTTATGGTCTGTCTTTTATATTGCCGTGTAATATAAAAAACAGACACTCATCACTTACCAGTCTAATCTGCTCGGCGCTCATAAAATTATGCTCTCCAGTGAGTTCCTGCTATGAACTTGGCTCGCAGTTACTTCCATGGAAGTTAGTTCATCGTTTTACTACTAAGTCTTATAAAGTTGTACCTTGTCCTCACTATGTTAATTTGGCAGCGAAAGCCAAACATTAAGTTTATGAGTGTCCCGGCCCGCTTGTTAGGAAGCAAACAAGAGAACTGGCCTAAGTCAAGTTTATAACATTTTGTACATATAATACCAGTCGTTTTTAAATAGATCCATAAAAGAATTTAAAGTTATTGCATTTTATCAGAAATTCATAGCCAATAGTATCTACTATATTATGCTAGATAATATAAATGTGGTAGATTACTCTTTTATATATCTAAAATACTCTTCTTAATTGGTAGGTACTTGATGGTTGTGGATATCGACTATCGGTTGCAACAGTAAATAATCAAAGACGAAACGGAACATAAATGGCCATGGCTTACTTTTAATAATATTTTAGCGAGCCTACTTGCGTTTGTTAATACATAAATTAGTTAGTTTATTATGTCGTTATGTTTTACTTTATGACTCTAAGTAATGCACCCTTGACTGGCTTTACTAATAAACTTCGTAATTGAAATAGTTTACTAAAAATGTCAAATAAAAAAAATCATGTAAAGGTATAAACCATTACATGATTTTTTTTATTTGACATTTTTAGTGTTAACTCGAGGACAACTGTTAAACAGCATTTCAGTGTTTCAAAATACCTCTTAGTGAAATTTACTATTTTTCACTTCTCGTGCTCTAAAAGTACGCCAATATAGCCCAACGAAGCGGGACTAAAGTGACTACTTTAGTCCCTAGGGAGTAAAAAGTAATTAGTTTTTTAATTTCCTTCATGTGACATAGACAAACTCAAACAGCCAGTAAATATACTATTATCTGTGGAGTATGGACTATGTTCACTGCCAAAATGTTGAGAGTTTCCGTTCCATGGTTTTCCGCAGCAAAGAAAGTGGCGCCATGTGTTTTAAATTGTTAATCTGTGACTGGTTTAGAAGAAAAAACTTACCGCGAAAATTTCAGAATTAGTCGTACGAGTGTAAAAAATATTAAGAATGTCCAGTGACAGTGAAGAGTTTGTCGTCGAGCAAAGAGTAAAAGACATACTAGATAATCTTTTGAACGCTCCCAATGAAAAATACTTGGCGATTAAGGTATGTTTAGGTCGGTGTGGGCGCGTTCCTTGAGGCGGCGAGCCGCCCACTACCTGAACGCGCCCCAGAAGGTGGTAGCCGTAAGGCTAGTCCGGGGGTACCGCACGATCTCCGGCGAGGCGGCGAGCCTCCTTGCTGGATTGCCGCCATGGGATCTGGAGGCGATAGTCATCGCGTGCCTACACGAGTGGCGCGTAGAGGCACTACGCCGGGGGGAAACTCCGCTGCCGCGGCAAATTGTCGCGCTGCGGACAGACTTCGATCTCATGGCGACATGGAGAGAGCGACTATCGCAACCCCGTGCAGGGCACGCCACAATAGTGGCTATAAGTCCCCTCTTTGAGGAGTGGCTGGAGAGGCGCCACGGCAACCTCACCTCCCGCCTGACGCAGGTCATCACCGGACACGGTTGTTTCGGGAGGTTCCTGCACCGAATCGGGCGGGAGGAAACGCCCGGGTGTTTCCACTGTGAGGGTCGCCCAGAGGACACGGTGGAGCACACGGTAGAGGTCTGCCCCGCTTGGGCGGACCACCGCCGTGTCCTCGTAGCGGCGATCGGCGGCGGCAACCTATCGCGTCCGGCCCTGGTCCAGTCCATGGTCCGGAGCGAGAGGGAATGGGACGCCGTCACCTCCTTCTGCGAAGCAGTCATGCTAGCGAAGGAGGTGGCGGAGCGTGAGAGGGAGAGAAACTCTCGTCCCAGCCGCCGCGGGAGACGCCTCAGGCGTCGGGGGTCACGTGGTGGCTTCCGGCCACCGTAGACGCGGACCTGTGGACGGTGAGTAATGGGCTAGCTCGCCGTCCGTCCGTCTTTTGACGACAGGCCGTGTTGACGGCGCGTTCGTGTTCCACGCGCGCCTCAAAGAGATGTCAGCAAATAGGGAGGGGCCCGCAAGGGCCGATGCCTGCCAGGGCTGCGGGCTATTCGAAAGAGATACCGCGGCCCTGGAACACAAAGGTCAAGGAAGGAATATGGATGGGTTTTAGTCAGTACAAGTCTGACACTCCCTTCCGCTCTGCCCAGAGCGGGAGAAGTCATTTAATGATTTCCCATCCGTAAAAAAAAAAAAAAAGGTGTGTTTAGGTACCTACCTATATAATCACGCTTTTTATTTAGGTACCTATATAAAATGTCGATTGTCAAATTTACTTTGTTTACTTACAGGTTGCCTTGATTTTCGGTATAAGTGCATGCAGAGGAATAGAACTGGTGAATACTACTCTGGCCGATGTCGAAAGTGACACACGTTACAGGCTATAAATTTGCCTTGTATAAGAGAAAAAAATCGTTATAAATGGAAAGTACTTAATAAATGTTTTTGTACTAAATTAACTAAATAACTAAATTAACTAAATTAACTATTTTTTCGCACTCAAGTGAAAAGTACAGTTTGCACCTCGAGACTAAACGCCAACTTAATATACCCTCGGTTTCATTGACTACCTCGCACGTTCGGGAGTCAAACCACCTCTGGTATATTATGGCTTCGTTTAGTCCCTCGATATAAAATATACTATTAAACTCTATTTAGAACATTCATTGGCTGTGTTCTTACTATTACGTTCTAACCTATTTCATAAGCAAGAAAGTTTTTTTCAATTGTATCTTTCAACACCAGTAGAGTCATGTGGGGCAACTGCGCGCAGTGGGTAAGAGTGGGCAATCCCATTCACTTCAGTTCCAAATATATGGGAATGCGCACTCTTACCCAATGCGCGCACTTGCCCCACATGACTCTATTGATTCAGATCTAGAAAGTTATGTTATTAGTTTATGTAAGGTGGAATGAAGCATTTCTTTTCTAGACTAGGGCTAAGTAACCAATTTCCAGTATATGTGATAAAAATATAAATACTTTAGCCTTGCATTGGCATCTGGTACACATGATTAGCATTTATCCATTTGCCGTGGCGATGAAGCCAACGTTTTTGGTACTCAGTTCCTAGCTTTTGGCACATTGCACACAAATATGGTACACTGCATGAGCCAAATCGTTCGGACTTTAATATTTTTATAATGAGCTCAACCTTTCTTTATATTATATCTTATTTTTTTAATAAAGTTAAAAAGGCCAAAGGTTGGATGCTTCTTTGCATATTCTATGCAATAGTCTAAGGCTATAACTAGAACACTTAAGTCGTAATGTGTGCATTCTGAGAGTTGGCAACAGCTGTCAAATATTTTTCTGCTTTGATTGAATAAACTGAAATTAGAATTTGGTTCTGTGTTGTGCAAAAAGGGCTTTGAATTATTTGGCTTACCTAAGTACTTACATATCTTGCTAATATCTCGAAAATGTGACGATTTAGAAGATTTTGTCTCATACAAACCTTGTTTGTATTGATTCCAGCTATTGATTAATACGAGATTTATTTAATTCTATTCTTCATACAAAAAAAAACCAACCTCTTTAATTATTAATTGCAGTAATATTCACGCTAAAATATATGTTGAAACAGTTTAAGCTGTAAACAGACCTTTTTTTAAACAAAATCTGTGACTTTAAAAGTCTACTCTGATTAATTAATTGAAGCCTGAATAAACAACGACACAATAAATGTATGAACAAAACTTTCATGAACAAAAGTCATTATGTCAACAATAAAGTAATTATGTAAGACCAAGAGTGACTATACCCCTTTACCCCAAACCACAAAATATTAAATCAACTAATCTATTATAATAATAAACGTAAATACCGCTACATCGCGTGTCACATATCTTTACCAAAATGCCTTTTACTCGCATAACCGTCAATAATGCCTTTAATCGCGGAATCACCTCCAATATCAATATCTATTACGAAGGGAATCGATATCGTCAGCTCACTCAGCTAAGGTTCCGCCCTTAGTCTGGGAACAGGAGTAAATATTTGGCAGAGACTTAGCTTCATACAAGACGGGTGGGTGTAATAAATTACTACATACACCGTGACTTTTTAGTCGTCTGACAACGGCAGCCCACTTCATGTATCAATGACTACGATACATTCATAACAAAAAAAAATGGTATTTATTGGTAGATAAAAAAAATAAAATAAAAATATTATTCATTATTATGATGCATAACGTTGTTGAAACATTCTGTTGAGATTGAAGATCTATCTACTCGACTCGTGTGATGGTTAGGTATGTTTTACTGTTTGATACGTAAACATTATTAACAGGATGTTTCATAATTCTTATGTATTATTTATTTTTGTTTTTGTTTTCTTATGTATTATTTGTCTTTGTACCTATTATCTTAATTAATGGTAAAAAAAAACACGCTTAGAGGTATTTTATGTCGTGTATACATTGAGTGGACCACGTTTGTCAGACGACAAAAAAATCACGGTGTATAGGTATCTAATAGCCGTGTTGCATCTATTTGACGCGTTTCCGTAACATTACAGGGTGGAGAAATGACATCGACGCACAAAACGTTACGTCGTAACGTTACCACGTAAAATTACTAATGACTATGTGTGGAGTTTCGGAATGACGGCCTGAATACGTAGTTAACGTTTGAGCGTTGATGTACCGTCCACCCTGTATATGGCGATGTAGCTTTATGATTAGCGGTAAACATTTTTCGGATGATTTGGGTAGAAGCGTTAGGGTCGCCCGTGAAATTCAAAGTTTCTTAAGTTTTTTGCAATTTGCAGGTAAGTGCCAGGTTGTGTTTTGATGAAACACGAGTCGCGCTAGTTTCACCTCATTCGATAACTATTTCATAAAAAAGTCATTCAATGGGGTTAAATGAACCAAAGGGTTGTATTGATGATTATAATTCTATAACTACAAACGTTTTAGTAGCGCGACTTATTTTTCATGAAAACACAACCTGACACTAACCTGCAAATTGCAAAAAAACGTAAGAAAATTTATATTTCGCGGGTTACCCTGACGTTTCCACCTTAAGGCAGACCAATATACAGCAAATGTCTTAAGAAACCAATAATGCGCCCATGCATTCTTAAAATCAATGAATGGACGCCTTATTTGTTGTATGCTCTGGCGTGCTGCATATTGTTTTCTATGTGCTGTCAGTGGGCCCACAGGCTTACTCTTAACCCGTAGATGACCTAGTCTGTGAAACACATAACCATACGGTGTAGTAGAATAGTTGATATTCTTTAGGCAACACAATTGAATGAAGCTCATTCTCTGTTATATGTCTACTCCTGAGCGCGGTGTCACTCAATACAACATTTTAATATTGCTCAATCGATAGCTCACGTCTTGAGGGTCGTGATGCGACGTTTAAGGGGTGTAATGTATACGCATTTTCCTTTTACTTTTGCTGTAGATGTGGGGAGGTAAAGCTTCAAGTTATGCTATTGATTTGCGTGAATTTGAATGACCTACCTGTTTTAAGGTACCTTGAAAGGTTCCTCTGCTAGCTTATCGCCCAGTAATATATTCTTTTTGATATTTTGGTTAATTCATAATTGGAGAGCAAATACGTTTTCTAAGCTTTTTTACAACTACCGTAAAACGGGGTGAATAGATATTAGGTACGCAGAAGCGAATGGAGACAAAACTTTGAAAGGGATTTTAACGCTGAACTAATATTGTATGTTGCCAACAAGGTATCTAAATAATGAAGTAAAAGTAAATAAGATAGAGTACTTGTTGGTAACATATTATGTAAATTTAACGTTAAAATCCATTTCAAAGTTTTGTGTCAGTTTACCCCCGTCTGTATTCAGGCCGTTTTACCCGATATATTCAGATTCATTATCTGTCTAGCCTTTTCCCAACTATGTTGGCGTCGGCTTCTAGTCTAACCGGATGCAGCTGAATACTAGAATTTTACATGGAGTGACTGCTTATCTGATCTTCACAACTCAGTCCTTGGTATGAATGGTTGTCAGACTTTCGGGACTTTTTCTTTTTCACTGACTAGGTGTAACGACTGTCAAAGATATCTACTAATGACAGCCGGGACCAACGGCTTAACGTGCTTTCCGAAGCATGGAGGAAACTCGGTATGTAATGGGTGGTCACCCATCCACGAAGCAACCTAGGCAAACCTGGCTTAACCTGAAGATCGATGAGCGTTATTATTTAGCCATGAGCTCCGACTTTCGGTTGATTATGTCAATCTATTTATCACAGCATGCAGCAGGTTTTCATGTCTCTTTGTTAGGAAATCGTAATAAATATATATGTATCGTATTCATATTGTTTTCTGTTTTCTATATGGATGAACACTAAGGCGCGAAAATTACTCTGGAAATCATAATTTACACCCGTTAGATCATCACATGAACAGCATATTAATTAGGCCGATCCTAAATTAACCCTAACCATACTTCACCTCATATTAACACTTATTTTAAAGTAATTAAAAGCGTAAAACGAGCCTTTATATCAAGTTATAAGTTCTTTGCTCGATTGCAAGCTCGTAAATCCACGTGAAGAGCATAAGAGGCTTCTATTCGAGCATTTCCGAGCTGGAAACTGGGACATATTTGAGGTGGAGCTCTATGCGAGCCAGTGACGTTAGAGGGTGCTCCAGCCGTGTATGGGAGGCAAAATTCCGTATAATGAACGGCACAGTCGATGACTCTCAACGTGCACGATGTTGGCGCAACAATGTCGTATTGACGCCATATTGGAAAATGGGAGACTGATATATAATGATGCAGTTTTTTGAATGATGTCTTTTTAAAACTGATGCGCATATTTATTCTTTAAGTAAAGATAAATACCATCAAAATACGTCGTATAGTTTCGAAGAAGAATGTGGTGACTACGAAACAGATAAAAAGTTTTAAGCTATTGCATAGCTTCTATCGCGGGCCTTGAGCGTGGAGACCGAATCCAGAAATTCCGTAACGAAAATAATCTAACGCGTTAGCTTAGTGTCATACTACGAAACACACACAATAGACACTACGAAAGTGAATAAATAATTATAATTACATAAGTTGATAAAAAATGCTATGCAATAGCTTTACCGCGGTAGTCTCCGAGTGCCACACGTCTTTTTGTTTTTTACAGGATTTCTGATTTAATACCTACTTTAAAAGAAAGTTTTTTTAAAAATAATCTTTAATGTTGCACTGCTGGGCAAATGCATCTCCTATAACTTTCCAAGAACTATTTCCGTTAAAAAAGTTTAAATTAAGAGATTTAATTAATTTTGATCTTCAGGTTTACAACATCTTAATCAAAAATCTTATAATTGTAATCGTACCTAAATACTTTACTTATTCAAAAACGAACATAATACGAAGTAGGTACGAGAGAATAAGAATGTTTTTTTTTTATAAAAACCCCAAACTATTTGTGTTTACTAAAAACAAAGCAAAACATCTAGCATCCTGAACTCCACCACAGATCTAGTCGTTGTCTCCCCATTAATTCCCCGACGTCCTTCCTAGTCACGTTCAGAGGTCCAAAATAACACAAACTACAAATACACAAACCTAGGAAACTCCACAATAACCAGTGCGAAAATAATTCCTACCACTCAGTATTTAAAGTCCACGAAATGCCGACAAAATGTAAATGTACCGCTAGCAGTGCTCAAAACAGTGGTTTGAGCTATGTTAATAAATTCTTTATCTCTCCGCTGAATAGGGTTGTCAGGGAGAATAATACCTGAACTGGCTTGGGTTATTCGCTCGCTCAGTTAGGCATGAAATCCAGTTTGGGCTGAAAATAGATCTGTGACATGGCGTTGTAGGCTTCAGGGACTCAATACACAGGATGGTGTTTAGTTAAATATTCTCCATCAAATCTATAGTTTGAATATCGGTAAACAAAGTTGGTATCAAAATCCGTGTGATCTTAAGGTGAAATTCATGCATCTTTGGATTGGACATAGATGCCGTGAAATTCAATTTTTCTTACGTTTTTTGCAATTCGCTGATCAGTTTCAGGCTGTATATTATGTTGAACAAAATATGATTTGCGGCCGTAATACGCATGCATTTGCAGAAATAAAAACATCAATACGACCCTCCAAGTTTATTTAATCCCATTTAAAGACTATTTCATGAAAAAGTAAGGAGTGTTTTGAAAGAAAAAATATTAGTATTGATGAGTTTAATGATCTGCAAAGCCGTACTTTTCACGGCCGCTAATTATATTTTTTTTTACCGGTAACGTTGTATATTTCTATATTAATGTCTAGTCAACCTAACTCTAAGCGTACAATACAGGGTGTAAACAGAGTCTTCACGAAGCCGTCAATCAAGCATTATGTACATCAAACTAAGTAACTTTACGCAAAAATTAGTGCTGCGAAACGACTTTTTTTTTTGGGCTGAAAAATCACGTTTTACAGTAGGACTCAATGTAACGCACTCAAAACATTGTGCTGATGGATGGATTGAATAGTAAGAGGGTCCTGGAGGTGTTTAAAAATCTTACATTAAAAACATGTATTTAAAAAAAAAACTTGTGAAAAAGTTGGAACTTTGACTCCCAATATCTCCGTAACTAGAAGGTTCCCAGGTATGGTCTAGAACAAAAAAATGATCGCAATGACGGGGAAAACAAGTGCCTTTCGGCTTTGTTAAGATTCTGTTTACACCCTTTATACGTCGGCAGGCTAGCAGAGAAGGTAGACGAGAAAGATCTAAACGCGGCATTATCAATATTCAACCTGACACTGACCTGTTAATTGCAAAAAAAAACAAGAAAATTAGAATTTCGCGGGCTACCCTTGCGAAAAAGAAGAAAACTACCATTAAAGTTCACTAAAATATCTTCTCAATGTAAAATTCCCAATAAAAAAGATACTGAATATCCTACTTTTTAACCGACTTTCTTCAAAAAGGAGGACGTTCTCAATTCGGTTGTATGTTTTTTTTTTGTTGCATCCGTTCCGGTGAAAGATACAAAAGTCCCAAACTAGTCTACTCGAACAAATCTCTGCATGTACCAGCCCTGGCACGCCAGTTGGAAATAATTGCCGTTCCAAACAAAAGAATGTTACCGCGGCAAACCACCGAGACTTTTCACTTTGGGCTTTTTAGTGCTAGCAACCCTTTTTTGTGACTTTAATTTTTATGCGATAGCTTTACACACGAATTTTGTGGTTTTATGTGTAGTCTGGGTCTTTTAGTTCACCGCAAATGCCGCTAGAGGGAACTATTCTTTGTAACTAGTTTGAGGTTTTTTTGTTTGGTGGATGGAAGTAAATGTTTTCATTCTGTCTGAAGGGAAAATGTTTATATTCCTTTTAATAAATCTATGTCCAAGCTTGCGCACGTTAGATCTGTTACCGGCCAAACCCGATTTTAGGCCAAACTACTTTTTATGTTTACCGGTTCATAGTGTCAGGATACACTAAGCGATTTCGCTGCGACTTGGATGTAGGTCAAAGTTCTAAGAAAACCTAAGATTAATTAAAAAAAGGTTACTACCCTGCCGGGGCGGCGCCGGCGGCGTGCCCTGTGCAGACTCAGGCCTCATTTTAGAGTAACAGATTAAAAAAAAGATTAATGTTTATTATAAGTCAATACTTATGTTAAGATTATGAATAGTTGATTTATTAAACGTTTGATATTTTAAAGTGTTACGATTTTGAATAGTTGAGAATATGGTGTTGAGATTATGATTATTGATTATCTTATCTACCAATCCTGAGTGTACACGGGTAATAATAAACTTCCCGTGGTACTACTGGATCGCTTGGTAGTTCTACGGGATTTTTTTTAGTTTGGGCAACAAACGTATTTAGTCGGAGTGCCCCTGACGCCTGTTCGGTGGAGCCGCGGGACCAGGTGCTCCAAGGGTCTACTCTTTTCAGAAAACAGCAAGTAGACTTTCTCCACCTTCTACCCCAATTCTTGAGTGCGTGTGGGTAGGTGTGTTTTTATCTTGACTGTATTTTATATCTTCCCTCTTTACTTATTAAATTAAATTGTACTGTAATAGTAGACATAACAGTTTAGCGTATGGTCGTCTTTTTGTTATTAATCCTAACCTGGTTACTTTGGCCTAAGACAAACAAGTTTGGCCTGAAATCGACCCATGTCAATAGTAGGAGTCATACAAAAACCTTTACAAATCTTTGAAAACCAGTACAACCCATCGCTAAATTCAGCTAAGTTCTAGGAGCTATTCAACTAGTTTATTTGCCCGCACTAGCTCCGCGAAAAGTCGATAGTTTCGGTCTAGTTCCACATTCAAGGTTATTTTCTAGGTACCTAGATAACATAGTGTAAGTAATAATTTGTAGCTGGTGTAAAAACTATGGGGGCGAAGTTTGGAAGTCTTGTTAAAGTCGTATTATCGTGACTTCTAACCGTGTGAAGTGTGGATGTGTAAGTTTATATCTTTGGTGGTAATCAGCACCGTGGGGCGAATTGTTTTACTGCTGCGGTTATCTGATTTAGGAGGTACGCGTTAACGATGTCACAGGGATTTTACACTTAGTTGTTATAGTGCATTTCAAGCATACTTACTTTATGATAAACTCTATATTAAAATGGATAACATACTTTCGACTTTCTGCGTTATTGAAATTACAGTAAAAGGCTGTCTAGAGAGGCAAATGAAAAACTCTTCTTTAGGACAGAACCGTCATTGTAGTGTTAAAATCAAATTCTCTTACGTTTTTTTAATTTCGCAGGCTACACTGGCGCTTTTACCTTATCAAAACAATTTAGGTACCTACCTTACCTGAAGTACTTAATGCTCAGCAAAAAATATATGCAAAGAGATATGTATAAGGGCTCTAAAAGGTCTTCCTGTGTACCTGATATTATGCTATTATCGTCCCAACTTAATTCTCTTGTTTTCAACTAGAGGTGGAAAGCGCACGCCATTTGTGTCAGATGTGTCTGTTATTAACTATATTTCTTTATGCCTGCACTCTCTTCAATCAATAGGCTAGTTGACAAGGTCAAAAATAAAATATTAAAATACGTAGAAATAAGGCCACTCATCTTAAAAACTACCATCACCGTACAGAAATTAAATATTGGGGGACAATATAATTGTAAAATTGGATTTACTGATAATAAGTATTACATTTGATCCCAAATAAGTATGACGTCACAACGTGCTATTTCATACAAATCACGTACACATTTTGCGTTTTGACAGTTCATAAAAAAGTAACTATTTTGACTTCCTGTCACATACCCTATTTGACATACCTACATAAAACAAAGGCACATATCTCCCATATAAACTAAATTCTAAAGCTGATACACGATAGTGCTTAGTTATGTAAAGCTAAGTCACACGAGGCAGACAAACAGAGTAAATGTTAGCGGCACGCGAGCATTGCCGCTGATGTGTTTGCCCTTTACACTGTACAATACACGCCTATGTACGAGGTATATAGGTGTATACAACAGAGTAGAGATAGGATGAAGACAATGAAGTAGTAATTTTTCATTCAAAGTCCTTCGCTAGATTCAGAACTACGCTTATGCGCCCATGAGTATTCCTAAGTTATTGTTGTGAAAACTATTACTAAGACAGGATTTTTTGTAGATCTTGTCAAAACATGTAGATGTTTTGTAATTTTAATCACGAAATGTAGTCCTTCCGCTACGTAAACAAATTATGACGTTTCTTTTAACTCTGATGATATTTCGATTTAACTATTAAGCATAACATCACGCCTGTAATCTCCGAAGGGTTAGGCCGAGGTGTACCTTATAGTACGGCTTCATTTCGCCATTTTCAACCGAGCACAGATCCAGACTCCATGGCTGCTACTGAGAAATTCCTGATGGTAAACCCAATAACAATTTGCCCGTCCCGGGAATCAAACCCAAGACCTCATGCTCAGTACTCGAAATCGACCACTAGACGAGGCAATCGAGGCTTTAACTAATAAGCTACCTTGAAAATTAATTTGGTAAGCTACACAATCCAACTAGAACTAACCACAAAATATAACAGACAGAACAAAACTTGAACAGGCTTTACACAATACAATAAACTTCCCACTTTCTTAACAAACTGAGAGTAGGCAAAACTATTCCCGAGTTGTCTCTTCAAAGAGAGAGAGTAGTTAGAAACTCTGATTTTACTGGTAAAACTCTATTGTACTACTTTCCGTACTAAACTTACGACGTACCCCTATCTCCCCGGTATAAAAATTCTTTGTGTTTCGGATACTATCGCTACAATTTATTCAGTACTAACTTGTTAGTGCTTGCCTTCAGCGTTGTATGAGTACTGGCAGTAAACTGTCACTTTGCTCTTTATTTTTAGTGAGGGGTGACACAGGGGGAACTTTGTTGTTTTTAAGCTATTGCATAGCTTCTATCGCGGGCCTTGAGCGTGGAGACCGAATCCAGAAATTCCGTAACGAAAATAACCGTAACGTAACTTTCGTAACGTAACGTAACGAAAATAACCTAACACCTAGTGCCTAACACGTAGTGTCAGATATTGACAAGCCTAGGTTATTATTTTTAATCTACTGCTGGAGCTAGGAGGTTAGGTTGTATAGGTAAACCTATGCGGTAGATTAAAAAAATAATAACCTAGGCTTGTCAATATCTGACACTACGAAAGTGAATAAATAATTATAATTACTTAAGTTGATAAAAAATGCTATGCAATAGCTTTACCGCGGCAGTCTCGAGGCGCGAAAGGCCAGTGATTCGGTGCAAGGAAATGTAACTTGTGCGCTAAAGAAGGTGCATTTTGAAGGTCATATACAGCTGTCAAATAATTTGAATTTTTAAATACTAACTTACTTTTCATGTCAATTAACAAATTGTTTAGTAATTTTCAGGAATTTCACAACATAACATCACGCCTGTAATCCCCGAAGGGTTAGACAGCGGATGTGTACCTAATAGTACACCCACATTTCACCAGTTATGTTTAAGACCCATGTAATAGGGGGCGAGCCTATTGCCTTTTGTTTTTTTACAGGAATTGCATTATTTTAATTTAGATTTAAACATTTTATGTTAATTACTTCACAGAAGTGAAGTTAGTTCACATTAAAATTTGAATTAATTAAATATGCGGCATAAAATTAATTAAAACTGCTTCAGTCTGACGTGACCGTGGCACAGTTCCGCATTCACTGAATTTCACAATGTTTTGTTTGACATCAACGACGGTATTTTTAGGTCATGTTTAAAAAAGTATGTCACTGTTTATCATCATAAGTCCGAAAGCAATATTTTTCTTTGTTTTTAAATAAAAAAAACATTAGGCGGGGCTGCGATAGCAACATACAGTAATATAGCAACACAGTAATAAACTCACGCTTTGTCCCGTGGGGGTTAACAGAAACTTATGAACACCTGCCGTGCATCATACTTTCTTTTCGTACATCAAACTGACAAAGTTTTGGTTGCTAAATGCAATATTGTTTTTATACTATTTGGATAACCACCAATCATTCTAGTTGTTACGATTAAATTTCACGTGTTAAGAATTCATTACAAATAAATAGGTATATAGTAATAAGTATGAACTGTATATTATCAAGAGTCCTTTGATAGTCTCGACCATGCAAACAACATTTGAATTCCTGAGTCTACTCATGTTTCTTTGATATTCTTGGAAGCTACTGAGATCGATTTTCACTCTCTTTAAATTTACTTTGAACGATCAATAATGTTAATTAAAATAGCTATTTGGTACTAGGGTAGAAGACAGAATGATCGGTTCCGCAAAGTCACGCTTCGCTTTTTTACTTTATTTCGAAAAGCTACGAAAAATCTAATTAAGATAATTTGCATTGTTACTAATTACAGGTAAAACCAAAGTGATGGACATCTTGATCAGAATTGACCATCAAAAATGGAGATGGACAGACTATATGATGAGAGCAAAGCAGGAGACGTGGTGTAAAAAATAATAACAGACAGGTATCCCAGGAACAGTAAAAAGAGCAGCGGAATACAACAAAGAGGATGGAAAGACGAACTTAAACTCACTGCAGGTCCTATCAGGAAGAGAGTAGCTCGGGATAGAGTTCAATGGAAGCAGCTAGAAGAGGCCTTTGCCTAGAGGCACACCGTATTGAGAAAAATGAGAATCAGAAATGAGGACATCCGCAAGAGAACCAAAGTTACCGACGTAGCCTGTAGAATTGCCAAACTTAAGTAGCAGTGGGCAGGGCACATTGGTCGCAGAACTGATGGCCGATGGGTCTGAAAATTTCTGGAGTGGCGACCGCGAACCGGAAGACGTTGCGTTGGAAAGCCTCCCACTAGGTGGACCGATGACCTGGTGAAGGTTACGGGGATCCGCTGGATGCGAGTCGCACGGGACCGGTCAATGCGGAGACACTTGGGGGAGGTCTATGTCCAGCGAATTGAGAGATTTACAATAGTAACTCAACATCAGTAACGAAATAAGAATAAGCTGATAAGTAACTAAGTAATTTGCATTGATCTCACTAAACGATATCTCTAAAAATACTTAACTTAGTTGACAAAACCACCAAATTACCGGAACAGTAATATGAAACTAACATGTTAGCAACATAAAACTATGTGTGGGACCAGTGGAGCTAATGAATTTGTTGAAACCGGAGCCACATTTGCACGTAATTATTTTAAAAGGTTCCCTTTGTTCATCGGGGCTTTTTGTCGAATCCAATCGGGCAGAGTTTAGCAACTAGATCACCATGCCAGTTTAGTGACGGAGTTTTCAATTTCAATTGGTTATAGCAAAAAGCGATAGGTGTTTTTTGTTAGTTTGTAAATATAGTGTTAGTTTTGTGAGATGTTAATGGCATCATACTTCTCTGGTCACCAAATTCCTTTAAAGATTACATATACACGCATAAACTCATGAATATTTCCCATGGGTGTAGGCAGAGGTTACAGAACGCCACCGGCTAGATGCTTGCGAAGTATGTATCGTATTTTTAACAAGCTTTTATTCCGCTTCCCCTGTTACTATGTAAAAAACTCTTACAAGTTAAATTTGCCCCAGAGGTTTTCGATAGAGTAAAAATTTGCATCCATGTTTAGTTTGGATGAACATGCATGGTTAGCTAAGTGACGTCATTCTAAATCCAATATAGTATACTCCCAAAGATGGCAGACTATAGTTATTTTTTATACATTCCATGACATGGGTATCAAATGAAAGGGTTAGCTGAGAAGAACACGAGAAATAATGACGTCACTCTATAGCGTATTTTTAGGGTTCCGTACCTCAAAAGGTAAAAAAGGAACCCTTATAAAATCACTCTCTTGTCCGTCTGTCCGCCTAGCAAGTTGAAATTAATACCAGATAACGAAGTCCTGTTAGGTGTATAAAAATCAAGGTCCTGAGTCAACACGATAAAGATATGGGCAAATTGAGATTTCCGCGAAAATTTGTCAAAAAAAAAATTATCTTAATTTCAAACTTTTTTTATTTTTCTGAATCTTCCCTTTACTTGTATGATCTTGCTTTTAACCAAAATTTACATATTCTAGGTCAACCGGAAGTACCCTATAGGTTTTGAGTCGAAAACCTATATGGTAGTTCCCGTTGACCTAGAATCACGAAATTTGGCAAGAAGCATATTCTTACAGCAAAAAACTGAAAACCGTAAATATGTAGTTAAATAACAAAATACCTACAAGTTGATACGGAACCCTCGGTGCGCGAGTCCAACTAGCACTTGGCTGGTGTTTTTAACTCATATGCATTATTTACTTTGATAGATTGACGAATGAAATGATGTTGTTTGGTGATGTTGATGAGAGGATGAATGAAAGGCATATAAAAATAATAGATATTTACAAGGCAGATGTGAGTAGACGCCAGCTGGGAACGCCCCAAATGGACATACTTTGACCTTATTGACGACTTTCTTCAGAAAGGTCGCAAGCAGCGTGCGTGATAACCAAATATATGAACGTGGACGTATGTCATGTATACATGCAACTATAAAATCTAGTCTAACCTGGAGTCACTTCAAATATAGCAAAGAGTTAACCACAAATGAACCCGCAATGACCTTCATTTAGCTAGCAAATACACAAAGTAACTATTGTTATCCAAACAAATAAAACTATCAATTCCGTCGTAGTTTTCAATAAAACATCAATTGCTGAAAGGTCAAAAGCTCATTCGCTTTTGTACAGACAGCACATCAAGCTACTATAATCTGTCTTTCTTTAATAGATTTTTAAATTTATCGCTTTAGGTTCAAGGTTGATTCAGGGCTGCGGGACTGTTCGAAAGAGATACCGCGGCCCTGGAACACAAAGGGCAAGGAAGGAACATGGATGCGTTTTAGTCAGTACAAGTCTGACACTCCCTTCCGCTCTGCCCAGAGCGGGAGAAGTCAGTTCATGATTTCCCATCCGAAAAATAGAGGTTCAAGGTTGACTGGGAAAATTGACAAACTCGGGTAGCTTGATAGTGAGTCTGTTCCTAAATTATCACAAAGTAAGTAATAACTTTCTAACGTAATTTATTTACAGTACACACGGCGGCACATCCAGCTTTACATTTCCAGTATAACGAGGCCTCGCTTTTTATATATTTTCTGTAAAATGGGAGATCCGCATAAACTGGTTTTGTATAGCTTGATCAGCCGTCGTGCGTACGAGACTCGTATAATGCAGATATACTTAAAAACTTAACGATCATCATCTATCTAGCCTTTTCGTCGGCTTCCAGTCTAACCGGATGCAGCTGAATATCAGTATTTTACATGGAGCGACTGCCTATCTGACCTTCACAACCCAATTAGTACTGGGTAATACGATACCCCTTGGTAAGACTGGTTATCAGACATTTTGGGCACTGACTACCTAACGACTGTCAAAGATCTACAAATGATAGCCGGGACCAACGGTGAGGCACGGGGGAAACTCGATGTGTAATGGGTGGTCACCCATCCATAGACCAACATAAAGATTGCACGGCTTAACCTAAAGATTGACCCGAGCGGCTGTTATTATTTAGCCATGAGCTCCACTTAAAAACTTAACGATAAATGACACAAATAAAATAACACCTTAGTCTACCTACTTGCAATAATCAATTATCGAGTTGATAATTTTCGCTTTTACATGACATTGTTAGGAGGAGCTTTAGGTAAAAATTGAAAACAAAATAGTCAGGGATTAGTTTCGACCATGACCACACCCCAAAAACAACTAAAGCACTCCTACGTCCCGAAGGGTAACCAACGGGAACCTATTACTAAGCCTCCGCTGTCCGTCCATCTTCTATCAGCGGGCTGTATCTCAGGATCCGTAATAGTTGAAATTATCACAAAATGAATATTTCTGATGTTGCTATAACAACAAATAATAATAATTAATTAAAAATTAAAGGGGTCCGATTAAATCTTGTACGATGGTATGAAAGCCTTCATGCGCAAGTCTGAATCGCTTTTGGCCGGTTTTTTCATAATATTTCTTCTTGCTCAAACGCAATCAAAGAAAAGGCTTGTAAAAATAACCACAATGTTTCCACCGTTCCTTTATTTCACAAATTCATAACGATGCGACGTCCTTGCAATACCTAGGATATTAATACCCACGGCGCAGCGCGGTCGATACTCACTCGTTGGCACAACGCGTACTGACGGAGGGCCCTTGTGTCACTGTTATGCCCACGTTGTGCCCTTGCAGCCCTCTGTGCAGGGATGGAGGGCTATTGATTGTTTGTGCAGTGGATTGTGGGCTCTTTTTAGTGTTGATCATTATTGGGGATTGTGCCTTTGTAATAATTACACGTAATGGTTACAATAAGATGTAATTTCATGGAATAATAATTGTCTAAATATCCTCTACTAGCCAATTTACACATAGATAATGTGTAAATTGGCTAGGAAAGGATAATTACATGAGACCAAACATAATTAGCTAAATGTGCTGTGAAAGCAGTGGTGTACTATCAGGAAAACCTCTGACACGTTGATTTTTCAAATTATAGGCGTGATGAAATGTTACGAAAATTGACCTGTTTCTACGTTTTACGCTTGGCTTACTGAAAATATTTTTATAGAGTTTTTCAGGCAGAATTTAGCTTTGTAATCCAACAGGAATATTAATTTTGTCAAAAGTAAGTCATCATCTGCCTAACCTATTCCCAACTATGTTGGGTTCAGCTTCCAGTCTAACCGAATGCAGCGGAATACCAGTATTTTACATGGTGCGACTGCCTATCTGACCTCCTCAACACCGGAGCCGCTGACCACCTGTAACGACTGTCAAAGATCTACAAATATCAGGCGGGACCAACGGCTTAACGTGCTTTCCGAGGCACGGAGGAAATTAAGCACTTATACGTCAAAAGTAAGTACAGCTCTAAATTGTTGAAGCCTACAAAGTAAAAATCTGTAAACCTGTAAATTTACTTTTAGAATAAAATAGAATCTTAAGTCTGTCTCGAGTACATAGTAATCTACACAAACAAGGTTAGGTACAATCTGAAGTACAACCGCACTGAAAGAGACAATTTCATCCCAGTGGTCGACCCGGTATCGACTATCAGTTGTTCTCGACAAAAACAGAATTATGGGAAGCAAATAGTGCACGATTTGTATTGAGAAATTCTTTGTTTCCGTACTCAACAATAGGAGGCTTTGTTGTTAGATCTAAGTCCCTTTTCATGCTTGCTCTGTTTGTACGGACAAGCCATTTATATAATGGTCCCTGATAGAGGCGAGGCAGTTGCTGATAATGCTCATTGTTTGGGATATTGATCATGGGTACTGTCATTTCATAAATGCATATCTTTTACTGAAACCAGTCAATATCATTTTTTACCGGTTAAGAGTATTATCTGTAGCAAACACTCGCATACCTACATAATTATGTACCTAGTTTTGCTTCGTTCTTTTACAGTCCACGACCCCTGACCTCGCTTTATCCGTCCAAAAAGTTTAATTAACTCCAAATAACAAAACCGCGTGTTGTTATTTGTCAAGCCGCTAACAAGGACATTTTAATGGAATCCTTCCTAAAAATAGCAAACGGGAAACGTTGGTTTTAACACTCCAACCGGCGCCGCCTCCGCAGTGCGTTAGCGAGAATTTACCGAAAGCAATTTCGTCTCTTATTTACAGAGCCCGGGGCTGGCTATAAAAACGGTCTTCTATTAAAACGCTTTTAATAATCGTCTTCGATTTTGGAGCGAGGGTAGAAATGGGCTGTTAGGTGCCGCGAACCACCATAACTCAATTATTTCTCGCCCCGACCGCGACATAACTAACTTAACAGCATCAACAGCCGGTTTCGTTTGTGTGCAAATTGCGAATACATGAATTGTTTATCAGGACTGAAGTTTCCGATGAATTTCAGCTTTCGTTACCTCCGAAAGTTTTGGGTATCCTGGAAGTTTCGCGGCCGTTTCGCAGAAAAACGAGCGCGACAGATATTACTTGGTAACTTTGCTGACAGCGAGATATAGGATTATTTTGACTTCGTGGGCTATTTTTGGTAAGTACATTACATATTACATGAATACGAGTTACGAAGAAGTTATCGTAACAATTTATTCCTGTGTGACTTATGAAAAATGAAACAATATGAAACAACATCCTTTAAGTCGTAAATCCATACTAATATTACAATTTATTTGAAACTCTGTGTGCCTATTAGTTACCTTTTTATACCTTAATTTTGGAAGCAGACGATGGTTAACCTATGAAAGACCTTGGTAGACCATGACGTGGTCAAGACATTGCATAATTTTTATAGTAGCAGTACGTTCCCCTTGTGCAAAACCGTTAGCAAAAGCTATTCCTAAATAACCATCTCGTCCTAAATAATAAAACGCGATCTAACGAGCCTAATAACTAATTACAGCCGAACTATGATCTCATTAACAGCGCAGAACATTCTTAATTTGCAAGAGAGGTCAAGCACCTGAACAACGAGCAAGAGCCGTTCTAAAGGGCTGTAGGGCCCCGAGGGCTCTCCACATTGCTCGTTCACTTCCCGTATTCATATCATTTCTGACTGCGAACGAATTCGCATTCAGTCGGCAGTTTCGCAGTACATGCAGGTTCGCAAAAGTCGGTGAAATAAAGCGGAGTCTCGAAATTGAAACGACAGATGACGACAGCTTGCGAAATGGTGGAAAGTTTCAAAGTCCATTTAGATTAAATAAATGTATTTAAAGAAATATGTTTTCGTTTTTGTTACGGTACTGTTCAGTCGAATTACATTCATATATTTTTGTTAATATTTATGAAAACACAGGCAACGTGGTAAACATAGAAGTAAAGTTGTTTAAAGATGTGGAGGTGGCGAAATAGACGTAGAATATTGAACTAAAAATTAAAAAAAGGGAAATTGTGTATTTGTCGTAATCAACATTTGTAAGAGATGTTTTGTAACAAAAAGGATCTTTGAAGGTAGACTAAGCTCATGGGATAATTACTAGAATGAATCACAACGCAATATCTAAAGGACGTGCGCATATGATCAAATGTATGACCGTGGATGAGACAAAAGAAGTTTAGTAACTGTAAGGATCGTAGCATGTGGCGCGTCCTGTAGTTTCTGCCTAGCCTTTTCCCAACTGTGTTGGGGTCAGCTTCCAGTCTTACCGGATGCAGAAAAACAGGTATTCAGTACCTGTTTTTTTACATGCAGCGACTGCCAATCTGACCTCCACAACCCAGTTAGCACTGGGAAAACGATTCCCCTTGGTAACACTGGTTGTCAAACTTTCAGGCCACAGACAACCTGTAACGAATGTCAAAGATTTACAAATGACAGCTGGGACCAACGGCGAGGCACGGAAGAGACTAGTTTCTGCCTACCCGTATGGAGAAAAGGCGTGAATGAATGTATGTATGTATCTAAAGGAAAATTACCTAGTAAAACTATGAAATGTAACCTTAGGAAAAAAAATGTTACCGACATGTTCACGGATCGCCTTTAATAAACCCCCGTCGATATTTCGGTTAGAACTTTGAGACTCAAGTCCACTTGAGACACGCTATAAATGTTTTTCGTTACGATCTTGTAAGTTTCTTGCAAAGGAAGAAACAAGAAAAGTTATATGAACAGCATGGGGCAAATAAAATACAGATATGTAACTGTGATATATGTATAATCAACATATGCCCAATATACTACTAATACTAATACTACTAAAAAGGTAGGTTACAATGTATAATATTATAGCCCCCTAGCATTTTGTTAGCTGTTTATGAAGCTCTATAACACGAATACTATGCTACGCCTTTATGAATGCCTAAATATTATGGTACTGTTGGAATCTCAACACTTGACGCTTAGCCGTTCATTGTGTTATTATGGGGCAATAGGGATGTTTTCTGAGTAAAAAAATATGATTCTATTTAATCCGTCAGTTAAATTATCGAAAAATATTGGATACGTATTTTTGTTTTAAAAAATCAAAAAACTAACGAAGATACAACGCATCAAAGATCATGAGTGGGGGGGGGGGCTGACATATTGACATAGTGAAGACACACGAGTTTTCAACGCGTCTTATTTTTTTGTTTACGAGAAAAAAGAAAAAATACCTGTGTCCAATATGTTCTGGAAATCTATCTGACGGACTAATTAGATTTTTTGGTAAACTACCTTAATACACTTGGTCGTTAGCCCGTATTCGGGGGTTCAAAAGACTACTCGAATTCCGGCACCCGATATATTAATGACACTGGCCATCGCAATGGAATACTACACGGATCTAGAGTACTGACTCCTACTAAAAAAAAAATGTGGAAAAACATTGCCATGGCTGGAATTGAGCTCAAAGGATCCTCAAGGTTCGCCCTTACATATTATGAAGGTAGTTCCACCTGTCATACGTACTGATATTTTTCGAATAACTTTTACATGAAACCTAGGGAATAAAAGTCGCCTAAAATAAAAGGGGTATGTGTGTTGAAAGCCAAATTGAACGTACAGAAACGTCGACAGCTTGACTCCATTACCAATAAGTTTTAGTCTCCAAGGATAGGTACGCTGGAAACTTAGAAATGTTTTCGGTTCTCTAGAAAGTTCTTTGCAAAGTTTCAACGATAAAGGTTGGATTGTTAAAGAAGGCACTAATGTTGGGACCCTTTTTATGTTGGATAGGTTCGCGTATGACCATTATATCACTTTGAATCTGTTTGAAAGAGTTTCCGAATGTATTTTTTTTTAAATCAGGGATGCTTAGCCACTGGGTTAGGGTCGGCACATTTGATTCGGCAATATTTGTTAAAACAAGTCATCCCTGTATCATTTCCGAGTTGGTTCAGCACACTTGGAGTTAAACTGGGCGCCACTTTCGAACTTAGTCGTTAAGTAAGTCGAACTTATTCGTCTAGCGGTGTCAAATCATGCCATACCTTGCTGGTCCATGAAAGTGAAACATTTTTGTTCGGTATATAAGTATGTGGCAGTAAAGAAAGCAATGGAATGTTACGGAATATATTTATTTATATACGAAGATTACTATGTATATTATCAAACGCAATATGTTATCACAACGCTACAGTATAATTATTCAAAATTATTCATAAATCTTATAATATGTGTAGCTAATTATCTTTTGAATATCAAATTCTGTTGTAACTAACAAGTCGCTATTCAAATCAAAAACAAAACTACGACGCTAATGAAATGCCACGCAAACTGAATACTTAACTACGTGTTGATTAAGTTCAAAACTGCTCTTTGTGTATATTTGTATCTATGTACAATCGGTACAATTATAATTTTCCGTTGTGTTTGTGCTGGCCTCAACCCAACCCAACCCAATATTAACAGAATACTTTTGGGGCTTCTGTGCAACTTTCCACGGCTTTGTCCCAGTTTCGGCCATGTGTTTTTCAGTGGGTTCAGCACAAAAGTTTGCAATGTTGGTACTCGTATAATTTCGGTTGCGCAAAATATTGATTGCTGAAGTTTACGAAATTCACGTGCGGATGATTCATCTCAATATTTCCTATCCATAGTCTATTATGGATAGGAAGAGGTACTTCGCTTTCTAAAGCGATGTTGCTTTCCTTGTCTGTGTGTATGATCCTGAAAGGGCGTGCCGCTAGTCTCTTAGACACTATTGACCTGTCAACGCTTCAAAGTAAAAGAGACATAACATCACACCTGTAATCCCAGAAGAATTTGGCAGAGTTGTATCTAATAGTATACCCACATCTCCCCAGTTATGTTTGTAGTCCCATAGGGCGAGCCATATGCTAATGTAATGTATATTATATTTCGATACCAGTTAATTTGTGGTTTGGAAGCTTTCCCAATGCTACAATAATTTACTGGTTTTTGCTATAAACAAGTTTATAAATAGTACGAAGAAGTTTTCTGGAAATTCGTATGAATAAAATTAAAATAACAGTATGTCCGTAGTAACTCCAGTTCCGTTGGACGAGTGTATCAGGAATTTGGAACTTACATATCCTGTGGCCAGCCACAGTTAAACCTTGTTTGAACTGTCAAGTGTCACTTATGTCATTGCCAACAATGTCAATTTAAGAAACCCGAGCCTCGAGTACCCAATGGCGGTTAAGCGTTTTTTATTGCCGGGTCCCGCAGTATCCGTTAGCTTTTTAATGGATATTTTTTTGGGTTGAGATTAAATTAATACGTAGATTCAAAAAGTGCATTTAAAAGGAATAGCTGAATAATATAAAGCATAGTGTATAGAGGTCAATCATCATCGTTGATAAACACGATGCTTTTTCAAATTCTGCACTCCCAATATTTACAAAGTCATCAAATCAAAAGTCGGCTTGCGCACATAAATAAAACCTTTTAAAAATGGCTGATGAATTCAATATCGTTACAAAACGCACATGGTTCATATAAAAATAAAAACAGCATTTTTTGTGACTGAAACCCACGTTAGACTGCCTTTTTTGCTTTTGAAAACGTAGTGTGAAATGATAGAAGGCAGCACCGTGCACCATACCTCTAATTGGCCGACGTCGCTCCTACTAATTCTGTTACGTCCTAATGGGTGCCTCTCGGTCTGTGTACTAACAATTACGTTAAATTACAGGCTTTAATGTCATATCTGCGTATTGTCTTTGGAAGTTTAGTTTATCCTTTGTTGTGGTTTGAAAGGTTTATTAGGAATATGTGATAAGGTATTTTAGAGTTATCGCGCCAAGATAAGGTGTTTGTTTTATTACAAATCTCATTTAAGACTATTTTACTGGCGGCACGGTTGGCGCAGTGGCTGAGTGATTGAGTGATTGACTGATGCGCTGCGTGTCACGGGTTCGATTCCCGCACGGAACAAATATGTATATGGCCTCCAGATAGTGGTTCCGAGTCTGTCTGTTTGACGATACAGGAGAAAATCCTAGTGTGGGGCAACGTTTTTATTAAAAAGAGAGAAAGAGAGAAAAAATTTACATCGGCGTACTTTTGCGAAAACTATAACTGGTCCAGACGATATAGCAAACAAGTAATGGTATTACTGACTGCTTGAAAAGGACTTTCCTTTTAGTGGAAAACTTCTCGATTACCTAAGTCTTATGGCCGTCGTCGTGGTTCTTTGTCATTTATTTTTGTATTATGTTTTACCCACGGCTTCACCAGCATAATAGTTGGAAAGCATCCCACGCCATTGGATACAAAAAGTACCTATCCTATGTCTTAACCCAGATTACGATCTATTTGTGTGGAAAATTTTATTGAAATTAGTTTATCCTCCACAGCCTGACAAGCTAAAAGACAGACAGAGCTACTCTCATATTTATAATAGTAGCTTGGATTGTTCTATAGTCGTTACATCGTCCTGTATAATGCGTAATCAACCCATAAAACCGACCAATAATCATTTCTTTACAAACGATATCTCAATAAAGTAACCTCAATTATTTCCGTATACAACCAGCGCCCATTACCAAAGTATAAATAATAAAATCGGAGTCTAAAACACACACAATAAATGCTCACTTCGATGCATAATACATGTACACTTAAATGAGTCATTAGTGTGTGTATCCATCGAATAACTAACAAGACTACTGCTTTTCGAATTATCTTTCCTAAATATTTTATGAGCTTACTCTGTTTTGTACCAACATTCATTCACTACTCAACAACGACCAATGTACATTGATACGCAGCGAAAAACGGAACTTATATCACATATATGGAGTTCGAAGCATCATTGCTTGGCTATTGCTACTAGCGCCACCACGCCGTCTCAAATTGTAGTGGTTGGTCTACACTTGTAGAATAGCGGTTAAAAGCGTTTCCTTGTTAAGTTTTCAGTGGAATATATCAGAATCGCGATGTTTTATACTGAAATAAGCACTTAACGTAGTGCATTATTCAGTTTATTACCCGGAACTCATCTGTTAATGTGACGTCTATTTATATCTTCTTTGGAATTCAAGAAGGATGCTTTATAAGCCAGTTAAATTGAAGCATGAATTTCAGGTAGTACGTATGAAAAAATAGTGTCTAGGTGTACATTCTGTGGCTTCTTAAGGGCTCAATAAAAAAGGGAGACTGTCTCGTTGGTCTAGCGACTGCTGAACATGTGGTCCTGGGTTCGTTTCCCATATTGGTCAGAGAGTTAGTGGGTTTTCCATCAGGAATTCTTAGTAGTTAGAACTGTGTTCGGTTGGGGCAATTGGCTTACTCTCGATTACCATGGAACTTACACCTAATTTACTAATGGTGGTCATGCTATAAGACACCCCTGACGATTTTTGCAATTTACAAAAACAATTTTAAAAAACGGGAAAAAGTAAACTAGCACACAGCAAATTAAATCATATTTTTGCTTGAACATCAATTTCAAGTTTTCTAAGAACTTTCCGGAATCTAAAGGATTTTTCCGTATCCTGGACACTTACGACTTAGGTACATCTTATTATTATTCGACGATATATGAAAAGGCTATTTAGTCGCGATTAAACAGAGTTGGATTCATAATATCAATATGATTCCAATTAAAACTGAAAGATTGCTTATCAAAAGAATTCTCGTTAGAAGTAAGGAGGAGAAAATTGAAGGACGCCTCTTGAAGAAGCTCGTTTTTAATATAATTAAATTAAAATCTATTAACGATGTAATTTAATGAAGCTTATGAGTTAATTGACGAAATATACCTGAAGAGGCATTTGGAAAACGATACGGACGGATATTAAAAATGGTTTGAAAAATACAAAGAATAAACTTTACTTTTACTTTTTTATCAACTTTTGTTGGTTTTTGCAAAGTACTGCGAAAATACTAAACCTATTTTGATCAAAAGCCTATTGTTTGTAAATTGAGGGCACATTCAGTTTAAAAGCCCGTAATAAGTCACGAGCAATAGCTCTTAAACTTTATTAATTAAATATTCCCAAACAAAACGCGAGAATTCGAGCCATAACCCTCCCGCGCCGTGCGTCAGAACTGGAATGGAACAAACAACCCTCAGCGCTGGTCATTAAACTGGTAACAGTGGAACTACACTCGACGTTTTACGGGTTAACATTACAGCACATAAAAACTCGGTACGAGACCGCTGGGAGCCAAAATATAAAAATTCTAAGCGATAAAAAGAAAATTAAACTTTGGATTATTAGAATTTATGAAAATTATTTAAATATTAGGAATTTCTTAGTAGTAGCAGTCTGCCCTGTGTTTGGTGTAGCATAAGTACACCGCTGCCTAACCCTTCGTTAAAATTACAGGCATAATGTTACGTCAAAGGTTATGTTATGTATTAAAACTTATCTAAGTTCCAACTTTACTACACATATTACTTAAAGCTTAGTATGGTACCGTTGCAATAAAGTAATATGGCATATAAGTGTGAAATAAAAACTTAAGTAAAAAAATACTAGTTGCTCATAATATTACGACGCAAATTACAACACGAAAAGAATGTCAATGTGTTATTATATTTAGTACAGGCCTAAATATAATAACACATTGACATTGGTTTATTGATATATTCTCCTACAATAATGATTCATCTATTATGACTAACATTGCTATACATAGTACAAAGTTATCACACTTATCGGTAAAAAAACGGATCGCGTTTAGTCACAACTGCTACGCCGTAGACCTCGTAGCTCGTTGCTACGAAAACGCTACGAAACATTGTATCATCAAAATTGAAAAAAAGATGGCAAGAATTACTACAGTTCATATTTTTTATAAATAAATATTATTTTCGAAAAGATCAGAGAGTTCTTTCTTTTTTGTTAAGAGCTGCGTGATATGATCAAGGACAGTGAAAGCTTGGGACGTTGACCCTTGCCTTTTCCTTGTCATAGGGATACTAAATTTATAGATATATTATTAATCGTAGATATATGCATGAAAATATTTTTTGTAAAAAGAGAATCAAAGATTATAGGTAGCTTATTTTGATCCGAGTTTTTATCTTCGTACTATTTACATCTTATGAATTTATTATAGTCTTATTTCATTAAAAAAATCTAAGCTGTATACTTTACTTAAGGTTTGGATATATATTTACCCCACATTTTTAATTTCTAAGGATACAAATCTTCCCATAAAAAACATAACCAAAATATACCATAGTAGACGTTCCACCGTGCGTAAAATTATACAACCTAAAAATAAATAGGTGACGAGTACTCAGCAACCTTCCATTAACCGTATCCATTACGCTAAATAAATAATTTCAAACAACATTTAATTGAAACTGAAGCAAAAACACGTGCCAATCCACCCTGAAAGAAGAAATATCTTATGACTCACCTTGAGGATATGTTACCTTCTTCTTACACCCGCCACATGGCCAAAACACAGATCAAATAGAAAGAAGAAAATAATAAACTGTCAACTACAGAATATTCAGAATTTAAAAAATGGAATGGCTAGTGATGTGATGTCGTAGTGTCAGTCGGGAACGCGTATCGTTTGGTACGCGGCGCGCGGGGCACTGACCAACACTGGCTGCGCCGCGCCGCCCGCTGCGAACAACGCGCGAAAACCTTAAAGATGGCGGAGAGTAGATGGGTGAATAGGCAGAATAGGGGGAGCTTTTGCTTTGTTGTTTTGTTATTGGGGTAGTAGAAAAAGTTGTGTTGAAAAGGGTTGATATTAAACAGAGTTTTAAATATAGACTCGGTCGGTTTCACTCGGACATTAGCCATGACCTAGGCTAGCTAGAAGAGCTTAAAAGTACTCTGGAACGGAGCTTAAATAGCAGCATAGCAACGAAGCATAATCTAAACTAGATAAAAAATGTAAATCAAATAAGTTTTAGGATCATTAAATTTAAAGAAAGACAACCTAGTTTGAACAACACATATTTTTTTTGTAGTGCAGCCATTCCAACATGTTATATTGTTTTGCAAAACCGTATTTTAATTAACATTTTTCTTTTTGACACCTCTGTCGATCTACATAATCTGTGTCCCCCGCCCGTCCGGGCGGGAGGGTACACTCGATACCACCCGGAAGCCTCGCTCGCCCTTTACGGACCTTTGTTTCACCTAACAGCCTCAGCCAATTATAATATCTCATCATTCAACCCTTCAACCCTACCAACAGTTCATTTTTTAATTTCCTTTCTAGTAATGAGGGTTTATGCCAAATGTATTGTGGATGTGGAGGATGTTAGTCATTTGATATTTTGTGGTATTTAATGATGATGTGCTTTTGTTTTAAAATTCCTAAAACGAAAAAGTATTCGTCTCGTCATGATATTATTTTATGCCATTAACTTGTTAGCGGACCGTGAAGGGAGGTTGGCAAAGCTAAAAGCTAAAACCTCTACAGTACATACATCCGGAGAAATATTTGGGGATATTCTTATTATAAACTTTTTAACATTAGTAATTCAGTATTAAATAATAAACCTGGACAAAACTGTTAAATAAAACATACATCAATATCTAAAAAGATTTAGTTTGCGTACCTATTCATGAAAACCCTTTATGGAAATCCTATTTTTTCCACACAACCAAATCAAAAGTAACTTTATACATTGGTAAAGGCTTTTTAATGTTTTACTAAAAATAATACACTTTCCTAATCTTCCTATTATAAGAACAACATAAACCCATTAAAACTTTCAAAATACCAATCACAACATAATTCAAAGTTAGGAGGAAAAACGGTAGAAAATATTAACGTTTTTGTTTATAAAATACTTCCCTCTGAACAGCCAATCAGTACCCCGTCAAAGACAATAAAATATGGCTAGAATACTTTTCCAATCACTCTATAATCGTTTGTCATCGACCATAGACTGCCAGACTCCATAAATTCGATGTTCGAACGACTTTATGATAACAAAAGACTTGACCAATCAAACTACATACAGCTTCCCGTAATCTTTTCCACCTGTACTCTATCCATCCTTTTCTTAGACCATGTGTTGGGGCGAGATAGAGATAGTTCTGTTGAATGTAAGGTTTATACCGATTGAGGTGGGGTTAGAAAGCTTTTGGTCGGAATCAAAGCCGGGGCTGAAAGTTTCTACAATAACTGTCATGGCATAATAACGAACCTAAAGGGAGGAAGTTAGTCGGTTAATGTTGCCAGCGATGAAAATGTTTAATTTATGTAGGTCCTTAATAAATCTGTGGAATCATTAATATCGATGTACATGTGGGTTTGAATGGAGGGATCCCAGTGATGGATGTGGAACACTGGATACGTTCACTGATAAATGTCACCCATCTGGTTGTAAATTATGACGGCGGGTATTTTTTTTCTGTTTCCATTTCTGTTCTCGAACAGCGAAAATAGGTGTCTGTTTTACGGTGTATTGGTTCATCCTTCCGCAGGATGTCAGTTCTAATTTAGTCGTGTTATTATCAGTGATCGGGATACGCAGAGAGAACGTTATTTCTGTCCTGTGATCTTAAAGGTATATAATTTATCGAGAATCGATTTCTTAATTCATCATTCTTAAACATATTAACTTTTATGAACTTAGTGTAATCCAAGTTCAGATATTACCCGTGTTATTTAAAGGTATCGTACATTTCAAAATCGAGGCCTACAGATATTCATTTTCTTTATTCTCTTCAAATAACATGGCAGATAGATGGAAAGAAAACTCGAGCTAAAATAATACACAAAAACTCTTTCCCGGGATCTGAGGCATTTCCTTGTACACACATGAAAACATGTCACACCCACAGTCACAAGTACGTAATATAACTCCTACCCCGACAGCTGGTTATTATTAACTAATCATTAACAATGAATAGGGATGCCTCCTACACAACGCCCATATAGGATCGGCATTATCCCTGAACAATCTTAGCATTGGCATTCCAGGCTGATGTTTGTTTATTTCCAAATACGTTTATATTTATACGGGGGGAAATGTATTTCCTTTACCTGGAAGGACTTCCTCGAAATAATTTTAGGATAATTACTATCGTATTTCTACCTTTGGCCTTAGACAACCTGTTTTCTTTTTATTTTCTTTTTTTAGTTTTTGTATGCACGTCAGGTCATTGCAACAAATGAATATTTTTTTTAAATGGGTTATGTTATGAGATGAAGTCCCCGCAGAAGAATGCTCCCATGCCTCCCTGCTGTCGACCATGGTCTTGGCCACGGCCGCCAAGGAAAGGTCCGCCCCGATTGCTGCTGCGAGAGTGCGGCGCTACACCACCCAATGTGGACAATGCTCGAGGGTGTGAAGGGCTGTGTCTTTGCTGCAGCCGGAGTGGTGACACACGAGATTCGCCTCCCGTCTAGCCACTTCGAGCCGATTGTCATCAACTGGGTGCAAATCCAGTCACGGTGGCTGTTACTGAGAAATTCCCGATGGAAAAACCTAATGACACTTTGCCCGACCTAGGAATCGAACCCAGGACCTCATGCTCAGCAGTCACGCTTGCCACCACTAGACCAACAAGGCAGTCCATTCAGTCTTTATTAGATTATGCCACAAACACCAAGGTTGATTATTTGACCTGGCTCGTAGTCTTATTTTGCTAGGGATAAAATTTTCCGTAAACTAAAACTAGAGAGTCCCGAATTTTCATAACATCAAAACTTTATAACTAGAAAGCTCTACGTGATTTCCTTTTAAAACTAGGTATTAAAATTAGTTGTATAAGCTGCCGATTTTGAAAGTTTCGGAGCTACGGATAAACTCGAGTTATCAATCAAGATTTGAGCAAGTTGTTAAGTGTAGCAATATTACCTATTACAGGGGGTATTGTGAACCAGCGAGTGCCTACTATTGGCATACGCTTTATATTTTAAACTGTGCACATTATTAGCCCTGGATCGAAAAAACTGGACGTCATGGGAGAAACTTTGCCCAGCAGTGAGACGACGCAGTCTAACACAGCTCTATCGGTAAAGACGAAACAATTAAAAAGTTTGCGGATAAACATAGGTTATCCCAAGGTAGTGATTGCAAATCATATATTTTGCACTTATGACAGGAACTAGCGCTATATCTTGATAATTTTATTCCGTTCAGAGGATATTAATATTCCAGTAGTATCTAATTAGTAACTTTATTGAACCAAAACCAATGCATAGTTATAAAAGTCTTGCATATGCTTAGAGTCCAACACTCGGTGTAGTGCATTAGGAAACATATTTCATGCTCGAAGTAATCTTCGAGCCCACTGAACCGATTTTAAACATTCTTCCTCTGAAGCGAGATGACACTCCGGACGGACATGGGATACATCCTAACCACATCAGCGAGGCCCAAGAGACGTTCTAAAAGGAAAAAGATGTTAGTTATTCTTGTAACGTAAAGACAAGAGTGAAAAATTGTTTGTAATACAATATTTATGTGGTACGGGGTCTCTGTGTTTTTGAGTTAGCTTTGTGGATAGCTAGCAATATAGTCAACCTCAACTTTATTGGATTTGGGATACAAAAAAAAAGGATCTTTCCATTTTTTGGTGTTTTTCTAAGTCGGTTGTATTTTTTTGCATAAACGGTTTCTTAAGGTTGAATTTTAATTTTTCTATTTTTAGTTGTAATATCCCACTGTCCCCACACAAATTCCCCCTATGTCTTAATTTTATATTGTTAACGATACATGTCATCGTAATAGGCTTATCCCCAATCAAATGAAACATTGGTATGGGTATTTGCGAATTCCTTCATCAGATCATTTAGTCATGATTTTATTTTATGGAAGTTTATTGTTCAAGAGTTCCGTTGTCTGTTGTTTCGAAGGCTACTAAGATCTTTACATTTAAACCAAACCACCACGGACTAATACTCTTCCAATAAAAAAAAAATGAAACAATTTTATTATTAGCGAAAATATCACTAAAAAAATAAAAACAGACGATTAGAAAACCTCCTTCTCCTTTGGAAATTGGTTAAAAAATAGGGTTCCACGTGTTTTTCCAAAACAAAAGCATAATTATATTTTTAAATCTCTGTTATCAACTCTTTCGACATGACCGGGTATTCATTTCTGATTGAATGGATATTTTTCACAGAACTACACACATAAAATAAATATGGGATTCGTGAAATTATCTGTCTTTTGCTTTTTAGGTCAGAATTTCTCTAAAATGGAATAGATACAGCTCCAGTAAGGTGAGTATGATATGGCGACCCCTAAAAACTGATCATCAAGTACAAAATGCATCACGAAATACAAATGTATTGGGAAAACCGAAAATGTTACATCATGGACGACTTCATACCAACCAATGACGAATAGTTTTACCGACAACCGATAGTAGGAGCGCTAGTAAGCAAGTTAAATTGGATGCACGATGCGGCGGACAAGTTGCGCGTACAGGGTAGTCGCTGATGAAGCCTTTTACAGATTCCATACGTTCACGGCTCACCTCAGGGCGGAATATGTGCTTGTTTTTATTTTTTGTTATCTACTGGCTGTTTTTAGATAGAATGGTAGAGTTTTGTGAGGCGAATTTATGAATAGTTTTGTGTGCTTTTGAAGAAGAATACAACAAAGGTGTTGGGTACCGATGACATGATAATATAGAAAAAATTTACGAGATTTTTTTTGGGTCATACATTTTTTCCCAACTGCGGCAAAGCCCAAAAGGAGGGTTTTTTATGCCTTTAGTTTTCAATGTTTGCTGAGCAAGCTTTCGATTAACCATTTCGGTTTGATCAAAGACTTTAAATAATCAAAGAATTTTCTTCGAGCTTTAGAACCCAGAAAATCCTACCTAAATGCCTACTTACTCGTATGATATCATTTCAAATAACCAAAATTAGCGCTTTAGTAAAAGCAAAACACGGGTGACAAACATGGGTAACTGGTTATATCTATACTTCATTCCGTTCTGACTCCAGAACCAGTAGACATTTGATTTCACAAACTTTAACGACGACCAGTTGAAACTACAACCAACACCGCAACTCACAAGACGTACGCAAAATTCAATGCTCTCTAAAGTCAGATTATCTTACCAAAGAAACTTGCTCGTTGCCCGTCTATCTTCCTTTATAAAGTCTTCCTTTCAGGCAGCATCAACGGATTGTTTAGCAAACTGAGGCTGTCCAAGTTTATAATGAGCTGATTTGGATTTTAGAGGAGTTTATAATTACTGCCATTAAATACCGTAGAATTGTTTTCTTTGGACGTCCGAAAGCCTGCGAAGTTCATAAAGGAGTTCTTGTTTGTCGGTTTAATGTTACCTTATTTCTTGGTTGTTTGGTGTTAGAGCATTTTGGCATCTTTAAAGTTGTCTTTTATGGGTAGTTTTTTACTATAGGTATGAACTCAATTCCATGTTGGTGTCTCTAAAGCTGTCCACTGTGGATAAATGTCTAGATTTTGTTGGAGATACTTGTAGGTAATCCAACTCTATCGATTTTTGCTAAAACCACACGATGAACGATTAAAACGATCGTTTTATGTCAATCAAGGTCTATGAACCATGAAATTAACTTAGCAAATCATCAGATTATTCTCCTTATTAGACATCAGGTAGAGTGCAATTTATACAATTTTGGTTACATATTTTACTTTTTAGTACAATTTCGCAGTCTGTTTAGCTTTTTCTCGTTACAATTTCTTTTCTCAAACAAAAAATCTAGACAAAAACAAAGCTGAAATCAGTAACAATTAAAACGGGTAACAAAAAGACGTGCTGAGGCGTGCATAGAGGTGCCTAGTGAAGGACGCTCGATTTTAACGATGCGCCGAGGAGGGTGCTCGGCAGAACACGGCGACACCGCACCGTAACTACTTGAGATAGTTTTAAAAATCTTGTGTTTACTAACGGGCTGACGCTACATGAGATAATTTTGATCAGAAAGCGAAGTGAATCTCAAGATTATTTTCCTGTGCTTTTAGATATTGTAAAATAGTGGTATTCAGCTGCATCCGGTTAGACTAGAAACCGACCCCAACGTATGTAGTTGGGAAAAGGCTAGGCAGATGATGAGTTTTACTTATTTTAAACATTGAATAAGTGGTCATGGATGGATTGAATCAGTAATCTGCTCATCGAGTTTTACAAAATCATCTTTGTTGGGTTTAATTTCAATATTCACAGCCTTTAATGTTAAAAATCCACCCTCCTTCCTACTCCTTTCATAACCCTTATATATTAAGCATATCATCCTAAAATTCTAATCATATACTTACACTAGCTCAATGCCCGCGGCGTCGCCCGCGTGTAGTTCGATAAATGTCCCACGAGAACATACTATCAGGATAAAAAGTATCCTATGTGTTAATCCAGGTTATAAACTATCTGTGTTCCAAATTTCATCCAAATCCGTTCAGTAGTTTCGGAGCCTATTCGGTACGAACAAAAAAACAAACAAAAAAATATTTTGTCTTTATAATATTTGTATAGAAGATTGACCATTTTGCAACCTTTTTTTCAGTTATGCATAATAGGACTGGGCAGGACATGTCTGTCGCAAACAAACTGTGGGCCAAAATAGCAGAAAACTGGGGCCCTGAAACAGTGAGGCGAGCTCGCGACAGGCCGCGAAGGAGATGGTGGGACGAACTGGAAAGGTTCTATCAGAAATGGAAGGAGGACGCGCAGGTTAGCGAGAAATGGAAAGAGGGGATGGTGGCCTTTGCTCAGGAGGACAGTGCAGGTTAGTTTAAAAAAATCAAACAAAAAACAACTTTAAACTCTCTATAAATCTAAAATCTATCTACCAACAGCAAATGAAACTCCAATTAAACAGAGTTTTCTATTCAGCTCTCTACATATCAACGACAGTATAGCATATCGTGCACAGACCAGGTTTATTGAGAACACCGCGCCGGCTTCTATTCTAGATCCTTCCGCTCACAGTCGGCCGGTGAAATTGGATGCACGTACGAGCCTTACTATGAAAACTTTTTACATTCGGCTGATTTTCGTCGCTTATGTGAGAAAAAAAATATGTGTGCAATTCACACGTGGTAGAAGTGAAACCTTCAAAAATTTTGGCTTCAAGAACACTGTATAATGCTTCCTATCTCATCTTCTCCCACGTGAAATCTTATGTGTCTGTTTCTTTTTACTGTCACTTTTTCGTTTCATCGACTTTCAAATCACAACGATGCTAAAGAAGTTTTCACTTCAAAAATATTTTCGAATCAATCGAAGAAGTCTGACGAAAGCTGCGGTTTTTTGTCATTGTAGCGATTCATATTTGTATTAAAACTTTCAACAAGATTCACAAAACACACACGATTGCTTATGTAGTGCCTATACGTTTTTGACTTTTCTAGCGTCGTTATTTCTGATGTCACTGTTTCTAGGAGCTTAAAATTGGTATATAAGAATAGAGACCAGGATTCCCAGGGCTGCGGGCTGTCCCAGAGCTGCGGGCTGTTCGAAAGGGATACCGCGGCCCTGGAACACAAAGGGCACGGAAGGAACATGGATGGGTATTAGTCAGTACAAGTCTGACACTCCCTTCCGCTCTGCCCAGAGCGGGAGAAGTGATTTGATGATTTCACATCCGTAAAAAAAAATAAGCTCAAAATTGTACATAATGATTATAACAAAAAAAGTGGATTACACTTTAATTTCAAGTAATTTTAAAGTATAAATTTTAGTAAATAGCAAGATTCAAGCAAGAAGCAATAGGATTCAAGTTCTTTTGGACTTTTTGAGAAAATTTACTGCCGTAATGTATATTTTTTTTACACTATCAGAAACTAGACATTCCAAGAAACAAACACCACAGATTCTTTAAAAAAGTCTATATTTTGACGCGAGAATTTTCGATTGAAAATTAGGGTGCTTTTTTTAAAATCAAATAATTACAGTGTGTTTGGGACATAAAAAGGTAAATTTCGTGAAAATAAAAAATGTTTTGTAAAAATAAAAATAAAAAACCAAAAACTTGGTTATTTAAATTCTTGAGGTTTTGTGAAAAAAGTGTAAATACAAAAGTTGTAGATCTTTTAAAACTTGGCCATTAATTTTTTTTCTATAGGACTTGTAGATTTGCCGGAAATCGAGATAAACGTTTTTGCCCTTAAAAACTCACCCCATCCACTTCCCGACCTCAAATCACCCGTAAATTATTTTTCCTTTAATTTTTGTTATATTCTCTTCCTTTACCAATGTGTTTCATCCAACTATTATTTGGTTTGGTTTCATAAAATATCGACCCTGGTCTAATAAGGATTAGATTAAATATAAATATAATAAAATTGAAGTGAAATAACAGTTTTGTAATGAACGCATTTAAAAGTGTATACGGTACTTATAACAAAAATCGTACTTTATTATATTTTCTGTCTATCTGTTTGTTCCGGCTAAACTCCGAAACGGCTGGACCGATTTTGACGGGACTTTTATTAGCTGATACCTAATGTTATAAGGTTATTCTAGGCTACTTTTTTATTTAAAAAAAAATAGGGTTCCATGCAAAAAAAATAAAAACCTTGAAATGTCTTACAACATTAGATTCAAATAGGGAAGTAATATTTTTATATTAATTTCAAGTGGACGAAGGACGCGGGTAACAGCTAGTACAGATGCAAGCAGGTCAAGCTACCCGAAACTGTCAGATTTTCCCAATCAACCTTGAACCTAATGCTTCAGAGGTAAAGTTGAAAACCTATTAAAGAAATTTGACAGATTGTAGTAGCTTGATGCGCTTGTCTGTACATTCATAAATTCATACACAATTCTGACCATTTTTAACGCCACACCCAAGCATTATCTTACGAAGGGGTCACTACCCTGCAGTGGGTCAATGATAGGCTTTTTTCATCATACACTTAGACCCCTGCCAATCCCCTTCAAAGCATAAAGTATACATTTTTTATGTCGGATTAATTAAGCTCGAGCAACGCGAAACCACACAAGCACCGACAGCGATCATTATATCTATCTACTCCTGCTTTCTACGGCTTTGTTTAATTAATCATGTAGGCGTGTCAACCCATCCACCGACCGACCTCGGCAAGCGTTGCTTAACTTTGAAGATCAGCTGAATATGGGGAAACTATGCGGATTAAACATTTTGATTTTGAGGTAAATCTAATAATAAATGGGACAGTTATACTTTTTTTTGTATTTCTTTTGATGTTATACTTCTTTTGGCGCATTAGGGAAAAATGATGAGAGTAAATTTTTACGATGCCGCGCACACCGTCACGAAAAACCGACACCCTGAAGTTTGCTAGCTAACATTTTAGTTTTATACGCCAAAGAAGTATAACTTCTTACTTGCGTACATAAGTACAAACACATTTTTTTTTCGGATGGGACATCATCAAATGATTTCTGCTGCTGTGGGCGGAGCGGAAGGGAGTGTCAGACTTGTACTGACTAAAACCCATCCATGTTCCTTCCTTGTCCTTTGTGTTCCAAGGCCGCGGTATCTCTTTCGAACAGTCCCGCAGCCCAGGGACAGTTATACCCATGCGGAATTCATCTATAGTTAATGGTTAACTTACTTTTAGTTTTATTTCAAAAGCTTCTGCATCTTTTTAACCGACTTTCTTCAAAAAGGAGGAGGTTCTCAATTCGGTTGTATGTTTTTTTTTTTTTGTGTTTGTTACCTCATAACTCCGTCATTTCGAAACCGATTTGGAAAATTCTTCTTTTATGTGAAAGGATATACTTCCCGATTGGTCCCATAGTTCCAAGTTTCATCAATATCGGTTCAGTAATTTGGTTCCTTTTCACGTTAATTGGTACATCACGCGACGGCTCATGAAGTCTTGCATGTTACATTTGACGTACTTCCCGATTTCCAATCGAATTGAAATTTTGCACACTTGTGTATATCGCGTGATAGTGTAATATATAGATGACATGGAGCTGATCTGATGATGGAGCTGGAAGGTGGCCTTAGGAACTCCGTTATGAAACGACATAACCACATCGAGTTTGGGCTCGTATGATTTGTCTTGACGAGTACTTTGTCTCTAGATGCTATCCAGGGTCTGACAGTGGAGCTGGAAGGTGGCCATAGGATCTCCGTGATAAAACGACGAAACCGCATCGAGTTTGGCCTCGTTTTTTCACATGAATCTGAAAAATCAGAGGTTCGTGTTTTAGGTTTGAACTCGAGATCTAGGACTTGGCAGTCCGACGGTCACCGCTAGACTATTACTGCTATTGCTTCCTGCTTATAGCACTGCTAGCTTCTGGGTAGAGTAACATAATAATCACGTCGGATCCGGTCATTAGTATGGACTTAAAAATGAATCGCAAATGCGCCTGTGGTAGGGTATCACGCGACCTAGTTACATGTCTACCTACACCAGAGAGCGTTTCTGCAGAGCCCTGATGTTTTCAGTTCGACGCTAGGACACCAGTCAGTGTCTGATCGCGGCCGAGTTGAGACCTCTTGGAACTGTACCCGATTCATTGTGTCCTTTGTTATTGTATTAAGTTGTAATCTCAAGTACTTCTTACTGTGTATCACAAAAAATCTAGCAAAACTAACAACAGCGACAAGACGATGGGTTTTGTGCTATGAAAACACACTTGTTTTCATAGCGCGAAACCCATCGTCTGCTGACATAATGCTCGAGCCTGACATTCCCGACAATCATATTAAAACACACATCACATCACTTTTAAGGTTAAAGTTCGTGAACACTTTCATAAGTTGGTAGACTCGTCTCACAATTAATTTGTTGTTTTTCTTCATCTATGTATTTTTATATCTCTCTTTACTTTGTATATTTTGTTGTATGTATGTATATATGTATTTATTATTATATTTTATTCTTGGAAATTTTCTATACTATTGCACCTACTGTTTTGTCTCTGCATCACCCTAAGGTAGACTGGTAGAAAATGCCCAAGGCATTAAGTCCGCCTTTGTACATTATGTGCATAAAGTTTTAATAAATAAATAAATAAATATTATACAAATACTTAATCTTGTAACATCATCCCCGTTATTCATCAATGAGGAGAAAAATTACTACCAATAAAAATAATCTTCGGATTAAACGTAATTTTTTTGAGGATTAAATTTTGCCTACGATTACTCTAGGTTCGGGAGTCGCCTCGTTAGTCTAGTGGCCACAAGCGCGACCGCTGAGCACGAGGTCCTGGGTTCGATTTCCAGGTCGGGCAAAATTTATGTTGGGTTTTTCCATCAGGAATTTCTTAGTAGCAGCCAGGGAGTCTGGATTTGTGCTCAATTGATGACAAAACGCTCGCCCCTATTACATGAGACTTAAACATAACTGGCGAAATGTGAGTGTACTATCAAGTACACCTCTGGCTTTGGGGACTTCAAGAGTGATGTTATGAATGTTATTAGTCTGGGTTTATTCCGTATGGCAAACTTAATCCTGTAAAAGGGATGGAGTTTCATAATATTATATCAAACCATACTCAAAAATTTTAACTCACAGAAAACGGACAACAACAAACCGTTGATTATTCAGCCGTTCCAGTATAAGGAATATCTCCAAAGCGATTCCGAAAACCAATAGTTACGCAGAAGCATCAGGAAGCGCTCACGACTGCCTTTAAAAAACATGTCACGGCGAATACGTCCTTTGACGGAACGCGAACTTCCATGGAACTGTTTGATTAAAAATAGTGAAAATAAAAACGTGTTTGTTTTCGTCCTCCGTTGGTACACTATCAATGGAAATGGATTCAATAGAGCGTGAAGCTTGAAGATCGAAACTTCAGATGTTGAATGGTTAAACTAATAAAATGTGTCTTGGGGATTTACTGGACATCACTGTAACAGCAGTTTAAAGTGTTTGTAGAATGTAATGGATACCTGAAACACAATGAATATAAGGTTTTGTCAAGCAAATACTACCGTGGTTTCTGCCAGAGTCATTATTATTTCCTTTATTCGTATCTATACATATAAATAACATTTTGTTTATGTAGTACATCATTTTGATTAAAAAGCAACTGCTTCCTACTAAACTGCAATACACGGTCAAGATGCATGGAACAACAGTTTTTTTTACGTACGCTTTATCATCGATGACCCTTGTCTAAGAGCGTGTAAGTATCCTACTATAAGACGCGCTAGTAGTTTATTAGGTGTATTCCCGCTGACCCCACTGCCATGGCCCCACTGGTGGGGCTAACGGGAAAAATCAAAACCGTCGTTTCGTTGGCCCCACAACCCTGTCCCACTACCTTCAGATCAGAAGAATGAAGGAATGAAACAAACAAACTCGATGACAGTGGGAATTAATAGCCAATCCGATCCATACAGTACGACAGCTCTGATCAAAGTCTAGTACATTATCCCTGGCGACAAACGGGGAATAAAGTTCCCGTTTGTTGCCAGTGAGGCATATAATATGACATAATATAATGTTCTCCAAAAAGTACCAGGCTGCCATGAGCTCAAGGTGGTATGCCACATTACCTTAATCATACCCTATAATCTCCCAAATAAACAGCAATTACACAAACAAAAACCATGAAAACCTTCGTATTTTCTCAAAGCATTCTCGGTTAGATGTCGTCGCATGATTTGCAAGAGGTTCAGACAACAATGAGAGCGCCGCGCGTCGTGAAGCCAAGCTTGCGGTAATATTAAAAAGCGGCGGCGGGTGAACGCGGATTGATTAGCTGTCAGCAGCGGCAGCCGGCCACTGTTGGGCCATAGAACCGGCGAAATCGTGTAAAGTAAACTTACCAAAACAATAAAAAAACCGGCCAAGTGCGAGTCGGACTCGCGCATGAAGGGTTCCATACCATCATAGTCGGGGAGGGCCCTTTATTTTTTATTTGTTGTTATAGCGGCAACAGAAATTACACATTCTGAAATTACATTCTGTGAAAATTGTAATTGTGTACCTAACGATTACGGACGGATCGTGAGATACAGCCCGCTGACAGACGGACGGACGGACAGCGGAGGCTTAGTAATAGAGTCCCGCTGGTTACCCTTCGGGTACGGGGCTAGACCCCTGCTCATCATGATCATCTTCCTGTCCGTGTCCGATGTTATTTGTGGTCGGTGCAACATGTTTTTTTCTTCCATTCTCCTCCGTCTACCGTCGCGTTATCAATTACTTCTTGTTCTTTCATATCATTCCTCACACAATCCATCCATCGTTTCCTTGGTCTTCATAGGGATCTCCATCCATGATAATATAGTCGAGACCCCTGTACATAATACTCATAATTAATTAGCACATTTAATACATAACACAAGAGCACGTCTAGTAATAGCCAAAAGTTTAGATAGATGTGTACCTAATAGTCCTGCCAGGGCTGTGGGACTGTTCGAAAGAGATACCGCGGCCCTGGAACACAAAGGGCAAGGAAGGAACATGGATGGGTTTTAGTCGGTACAAATCTGACACTCCCTTCCGCTCTGCCCAGAGCGGGAGCAGTCATTTGATGATTCCACACCCGAAAAAAAAAAAGAAAAAGGTTTACCTAATAGTACACCCACACTTTGTTAATTGTACTGTTTGATTCCTATTGGTGTCAATCGGATAGGAATCCTGACTACAGACTGCTACTTAAAAATTCCCAAAGTAAAAACCCAATAACACTTTACCCAACGCGGGAATCGAACCTGAAAAGTAACGCTTGCGGTCACTTGACGAACGAGGCAGTCACCCACGGAATATGTGCCACAAGTTTTAAAATACTGGGAATATGAACCAAGCTATATTGCTATGAAACACGTTTTTGGGTCAAGGCGTAACAGATGGGCTATTATATTATATAAATGGTCTGTGGGATTGTCTGTCTTGTATGATATTCGCTTGTGTAAGTATAATAATGCTATTGTGGGTTTTATGAGTGGCCAAGATGCTACACAGTTGACCTTTGAAATATACTCATAATTTCTTCATTTCTACGTTACATCGGTACATCATTTCTTACGACGTTTTCACTAAATCACGGAGACAATGTATATATATATAACATAACATAACATCACGCCTGTAATCTCCGTAGGGTTAGGCAGAGGTGTACCTAATAGTACACCCACATTTCGCCAGTTATGTTAAAGTCCCAGTTTTCAATAGTAGCCACAGAGTCTGGATTGGTGCCCGGTTGATGGTAAAAGGCTCGCCCCCTATTACATGGGACTATATATATATACTTTGCTCGAAAACGAGAAAAGCTACAGGCAAACCAATCGGTCCGGACTTTGGACCAGCTGCGTACATTGTCCAGAGTCGTGTCCGCAACTTGTCTATACCGATTTGATCGAACCCCAGACACTGGATTATAAAAGATAATGAACTAAAGTCTTTAGCTACTTTAGTCTAAAGTATCTGACTATACAAATTCAAAGTCCGGTGTCCGCAGCCAGTCCAAGGTCTGATCCGGTTGGTTTGACCGAACCTTAAGGTAGCACAAGTTAGCTCGAACTCACTGATGCGCGTGGCAAAAAGCACGCTGTCTCATCTGGCATCGTGCCCGACAGTGAAATGCACGATAATTCATAGTAAAAGGTGCGCGAAAAGGTCTTTGGAAAATCGAGTTTTATGAAAAAACTACTGCATAAATCAATTACAAATAAAATTTATAGAATTTTTCGATAATTGTGCTTTGTCGGTACCGACTTTGTTTTAGAAATTTTACACTTCTTTTATTACTAATTTACGCCCAAAGTTGCGTTAAAATTGGCAATAAAAACGAATCTTTGGTAGCTCGTAACTTTTAAATGGCTTTTTATTTTACTATTCTGTTTCCGCACAGACAAAATTAATATTGAGACAAAACGATATCATGTTTAATTTTGGATGTACAGTGTCAAACAGTGGAGTAATACCCTCCCGAAATTTCTATGGAAAAAATGTCGACACTAGTCACCTTAAAATGTTCACATACAATAACATAAAATGATTTACAATGTACCGCTACGCGGCCCGCTACGCGCGTAGCATATCTCGTAGAGGGTCTACGTCGTAGCACCTCTAGTTTCTTGGCTCCATTTAAGATTTTGTTGTGAGGACACTTTAACTAACGAGCTCCGACGCCGTCAATCTGGCTCAGCTTTATATTTGTTTGAACAAGTACTTTACTTACTACAGTTTACTTAGCAGGGAAAATTACAATCGAATTAAAGTAACTTTAAAGGTAAGAAATTGACTTTATAGAGGCTGTTTTTCTGTAAAATATATGCTGTTTTACTAAACCTGTAAAAATTTACAGCTTGAATATTATTGCCCGTTTTCACTAAGATTGGTGTAGCATAATTAATGCCTAAAATATAAAAGCTATTTGATGGATTTTCAACCCTCGGTTCACCGCTGAGAGTTCTCATTCCAATAATACAATAATATAGGCGTTCATTTATATTGCTTCAGTGTTATGTACCTCGGCAACCGAGCTCTTCTCGGGTGAAAACAAATAAAATGAATTTCATAATACTTTTTTTTTTAATTAGAAAAAAAAATTTGATCGACTTTTCTCCCCCGTAAGCCCCATTACCTTCATCAAAATCGTTAGAACCGTTTTCGAGAACGTGATTACAAATATTGCTCGTTGAATAGTATCCACATATTATAAAACAAAGTCCTCCTTCGCGTCTGTCTGTCTTTTCGCGATAAACTCAAAAACGACTGCACCGATTTTTATGCTGTTTTCACCAATGGATAGAGTAGTTTTCGAGGAAGGTTTAAGTATTGTTGCAGGAACGGGATCAAAATTTCATGATTACTTTTGGTTGCGATAAGCGACATCCACGCGGGCAAAGCCGCGGGCATCAGCTAGTAGAACGTAAAGGGGAAAATTATCGCAAACATTTGAAAATTTATTGTTTTTTTTTGTAGATCATCAACTACTAAAATAACAACATAACATTAGACCAATTTCAAGGCCACGTCAGAAACTACAAAATCAATATCTGGCCGTGGGGTCCGAGTGCTCATAGCCTATTTAAAGAAATTTCGAAACGCCTAGTTGACGCTTCCCGTGACCCAAGGGCTGGCTTTTACTTTGGCCAGAGGCTAAGTGTTGCCATACAACGTGGCAACGCCGCCAGTCTCTTGGGCAAATTACCATCTGACAGCGTTGAGGAGGAGTTTTTCGATGCCCTTTTATAGTTTGTTGTTAGTTTATTTATTTTAGTTTAATAGTTTTTAATTATCAATTTATATAGTTAGTATATCTTGTTTACCATTTAAATCTAGGCTTCATACAATTATTTCGGTGTTTAACTTTAGTTCTAAATTGACCTACAGCCGGAGCTTCGACCTTGGTATATACATTTTTCCACTTCGCTAGCTCTCACACATGATGCCTCTTGTAACGTAGGTATATTCAACATATGTACATATAGGTTTAACTCCAAAATCGGTAATGTATTAATGGTTCACAATAACCTTGAAGTCTTACTAGCTCACCTATCGAGTAAAAACGGTCAGCAACAGAAGTTGGACAAAACTTAGAGAAAAGAAAAAAAAAACGAAAAGAAAACAACTACTACTACCCTACCCTTGCCCCCCCTACACTCCTCCCCCCTGCTACACCCCCCTGCTGCTGGTTCCCCTGCTACCTTCTACTACTCTATTTCTTTGAGAAAAGAATTTGGATTAAAACTGTAACTGAAATTCTTTTCATTCGATTTTATACTTCTTCTCTTTTCTATCGTGTGGTTAGTGCCTAACCTGGTGTCAGAGTTTTTATGCCGCCCATGGGTCTCTGACTTGGCTTTACATACCATCGAGAAAGATCTCTCAGGCACGCTGGTTTCCTCACGACGTTTTCCTTCACTGAAGCAAGTGATAATTATACAATACGCACATGAATCCGAAAAATCAGAGGTGTGTGTCTTGGGTTCGAACTTGAGACCTATGACTTAGCAGTCTGACAGAAACACCACTAGACTATCACTGTTTAACTGGTTTGATACTACACAATCGTAAGTGCCTAGAAAGATATACCTTTGTGTACTAACCATAATACACACTGAACTTATTAAACATACTGTGTGGCCAATTATTTTGCCCGAAATGTTTAATTTCGATGTAATGGGAGCATATTATAATAATGAGGAGCTCGTGGCTAAATAATAACAGCCGTTCGGGTCGATCTTTAGGTTAAGCCGTGCTTGCCTAGGTTGGTCTGTGGATGGGTGACCAGCCATTACTACCGAGTTTCCTCCGTGCTTCGGAAAGCATGTTAAGCCGTTGGTCCCGGCTGTCATTTGTAGACCTTTGACAGTCGTTAGGTAGTCAGTGGCCCAAAAAAGTCTGACAACCAGTCTTACCAAGGGGTATCGTACTACCCAGTACTAACTCGGTTGTGGAGGTCAGATAGGCAATCGCTCCATGTAAAATACTGGTATTCAGCTGCATCCGGTTAGACTGGATGCCAACCCCAACATAGTTGGGAAAAGGTTAGGCAGATGATGATGATGATGGGAGCATATTATAATTAGCTAAGCAAATAGAGACCGAAATCTTACTTAGAATAGGGATTTCTTTGTATTAGTACGGACTCTAAATAACAACACTTTAACGTGGATCCCACGTATATTTAGAAGTAATTCGTTAGTGTGTACGTTCAATAAGGAGTATTGCATCTATAGATCATCGGCTGTTGTCTCTGACCGTACCTCAACTACATCTATACCTACATTTGTGAAGCTCAAAGCTCTTTGTCGCAACACAATAGCGTTGAGTCACAGTATTACGAAGTTAGTTCTCGGAAACAGCCGTATCATCGAGTAATTCGTTTGAAAACCTCCATTGAATCACAGTGACTCACAACTATATAATATAGTAGTTGAGTTTATTCCACTAAGGCTGTATAGGTGAGTTGAAAATTTCAGCAGAAGTCATTATTTATGTATTGTAATTAGGTTATGTAAAGTCTGACGAATCGTTTGATTTGTGGTTGAGTCTGACTCAATAGAATTCACTCGAATATTTGTATGGCCTTGTTACATATAATAAAATGTAGGTGCCACTGGTTCATATACAAGTAAAATTTCAAATAAAAGCATTACGACCTACCACTACAACACAACCCACATTGTCTCCGTGGAAGATGCGCGACTCGACTTTCGATGTTTGTCACTTCCGTACCATTCTGTGGGAATAAACTTCTATAAACTAGCACTATCACTATCTACTATACTACTACTACTTTACTAGTACTATCTACTGTATACTAGCATTCGTGATTTTAAGACCATTTCACTGTTCAAAACCAGAGTGAAAGAGCATTACCTTTCCTCTCAAATATGATTTATTATTTACATATGTAGTTTATATATCTTAGCATTGTGTATTTATATAAGTATGTATTTTTTTACTTATATGTGTAATTATATTTAATATTATAGGTTAAGTTAGGTAAGGCACACAAACGCATTATTCTCTTCCTTTTGTCACAAACTATTGTCTACTTTTTGTTTTTCATTTCCCCTTATGCAAGTCTGCTGGCAGAAATTTCTTAAAAAATAAGCAGTACCTTTGTACTCATATTTTACATTGTTATTCTCCTGTGTTGTCTACTGTGTGTACATAAATAGTAAAATAAATAAATGAGTTTTCCTGTAATATCGACGATCTATCAAGCAAAAGACGTTGAAGCAAGTAACAATAGTGGGGATTGTTTAAGTATAGCAGCTGTATTGCGAGAGTTTGTTAAGAGATTCAGTTAAACGAATTACTTTGGTATGCCGCCAATATTCTGTGACCCTCGTGTTTGCAAAATTATTCCTAAAGATTATAATGCTGTTGCTAATTTAAAGCTTCTAATTAAAGCGGGATGCGCCAGGGTAGTCCGCGAAATTGAAATAAAATTTTATTTTTAATGACTATTTCATGAAAAAGTAATTCAATGGAATTAAATGAACTTAGATGGTTGTATTGATTTAAATGATTATAAATCTGTTACGCCATACTTTTTACGGTCACTAACCATATTTTAATCAACATACAACCTGACACTGACCTGCAAATTGCGAAAAAACCGCAAGAAAATTTGAATTTCGCGGGCTATCCTAGCATTTCCACCTTAATCAGTAATTTCTTCTTTGGAGCTTTTAATGTTATAATAATAACCTGGCAACCCCGTATGTCAATCACATCGGTTATAATTATCGTCGTAATTTTTATTGTTGTTTTACTATAAATTTTGGTTTCAATATAAAGTAATTTACAATAGATCATTAATAACAGTGAAAGCAGACTTTTTTTTACAAATACATACTAGCAAATTGGAAAACGACTAATAAGTGAAAAATTAAACCAGTTCTTTGACAATGACGTCTGTCAGCGTTCACACAAAAATGAAAAATTCCCAAAATAATGAATGAGATGATTGAATAACCAAATGATTACGAGGGCTGCTTCCCGACGCGCACGCATACCATCCCCGGACTCGTCGCTCAGCTCCGCCTCGCCGCCGCCGGATCCCGGATCACCAATGTCACCGGCAGCGGCAGTCGCGTCGAGCTCGAGCGACGAATATTTCTCTCCACCGACGTCGCCAACACCTGTGCGTCGGCAGGGGAGAGGCCGACCACCGAAGAGCTTGGGACTTAGGGGCCATCCGGCCCCAAGTCGGGTCCCCGCTGCCGGTGGTTGTGTGCAGCGCATGAAATGGACTCAGTCAATAAATGAGAACGTCATGCGCGCATACTATGGGTCTACAGAGGGGGGAACTAACCTCACTGCGTACCGTGTTAGGATGCTGTCTATGTTTCAGGATCTTGAACCAACCGTCAACGTCTCGGCCCAACGACTGTCGGATCAGGTGCGGGTCATCCAACGCAATCACATGTTGGACGATGCCGCACTTGATAGGCTGCGCTCAGAGGTACTGAGCAACCGTATTATCTTGACTCAACCACCAACGCTTACAGCGCCAGCTATTCCAATCCCACTGCGTTTTAGTCCAGCAGTTGAAGAGCAAGATGATAGGGTTGCCACGGTAAGTAGCCAGTGCAACGACCGATTGAGGAGCGCTCTGGAAGATGCGCTTCGCGAATATCGATTCAATCCTACCGAACTTAGGCCCCGATTACCACGGTTACCCATGCATAAGAAAAATAGGGCGCTGGTGTGTGCGTTGGACTCGTAACTCAAGAGTATATTCGAGAGTAGCGAGGACCTCGTTGATACACACTCGATCCTGTACTGTGGGGCTGTTGCGGCATGTCGATTAGCTAATGTCAGGTTTCCAAATTGTGACGTAGCTACTCGACCAAGACCAGCCGTACCAGCCTGGCAGCGCAGGATCGAGCGCCGTATCGACGGGGCCAGGGTACTCATCGGCAAACTATACTGCTTCAGGGAGGGCAATACTCGACCACGTGTGATGCGCTTTGTGAGGCGGGCATTCTCGGGGACTGGACTCAGCCCTCAAGAATACATGTCCCGTGTCACAGAGCGCATTGACTTCCTGAAGCAGAAAGTTTATGCATGGGCGAATCGTATTCGGCGGTATAAGCGGCGGGTTGATAGGTACTCGCAGAATCGCATGTTCCAGAGCGATGAAAGGTGGGTATACAGAGCTTGGGAGCGAGCTTCACACACTTGCCTGGCATCCCAATTCCAGTCATCCTTAGAGTCTGGGTTACTACCACAGTTTTTAACAACAGGCGTTACCCACCTGCTCCATAAGTCAGGTAGTCCCGCGGAACCCAAGAATTATAGACCGATCACGTGTTTGTCGACGGTCTATAAACTTCTTACATCCATTTTGAGAGCGAAAATTAATACACACATTGACAAAAACTTCATTATGTCTGCTTCTCAAAATGGATGTAGGAATGGATCCCGCGGTACTAAGGAGCTACTCCTCATCGACATGGCCATTAGCCAACAGGTTCGTCGCTCTCGCAAGGATCTGGCGACATGCTGGATAGATTATAAGAAGGCCTACGACTCGGTGCCACATACATGGCTCATGAGGGTGCTGGAGTTGTATAAGATTGATGCAACTCTACGTACCTTCCTTGAGTCGTGTATGGGGCAATGGAAGACTGTCCTTCGATATCCAGGATGTCGACAGATCCAGGGGAACGGTGAGCCTATATGGATTAAACGGGGAATATTCCAGGGTGACAGTCTGAGTCCACTTTGGTTCTGTCTAGCCCTGAATCCTCTAAGCACATTGCTGGAGGATTCAGGTCTAGGCTACCGGTTGAGGAGAGATGGTCAGGTCATATCTCACCTGCTCTACATGGATGATCTGAAACTCTTTGCCCCCAACAAATTGCAGCTGATGGAGTTACTAAGAGTAACTGAAACTTTTAGTAGCGCCATCAGGATGGAATTTGGTGTGGACAAATGTGCAGTCATGTATGTAAAGCGAGGGGAGATTATGGCATCCGAGGGAATTCAGCTCTCGGATTCCATACACCTGAGATCCCTCTCCTCAGCCGAAAGCTATAAGTATTTGGGTATGTCGGAAGCGTTGGGCATTAATGTGACTGACATGAAGCAATCGTTGAGGGAGCGCTTCTTTGGACGCCTGAAGAAGGTATTAAATAGCCTTCTTTCAGGTGGGAACAAGGTGCGCGCCTTCAACGGTTGGGTCATGCCGGTTTTAATGTACTCTTTCGGCATACTCAAATGGACTCAGACGGAACTCGATACCCTGGACAGGAGAGTCCGTACACTGCTGACGGCAAACCGGATGCATCACCCACGATCATCAGTCATGAGACTGTACATCCCGCGGAAGTGCGGAGGTCGAGGCTTTTTAAATGCGAAGACCCTCCACAACCGCGAGGTGTGCAGTCTCAGAGATTATTTTTTAGAAACCGATGTGGGTATGCACCGAGATGTGGTCGCAGTGGACAAGGGACTGACCCCGCTATCCATGGCTAAAGAGAACTGGCGCAAACCTGTAGTACTTACTACCGATGACCGCAAGGAAGTATGGCAAGGCAAGGAGCTTCACGGGCGCTTCTACCGGGCTCTTCATGGGCCCGATGTAGATTTTCTAGCGTCCGTGTCCTGGCTACGTTTCGGCGACCTCTTTGGGGAAACTGAAGGTTTTGTCTGTGCGATTATGGACGAAGTTATGTTGACGAACAACTACCGGAAATATATTATGAAGGACGGGACGGTTGACGTGTGTCGGGCATGCCACCGTCCGGGTGAGTCCATTAGACATATTATTTCTGGTTGTTCTCGTCTGGCTAACGGCGAGTACTTGCACAGGCACAACCAAGTAGCCAGGATTATTCACCAGCAACTTGCCTTGAAATATAAACTTGTGGAATCTGAGGTACCGTACTACAAGTATGTGCCCGACCCAGTTCTCGAGAAAGACCATGTCACGCTGTACTGGGATCGGTCTATCATTACTGACAGGACTATTGTAGCCAATAAGCCTGACATAGTGGTAATAGACCGATCAGCGCGCCGCGTAATGATAATCGATGTCACCATCCCGCATGACGAGAACCTCGTGAAAGCTGAGAAAGAGAAACAAATAAAATATCTCGACTTGGCACACGAGGTTGTCGACATGTGGAATGTGAACTCGGCTATCATTGTGCCGATTGTCGTGACGGCCAATGGTCTTATGGCTAAGAGCCTCGACGACCATCTCTCGAAGCTCGCCTTAGGCGGTTGGATCAAGGGCCTGATTCAGAAGGCAGTACTCCTGGATACGGCTCGCATTGTGAGGAGGTTCCTGTCTCTGGAGCCCTAACCACCGGTAGCTTGGACCCTGTTCCCGACACCGGCGGACCGCTATTTTTTTATATTTTTAAATGTTTTTATATGGATTTTTTAAGAAATATTTAAAAATGTTAAAAAATATGTATATATATGAATAAACGGAATAATAATAATAATAATGATTTATTTCTCACCACAATATAGCTACATTACAGAGGTCTTAACAACAAAATACGTAACAGCAATAATTATACTGTGGGAGACTGGTGCCTAAGCTAGACGTGAGGTCTGTATTTCAGGACACCAGGTCTCCTTCCCTTGGGTATTGCTTACATTTTATGTTATGTACAATATAATATTAATAAATGCGGTAAGAATGTACATGGAGCATAATAATGCTTTAAAGATTTTATATAAAGAAAAGGTTACAATTATTATTTATAGCTATAGGTGCATGGTGTTAGTATGTTTAGTAGGTATTGTATGGTTATGTATCTGTATGTGAGTAAGGTGCATGTGAGAATGTATGTGTGGAGGTAGTGTGTGTTGGGGGGGGGGATGAATGTGTTTAATGGTCTATTTTGGAACAGCAAGTAGTTTCTCAGTTTCTTCATAGTTTAACTCCCGGAGCCAATTGCTTAGCTTAATTTTGCATTGGGTTTTGGAGAGGCTATAGATTGGGAGTATCCTATTGATCTTATTATAAAGAAAGCAACCAAGGTGGCAAAAGAATCGATGGGAAGAAGTAGTCGAGAGTCTGATGTGATGGCGGACTATGGGATCGAATCGTCTACTTCTGTGAGAGAGTGAGTGGTTGAGGGTAGTGAGGCCATGCTGTTTTTGAATTGTTTGCAGTATGAACAGCTGACGAACAGTTAAGACCTTTGCTTCCTTAAATAACAAGACCGTTGGATATCGGAAAGGTCGGAAAAAAGATACTTTCAGAATGGCTCTCTGCGCTCGTTCAAGCTCTAACAAAGTGGTTTTCGTAGCACCACCCCAGGACGTTAGGCAGTAGGTTAGTAGGGACTGGGCGAGAGCCAGGTAAACCGATTTCCTTAGCTTCTCGTCTGCCACGTGTCTCAAGGTTTTGAAGACATATATTAGTTTACGTAACCTACCGCTAAGGGTAGTGATATGTTTTTTGAAGCTTAGGGTGCTATCTATTATTACCCCTAAGTACTTTGCACTGTCTGTTTTCTGAATGCGGGTGGTGCATGTGCAATTAGTTTTACTGTCTTTGGAACATGTGTGGGCTACTATAGAGTACAGTGAGTTCATGTGTGCGGTTGACGCATTATTTTTCAAAAAGAAGGGCATGAATACTGTTTTTTCAGCGTTAAGGGTGAGAGAATTATTACGCAACCACTCCGTTACGACTTCGAAACCCGACTGAGCTTGCGTGTATACATCATGCCATGTACTAGCACTGAATAGAAGGGCAGTGTCGTCTGCGAAGGTTATAATTTTACCCTTGGGAAGAGTGAGCGTACCCAGGTCATTTATGTATATTAGGAAAAGTGTCGGGGCTATTACGCTGCCCTGTGGCACGCCATAGGTGACAGTACGTTCGTCACTGATGGTATCCCCTATCTTAACGCACTGGGTACGCTCACTCAGGTAGTCCTCAAAGAGTTTGAGCTGAACATCCCGGATTCCCATGCTTTCCATCTTACGAATCAGGGTAGGGATAGACACCGTGTCAAAGGCTTTCGCAAGGTCTAGGAAAATGCCCAAAACTTTCTGTCCAGCATCCAAGTTAGTGATGACATAATTGGTAAGATCATGAACTGCATCGGCCGTGGATTTGCCGGCCCTGAAACCATATTGTGAGGGTGAAAGGATGGTAAATTTCTCCAAGTAATCCACGAGCCTATTGTTCATGATCCGCTCTAGTATTTTGGATAGGACAGGAAGTACTGCTATGGGTCTATAGTTGTTGACACTACTTGTTATAACAAAGCTCAATAGCAAAAAATTAAATAGTAAAGAATAAAACATGACTTTTTACTACCACGTTCAAAGTTTCTTCATCGTACTGTCTCATTCGTCAGTCCGCTAAGCTTAATTAATTCCTCGCCTTATCCAACATGGAGGAGTATTTTTGTTGAGCTTCAACAACTTTCTTTCATTACTACAAATCTTAAGAACATCTTACTACTTAATTTTATTTTATTTAACTGGGTAAAAAATATCAAAGCCGCTATTGGGGAGACTTTACGTAGTTTATGCAGTTTCAATGGGTTTGTGGTTACTTAACTACAAAGGTGGCAAGGAAGCAGGTCCCATGGGACTAGTCACTACTGTCCATGGACCTCTATCAGTAATAGCAGAAACGTCGCAGGTGCGTCACCATCTTAGATACAAGGATAAAATGTCTCATATTTTATGCAAACAAACCTGAACAGCAGAAACATATGGTGACCGAAATGCGTATGTTTTTAGTACTTTCCTAGGTTTCTTCAAAAATATCTTTACTACTGAAGTCCTAAGTAGCTAACAGTGATGAAGGTTCCATACAACTCGATTCCTACCGGCTTTCCTTTGAAAAATGGCACAATCAGTATTCTATAGACAAATAATATAATCACATTAAAGATATATACTCTGGCTTACCTCTTACAAAAAATGAGTCTTCGCTACTTGTAGCTAATAGAAATAATGACAAAGTATTGATTAGTCTAGCACAGCATAAAACAAAAAATGGCTAAATTAACAATAAAACAAAATTATACAGATGCAATCAATCATTGCACCGATAATCGTTACGGTTAGTGAACTAATAGCAAAGAACCTCGACCAACACCTTAGGAGCCTCTCATTGCGCGGCTAAAGCGGTAAGGACTTGATTCAGAATGTAGTAGACTCCGGACTCAGGTTGGCTGCAGCAAAGAAAACCTGCTCAGGTGGAGATTCATTAATGACTCTGCTCTGGAGTGTAAATATGGTGCTGTTCCACAAACAATGAGGCACTTAATATTGTGTCCTGCATGTCCTGTTGTTTGTTCACTACAGGAACTGATGGACGCTACCGACAGCTCCAAACTAGTAGCTCAGTTCTGGGCCGACGCAATATAGATTGTCATCGACACGCTAAGAAGAAGAAGAAATTAGTACTTCTGGACACGGCACGCATAGTGAGGCGGTTCCTCTCTCTGGAGCCCTGACCACCGGCAGGCTGGACCTTGTTCCTAATACCGATGAGCCATCATTTTTTAAATATTTTAAACGTTTTGTATACTTTTGTGTTACTAAAACTATGAGAAATGATGAATAAATAAAACAAAACTATATAAAAAAGTATCATATGAAACACTTAAACAAAACATGACATGTGTGCAATTCACACGTGGTAGAAGTCAAACCTTTAAAAATGTTGGCTTCAAGATAAACACTGTAAAATGCTTCCTATCTCATTTTCTCTCACGTTAAATCTTATGAATTAATGTGTCTGTCTGTTTTTGTTGTCGCTTTTTCGTTTCATCGACTTTCAAATTACAACTATGCTAAAGAAGTTTTCACTTCAATAAAACGAATAAAATTGGTCCTATACGAGGCCGAAAGGGATAAAAAGTAAATAAAAAGCACAGTAAGTAAGTAACAAGTAAGTAAAAAGTAAATAGAGCTTGCTACTCTTTACCTTGAGGTACACAAACAGTCGTGCTACTTTGTTTATATTCCTGTTCGTTCGATCAAATAAAAACGTTCGTATCGTGAACATGGCGTGTGTGTTATTCCGTTTACATAGTACTTAAGTTAGCTTAAAGAAATGCAGTAAATGGAACATGCAAGTGAAGGCGAACAATAATGTGCAACTAGCATTAAACCGTTTGTTTCTTTTATTTATTTTATCACATATTGAGTACATTTTCAATATTCTAATAAAAATATATAAAAAAAAAACTTTTAGAAATATAAAAAATAGTAGCCCACCGGTATCAGGGTCCAATCTACCGAACCGTTTATTATATATATTTTTTTTTTTCAGAAAAACAATAATATCCGTACGTCGTTAATAAATAATACTTATAACTATTACATTTTAAAATTAAAATTAAGATTACAAAATCAAAATTATTAATTTATTGTGTACATTTGCACTTATTTAACATTATACAGAACACCTCCCGACCCATTAACCGTATTCCAGTGATCACAACCGGACAATCAACCCTTCCTAAAACGGTATTCAGAAGGCCGATAATGCTGCCTCGCACGCGGTTCGTCAGGGAGGCCACTCTTTTTCGCACTATCACCCTAAAACAGGTCACGCTGGCCTTGTTTATGCAGGTAACAACTAGTCTTGTACTTGGTACTTGACCATTTGATGGCCGTTGAAGTAGACGTTTCTTAGAATGGAGGCCGCGAATGTGTAAACATACAAGAGGGCCCTCCAGCTAGGCTGGCTGGTAGAAGCTGGTTAAGAATGGCCGAGGTTTAAGGTAAAAGGTGTGCGAGTAGAAAGCTTGTGTCTTGTCCAGTGCTTCTGTGACTTCCACAGAACTAACTAATAAAGACTAACTAACCATAACTAGGTACGCTTCTGCATAGCCCTTCGGGGATTACAGGCGTGATGTTATGTAACTAAAACTACTACTAAGAATTAAGATTAAAGATGAAGTCACGTGCTAGGGACCAATATACAAGTAGGTAGCACTCTTTTGAATAATTTTTCCGTGAAAAGCACTTTTATACCCATTACTTTGCTAACACTTCTTTTATAATAAAACATCCTACGATCAAAAAACCGAGAAAACAAGCTCAAAGTTTAGGTTGGCTACTTTTAGGAGTAGAAACAATCCAACAAATCCAAAAATATCCAACAAATCCAAATCCAACTTAAAATGAGGTTGCAAGGTCTGAATATAATAACAAGGTTCACTGACTTTATGCCCTTGCCAAAAGTTACCCATTGCCGCGAAAAATCAATACCGTGTCTATGGTTGAGTATCCAAATGTGTCAAGTACAGACAGGTGTGTTCACGTAAAACGTAACGATTTGGGAAACAGCAGGGGTTTAGATAAATTGTTGAATTCGCTCAATTTAGGAGATATCGGTACAAAACATTTTATAGAAGAAAGAAATATCTGGTCGATATAACGAGACTTTTACACTGATGATCCCAATTTTTAACTTTTGATTGCAGGCTAACTCTGCTTCCTTTCTTCTGCTTTCTTTTTTTTAATATGTGGTGGCCATATTCTTACAGCCTTTTTATTTGACCACTGCTGCAATCTAACAGCCACCTTTTTGTTTCAATAATAAAGAGCACAACCATCAAAATACTACTAATTATAGAAATACAAACTCCATAACCTGTTGAATATGTCAAACTTAATTGACAGAACTGTCAGTGACAGCAACCTATGTAGGTTGCTGTCATAGTCCATATTTATATCGTGCCAATAGTGACCTTATTGAAAAAAAATCACTAGTTTTGACATTTATGCCAGTAAGTAGTTGTGGTAAATAAGTTTGAAAAGACTCAGCTGCAGCATTATATTTTAAAGAAAGTTTACAACAAAACGTATCGACGGCATTTGGATAATTATACACGCTGAAGCGCTTAGCTAAATCTATTCACAACTATAGGCTAAGATGCTTAGCAGATGATCTATGGTTTCCGTCTGAATCTCACTTTAATTAGAGCTTAATTAAACCGGCTTGAGACAGATTAACGTGAGTTATTGTGGTTATATTCATACCAAGCAGCAACCTACTTAATTACTTGATTCACATACAAAGACAGACAGCAATTCAACATTAAAAAAAACTTAAACTAATAATTAACGTACGTAGAATACACAAGCATATAATTATACTTTTTAAAGATTTCAAAGTTCACATTCTTAAAATACCAAAGTCTTCATCACTGATCATCGATCGACTTACAATTTGAATATAACCGACCTAATTAGTACCAAAACGTAGTCAATTCGAAACCCACATTGCATAACTTGCCCTGTCTTTTTTTTCAACAGCCTGTACTGCCCCACTGCTGGGCAAAGGCCTCCTCCAATTCCTTCAACGTCCTCTTTTCACGTGCCTCCTCGAACCAGTCCTCGCGGTACTCGTCCAAATCGTCTCGCCACCTTTTCTGGGCCGGCCTCGGTGGCTCCGCGCCGTACGTCTTCCGGCAACCATTTTGTAGAGACCTTTGCCCAGCGGTCATCGTGTATGCGGCTGACGTGACCTGCCCAATCCCATTTTAGCCTATGATATGATTTGTTAAACTGAGATGGTCACTAACATTATCATTATTATTTTTGTCCTATTCTAATTTCTACATACGTTAAGGATTTCTTAACTAGTCGAATACGTTTCGTAAGGGCTCTAAATAAGGTAGACCATGGTAAGTATACGTTAATTGTAGACATCCACTCCAGTCTGCCTAACGCCTACCACAAAACAAAGTCCTAATGGCAAAAGTGTTGCCATTACCAAGGTCCACGAAACTATACAGAAATAAAAATAAGCAGAATAAAACAATAACAATAAATAAAGTTAGGTTTTTGCGAGTATTACTCAATTTTTTTGCATAATTTATTGCAGGACACCTATATCGGCAACGGTAATGTGCTGGCCAGCCGCCAAGCCTCCGAGTTTATAACTCAACTCTCATATTGCATAGCATTTAAATTATAAATGAACTTATATTTCAAATCATAACTTGAATACTTTTTTTGAAGATGAGATTTATTATTTAGGGTAATACTTGGAAAATTAAACTTTTGAAGCGTTCAACTTTCTTCTTTTCTCGTAGATAATTAGTTAGAAACTTGATTAATTTTGATGAATTTATCATATTCCGTTTAGACGTGAATGTGTATCCGCATCAATATGAACATAATTTTAGAAAAGGCTGGGCAGATGAGTAATCCTCTATTTAAAACTTTTCCCGTATTTCAAAATCAAAACAAACCGTCCTTTCAAGTGTCCGCACAACAAATTTGTCCAGTTTTAGTTCAAATAACTACAATCTACTACATAATAATATGTAGTACTCACCATTTAGAGGAAACTAGATGAACACCGAACTCAATTTGAGCGTCCTACGCTTCTATTTGGAGTACAAGCAAAAAGCTTAACTTCAACCGCACTGTCTGAAGCCTCAGGCAAAATCCAGACTCAACCGAGCCCCACCCTAATCCTTCATAGTATTTTAAACGTTTGTAAGTTTGTATGAATGTAGATGGATATAAGAGTAGAGGAAGACCAAAGCAACGATGGATGAACTGTATGAAGGATGATATGGCTAGAAAGGAGGTGGCTATTGAGATGACGAGTAATAGAGAAGTATGGAAGAAGAAGACATGCTGCGCCCAAATACATTATGATAAGCGCAGGAGATTAATGGTGTTTGTCTGGGGGCTGCTGGGTCAGAAAGCTAGGTTGCAGAAGGCGGAGGACAGGGCATTGTGACGCTGTTTGGAAGAGGCCTATGTCCAGCAGTAGACCGCAATAGCCTGAGCTGATTGATTGATTGTACTCAGTCTTGTACTGTTTTTTACTCACTCACGCGTATGACAATGTATTACTTACTGAACGAAATGTCTCTTTAGTCTAGGAGTCCCGGGTTCCATTCCGTAGTCGGGCAAAAGTGTTACTGCCCAAGTGATTTGCCAGCAGAAATTTCTGAGTATCAGCCACGCAGTCAGGATTTCTGCTCGGTTGATGGCAATAGGCTCGGCTCCTATTACATGGGACTTAAAAATAGCTGGCGAAATGTGGGTTAGCTACACCTACTCGTATGCCTACTCTTAATTAGACGCGTGATGTTATGTTATGAACGAATTTAAATGAAATTTGGTGAGTATATCGGCTGTAACCTGGATTAAAATATAATTTACTCAATATGCGAGTAAATCCGCGGGCAGCAGCTAGCGAGACAATACAAACAAAAGCTCGACCGTTGCCCAGCTTGTTCCAATTGTTCTAACTTAGAACGACATAAAACCACATGCCTAGACTTCTAGTGGCCGTAAATCTACTTTAGAATTCTAGACAGCGGACAATAAAGGCAGGAAGATGGTCGTTTTGTACTAAAACATGGTTTATAGTTCATTGCAGGTGGAGAAGTGGAACGCTTTCAAATTAATTCTGATGAAACTTGAACAGAGATGATTCGTGCTTCTTTCTGAATTAATTCTGGTTTTGTGCTCTCGACATGGTACTCCACTACCTAATAAAGGGTGTAAAAAGCCTCTTAACGAAGCCGAAAGGCACTTGTTCTCCCCGTCATTGCGATATTTTTTTTGTTCTAGATCATACCTGGGAACCTTCTAGTTACGGAGTTTTTTTTTTTACTTTTTTTAAATATTATTTTTTTAATGTATTTTTTTTTACTTAAGACACCATCACGACCCCGTAATATTCAATCGATCCATAAGCACAAAGTTTTGAATGAGTTACATTAAGTCCTACCATAAAACGTGATTTTTCACCCCAAAAAAGAAAGTCGTTTCCCTGCAAAAAATTTTACGTAAAGTGTGTGTGTGTGTGTGTGTGACCTATATGCTTCTTTATTCTCAAAGTTCTCATCTCATCTCTTCGTAAATTTTCATAGATATTTCTTGTATTTTATGTAAGCAAAAATATCCTTTAACACATGCTGTCCCTAGAATATTTTATTGTTTTATTCAATGTACAGGTCGTTATGCAACTTAATTTTACTACAAGGAAATCATATTTTAATTTGTTGCAAATTACCATGTTAAAATTACAAGTTATCTTCAAAGGGTTTAGAGCATTTCACAATCAGAAATCCTGCTTCAGGGTTGCAATTTAATTTCATGCTTGGCTTGCCTTGCGGTTTCTAATCCACCTCGCCTGAAGTGTTAAACTGCAAGCAAGAGGTCAATGGTCCCTTTTGAAATGTCTGCGGCAAGAAGCTGTGAGACTTACAATAATATTATCAGTGATTAGCAACCTGCCTCACCTCGCACGGGTGCAACATTCTAATGAACAAAAAAACAAAATTTTCATACAAACCTTGCACTGACAAACAAAAAAACAGTCAAATCGGTAAAGCACATGTGTAGATAGAAGACATAGATTATATACCTATTGAAAATAATTTTGTTGAATTCGATAAAATGACGGTTATTTTTGGAGACTACATCTTAAAAATTATGAAAAGAATATCTTTTTTGAAGACCTATATATTCCTCCATGTTTTAATCTTTAATGTTTTTATTTACTGTTTTACTATATATATAATATCTTTTTTACGGTTTTAACCAAGATTTTCCACAGCGACCGATCTTGCGCTTTCTGTCTGTCATAACCTTCTGTTACTAATACGAATAACCTCGTTCATTGTAACACAATGTAACTAAAAATAATCTTTCCCTATTTCCCGAGTCACGTCCCAAGAACGGAAACTGACCCAACAGTCTTCACCTTAAAACTTGCACATCCGACAATCGTGTCGTTAACGTAAGTGCTCTCGAATCATTCACTCGAGCGCACACCATCCTACAGTGTTGGTCGATTGGTGTTCTCTTCGCCTTATTGAGGAAAAAATATGTTCTAGGGGAAATTTTGAGCAATTGAAATCCTTGGGAAATATTACCCCAGGGATAGATAGAACAACACTGTAAAATTAAAAAAATCTTGTATGGCCAAATTAGCAATCTAGTAATAATAACTTGCGCATTACTTGACTGTTTAGTGGCGGGCCTGACACGGGCAACACAGACACAGAATTTGATAGCTTAGTGAATGAACACGGTTTTATATCTTTCTGTTTGAAAGTAGAATGGTAAAAAAAAGCAAAAAGTATCATCAGCATCATCGTTCTAAATACATAAATCTTTATTAGACCAGAAAAATATACATATGTTCACACAATTTGTCAACAAGCTACATAATATGAATCTTATAAGTATAACCTCTGCAATTGTGTCTATTTTTTAGCACCTGCTACCGAACTAGGTTTATTTATAGTCTGTGTTTCAGTACGCAGCCCTCGAACTAAGTATGCAAGTATGAGCTCACGAACAAAAGTAAACATTCGTACTAAAATAAATTTAGAATTTTTACATCGAAAAAATACTTTTATAAAAAAAACTAGGAAAACTGTCCTCTGGGTGTGTAAGCTGAAAAAGGGTGAGTGTATGTGTGTGAGAGAGTTTATTCTCTTGCCCTTATCCTAATTTATTTGGGGTCAGTACAGGATGTCTTCTTCTTCTATTCTTCTCTCTCTGTTACACTCTCATCTCAGCAATCACTCCCCTAATAAAACCTCACATTCTTTCTCTTTTCTGGTTGCAAAATGTATCTCATCATCATCAGCATATAATGTTCCCACTGCAGGGACACAGGCCTCCTCTCTATGAGAGGGATTGGGCTATAATCCACCACGCGGGCCCAGTACGGATTGGTAGATGTGACATGTCTTCGAAATTTTTGGTCCTTGGACATGCCGGTTTCCTCATGATGTTTTCCTTCATCGTTTTTGAGAGCAGTGGTGATGAAACAAATTACGTAATGCGCCTGCCTGGGTTCGAACCCACGACTTACTGTTCGTAACTCGGGGACGCCACCACTGGGCCACCGCTGCTCTCAATGAGCAAACTTGGGCCAAAAATAGGGAAAATTAAGAAACTTGATCTAGCAACCCTGCCGTTTTCGTAGTTTCTCATTCATTCACATAATAGTCAAATCGTCGTCTGCAGAGGAACACTTGCGTCTAATGGATTGATGGCGACTGCTTCGGGACTTTCTGCTCTGACTTGAGACAATTATAGAGTTTTGTAACTGTCGTTCGCTTTTGATGGGGAGAGGAGTCCTGTTTTTAAGTGGAGTTGGGGATGGTTTTCAACTTTGCGCGGTTGGAAGAATTTTGGGTGGAAAATGTATGTGTTGTCGGCGTTTTCTACCTACTTAATCAGGTTTTTAAAAGCATACAGCATATAATATCTATGTTATGATCCAGATAGGGTAAGTACACTACTTACATGATTAGATAATATAAGTTGACTAGGTGGATTGCTTTCAGTTTTTTCTAATGAAATAACCGACGGTAGCTAATACATTCGGCGCATTCTGGGCAAACTTTACCACCTATTATCTTGGCGACTGGCTATATTATTGGTTAGAACTGCACAGTCCAAGGACTGCAATAAAAGATGTTTTAAATAAATATACATGTATTTCCACTGACATCATTATTAGTACGGCAATGGGGACAACGAGAATAAACGAACAGCCTTCTCATAGTCCTCATCAATGGTGCAGGGAAATGAGGATGATGGGAAAAATAAAAACTGTCGTCTTGTTGATCCTATCAATGGGCATATAGCAATGGGGATAACGGGAATATACTCGTATTTTTGTAGAACGACAAAGTGTGAAAGAAAACAGGAAAGGATTGGTCCAATTAAAACAATATTTTTGCTATTTCGGTTCAGTATTATAGATGTTCACGTTCCACGAAGATACTATTAATAATTGAGGTAATATCTCCAATCACTTTCGCTATGAGATGCCAGCACTACATGCATACATTGGATGCCGAACATTCCTTGCGATGTCTACACAGCTACATAAGCAGCGGTGTCAATCGAGTGGTATGGTAACAGAATACATAGATGCCTAGGTATGAATAAAGGGGAGACAAGAGATACTGTGTTTATAAGTGGGTAAGTAGACGTCTTCTAAACAAAGATCAGATTTTACACCACAGTTATGGTTACCTCGTCCGTCAAATGGTGACTGCTGAGCATGAGGGTTTGATTCCCAGGTCGGGCAAAGTGTTATTGTATTTTACCATCATACATTTCTCAGTAGCAGCCATGGAGTCTTGATTTGTACCCCATTGATGGCAATAAGCTCGCCCCCTATATGATACCTAACACGTAACTGGCAAATGTAGGTGTACTATTAGGTACACCTCTGCCTAACCCTTCCGGGATTACAGGCGTGATGTTATGATGTTATATAAGTGTAAATATTTGTAAACCACAGTAAATGCGTATCAGGCAAAGCCGAAATACATATATCATATACTTACTCACACTTCGCAGAAACATGACCGCTGCTAAAAGTCGATAAAAGACTTGTAGCTAATAGACTAAATATTTGAGCGACGATAAAAGAAATATCATCGAGTAATATCACTCCAACAGCAATGAATACCGTAACATTTGGCATAAACTGGCACTTCCTCAAATATATTCACCATTACTGCGGTCGTTCCACATAAGTATATACGCAACAAGTTCCCCAATGGATAACGAATAAGAAACCTATACAAAAACCTTTAAATATGCGCACAATAGCTCTTAACAAAAGTATAGATAAAAACCGTAGCGGGTCAAAAATCCAGTCCTAAAGACCCGGGTGAATGCTCAAAGTTCTGGGGGTTCCACCCCCCTCTTCACCCCCCTAAAGTTACGGATTCCGGGTCGGGGTGAACACAAGACCGCTTTATTTCATACCTTGAGAACTTTGCAATCATTATTTTGCGTTTGGCAACTAATTCGTATGCTATCGGGGTTGCCAGCCTTAAAGGGCACGTAATTTACGTATATTTTACTACCTGTGGAATCTTTCGCATTGTTTTGAATTATTAATGGGACCATGTTTAGGCGTATGTGTAGAATACGCTCAGAAATATCTCGTGTGACGGCGCGGCGCTGTCGTTTGATGTAATTTTATCAACGTGGGATTTCATAATTAATTACATTTTTATGTTGTAACATGATGATACAATGTTGATAATTTAGTATGGTTCCTACCTAATAAAGGTTAAATAAACCGAACGGAAACACCAATTTAAGCTTTCACGGTTTAAAACTAAAGTTATACTGTCACATGACTATCTTCCGTCATCCCGCGATCATGGCGCTTTGCCACAGCGTCGAAATATCGGGAGATCAAAATAATAAAAAATCACGGAAGATATCCCGTAAGTGTCAGTATAAGTTGAGTGACAACACTATTACGATAACTTAAAATTCGTTTACTCATATTGCACAAACCTTACTTGACTATTAAAGAAAAATGGAAGAGAAAGCCGAAACCCGCATATACAGAGTGTAAACAGACTCTTCACGAAGCCGTCAACCAAGCATTATGTACAGTCAACAAAACAGATAGGTATCCAGGGTCGAAGGATATAATTGATTTTTTCTTAAAAACCGATCGATGTTTTGGGATGAAATTAAAAAGTAATGAAGAAAAATAAACAATTAGTTAAATGAATTCAATTTCAATTGAAAATATGCAACAGTTTCTAAAAAAACTGCAACTATATCTAAAGACTATGCATACCTATCTATTTTGTTAACTGTACATCAAATTAAGTAACTTCAAACCCTTTAAGCCCAAAAATAATAAAAATTAATGCTGGGAGACGACTTTTTTTTTGGGCTGAAAAATCACGTTTTACAGTAGGACTCAATGTAACGCACTCAAAACATTGTGCTGATGGATGGATTGAATAGTAAGGGGGTCCTGGAGGTGTTTAAAGTAAAAATCTAAAAATATTTAAAAAAAAGCTTGTGAAAAAGTTGGAACTTTGACCCCCAATATCTCCGTAACTGGAAGGTTCCCAGGCATGGTCTAGAACAGTGGTGGAAAAAAATTCTTAATGGGGCGCCAGAAAGTTTAAAAAAATTCAGAGGAGGGCCAGAATTATAGGAAAAATGCATTTTGTGTTGAAACTTTTATCATATAAAAATATTACAGCATTACCCACTTGCACAAATTTAATGTTAAAAATTACAATTTAACTTTTATTCGAAGGTCCTGCCATGGTAGGCGTGTGAGACATATGAAACTGCTTTTGATTTCCCATAATATTTTCGAATGCAGGTTCGAGCTGTGACGAAGTAACTTTAAGCAGCGCGAATAGGTGTTCATCAGTAAGTCGGTTTATGATTGAGTTTTATCCGCAATTTCATGGTCGAAAAAGTCTATTCGCACACATACGACGACGCAAACATCGCCATAATTTTCTGGGCGTGAGCAATCATCTTTTTGAATTCAGCTTTCGGCAGTGTCCTATAAAAATTTAGTTTAGTTTGGAAGATCCGTCGGCGGGCGGGCCGGATTAAATGCTTTCGCGGACCGGTGCTGGCCCGCGGGCCGTACTTTGCCCATCACTGGTCTCTGGTCTAGAACAAAAAAAATGATCGCAATGACGGGGAGAACAAGTGCCTTTTGGCTTCGTTAAGAGTCTATTTACACCCTTTATGTATTCTTAATTCCATTCAGTTTCACGTACATATGTCTTTCCTGTATAGAATCATCTCTCTACCCAAGTTTACAGGAACCTACTTATCCAGCTGATGTAGTAACACAAGATGAATAACAATCTTAAAATTTATAACTATGAAAATATCCCTTTAAATATAACATTTATATCTGTTTTCAACTACAAAAGCGTATATCAAAGCAAGTGCAGGCGTTGTTGCGTCTGCACCAGCGTAGCAGAGGGATATGCAAATATTATTTATTTCGTTCCCCGACTCCATATTGTACATTTAAATATATCTGCGATATAAAGATACAAAGTAGGTATTGTATTTGTAGAGATAAAAGAGTATCCTGTTGGTGTGTATTATTATAATAATAATTTATTTCTCTAATCATCGTATACAGTACAGCGTCAATTTACACGACATAGAGACTGGTGTCTGTTTTAGGTAAAACCTGTATTACAGATCACCAGGCGACCCTCCGTCGGACATTTATCTTATGACTTAATTAACTAACTGCATTTAATTTACATACTCAATGAATTTATTATTTATAATTAATTAAATTAAAATTAGCAAATAAATTAAATTAACAATTTAGAAGATCACTTAAAACATTATTATGGTAAAAAGTAGAATAAAAGTAAGCATTTGAGATGACAAGATGGGTTATTTTTGATTTGGTGGAGCGTGTGTGTAGGTGTGTGTGTATGCGTGTGTGTGTCAGTGAGAATGAGAGTGAAATTATTCTCCCCATCGTAATCAAAATGGTGTGAAGAATAAATTGAATGCAGATCACGTTTCTGAGTTACTACACCTACACCGATGGAGTATTGACTTTTCATGTCAATTATATTCTTCAGCTCGTAGTCTTGTTTCAGAGCACGTGGCGATAAGGTTTTTTCCATATTTTTTAGGGGTTCGTACCTCAAAAGGTAAAAAAGGAACCCTTATAAGATCACTTTCTTGTACGTCTGTCTGTCTGTTTGTGTGTCAAGGTCCTGAGTCAACACGATAAAAAGATATGGGCAAATTTAGACTTCGCGAAAACTTGTAAGTACCAAAATTTACTTTAATTTATCAACATTTTTTTATTTTTTGTATATTCCCTTTAATTGTGCTGTAAGACCTTGCTTTTAACCAAAATTGACAATTCTAGGTCAACCGGAAGTATCCTATAGGTTTTGGGTTGAAAACCTATATGGTAGTTCCCGTCGACCTAGAATTACGAAATTTGGCAAATTGCAAGGTCCTTACAGCACATGTATAGGAAAAAATCTGAAAACCGTCAATAAGGAGTTTAATAACACAAAATACCTACAAGTTTATACGGAACCCTCGGTGCGCGAGTCCCACTCGCACTTGGCCAGTTTTTTTTTTGTTTTTCGTGTATTTTACTTTCCACAAAATTAACATTATTATAAAGGAGATAGCTTGAAGTAGGGGGCTTAGTGGGTGTTCTTCAGAACTAACATAACATACAGGTTAGGCAGAGGTGTACCTAATAGTACACCCACATTTCGCCAGTTATGTTTTAGCCCCATTTAATAGGAAGCGAGCCTATTGCCATCAACCATAAATCCAAACTGGCTGCTACTGAGAAATCCCTGAAGGAAAAACCCAATGACCTTTTGCCTGACCCGGGAATCGAACTAAGGACCTCATGCTCGGCAGTCGCGTTTGCGACCACCCGACCAACGAGGCACCATTGATCTAACTAAGGCGAAACTATACTATATCCGAGTCCCAAAAGCTATAATTAAATGTTCCCATGGGATAATTTCCACCCATAACCCAAGCAAAGCCGCGAGAAAAAGCTAGTCTTGAAATACAAGGATATAATACAAAGTAGGTGTTATATTTTTAGAGATAGAATTGTGTGTATTCTACAAGCCTTGCAAGTCAATTTAATGCTGTCCACGTTTCTGAGTTAGTACCTACGATTACTGACTTTTGATAGACTTCAGCTGTATAGCCTGGAACCTTACGACTAAGTATAATACCACGTTTAAACACTACGATACGTATTTTATTTTTATTGAAGTTATACTTCTTTTGGCGCGTTTTGGAAAAATTATGAGAGTTAATTTTTACGATGCGCGCGCACACCGTCACGAAAATCCGACACCCTGAAGTTAGCTAGTCAACGTACACCTTGAAGTTAGCTAGTCAACATTTTATACAGCAAAGAAATACACACGTTTTTCCCATTCTTGAACAGTTGCAGGTGATAACACTCATCATTTTCATCTAGTTCATCTGTCTGGTTTATTCCCAACTGTGTTGCTGTCGGCTTCCGATCTATATCTGTATGCAGCTGGATACTAATATTTTTCCATAGAGCGGCTGCTTCTCTAACCTCCACAATAAAGGCACAAGTGATAATTGTACAATAACCTTGGTACATAACTAGCATTACAAAAAAAAAGGGGCTCTAGACCACAAGACTGAAGTAAAACTTAAACAAATGCCGAACAATCGTCTGTCAAATTCAAAAACGGAACTCTCTCTCTTTTTATCTTCACTAACTTCCACTTCCGTTTGCCTCGTAACGTAACGCATTCACACACCTTACCCCCCGTAAAAAAAGTATTACTTCTAAAATCTCTTCTGACAGTTACTCTAACCAGAAGCAATATTAATCAGTACACATCATCATCATCTTCGTGCCCATATCCCATTCTATTTGGGGTCGGCGCAACACGTTTTCTTCTTCCTTTTTCCCCTGTCAGACGTCACGGCATTATTTACGCCTTTCTCTTTCATATCAGTCCTCACACAACCCATTCATCTTTTCTTTGGCCTTCCTCTCCCTCTCCATCCATCAACATTCATATCCATCTCTCTTTATTTACAAGCGTTTCATCCCTCCTCATTAATCAGCACATATAACAAGCAAAAATCAGCTCTTTTGTCGTCCCACACTCCACATACGACCCTTAATCTTTACTGTAACATCTTATCTCAACTGCCCTCGAGTACGTTGGGTACGTTCGGTACTATTCACACTTTACTGCCGGAGACTTCAACCGCTATAACTAGTCGCTCGACCATAAAGCCAACGTGAAAACTTTTAACGATCACTGCACACATGGCATATTGGACGATCGTATGAAGGGAATAAGTATCTAAAGGGTGTAAAAAGACTCTAAATGAAGCCGAAAGGCACTTGTTTTCCCCGTCATTGCGATCATTTTTTTGTTCTAGATCATACCTGGGAACCTTCTAGTTACGAAGATATTGGGGGTCAAACTTCAAACTTTTTTTTTTAAATACATGTTTTTAATGTATTTTTTTTACTTGAGACACCTTAACGACCCCTGTACTATTCAATCCATCCATCAGCACAATGTTTTGAATGCGTTACATTGATTCATACCGCAAAACGTGATTTTTCTCCCCAAAAAAGAAAATCGTTTCCCAGCAATAATTTTTGCGTAAAACTACTCAGTTTGATGTACAGAATGCTTGGTTGACGGCTTCGTGAAGAGTCCGTGTATACCCTGTATGTTAGTGTGCAGTTTATAGATTTGAAAAAGACGGTAAGGGTTGGGTTATGTGCATTTCTGAAAGGGCCCGGTGAACAGATGTACTTAGGGAAGCTGGGTACTCCTTCAGTTTTTTTCAGTAATCATCATCATCTGCCTAGCCTTTTCCCAACTAAGTTGGGGTCGGCTTCCAGTCTAACCGAATGCAGCTGAATATCAGTATTTTACATGGGGCGACTGCTTGTTTGACCTCCACAACCCAGTTAGTACGGGGTAATACGGTACCCCTAGGAAAAACTGGTTATTATCAGACTTTCCGGCTCTTACTACCTGTAATGGACTGTGAAAGATCTACATATGACAGAAGTTTTCACAGTTTTAATGACAGTTTTTTTGTTTGTTTTGTGAAGTAATGATGTTTGCAATTTACAGGAAGAACAGCGTTTTCTCATATTAAAACATCTAAGTACGTTTTCCTCTGCATACAATACAAATGAATTCATACATTTGGTAAACTCTGTACTCTTTATTTTTGCGACAGAATTTATTATCATTTTCCTTCATTCTTCTGAACACGTGTGTGACATTTTATAGTAGGTATCATGTTTCATGTTCATCGATGTCCTGAATTATGTCTAAAGTAAAGCCCCTACGGCTTTACTTTAGACATAATTCCTTGTAGCTGGTATAAATATTATTTGTACTCACTGTGCATACTATTTACTACTTTAATACTGTAACTGAAGAAGAAAACCTAAAAGTAACTTTTCGGGTAAATTACAACAACTAACTAAACTGCCATAAGTACTAGACCGCCTCGTAGGTCTAATGGTCGCAAGCGCAACTTCTGAGCATGTGGGTTTGGGTTATTAGGTTTTCCCATCAAGAGTTTCTCAGTAGCAGCCACGAAGTCTGGATCTGTGCCCAGTTGATGGCAATAGGCTCGCCCCCTAATACAAACTGGTGAAATGCCCGTGTACTACTAGATTCACCTCTGCCTAACAGGCGTGATGTTATGTTATATAAAACAAGAAACTTTTAATTCAAGTAAAAGGCCCAATTTAAGTAAAAGTAATGCTTTTTTTTAGTAGAATATAATGTGATGAATATAAGTGTGAAAAATAAATGTTTAATATATTTACTGGAAAAAAAACTACTAGGTATATTGTGTGTTTTTTTTGTTAGTCAGTAAGTAAGAGGTATCTGAATATGTAGTAGCATCGCATTGGCATTACAGCTGATAAGATGTTATTTACGAAATTTTTAAATAAATAAATCAACTAAATGCGATATCTTTTAAGTAAACTATGCATGACTGGATGATTTCAGGTATTAACCAGAGTTCTATTTTTAGTGCTAACAAATACCTACCTAATCTCTATCGAAGTAACCAGTAATCGTTCGCCATCTCAATGCTAATCCCCAATATTCGGTTCAAAATTATTGTAAGCCTAGTCAAATAAGATTTCCGTTCGGGAAATTATTCAAAACATCCATAGGATCACAAGCCAACGAAATTAAATTCCGACAAGGCAGCACCGGTGTCTTCGGAAAGGCTGAATAAAAAAATTCCTTCGCACAATCCGGTTTAATTAAATCACAATTTTGACATTTTCGTTACAACTCTCGGTTAGTTACCCAAAATGAAGATATTGGATAAAGGTATCTTTTGGCGTGTTGTCAAGATCAGAATTAGCGCCGCCATTTTGATTTTCCAATACATTTTCACAAAATAATGTCACTATTGTGGTTTCATAGTTTATTTACCGCTAACCATTAACTTTAGTGAGGTTTGCTAGGGTTTGAATGATTCACCTGTAGAACATATTCCTAATCCAACTATGTAAAAAAATGTTAAAAGTTAAAGGAGACAGTTTTTTTTAGGATCACTTGTATCTTACGCATAATATTCATAATACACCAAAAAAAAGTAACCAATTTATCATAGTAATAAACGAAAGATCACACATAAGTCTAACCGGAATCTTGAAATCATATTAAATAAATTATGTTTTGATATTTTTTGCGAGTCAATTCATTACAGTAATCGTCAATGTAATTTGACAGCTGATACTTACGTGAATAGCGGCGTGTTTTGACGTTTAAAAAAAGTAGTACGGTACCCAGTGGTAATAATATCTGCTTTAATTATAATAGAAATAGAAAAGAATATAAAAAGAAACAGTATTAAACTGTGGACTAATGCTATTTTTAAAGGTTCTTGCTAAAAATACGTAGAGGGTTAGCAATCATCATGGTACGAAACGGAACGTTTTAACTTCGCCGTTTTGGTGGTTGACAGACAACTTCATTTGACAGTTACTCTTTCCGTGTAATTTGATTTTCGTGAAAGTGTTTTCAAAAATGATAATATTGGCGTTTTGAGGTTATTGTTAGATTCACGTTTTCATTTTCGAATTTCTCAATATCCCGGTTAGACAAAGCTTAGCTAATATTACCACTCTAATGTAGAGTTTATAAGGAAGAAATCAATATACGTTTCATTATTATGCGCTAAAAGGAGACGGGGACTTCTGGGCCTGACTGTAATAAGTTGAGGTATAGCTTAAAAAAAAGGTTGTATTTTTCTATTTTAAAATGTGAAAAATCAACTCAATTTACAATCTGGAAAATGAGAAATCCTATAATTAAGTTGAGGTTACGAAGTAATTTGTATATCGATTAATGTATAATCGATTAACGCCACACGACCAGTTTGGATGAAAAAAAAATGGGCCCCCCACAATCCAATGGCAAAAGCCACCATTTTTACAATTTTAATGTAACCAGTTACATTTGCAAGGTTAAGACGGATCGATTGACGTAAGAATCATCAAAATCGGCTTACGCGTTTGGTCTCTAGAGCGCTACAGAGGAACTAACATTAATACATACAAATATACATACGTTTACTTCTTCTTCTTTGCGTGTCGATAGACTCAAATAATTATATACTAAATTCAAACAATGCCCGACCAGTATATTGACAATCCTGCACAGCCACCTGCACCTTCCAAGATTTAAATGCCAATGACACAGCTGCCAATGACAATGTGATTTGATACGTGTACTGATAAACCCATTACCCTCCTTCGGCAGTCAGGTAAAAAATGACAATCACACTTCAAAAATCGGCTGTTAGGTATAGATTGGTACGTAACATCACTTTTCTTAAATCTCTTTTATGTCAGTTCTCAGATTGCCAAAATCTGCAAAATTTTCAGTGATTGTTTGTTATTATAGTAGCTATAAATTGACACCAATTTCATCTTTTTACACCTAGGCCCAAAATTGTATGAAAGCGTATCCGTCGGTGGGCCTATTCTCCAAACAAAAAAAAATTTCTCCTTTGACCCACTTTCCGATTGGGCAGAAATTTTGCATACATGGTAAGTTTAAATGAATGCATGGTTAGCTAAGTGACATCCTATATCCTATATGGTGGTCTCCCAGAAATGGTGGACTAGTTTTTTTTTTGCTTTCCCAAAAAACAAAAAGAAAAGGTTTTGCAAAAGAAAAAAAAGAAAATAAAATGACGTCACTTGATAACGTATTTTTTAGTTTTTTGAAACTATCGTATTTATTTACACAAACCTCAAGTTTGTCAACTTATTAGCTACTTAAAAGTAAAATAACTGTAAAACCGAAAGGACAGTAGTTTACAAACAGCCTCATTTGTCAATAAGAGTGTCGATGAGGGGGCGTTTTGGAGGGCGGTCTCTTATATTTGACGTTCAAAAAGTGCTGATTTATAAAGAAAGAAAGAATGGAAGAAAAAGTATTTAGTAGCCCGCACAGGACAAAACACAAAAAATTAATGGTTGTCGTGTTGGTTGGTTGGTTCGGTTTGAATAAATGACTTTTGATTTAGATTTATTTTTTTATTCGATTTTTTTGACTCAAGTACCGCAGCTCTGTATTTAAACAGAACTAGGGTGAAGTCTGAAAACGTTTGCCAGATAGTTTTAACCTACTTTCCTATACCTACATTGTTTTAAAAAGTTAAGATAGCAGTGAAAAGGAAATGGGTTGCCTGTGGGCGGTCGCGGAAGAGCATTCGCAATGCTTTTACTTAATTTTCTTTTAAATTAAGTATGTACAACAGTTTATTTAACTCACTCTGAGCCAAACGATGCTTAGCTGAGTGCTTTGGCACTGATTGCATGTCTGTTTAATTTGTTGGTAGTCATAAACGTAAAAACGTTCTAATATATAATTGGTAGGTACAAAGAGAAGCCTACTAAAGTGAGAATTTATGAAACTCGGCCAAGCGCGAGTGGGACTCTCGCATGAAGGGTGCCGTACCATTGTAGTAGGGGAGCCCCCTTTAATTTTTATTATTTTTTTGTTTTAGCAGAAATACACAAATTTCAACTGTACACCTATTACAGATCATAAGATTCAGCCCTCTGATATAAACTAACTTTGGTACCTACGTAACTGGTAAAAATCCAGGATCAAAGTCAGGTAGAAAAACAGAGATCTTCTGCCCAAAAAATCGAACCTTTGACTTATATATTACCTCCTACAGACTTCTTGAAGCTTGCTTGAAGCTTTATAATAGACCATCAAAAAATGCCCAATCAAATTGGTTGACACACAATTAGAAGGCTTTCAGAAACCAATAATCATCACGTTACTTGAGGTCGGCGCAATACGTTTTTTCTTCCATTCTCCTCTATCAACCGTCACGCTATAAACCAACAATAAGTACTCTAAAAACCCTTCAAAACACAGTACAATTCCATCTACTAAACGACACCAACCGCAACTTGATTACTACCACATTCAACAGACGAACGGCAGCTAATTCTGTATCATACTCTATAGCTCGATCGAGTACTGGCAACCTCCCTAACCTCTCTTCATTCGCTCTTCCCAGTCCTACAAAGCCTTATTAGGTTGTTGTACGATGCAAGATGCGCCCGGCGCCAATCGATGTGGGTAACCATGGCAACGGCTGCCAGCCCACAACCAGACAAGACCTTTAGGCTGTACGATTTGAAGACGATCAGTAATACGATTCTTTGGGTCGTGCTTAGAAGAATTAAGAATAATATATATTTATTTTTTTCAAAAGTGTACATTTAAGCGCATTTGTGTTATTTCTCATACAATGGTATAATTAGTACTTATAAGTTAACTATAACTAAAATATATTTAAGAGTTGTAAGTAATGATAATGTTGAATTCAAATATTTGTTACCTACGACCTAGATAAGAGGTGAGTTGGAATAAAATCAATTGGACAAAAAATCATTATGATTTTGTGAATGAAATGATGACTATCCTATAAAAGGATTAGCGATTAGGTACTACAACAGTAGTCCTGCGTTGTCCGCAACCAGCGATTTTCCCCGACCTTCATTTTGTTGACGATGATGGGCTGTTATTATTATCTCAAAGTTCGCGCTTCGTGTTTTCAGTATTAAAATAATACATCCATTCCATTACTTATTATTATTATTATTTATTTAAATCTGAATTAAGATTCATATTTATTTCATATTTATTATTTCATTATGTCGATTTCCTTCCCAGATGTGCCTTTTCAGAACCTGGAGCGATTCTGTTTTATTGGTACCTACTTTTCTAATCGATACTTAGCTGCCGCTCGGATTGGTCTTAGGTTAAGCCGTGCTTGGCCTGCCTTGGTTGATCCATTGATGGGTGACCACCCATTAAATTATGTAATCGTGCCTCGGAAAGCACGTTAAGCCGTTGGTCCCGGCTGTCAATTGTAGATCTTTGGCAGTCGTGGTAGTCAATGGCCTGAAAGTCTGACAACCAATCTTACCAAGGGGTATCGTATAATTATATCCATTACCCAGTACTAACTGGGTTGTGGAGATCAGATATGCAGTCGCAGCAGTATTTTACACGGAGCAAATGAAACAACTTAAAATGAAATTCAGAATAAACACATTTACAGCCCACATGGCGTAATAGAAATGAACACCAATGGCTCTTTAATTCTATAGATTTATTAGCTATGAGCCGTCACACGATCGTAGATCGTACGGTATAAAAACCGTATCGAGCCCACGCAAAATTGTCAAACTATACACAGATGAATGGGATCCTCGCTTTCAAAGTTTAACCCTGGCGGTGACAGCATTGTTTATTTGACATGTCTGGGTATGGTTCTGACCGCAAAACGTATGCAGATGATAATAGAAGGTGGAAAATATTGACTTAGCAGGTTGGGTTCATTCGAGTCATCGTTTGTTGAATATCATTTGTTTTTTTTCTATATATACCTACCTATTTTCAAAATTAATTGTATCAAGTGTTTTAAAAAAAGTAACTTCAGAATTTTAAAAAATATTTGCAAAAATCAACAGAGGCATTTTATGGTAGGAATCTAACTAGTACACGTATTTCACAATTACATTACAATGATTATTTGACATAACATTAGCATAAATTAGCATATTATACGCACTTAATCTAATTACCAATTAGGTAAGTACGTTAATTACGTTGCGTCCAACATGAGACAAAGCGTCACTACACAAATGGCCCAGCGCATAGACAATCGACAGCGAGAGGCGATCAATTCACAGACAACATACAATGAATGATTGACATTTAATTATAACCATATCCCTAATGATGGAGCCACTAGACTCGAGACATCATTGAAGCACTATCTGAACAGACAATCTCTAGATTAACCGAGTAAATCAAAAGTAATTTAATTATATTGTGAACATGACGACTGACACCAGAACTATAAGTACAGTGTAACTCTCTGGCAAAGCGTAACAAGAATCAGTCTCGAGAGGAAAGAGGTAGTCCTTTTTCTTTTTTTTTTGCGGATGAGAAACCATCAAATGAATTCTCCCGCTCTGGGCGGAGCGGAAGGGAGTGTCAGACTTGTACAGACTAAAACCCATCCATGTCCTTTCCTTGCCCTTTGTGTTCCAGGACCGCGGTATCTCTTTCGAACAGTCCCACAGCTCTGGCAGGCATCGGCCTTTGTGGGCCCCTCCCTGTTTGCTGACATCTCTTTGAGGCGCGCGTGGAACACAAACGCGCCGTCAGCACGGCCTGTCGTCATAAAACGGACGGACGGCGAGCTAGCGCATTACTCACCATCCACAGATCCGCGTCTACGGTGGCCGGAAGCCACCACGTGACATCCGACGCCCGGGGCGTCTCCCGCGGCGGCTGGGACGAGAGGTTCTCTTCCTCTCACGCTCCGCCACCTCCTTCGCTAGCATGTCTGCTTCGCAGAAGGAGGTAACGGCGTCCTATTCCCTCTCGCTCCGGACCATGTATTGAACCAGGGCCGGAGCATAGGTAATCCTGAAATATACATTAAAGAGCATCATCATTCTCATTGCCTGCCTAACTTTTTAACTATATTGGAGTCGACTTCCGGTCTCTTGTTTTACTGGATGCAACTGATTACCAGCATCTTAAATCATGAGCCTTATCTGACTTACATCACCCAGTCGCTGAAAAATAAATACAAAATACTATTTTCAATGTTTAAAGTACTTAGATAGTCTACAAGAATAGAGACAAGAAAAGACATCAAATGCAACAACCGCTGCGGAAAAGTATGCAAAAGTGCATATAATATTTACGATTTTACGTGCAAACCTGCACGCAGCTAAAATTGTATGTGACACTATATTTGCTTCCATGCCAATACACAAACTCTAGGTTTGAGGTACATTTAACAAAATAGATAAGTATCCAGGGTCGAAAGATATGATTGATTTTTTCTTAAAAACCGATCGATGTTTTCGAATGAAATTAAAATTAAATGAAGAAAAATAAACAATTGGTTAAATTAATTCAATTTCATTTGAAAATGTGCAACAGTTTCTAAAAAAACTGCAACTATATCTAACGACCATGGATACTTATCTATTTTGTTGACTGTACCTACCTCAAATATTAACATGTCTGTTTTCAATCGTATTTAATATAATCTCCACCGCGTAACCCATGTGGAAATTGTTCAGTTTGTTTAGGCGGATCCATACATACATACATACATAAACTCACGCCGTTTTCCCATGGGGGTCCAATTATAGTTAAATAAATAGATAGGTAAACGATAACGAGGTGGCTTTTAGGGTTCCGCACCCAAAGGGTAAAAACGGGACCCTATTACTAAGACTCCGCAGTCCGTCTGTCTGTCTGTCTGGCTGTCTGTCACCAGGCTGTTTCTCATGAACCGAGATTGGCCAGGGGGCACCCATACAAGAAAAGTGTTTTTTTCGGTTTATGGTACGGTTTCTTGTATGGGAGCCCCCTTTAATGATTCAGTAATTTATATTTTTATTTATGTTTGTTGTTAAAGCGGCAACAGAAATACATCCATCATCTGTGAAAATTTCAACTATCTAGCTATCACGGTTCATGAGATATAGCCTGGTGACAGACAGCCAGAAACGTGTTTTTTTCGGTTCGTGGTACGAAACCCTTCGTGCGCGAGTCCGACTCGCTCATGGGCAGTTTTTTTTATTTCTAATAGCATAATAACCTAAGAACAATTTATCAAATAACAAGCGTTGTTTTGGCCTATGTTTCGTTTAAACCTTACAATTGTCAAGAGACACCCGTTTGAACCCTGTAGGTAAATACCCGAAACTCATCCGACCTTCATAGTCAAATCCTCGCTTCCAGTTTCTACTCCAGTGCTTTCAAATCCCAAGACAGAAGCACCATGGTCTCACTGCTGACGATTAGCGGAAAGCGAATAGAGCTAATAAGTCGAAAGGGAGTGATATGAAACTTCGACTGACGTTATTGCGACGCACGCTATTTCGAAAAACTTTACGAGTGGTACGCCATTTCGAAAACTCATGAAGTCGAAAACCGCTATATCGAATGACGTTGTTGCGAACACGCTGATTCGAAAAACTGTTAGAATGGAACGCTAGTATTCGTGCTAGCGTTCCATTCTAACAGTTTCTCGATTCGATAGACTTTCGAGTCTTGTTATCGAAATGCATTGTTGTGAATAGCGTATTCCAATCTGAATTTGTGTGGGAATCGAACTTGCAACCAAGTGATTACCAAGAACTACTAACACTCCCAGTCGAAACGAGCTTTTTGGTGTGGAGCAGTAGTGGAGAGAGAGCTCCGCAGCCGGGGTGTACAGTCAGTGATTAACTTTTAATATTATAGTTACGTCGGATGCTTTACTAGAATATTCTAGATTACGTTCCAGTCTAGAATGTTCCACTATGGAACTGTCTACAATGTCACCTACCGAATTTAGAAGGGTCCACGAGGTGCCCCTAAGATCGTACATGTAGACCAATTAGCACGATAGCAGGACTAACGATGCTCGGGACGAGCACGTCTAAGGAATGTTGCGTCGCGGTCGCTTCAGTTGCTTTACGAGAACATTCTAGATTACGTTCAGTTTAGAATGTTCCACTATGGAACTACGAACTAAGGAACCGATGTAAAATTATGTAGCTATATCTTTAACTTCGACCGATGAAGCAATCAAGCCCTGGAGTGCGGTCCGCATATCTAGCTAGCTAGGTGGACCGAGGGCCTTAAGGTGGTTGCGTCAGGGTAGCCCGCGAAATTCATATTTTCTTACGTTTTTTGCAATTTGCAGGTCATTGTCAGGTTGTATGTTGATGAAAAATGAGTCGCGCCAGTAACACGTATGTAGTTACAGAATCACAATCATGAAAATCATCAATATAACCCTAAAAGTCCATTTAATCGTATTGAATAACGATTTCATGAAATATTCATTGAATATGATTACACCGCACCGCCTTAAGAAGGTATTTGATTCAGACTGGATGCGAAGTTTTAAAGATGCCTAGTATGTCCAGCAGTGGATCGTTTGATCTGGTTTAGACGACCTAAAACAGTAGCATCTTGAGAGAAAAAATGGTTGATAGTTAACGCTTCCTCATCGGCAGTGGGACACGTCCCAAAGCTTGTTTTCAATAGAATATTCTGGAAAATCTAAAACAATGTCTTCCTCCATCGTGATCATATCTGGTACAATGTAATTTGCAATAAGAATTTTAGTATCTTCGGGAAACGTGCACTGGAGTGTACTTCGCTTTAAAATATGGATATTGAAATGGATGGAAGGTCGATTTCGTATAAGGGTTTGCGCTGATTAAAAACTATTTGTAAAAGTGTTTTGGAAATAAATAACATAACATCACGCCTGTATCCCTAAAGGGTTAGATTTCGCCAGTTTTGTTTAAGTCCCATCTAATAGTAGCCTCCTAAAAAAATCGACCGAGCACAAATCCAGACTCTGTGACTGATAGTGAGAAATTCCTGATGGAAACCCAACCCAATAACTCTTTGTCCGACCGGGGAATCGGACTAAAGAATTCATCGAGTTCAGTAGTCATACAAAAAAAATATATATTAAACATAAGGTATATTTAAGCAAATTACCTTAACCTTTGTAGCAGCACTACAAAAAGTACTAAACATCATAGAACAAATAGTAGCGCCATCTATGACGGAGCGGACGAACTAATCAACAAAAAATCCTACATCGAGAAATCAAAGTTATCCGCGACTTAAGAGAACAACTGTAGGGCAGTAGCCTACCAGACACAACACCCGTCTGGTCGGAGAATCCTCCCTTTTCTATGGGGGATGAAGAGCTTTACACCATGTTCTTCACACTCCCAAACCTTCTTCGCAATAGTCTATAGAAACCAAAGGTATTTAAAAAAAAACACTTTGCCCTTCACTAGGTTTTCCTCCCGTATCGTGGGTGTATTTACATACATTTAAACTCACATACAAAAACAGCCAGACCCGGAGCAACTATCTGTAGGCCATACAAATATTTGTTCCGTGCGGGGATCGAACCCGCTAACGCAACGCAGCAGTCAATCGCTCAGCCACTGCACCAACCAAGCCGTCAAAAAGTTATATTTTGTAAGTCAACGTCACTGGAAAACCTTCTCCGGCTTGTAAGCCTTTTCTTTAAATAATAAAGATAGGGACGGTTTGCGCCCCTTAGACCACAACGTGTGGTTCCCTCGAAGCCAAACTACAGAATGTGGCGTCAGACAATAATTTGTCTGAGAAAACACTATAACAGACATTATCTAAGGTCCTAATTAGCAGCAGCCCCACATAACCCACTGCTAGATATAGGTTGCCTTTGTCTGCTTATGCTAACCCCCACTCTGAAATCTGAAGGGAGGCGGTGTAAACTCCAGTGGGATTAAGTTATTTAGTGTAGTTACTACCTAAGCAAGTTATATTATTATGAGCTCCCGATATATCGACCCAAAAAAAGCAACGGGTTGCACTCCGGGAGTGCCGGCAGAAGTGAAACTTGAAACAACGCGATCTAGCTTAAATATCAGAAATTTCAATAGCTTTCTGCTAGAATGAAAGGTGTCGCTGTCGTAGAAAAAAAACTTGAAACAAGGCCATCTAGCTGAAACTACACGCACACTCGCGCAAGCGCCCTGCGCCGCCGATTCAATCTGACGACCAGACGATCTGACGCGTGTTTAACAGTTTTTACCCATCCCAAAAAATACACAAAACCGCTAAAAAAGCTTTCATTTCAAAAAAAAAAAACACGGATGATATCCCGTAAGTATTGTGACAGTATATAATAAGTTTATAAAACCGTGAAAGCTTAGAGCAGTGATTAGTCCGTCTATACCACTCTTGTACATGAAGTTTAAATAAATAATATAGTATTATAACAATTTTTCTAAGAGGTTAGGCCAGAACTAAAACAAAATACTCGAGCAACTTGAGATTCGAAGACATGCGACCTCCACCATCCAGCACTCGGCCCTCGTGGTGGATGTTGTCCCAGGAGAAGATCGTTATAGTCTACTTATGCTATGCTTGTGCTAGTTAAGAAATATGCCTGAAATAGTTATGTGTACGAGTAGCTTAGCACCTAAATAATTCAAATGTGCGAAATTAAACTCCACTAACGTTTTCACGTTTAGTTTATTTCATTTGTTTCACGGATTAGTAGACACAACGCGAGAATACGCTGCAAATTAATACAATACCTGCGGCATCAACACACGAAACTCCCCTTTACTAAACTGAGACACTAAACAGAAAGATGGCAGAAGGATCTACATAGCAGTTACCGCAACACCGGTTGTAATACCAACCAATTCACTTCTTTCGAACTTCGCCGCACTCGGAATAACAGAAAAGGCAGCTTCTTTAAATTTTCTTCGTACCGTACGCTCACTGTTACACCTTGAACTTCCAAAAGGTCATTTCAGGCTTGAACGGCCGTCCGTTAGACGTGTGTTCCCACGTACGCGAAGCTGAAAGAAACTATCATCCCTGCTTGAGTACTTCTTTTTCTGCCTTGCCCCGGTGTTCTCACAAAAGCTTTTGTATCGCTGAATCATTGGGTACTGTGATAAATTGTTGAAACACACTTTGGGGGTATGAAGAAAAGGGTGTAAAGTTCTTCATCCCCCTTAGAAAATGGACGATCCTCCGACCAGACGGGCGTTGTGTCTGGTGGGCTACTGCCCGGCAGTGGTTGTCGGGTCTTCTATACAGTCTTAAGTCGCGGATAACTTTACTTGCGTGATCTAGGATTTTGTTGTTTAGTTCTTCCGCTCTGTCATGGATGGCGCTATAGTACTTTTTGTTCTATGTTGCTTAGTACTTTTTGTAGTGCCGCAACACACACCACTTTTCATTCCAAGTGTCCAGGGCTGGCAATCTCAGCTGGGTTCAAGTCGGGCATAATGAAGTGTTGTGGTTTAAAATACCTAAGAACAGAAAATCTGGCAATTCCCAGGATGGTACAGTGCGAAGATAAAGGATAAATAGTTCATCGTCTTTCTTTTCTTGCCCATCATTGTCAGCAACCGGCACCATTCCATTACCTACGTAGCAACGGATATAAAAAGACGCTACACTTCCATCGAAGCGTCCTACAGTGTGCAGAATGTCCAGTAGAAGCAACTGTTCACTTGGGAGAGGGATGAATGAGTGTTCGCAATATTTGAGAAAATATTTTTTCACAACGAAAGAACACTACTAATACTGCTGTAATTATTGCCTTTTCCAAGTACCTGAGTCGGTATAAGCAGGTAGAAAAATGTAGCCACCTACATCCTAACTATCCTAATCCTAACTAATATTTTAAATGCGAAACTACATTATACCTTGTCAGGTGCACAGAAACGGACAGAGGGTACCTTTCATCCCGAAAATAAATTCTGTTCCCGAGGAAAACAATATAACGTTCTTATGATAATAGATAGCGCCACGTGTCATCATGATTGAATTATATTATTAAAAGCGGAGTACGTACAACCCAAATTGATTGTCAAATTCTAAATTAACGCGAGCGAAGCCGCGGGGTAAAGCTAGTCATTCATGTTTTTCGACTACGGATTTTAAGCTGAAAATACTTATTGAAACTTAATGGCTCTTATATTACTGTTTTTAGTCTGTCCTCTGGCCAGATTAACGTCCTTCATAAATAATTAATTATGATCAAGAACGAAACAACCTGAATAGAAAATGTGGACGCAAATATTCAAATGCAAGGACAAAACTGTAGCGATACCGACTTAAATTTAAAGCCAGTATTATGTAAATATGTCCGTTACGATTCGCTGAATAGGTACGTATTTTGTTTGTAAGTAATGGCATATTAATGGGAGAATTTGGTGTAAGTATTAACCAGTTCCCAAGCAATGGTGGCTCAGCTGAAACGGCTGCGACTTGCAAGTCGTAAGATGTAAATTCGTAACCAGAGTTTGAACTGACTCGTTGCTAGGTCGTATGAGCCAACCCAGACACTTTACTCTGTACAAGTTAATTCATCATTAGAAGAAAAAAAGAAAGAAAATATCTTGTGTTAAGGAAATCGGTATGTCCAAGCACCAGCAACCCGCACTGGGCCCTCGTGGTGGATTATTAGTCTCTCTCACAGAGCAGAAACGCGACTTGTGTCGTGTTCAAACGGGATATTTGCACATATTGGGTACACCCGTACCCTCAAATGAAAAAAAACAACAAAGACTCTTTCTTTCTCAACCATAGAGTAGGCACATTTAATTATCAAATCACCACCACCTAATTTAGGGTTCAGAAGGTATGGTAGGTACCTATTGACTAAAAAAAAACACAAAATCTTCATCACCCTTGTGTCAATCCTTTCTCAACAGCATTGATCATTAAAATAAGTAGCATAATTTCATTTATATATTTTCTAGGTTTTCCTTCAACAAGATCCTCGCGTTTATTTTTCCCGGGAATAGCTAATCTGATATTTTATAAATGAGTAGGTGAGTATTTCCTATATATTATAATAAAAGGTACTTATAAGGGCCGGTTTTTAATTGATATAATTTGTTTAACGAGGAATAACTTGTTTGACAGATATTGTATATAAAATATGTCAAATCACCATTCTCTTATTTTTATTCTTCATGTTACTCGACGACGGATGAATTTTTTTTGTCCCTAAATCAACAGTATGGCGCACATTCATACCCAAATTCATAACATTAATTTAATCTAAACTCGCATATTTCCACAGCTAGGTAGGTACCTACGGAACGGATAGCTACGGAAGCCCCCAAAAGGCAACAATACGTTGCGGATATTAAGAAAAAAAAAAGAAAAAGCCCACCCCTCGGTATTTGCAGAGGGTGGTAACCACAGACTAAATAGGGAGGATTACGCCGCCCGGCTGCCATCGATTGCTAGTACCTACTGAGTACATGTGACGAGAAAGACCTGCCCGATTTCTTTTTACTACAGATAAAAATGAGTGTAACATCTCTGGAAGAACAGCCATCGGTGCGTTTGACTAAACAAGTGTTATTTTCATGCTTTTTGCAACAATGTTTGGTTTTAAAATTCTGTGATGTTCGCACACCGTGAAAATTGCAATTTGTGCAAGTGTGAGTGAAATAAAAATGTAAATTGGTCCAGTAACCACAGTACCCGTACTGTAGAGTAAACATTGATTTATTCTGTGTGTTTTGTGTGAAAGCGCCTGGTAAAAAATAAAAGCAATATGTCACTTTTCATTAAACTGATGTTCTCCACCGCTTCAACGCTTTGTTTTATTTATCGCATACCATTTCACAAATAGCATTAACGCTTAATTAGATGCTAATCACTTTGAAATATCTTTTTAGATCCAAAAAGGAAAATACAATAAGAATAAATTAATAAATAAAAATATTCCTTTTTTCATTAAATAATTGGCAATACAAAATGTTACATAAGCTGTGGCAGGATCATTCAAAAACTAAGTAGAATATAAATTTAATGAAAAAAAAACTTGATGCACTTTAATGCTTGTCATAATCATGAATAAACAATTGTCAATTTTGTTTATACAATTACTGCATTTTAGGTTCAAACAACCAGAATTCTTGTTAAAATAACTGCGCTATTTTAAATCGAAGTCAACTCACCCATGTTTTCGAACGCACTGCAAAAAAATGTTGCACCTGTAAAAAACAAAAAAAAATCGTGCACTTTTCTTTATGAATGGTCTTGAAATTATTTTATATAGCCTTCAAGAAGCTACTCAAATTTTATAGATTGCAAAGTAATAATATATTCTCAGTTTTTTTATTCAGTGCTGCGTTGCAGAGTATTCAAATGAACTTGAATATAAGTTAAACAAGCTCCCGGAAATGGCTATTTCATTATTACAATTCATATCTGTATATTATGACCTAATTGAAATATTTAAATCGTATATATGCATGCAGAATTAATGTCTTTTTTAGAATATACGATAATTTAATTAGCACGTTTTGGGGAAATTCAATGCATTTTGTGGCAACACACAAAACCAGTCACGTCACTTCACGACGTTAGTGTGGGTGCGTTGTGCGTGCGTTCATGAATTTGTGAGTGCTTTTTCATGTTTGTGTGTATTTCTGACGCCGTTTGTGACTTGCCTGTCATCTCTCTAAATTTGGATTTTATCACTAAAACCCTTCAAACTGTCGTCTTTGGGTATGTAAACTTTATTTATCTTCAGACGCTTGTTCTTAGGTTACCCAAAACATCGTATTATTGTTATACGTGTAACCTGTCGGACAGGCGTTGTCTGCGGTCAGTGGCCATAATTCGCAATAATGTTAAAGACGCTTTAAATTAGGTGTTTTTTCGTAATATTGGCCTATCGATCGTGTTATCTTAGAGCCGGTTATCTTGCGATTCCAAGTGTAGCTCGTGTTATTATCTGGGCGCGGGGCTAGGCGATCGTATCGGCGGGTATGAGTTAACAGGCTATGAAACTCAGTCGGCTTTTCGGTGCCGGTCGGTGTACTAGTGTTCGGTTGTTCGCGCGTTAAAGCATGAAATTATAATGGTGGGGGTAGTGTGTTGTCTGTTTGCTTGTTTGTTGTGTTGTGTGTGACGAGTGGAAGTGCACTAAGTGCTTGTTCTGTTGCAGGCCGGCAGGATGCTTAAGTTCATACGCGGCAAGGGGCAGCAGCCCTCTGCTGAGAGGCAGAAACTTCAGAATGAACTGTTTGCCTTCCGCAAGGTACGTACCTAGCATGTAGTCATTTGTTTATGCTCTTTAGAAAGTCCGTACAGAACTTTGTTCAACTGTACATAACTTTCTATGTCTGGGTTTAATAACAAACTTTTGTTTTTAAGAACCACTTGTTTGTTGGTTCTCTATAATGATCTCTTGTTACTTCAGTAATGCATTGTGTCATTAGACTGATAACATTGCGTTTCTGAAGCTTATCTGCAAAGGAATGTGCTTAAAATCCTATAAGTTCTTCAAAATAATTTAGCTTTGGTGGTGTTATCTTTATGACACCCTTATTTGCAGGTAAAAAGTTAAAATTGATATAAATAAAAATCATTGTTTTGAATTAAATTGTGCGAAAATATTAATATAAGTAAGCTAATTACATAAAACTAAAATTGTTGTGTGTCAACTATAAATAGAGTTAACTATGCTACTGATATTATGAGTATAAGAGTATGAACTACAAAAACAAGAAGTTTAAAGAATCAAATAAATCATTTTTAAGTTTTAATGAATGTCAATTTCATTCAGAGTATACCTTTTCATGATAAACGGACCACTTCAGATACTTAATAGTAGGATTATTTTGTTATACTGAGGTATTTTTCGTATTATACATAAGGTGATATAGTATACAGGTGAATAAATATATTCTTTGAATACTTTTTAGCTATGAATGAGTTTTTTTGAAAAACTAGCTACAGCGTCCATCACTACACTTTAATTTGTTAGGTAGTTCAAAATGTATGTAGTCTGTTATTATAGCTATTGATTACAAGCATTATTTGCATTCACCGCAGCCAGCGGTATCAAAAACTAGTCTTTACTCAATGACATAATGATTGTACTGTGGGAATCCTCTGTCGTACTACAATGACTAATTATGACGCATTTCTTCATATTCAATAAATACTTCACCATCATCCCTATTATTATTGACTTATACTATTTCTCTCATATATATGAGGAGCTCGTGGCTAAACAATAACAGCCGCTCGGGTCGATCTTTAGGTTAAGCCGTGCTTGCCTAGGTTGGTCTGTGGATGGGTGACCACCCATTACATACCGAGTTTCCTCCGTGCCTCGGAAAGCACGTTAAGCCGTTGGTCCCGGCTGTCATTTGAAGATCTTTGACAGTCGTTAAAGTAGTCAGTGGCACAAAAAGTCTGACAACCAGTCTTACCAAGGGGTATCGTATTTCCCAGTAGTAACTGGGTTGTGGAGGTCAGATAGGCAGTCGCTCCATGTAAAATACTGGTATTCAGCTGCATCCGGTTAGACTGGAAGCCGACCCCAACATAGTTGGGAAAAGGCTAGGCAGATGATGATGATGATGATGACTATTTCTCTCATATGGATATTCTTTCCGTGATTAATTTATTCTTATTCTTATTCTTTATTGCACACCAAATAAACAACAATAACAATACACAACACACACAACAATTACAAAAACAACAAACAACAACAATTACAATTTATGTGTAATTAATTGTTGTGGCCAATCAAATGTAAGCATGTCCGATGAGTGTGGTTTAGGTTGGCAATAATTGTTCAGCAAGGTCAGATTTTTATAACTTATGACCTTCTTTTGTTCACACCCTGTCTATATTAAAGTCAATTTGTGTCTATTGAATTTGCTCTATGATTTTTTGGTTTGATACTGATAATGAACTAATAATTCTTCATCACTGTAAGTTGCGACTTGGACAGCTCATTATGCGGGTGGTTGACATTAAAAGATAGTTTGGCTTTAACACTTATACTCAACTCCTCTAAAGCAGCACTGACCAATTAAAAATTCCTTTAAATGTATCATACAAAAGTGCCATATCTTTCTCAACCAAGCTTCAAAGAACGATGCATTACAAACGTTTAAACAAACATAAATTCTTTAAAAAAAAATACTAGGCCCCATATTACACAAAGATAACCAACCTACCTTGATTACGAAACTGTTTGCTACAGTTATCGCCCTTCATTATTTGTTTCCAGATTAGATGTAGCACTTAATTTTTACCGTCACTTACCTGAAATTTGGTGTTCAAAAATGGGCCATGGTCATAGTTGTGACATGGGCTTATCTTGATTCATTAGGTTTGCAGAATCGTGTTGGTTTAGGTACCTGTCAGAAAAATATTAAAACCTTGGTGTTGTCTATGCTCTTTATTTAGTACATCTCATCATCTTCCAGCCCTTGTCCCATATTACTTGGGGTCGGCGTAAAATGATTTTATCTTCCATTCTTCCCTGTCAGTCGTCTCTCAATCATTCGCTATCCACTGCAAGTCTGCTTCTAGCCATATTCACGTCCGCGGTCTACCTATAGGCGTTCTAAAATACAACATAACCCTGCAATTGCTCTCAAGAAACTTCAATTCCAACTGAACTGTTTACTACAATGACGAGCAATTCATAGAAATGATCAGTATTAATATAGTCTATTGATGCTCATTCAGAAGTAAGCCTCTTTCTTATTGGAATCTATTGACGATGACGGTCCCAATTGTGCGATGACACGATGTAGATTGGTATCAAGGTTTCAAATCAACATTCAAGTGTTATGACGATCGATCGCATCCTCGCATCTATAAGCTAAACGGGTTTCAAGTCAAGTTATTGAACTCTGAAATTGTTCGTTCCTGTTATAATGGTCGAAAGTTTTGATTCTAATGCTACACTGCTTCTAGTTTGTTTTGAATGTCTAGATCTAGAGCTAATATTAATAAAAATAAGTTATTTAATGGCTCCATAACCGGATGAATAAGGTTAATAGTCTGAGAGCTCACACGAGATTTTGAACCGCTAAAATCCACTACTGGTTTTGTTTGAACACTTAATTGAAAGTTATTCCATCCATCTACTGTTAAAATTTAGTTGTCAACTGCCCCATTTCGAGTAGACACTACGCTTTCATACTAATCTCTTGAGTAGTTACGAGAAACAATTAATTAAATCATCATCGCTTGAAACACGATGTCATCAACCTCCCACAAGGCTGTCGAAGTATGTTGGGGTCGGCTTCCAAACTGACTAAATACTATAAATACTACTTACATCAGTATTCTAACTAAATATCGAAATCAATCAATACAGATTATAAAACCCATAAACTCATTAACGATTTCAATATAAAGACCTTTATTCTTGGCCTTGCACCCAAAAAAGAGATGCGTCGGAATCCCAAAATATTTTTCTTTCGAATACAATTTAAAGTTTTTCACCTTGTTACTACCTATAATAGTACATTACCAAACAGTGTAGTAGGTACTGGGTGTGCTATCGTTCTTTATCGTATAGCCGGCAGATAACACCGTACAATCGATATCAGTTTGTCGTCAATGTTATGGGCTGAAGATTAGCACTTGTTGGTTGTACCTATGTTTTGTCTAGAAGCTAGGCTTTCGAAAGGCTGAACATCTTCGTTGTGTTGGTCCTTATTGCCTTTGGGCCTTATTGGCTTTTCTCTGCAATGACGAACATCGATATACTAGCCAGATTTTCTCAGGCATTTATTTCTCTAGCCTCATCACAAAGGTCCATCTTTTCACTTTTAGACTTTGAAGTCTGTGCCGACATTCTGTTGATAATGATTTCCCAAATTTTAAGGGAACCGATATCAGGTGTCTATCTGAATATTCATAATAAAGAGACTGACGGAAAATTGACTGCATAGGTTTTTCACAAAGGAATAAAATTTGTCACCGTCAAAGTATCTTTTATGTACACACCTAGTTTTCTTTGCCAAGAGTCGTGCGGGTTTCCATACAGAGGCCTCTAAGGCATAGAATCATATACTTAACCAGTTTCGTTAACTAATTGTTATAAAAACTTAATTGCCCGGTAATGTTAGTGGCAAGCTTTTGATTAGTTAGCCGAACACCTGGGCAATTTCGACCTGTATCGATTAACAGCTGCGCCAAACGAGTAATATTGTTATTCAGAAATCTATGTAGTTTCATTGTTTGGTTCTCTGAATTTTGATTAGGTAGTTCTATTCGAGAATGAGACATTTTCAACTCCTTGTAATTTCAAATTAACTCTATTGAGGGCCCTGTTGCAGTCCTAAACGTTGCTTATGCTCCAATAGATGTCTTAAGCCTGCTTTAGATTTCGCCATCGATTGATCTTCTTTACAACGCTCTGCCTGCTCTAAAGAAGACGTATGACCCTGGGTCATACGTCTTCTTTAGACTAATATACGTACAATTGAAAATCATTACCACTGCAATATTAAATCAATTTATTACACTACGTTAACATAAAGCGAGGCCAAAACCACTAAACTTATTAGATTATTAATATACTCCACACAACTGATTAGAACTAAACTATAATAAGCGTTGAACCAATCATTAGTTCCGATGTCTCCACTATTTACCCAAGTCCTTACCGCTGTGGTGTGCTTAGTTGTCGCTATCTAGATCGAGGTGCAATAAACGCCGCACCCCGCTTGTCCTGACCGTTAATTTTTTATCAATAACTGATAGTCGATATTTATCAGCTTTCTATGTAGTCGAATGAATGTTGGGGAAATGGGCTGTGTTATTTTTGGTATGATGTGGCTATGGTATATCGGTTTGTTCAGACTGCTGCCAATAAATACTTTCCGACTTTTCAATCTCCATCAAACCACAGTATAATTTAGAACATCATAAATTCATAACACAATGCACCTAATGAAAATGCTATTTAAACACGTTCGCGCTGCTATTAACTGTTACTAACGCCTAATTTTCTGCCATAACTGCTACGCCAAATAAAGTCACATGAAATCCCATTCGCGTGAAAACATTCGCCTTCTTATCGGCAAGGCGCTGCTGAACTTCCTCGCAATCTCGGGAGGAGGAAATTTTAAGTGAATTTCTTCGTTCCCCAAGTTCTGCGCAACATCGTGTCCAAGTTTGTTATCAGTTCCTGCACCAGTTTACTTAAACTTGGATGCTAACTGTTGTAGACTTGCATTCACTGAATATAATGCTGAGAAGTTTACGATAAGCGTTTCAACTGGTTATGCAGTTAAGGAGTTATTGTCTTCATTTGGTGTAGTTACATTATTTTGTTTATCGTTTTCTGTGTGGGCTTGATCTTGTTCTGCATGTTGGGATAGTTGAGAGTTAGTCTGCTTTTCGATTTCATTAGTTTCTACCTGCCCGTGTTAATATATATTTATCCACTCTTTACTGTCTCATCATTAGCTATTCCTTATGTTTTCATATCGTGTTTTATAACACCGACATGTACTCTAATGCAGTAGCTCTCTAATATGTATATCTACTCGTAAATCACTTGTCCACACTTTAACATTCACTCAAATAGCTTTCATATCATTTATAACTGAATCGTGTACTACTTTATTGCCAGCTTAACATTGATGAGACCGAATAAATGAGCTGCAAAATTGTGGTTTTAATTAATTGCTGAAATTCCGGTCACGGGTATTAATGAAGTGCAGCTGCCAAAAGCTAGCAGACAACCGCAAACGATTTGCGGTCAGACGAAATTATTGACACTACTTCCCAAATTGTGTTGTCATGTCATCTAGATTTAATTTCTGAAGCAATACAGACTTCATTGTTATACTTCTCTTCTCTTAAAGGATCGGCATTGTTGTGTTGTCTATTATCAGGGTAATACCCTTGTAGTAACATAGATTAGTTCTATAATCCAATTGTTGACTGTACATCGTCGACACTAATAGACATAGCTGATATAAAGATAATGAACGATTTACTCCTTTACAAAATATACTATGGTTTGTAGTACAGACGCCAGCACATCAATCTACTACAATCTGTCAAATTTCTTTAATAGATTTTCAACGCTAAAGCATTAGGTTCAAGGTTGATTGTATAACTTGACAGTTTCAGGTAGCTTGATCTGCTGGCGTCTGTACATGGTTGATTAATCCTTTCATATTATGTTACGCCAAAAGACATGACTGAAATTAATTTCAAGTTAATTGATCCATCAAAGAGTTTAAACGGTTTTAATAAGATTTCGCAAGATATCAAATCTTGTTATTACTTCAGTTATTATTTTGGTTTAAGTTTATAATATTAAGAAATCTAGCTTTTTCGACACTCGTGCTAAAACAGCCTCATTTAAATTTTGAACACTAGCTAAGGCTAACACCGCCATTTTTTTCCTCTATTCCAAACGTATCTTTCATTATAGTCGTAACAATTTAGATTTTTTGTTGTTCACAACGTGGTATAGATTGAAAGCGTAGATTTATAGTGCTGATATTGACTCACTGTGGGAACTGGTTTGTCATGCCCCGTGGCTGTCGCAGTTCTGTAATAAAGGATTATATAATCAACAGGTTTATGTTATAGTCTAGTACTTTTCAAGTTTTTCTAATCATTCCTTACAACATCGTCTTCTTAGAAGCGCACTTGATAGGAATAGTACTGCCTGCCAGGGCTACGGGACTGTTCGAAAGATATACCGTGGCCCTGGAACACAAAGGGCAAAGTAGGAACATGGATGGGTTTTAGCCAGTACAAGTCCGCTCCGCCCAGAGCGGGAGGGTCATTTGATGATTTCTCACGCGAAAAAAAAGGGAATATTATTTTAGATGTATTGTTGTTGTTTCGATTTTGTGCCCGGTTGATGGCAATAGATTCGCACTTATTAAATGAGTCTGCTAACTGGTGAAATGTAAATGTACTGTTGGCTACATATCTGCCTAATCGTTCGGGGTTAATAAGCTTAATGTTGTAGTTATTTCGATGTCCCATAATTTGTGTCTATTGTATTTTTTGTAATAGCAGCTATTAAGAGCATCGTTACGATATGATGTTGCCATTACGTATTTCTTCATACCATTCGATAGCGTCATCGAAAAAGGAATTTATAACATTGTCATTAGTCATCGGACTTCCCCTTGCTTTCGGACCTTTTAGTTTTCCTTGTGTTTTACGTGCCTTTATTTATTATTTATAAAAACATAAATCAATTTGGATTAGCTTAGGATGTTGTACCGTTGCGCGTTGGTGTCCTTCTACATGCCAAAGGCTTTCATTTCATCTTCAGACTGAGGTGCCTTTATTTTTTGCCTTATTTGGAGTTCGTTTCACAAAGACTCCCAACACCAAATTAAGCAACTTTTCACATATTTTCTCTGTCGTTTTGCATACATTGAGTCATAAACCTCATTCTAACTTTAAACCTACATTATGCTTAACCTAGCCGTAGCCACCACTTTGCATGTTAAAGAAACCGTTTCCATAAAGCGGGCGTCAGACTGCACACACAGTAGACGGTTGGCAACAAACCCGTCCTAGATGCCGCACCTTCGATGGGAACAAGGGCGGTGTTACCCACTATTATGCTAATTTTATAACTACTGAGCTTGTAGAAGACAAGAGAACAGTTGCTTTTAATTTTTATGACTAGACTCTTCAAACTTAGAAATAGGCGATGAAATTATGTTAAAATGGCGTTTGAAAATCACAGTCCTTACAAGTTTCATCCTACTAATGTTTAAATGTGATATTTTATAATGTTTGTTGATTAATCATACAAAGGGCTTAACAGGTTTGGATGCAATTTGCCAGACGGAGACTTTTTTACCCGAATTAACACATAGGATACTTTTTATCTCGATAGCACGCTCTCATGGGATAATTTCTGACTTCCACGCGGGTGAAACTACGGGCTGATGCTAGTACATTATAGCAGTTCTTTCAATTCAGGTAAAGTTGAACCAAGTCATAACTCACAGTTTACTCATAGGTAAACTCTGCATCATAATATTATGGACCTATCTATTCAAATGGCGGGTTTTTTACTTGAAATTTTCACAAACAATCACCGGCATGCCTAATGTATATTATTGCACTTCGTCTTGCATGTTTAACCGTGCAAAGTCGGTTCTTACTCTTGTACCCACCGACCGCTATCAATATACCGTGGTCACATAACTTACACATTTAAATAATTCTTGATTTTTTTTCTAAATTATAGCATACTAGCGTCTGACCACGGCTTCGCTTAGAGGTCGGAAATTATCCAATACAAACCTCCTCATCATCTTCCTGCTATTGTCCCATTCTATTTGAGGTCGGCGCAACACGTTTTCTTCTTCCATTCTCCCTTCAGACGTCACGGCATCATTTGCTCCTTTCTATTTCAAATCCTTCCTCACACAATGCATTCTTATACTTCTTAGCGTGTCGATTGCAATCTATACAGGGTGTAAACAGACTCTTCACGAAGCCGTCAACCAAGCATCCTCTACATCAAACTAAGTAACTTTACGCAAAAACTATTGCTGGGAAACGACTTTTTTTTTTGGGGTGAAAAATTACGTTTTGCGGTAAGACTCAATGTTACGCACTCAAAACATTGTGCTGATGAATGGATTGAATAGTAAGAGGGTCTTGGAGGTGTTTCAAATAAAAATCTTACATTAAAAACATGTGTTTAAAAAAAAACTTGTGAAAAAGTTGGAACTTTGACCCCTAATATCTCCGTAACTAGAAGGTTCCCAGGTATGGTCTAGAACAAAAAAATGATCGCAATGACGGGGAGAACAAATGCCTTTCGGCTTCGTTAAGAGTCTGTTTACACCCTTTATTGTGTCGGCCCAGAACTGAGCTACTAGTTTCGCGGTGTCGGTAGCGTCCATCAATTCCTGTAGTGAACAAACAACAGGACACGCAGGACACGATATTAAGTGCCTCATTAATTTACGTCCATCACTATTTTAGTCACATGCATCTCCATCGCAATCCTACTACTGCTGGGATAAAAACTATCCTATTTCTTAACTCAGGTCATAGTCTATCCCTAAATTGCCAACAAAAGAACTAATTCAGTTAATCTTTTCTTTTTCAACTTTTTACGCATCGAAATTAGACCAAACCTTTTTTCCTTTCAAACTGAACCTTCCGTTATTCTTCGTCAAATAATATTTCCATAAATATCGGTCTGAGGTACAAAAAGCTTTTGACTTAAACAGGCCGCTGTATTCAGATCAGGCAGTATTGACGCCCCCTTTCTTGGAAAACCCGAGGCAACCTTAGGCAGGCGAAACCGAAATAACACAGGTTGTACAGTGACGATCACCAATATGTATACACTTTCCTAAACTTAAAAGCAATTTTCGCGAGAAATAACAACTGTAACTTGGAGATAGGATCTTTTGCATAAAAAGAAGACTTCCAAAATACCGTAACAACATGAAATAATCTTCTAGTAATATTTCAGTATAGCCCAGCGGAAATTAACATTAAAATCGAACTTCAAAAAAATTGTGCTCGTTCGATAAAAATGCATATTTTTCGAGTTTTAGAGCAAAACGTGAAAAAAGTCGGATTAATTTCGCAGTTTATCTCGCGTGGTGCGCAACGAGCACAAGTTTTTCGAAGTTGCAAATTTGGATTCACATCACTCTAACTGATCTATACAACATATCAAAAATGCAGAACTACATCATGCTTTGCGATTTTAGCCTTTTTTTAGCATCAATTTATACGAGAAAAACACTTTTAAAAGTTAAGTGTTTACATATTGGTGCTCTTGACTGTACAGGTAGACCCGTTTTGGTAAACTGCGATCAGTATCGCGGTTCCTTATATTTTACTTCGCTAAACTCCTGGCTCTGGCTAATTTTAGTTTCTAATTTAACCCTTGGCAGATCTACCTGTTTACTGTATTCCATTTGGTTTTCTGTTTTAAAAGAATCGTCTCTTCTTCGAAATTTTTGGATAAAGCTCTGTATTATTTCACAGTTGCCTTTGAATGCTTAAAGTATTAAGAAACTCGTACGTCTGTTTAGCCGTATGTTTACTTTTTAACGGTCATACAAACACTATCTTACTGAGAAACACTTTTTATCTCCAATGAATGACATTCCGGACATTCTTTTCCTGAGAAAAACCAAACGATAAGATGTCAAAAAACTTCATCAATAGGTAATGTTTTATCAATCTTTTATTCATAATTAGGCAGCTCATCTTCACTGATTTCAAATTCATCTTCATTATATCATCTAGTGTTAAATTCCTTACCTGCAAACCTGTGACTTTAGCCTACTCCAGAAATCCTATTCTAATATGTTCAATGATGTTGAACTGACGAAACCACATTCCAAGTACACACACACACACGGCACATTTGTTAACCGATCGGCTACATGTTGCTTCTTTTGTATTGTCTGAATGTACTCTACACACTACTCACTAAGTACTTCCGCAAGAGTTGCCCCGAGAGATGCTTTGATAAAAAACTCTTAATACAAAATATTTGTTAGTGGGACTCAGCCTTATAAGGACCTTACCTCAAAGAATTTTATTGTATAGACAACGATATAACTAATGCAGGATTTATTACCAGCCTCAAATAATTTGACATAAAACATAGCACTAGTATGTTAACAGTCAATATCGTTAGTTTAACAAGCAGTCAACGAATGTCTGATGAAAATATCCATTCAGCAACTGGCTGCCAAGCTGGCTTCGGCCGATGATCTGTTCACCTTTCCGAAAGCCACAAATAAATATTTAAAAATAATGCCGCGTAAGCTATTGTGTAGATTAGTATCATTTTATAGCTATCTATAGACTTGTGAAACTGACCAGACGCCAAACGCCATTTTATTATAGCTTTTGGTATTTTAATTTGATGATATAAAAACTCCGGAGGGGCCACATGCTCGGTAGGATCGCTCTCGATTGAGTAACAGGCCCACGTCATTATTACACACGTTATTTTATAAACTATCTCCGGTATGCATCGTTCAATATCTTTATTCCATGTTTTTATCTTCAAATGCTTTCACATGCACTGTGGATATGATATCGAAGTATCAAACTGTTTCCATTTCATTTCTAATAGCACCTTTTGATCCCGCAGGCAAACATTATATTAATGTATCATGATGGAACTCATTTCAATCACATTTCTCCTCGGCATTCCATTAAACGTCCACGCGATGACAAAGCAAGTCATCCAATTTGACTGTATGAGCGTATGTATGAACATAGTTGGTCCAACAAGGCGCGATGCTCGTTACTTGGGGGCACACATCTTAACCTCTATTAAGCTGCGTCATTGCCTGAACTGCTCGCCTCCCACGGTTTCCTACTTGCTACACACATCACCAATTCAGGTTAACTATTATAACACACATTTGAAGACATATTCTTACGACCCGTCCAATTCTCGAGGGTGGCATTTCCTATTTCGGGCTTCTGTTCTGTTCCTTGATTGGCTTCCCGCTCGCTATATATTTCGCTACTTTGGTAAAGTCGTCACGAGCCATTTTAATGATGGTACATATTCAATCTGGTTAATGTTTTTTTTTTGTAAAATGTTTATGCGCTTGGTCTACTGGTTTTGCTAATGAATAGAAAAAAATACCGTATTGTATATTGTATGCGATGTTGCATGGAATCGCCATCTAGAATTGGGCTAAACTATTGCTGCTCAGATTTTTAAGTAATCATCAATTTTGGTCAGGATATTTAAAAAAACTCGAAAAGTATCCGTTCTTGCTTCACAAATAATAAGAACATTCACGTAAACTGCTCAACACTAATCCTCCACGTGTAAATGTGTGTATTCTGAGAGATTACACGTCCCTGTACATATTTGCATTGAGGAACGTTTCCGCGACCCAGCCGGTGAACGATAAGCCAAGCTGGCTTATCGTTCACCGGCTGGGTCGCGGAAAGTTAAGTTCATTCACCGGCCCTAACCGACCGGCATCTACATAATTATATTTTAATGGTGATTTCTTATCATAATGTAACATATTTAAAAAGCAAATCTTCCATCTGATAAAGTGCAAAATGAAGACGTGCAAATATTGCTTTAATTTCAGTCTTAGTGATTTTTTCCATTCAAAAACTTGTAGAGAGTTATCCCATTACTTTTTTGCATTTTAAAAACAATGAAAAATAGTAGACACAATTTTTTGTCTGAAAACCGACGTAACTTTGCGCGTTATTTGAATAAATCACATATTAAGTAAATTCCATAGTCCAAATCCTTTTTCGATTACGATATATTCAAACATGGCTTTATTACTGAATTTAAAATAGAAATAAGCGCTAAAATATTCGCATATTTATCGCTAAAATATAGAAACTGTCAAATATGACAGATGTCGAATTATCGTAATAGGTCTAATGGCATATTGTTTAAGTCTTGACTTCGGGAGCGTTATTTGCACCGGTCCGCATTCTTTAGATTTTTGTTTTAATCGCGTTGGCGAGGTCCGGGGTTCTGCCATGTGGAATGCTGTACATGTGGTCATTCATGCTTTTTGAACTGGTCGAATTCCGGCAGTGATAACAGGCTGCAAAATTCTATAGACCGTAAGATTATAGAAAAGGTTTAATTTCATAATAATGTCAACCAAAATTTCTGCGAAATTACGAAAATTAGCGTTTAATACCCAAAGTATCACAATCTTCCTATTTACATCCGAAGTAACGAAGAAATAAGTATAATCGCCATAATAAAAGGCGCTTTTGAGCCTCATTCAGTGCGTTGCACGGAGCATTAAGTAAGCGATGACAATTACTGTGAGATGATCCCACAATGCCGAGGTTTTCGCATTGTGTTCGTGTATTAATGGTACCAGCCTTTCTCGTATTGCCTCTCTCCATTTTCTCTTGTTTGCTGCTTTTTATGGTGAATGTATAAGAGGAAGTTGATAGTTTTTGAGGTGAATGAATTTATCTGATAGTTTTATTTTTAAAATCATCTATACAGACAAATAAAATTGGAGTGTATGTTTATAATAATAAAATAACCGCTTTTTACTAAATGCGTATGGATGTATACACGGTACATATACCAAAACAACATTTTTCCAATTTTTGTCTGTCTGTTTGTTCCGGCTAATCTCTGAAATGGCTGACGATTTTGACGGGACTTTCACTGGCAGATAGCTGATGTAACAAGGAGTAACTTAGGTTTTTTTTTATTTCAGATAAATAGGTCCCGTGCAAAAAATAAAACCCTTGAAATTGTTACAAAATTCGATTCAAATAGGGAAGTGATTTTCGATTTTGCTATTGAGTGTTCCTGAAAGTGTAAGGATTCCTAGCCGGTCTGTCTGTCTGGTTTCCAGAAACAACTTTTCTGTGCCTTTTGTTATAATTACAAGTACAGATGAATAGGGCGGCAATAATTATTATAGTAACGCGACTGATCAATGCATGGACATGTTCCAGACTGTTAGACTTGTAGAAATCACACTGTGAATGGCAACATTTAATACGTCATTAGTTAAGTCTACGACAGACTTTCTCTATAAAAATTAAACCCAAAATTAGAAATTAACGTATATATTTACGTTAATGAATTTAAGTAATTAAAAAAAGAATATGGGTGCGTTGTCACAAATGTCAGGAATACAAAAATGTTTGTACACGCACATTTATTTATGTGCGTGTACCCATAAGTAGCCATTACTCCATTCAATTCGGCCGTACTGAACCTTTTATAATAAAGTTCAAAATAAAACGAATTCCTACTATAGATTGAAATAAATATTGTAAGTACATAAGTTGAAAAAAAAAATGCCAATATCATCTTCAACGTAGGTATTAACATAGCCATCACTCTACCAAAAAAAATCACCCGTTACCTTTGCCATTACAATCGTAACAAAAACGTGCCTATATTGTCCATTTTCTTTTCTTTTTGTATTAATCTTTTAATAAAAGATAGGTTAGAATGTACCAGCTAGGCCTTTGTGACCGGACGATCACCTCAGCGAAGGCCGAGCCTTTATTTATAGCCTAACAATGACTGCTCATCCTTAAACCTGTACGTACGAGCGTACGCACGAATTTCACTTGGCATTCTACATCTAGCATCGGAGTATCTTTTCAATACTCGATTGCTTTGGTATCTTCAATTAAGTGTTTTACTATAATGCTACGAAAAATTAAGGAGAAATCAGTAATCAGACGTCTAAGGGCCAAGTTCACCAACAACACAACGGTCTGATTATCTGAAGCAGCTGTTTACCATGAATTTTCGTGTTCAAAAAAGGAATTCTGATGATTAAGAGCCATGTTCACCGACATTGAATTAGCTATAACAGTTGATTACTGAGTTTAATCATCAGATTTGCTTTCGGGAACACGAAAATTCATGGTATACAGCTGTTTTCAGATATTCAAACCGTTATGTTGTCGGTGAACTTGGCCCTAACTAGCACAATAAGTTATCATCATGCTCCTGACCTTTCCCCATTTATTTGGGGTCAGAGCAGCATCTTCGTCTTCCATACGTCTCTATAAGCCGTCATCATCTCAGTAGGCCACCCCTTTCTACCCATAGCATTTTTCCTGATTACTTTGATCCCTTCAATTAAATGTAATCTTGCAAAGTTTATGTGTCACTTTGTAAAGCGACTAAATGTCAATTATCTGATGTCTAAAAAAAAAACAAGTAAAGATCTGCACATCAAAAAAAAATAACAATAAAACATTACTGTAACAAATCATGCAACATTACATAAGACTAACTGGTTGTGCCTTGCACAAATTGCACAATCGGTTGCAAGGAAGCCTTAACAGTTGACTGGATGTCAGAACTCACCTGGCAAAGGCTTTGGAAGCCCTACTCTAGGTTCGACGCTCTCAGTATCGATTTTCTTGCTAATTACACTTTGTTTGACCCCACCATACAGTATATTGCAAGCTAGTGTAGAACTGGCTACTTTAAAATGTAAAAAAAAAACTTGGCGCTAAAGAAAAATTGAATTTCGAAGGTGTGCCTAAAGGGTTTGTTGTTGAAGATGGGCTGTCTATTAAATTCCTTTATTATTTTACTTACGGGTTACAGTTCTTCGCTGATCAATCGATCGACTCAAGTTGAAAATGCTCATGTATCTTCTTTTGCAGCCAATATCGAAGTGTCTTTAAGTTTTAAATAGGAATGAAAACAATATGCTTTTATCTCGTTTAACTCGTAAATTGGTCCAGGAAATGGACCGTCTTATAGCAATTTGCTTGCAGACGGCCAGTCTAGTTTTTGCACAGGCAATACATTACTGTAAAGCTCACGTACATAGTGTCTGGAAAGCTAGACTATCAACATAAGCGTGTAGGTGTGGGTTTAGTATGCAATTTTGTCTGGAAGCGAGCATTTTATTTTACGCTTCACGTGAATGATCTTGTAGTGAATGTTGTTTTGTCTAGCAGACAAGACTAGATTTTGAAGGAAACAACATTTGTCTTTGAGAGAAATTGTTTTATTTTTGAGATTTATGAAAATAAAATATTTTTATTTCATTTTATATACGAGTAGGTACTTCAATGTCAATCTTGATTTTAATAATACATTTTGTATGCCTTACGGTAGAATCACTTGAAACATAAATTGTCTAAAACTATAGTAACTGTGTTTTCTGCACAAAAAAAAATTATTTATTTGATTTGATTTGAAGAATTTTGTCTGTGAACATGAGGCTTTTTCAGGCGAGTATCCTGACCTGTTCAAAGTGGTTTCCCACCATCACTGGTTAGTGTGTGTAATAGTTTTTATGTAAAGATTAATGGTGGTCTTATATGCAGTTATAAATAAGGAAAGTGGTCAGTTCTTTGCAGCTAACGGTGTTGGATATTTATTTAAATTTATATTGAAAAAAAAAGTTCTCTTTCTCTAGATGTTTCCTAAGTTTTCAAGTCTTGACTGGCTTCGAGAACTGATGAATCAACTCCAAAATAGTTCCAAAATAGTTTAAGTCTCCATCGTTTCCATTGACGAAGATGTAGGGGTCATATTTGCTCGTCAACTTTTACACTGACCAAACACCACACGTCCTATATCTCAGTTTGTATTCATTGTCCTGATAATAAAAGAACCCAAATAAACTGCAGTTAACAACATTTACACTCCCACAAAATAAACAGACCACTCTCCATTTCGAAAATTCGCTTTCAATCCCCAGATCGAAAGCTTCGTACTTTGTTTCCATCTGATCAAATTCTTCTCATTTACGATTGTTTTACGGTTCTCCTATTAGCTAATACGAGAATACACCTTCCTCTCCATTAAAGTTTTATTTGTGACGTAACTTGGCATAATGAATGATGTTTCGTGCGGCTTTTTATGACGCCATTATTATCTTCGTCCCTGTATCGATTCCTTATTGGAGGATCGCGTGTTATCTTTACTGTGTTATTGTTTGTTTACAAAGCTTTATATTATTTGGGACTTGTGTATGTTTGTTCAGTTTTTAGTGTTTTGTTGCTTTTGCTCATCGTTAGGATACTTCTGTCAACTAGAGTTTTCAATCCGTCTGTTTCATAGACACTTTGATCGCCTGGTATAACAATTGCTCTTTTAAATTGTTTGCATCCTTTTTCAAGACAAAACTGCGACTTCTTCACATATCCAAGTGCCATTTAATATGCAATTTATATTACATCAACTTATTGCAACGGTATCCTTGACTAAACATTATCGTTTACAACATCCATGACTTATTTACCTAGAACAAGTGATACGGCTCATAGACTACATATTATGTACCTACTTCTAAAATTATTGATTGCTTCGTTGTACTCTTATCATTTCGTTGATAATGTAATCGACTATAGTATCGTCGATTACGCGCCCTTCTTGAAGGAGACTGAGGTTGCCTGTACATGTACGGTTACTAGTTAATATGTTATTACTGGAATTTTGATTATCGTCAACATTCCTCTTTTCTGTAATGCTGTTCTGAACGACACTTGACTTTACGTAGCCTCCAGTTTTGGAGCTAACTTGATATTACCTGACCAAATTACTAGTTTTAGTTAAAATACTCTTACGTCGCTCGGAGGTGAGGAAAGTGTCGAGAGATGGAGAAGCTCTGTGGGTAATAAATGGATATCTTAGTTTTGGATCCAGCTAAAGCTCTCGATAAGAATTTACACAGCAATAATGCCAACCAAACTTAAACTACTAACTAAGAATCATCATCACTTAGAAACTTACTTCGTTAATGAAAAGGTCTTTAAGGGAACAAGAAACGCCTAGATAAAGGAAAATTTAATTACATACGTGGAATATTAACCGTTTATCCGTTCATGAAAGCCGTTAAGCTAAAAAGACCGTAAAGAGGTCATTCAAGGAGTCATAAACGATGATAAAGTATTCCTTTATAAGAATATTTCTTGAAGTGAGCTCTTTATGTGGTACCATTGAAATTACTGTTTATAAACATGTTTTTGCTGAACAAAATCGTGGTCGCTTCGGCCCTTAAATATGCAAATTATTGTTGAGCAACTAAGGACATCTACTTGAAACAATTTTATTTAAAAACATAATTGCGAGAGGAAACGGCGGCACTCCCATTACTATGGTGATTAAAATTCATAAAAACATTAACAAGTCCATAATAAATGTTAAGTTTTTATTATGTAAAGGATTGAAGTGATAACCAGCTCTTGCAGGAGTAGCTTGGAGTATTCTTGAAAGTTCTCTTTCCATTTATATCTTCAAGTCGTATTTATCTTGTTTGTACACTCCCTGGTAAACATTTTACGTATTCCACACCCCTTGAAAACTTTGCACCCTCGAGTATCCAGTCTAATAAATCAAAGTTTGTCTAGCGTAAATTGTGTACGTGCAAACTGGTTTGCTTTACGTCTATTACAATCTTGTGCGCTACATAGTGATAGATTTGACAGCACATTACACTGCTTGCACATACAAGTACGTAAATAGAATAATACTCTCAATATTTGAGGTGTAACGCAAATGGTGATGAACAGACACGTATTACTTTCAGAGAACGGGAGAATTTGGTCCATCGAACTATATTTGTCACCTCTTTGATGTGAGAGTCTTTGGTAATCGTATTTAGTGCAGCAGTTGCTTTGTGGTTCTGTGTACTTACTTCTCAAGTAAGTGGTTCTCAGTTTTCTACATTCATCTTCCCTAATCTAGTTTCGTAGGGTCCTTATTACCAAGCTCTTAAATCTTATATTCCCTTGGGACAAGCTGCTAGAGTATTTGCTTAGGTTTCTCGGCGGTGTATCAAGAAAAGGGTTTACGAGAGTAATTCTTAACCTCAACCTCTTCAACATTTATGTCTTGCTCAGAATTAAAAAAAGGCTTATTCGTTTGTTCTAAGATAAGCTAAATTGTTTTTAACTGTATTCCTATCTACATTTCTTTTAAGATGTTTGACTGCTTTGTACTAATTTGGGCCTGGAACGTAACTTTGTGGAACGGCTAAGAAGTTTTAGGTCCTAAATAAGAAATCTATCTCGAATAAAGTTGCAACAAGCTCAAAACTGTAGCTCTTTGAACCTTTGTTTATTGAGTCTTCGCCGTATGTAACTATTGTTGAGTTGTTCTTTGAATACCTACTTTGTTGTTTGATTATATTTAAAAAAGACAAAGGCTGTTACTCATGCTACATAATATTTATCATCTTCTCATGTCGCTGACTTACATTTTGACTGATGGTACCTAGGACTTGGATAGCTCTGTCATTTACCTCATTATTTCCTAAAAAACTTACTTTAAGAGAGAATACACACAATCATTCAACTCCCATATTGAAATCCAATTTGTTTTCACATACCTTGTCAGTTTATATTTACATTTAGTCGTCTGCTCCTGACGAAGGTCGGACCAGGTATGTTATCGTAACTCATAGCTGACAACGACCCGTGCCAGTATCAGCATGAATATTTATGACCGTTGCTATGCACCGTGTTTTGTTTGCGAAACGTGGGTGCTGTGCTGTGCCGCCACGATGTTGGTTGGTTCATTTTTCGATGTAATGGAAGCTTGATTTGCAAGTTTGGCGAGGGTAAAAATAGACTTGTTGTAGAGAGTATATTGTTTTGATGGCGTTAATGATCAGGAGGGATAGTTTTTGAGAAGGCTTTTGGCTTGATAATTCCAGAAGTCTCGTCAAAGCTTTGCGTAACCTATTATCAGTAAAGGTGTCCTGCTAGGAACGGTTTGATTTTCGGCAATTTTTAGCGATTGTCGGAAAAAAGTAGTCAGTCGGATCACTATTAAATATTAAAATATAACTTTAATAAGTCCTTAGTTTTTACCATACATAGATCCAGTACAATATTCTCAATGACAACCGCGCCTACCGTTCCGCTAGGCAGTATCGAGATCACACGGCGTGCTCCATTTCCTACTCATTGCATAATTCAATCGCATTGCATACGAGAATCGATTTTCACTTTCGCATGTATTCGATTCCATAGAAATGTTTATTTCAAATGCTTAACCAAGATCGAAACTGACAGAAGGTAACGGTATTTACTTTGTTACAGTCAGTACAATGTATTGAATCATTTCTGTGAATGCTGTGTTTTGTTAAACAGCTGATTTATAATAATTCACATCTTCCGTGTATTTGAGTATAGGTTATAGGAGTATATTCATTTCTTTATTTGGGTCCCATACTGTTAACAAGATCTTAATGGCTTAAATACAACCAACCACCTAGGTACATCTACCCAACCATATCCTTCACGTTTAGCTGTCGTAATGATTATTTCCCGCTACATCGCATAGGTTTCCCATTCATTGACCCGTTCAGTGGGATGAGACGCAACATCTGTCATCTCAAGAATTAATTAAACATACAATACTGTACCGTACTCATTAGCTTATTAAACCGTCAAGTCTTTATTTAGAGATACAAACGCAAAGATAATTACGGTCGCCTGATGCTAAGCCATTCAAAGACGAGTCTTATCGCCTAAGGAATAGGGTTTATATAATTGTATGTGGGATTCGTGGATGTTGAAAAAGAGGTTGTGATCGGATGTAGGTTCAAATGTTAAAAGCAACGGTACCCCGCCTGCTTGCTGCACGAACTCACGAAGTTTCACCGTACCGAGATCGTTGCATTGTAGCCGGCTTTATACGGCTGGTGTCACCTTTGTGGTTCATTTAAAAGTTATTTATTGGAGAAACTTTACCTCCTTCACTCATGAATGACAAATACAAAGATAAACATGCTTGCGTAATAATATACGTCACAGCAAACCTAAAAATGCAAAAAAAAATAATGCCTTATTCATCTTTACACGCAAATCCACTCGAAAACCTAAATCAGAAACTTAGTATTTTTTCCTCAAGCCGTCGTCGCAGGCAAAGGAAACACAGCAGTACGCCGTGCACTCGTGCAGAATGTCAATAGGTGTCTGACTCATTCCACAATCACCTGCACGCTGCTCTATGATTATAGCCATTATCTATGCCTGTTACACCACAAACTATACATTGAAGTTCTTGTTGAGACGGAAACGTCAATCATTCGCATGTAACCGGAGATGTTATTGAGAAGTTTTTGATTCAGTCGGTGCATTTAGAATTTACTTTGGGTGTTACTGTTGATTCACTGCGTTAAATTGTAAGACAGGTTATCTTAGAATAAGATAAATATAGTTTTCCTAGAATAAGATAAATGTCTCCGCAGAATTTGTTAGTAATCGCATATGTCCCTGACTGCTTGGTTTAAATACGCAAGCCTATCGATTTCTGTTACTTTACCTGACTGAATTGCAAAGACAATGGCTTTCGAAGAAAATGAGAAATACTATCTTTGTGAATGTTTGGCTTAATTTTACACTGTTTTTGCATATTCAATGACATTCTTAAAGAAATCGTTTTTTTTTTAATGTAAATATACTAAATTGGCTTCCACACGGATTTAGTGAAACTATTAGAGTCCTATACATAATGTTTTTTTTAATTCATCGTCTAGTTAGGAACAACACCTCATGCGTCACGATTTATCAATGAACACCATTTACCTTATAAATCACTTTCAATTAAATTTATTTTGTATACAAACTATTCGTAATTATTTACATTTTGATTTCACTTAAAGTTTATTCGACTTGTGAGTATCCCACCAGCTCTATCATGGGTGTTTGAACCTTGGAAGGTTAAGGTGGTTGCGCAGGAAGGCGAAGCAAGAAGAAACTTCGATTTCACACACAAAAACTACATAACATAACGCCTGTGTACCTGAAGGTAGACCTTCCTCCGGAGGTGGAGGTGTAGGAGGAGGTGAGCCTATTGCTAACAACTGGACACAAATTCATATTCCGTGGCTACTACTAAGAATTTCGAGTTGGAAAAACCCAATAACACTTTGCCAAACCCAAGACCTCCTGCTAATTCTTTGTACTCTGAATATTTCACTGTAAGACATAAAATTCCTACCATTATCAATGAATGACATGTCGAAGCGCCGGCGCAACGGAACGGACCAATCACCGACGAATGCAGTTCCCTGAGTACAGCCACCGATATAGAGGAAATACGCCATCCATATAAGGGTAGACGCCTATTACTGGTATTACCTAAGCTAATTGACCGTTTATTTATTCATTGCTATTATTCTAACTTACTCGGAGCAGCTTAATCACCTTTTATCGTTATTTATTGACGGTAAATGAAATAAGTGGCTGATTCTATAAAAAGCCTGAAAGGCTATCCGGGGTATTTGCTTGTCAATCTAACCCACTGAATAAGGACCTCGAATTTCTATTGAAAGATTCTATTTATGGGCTTAATTCTTTCCTAGTAAATGTCGTTATATCTTATTTCGTTTAGGCAAATTAATTTACGTTTAAATTAGCGACAAATACAACTTTTGACACAATTAGTCCCCTCTTCGTTCTTCGTCCTTTTCGCGCTTTAACGACTGAAGGGGTGTCTATGAAAGGCAAACGAAACAGTACATAAAGGCTCCCGTGGGATAATTCCTGACCGCCATGCAGGTGAAACCACGGGAAAAAACTTAAGTAGTCATTAATATTATCGATACTCGCAACTGAAATCGTCAGCGTAGACAAGTTGTAAAATCCGCCATAACGTGCAGTTATCACGTAAAATCGATTAGTCAGTGCGCCCGCGCCAATGGCGGCGACGCGCGACGCCTGCTCGTTGGGTGCGGAAGTTGTGCAGGAAGCCGGCCAGTGACTGGTGACACCGAGACGTACGCTACGTAGTGTGGATGACGTCATATTCGTTCATTCGGTGCATGGTCATTTTGGTAATGACCAAATGATAACTGGTTTTAAATTTCTCTAGTTTCGTGAGCACTTCAGAGAACCTTAAAAACTCCACTGGTGCCGCAATTGGCCTGGCCACCTTGTAAGGCTAACTCATTTAACTTAATAATATTTTATGCATATTTATCATCAACTCGAAAAGAAGAGCTTTCATGGAAGCATAAACAGCCTATAATGTTCCCACTAGGGAATGGGCTATAATCCACCACAACGGCCCAGTGCGGGTTAGTAGATTGTCAAAGTTTTGGTTCTAGGACATGCCGGTTTCCTCACGATGTTTTTCTTCACCGTTTTGAGAGCAGTGGTGGATTCATTGGAGAACCAACTAATTTCAAAATGTAAATACTGACTTGGAGAGTTGGACAAAGTTCAGAAAGGTTTAAAACTGATAGTTCAGCTCCATACTTTTGTAAATGGCCTTCAGGAATTATCTACACATATCCGCAGTCGGAATGTTTCCATCAAAACTTACAATCTAACCAAATAACTCGACAGTGAACCGACATATCGATTCATTCATTGATGCTAACTATTCGCAAGTTTGTTGAACTCGCATTGAACTATATTTTCCACCAGCGAAGCGAAAAATTACATACCAACAATACGCCCTCCATGTACTATCCTATTTATATGTATTACAACATTCGCTCACATGCCAGGCAGCCTCTAAAATACCTCAAGTTGCTTCTCAAGTGGTATTTATATAAAAATCAAACCTCTCGAACGTTTCATATACGTAGTCCGTTTTGTTTATTGGCAGGCTGACAGACCGCTATGATAATAAAAACAAGAAAAGAATATTAAAAAGTAATTTAGTAGCTCAGCTAAGCACTTACACGTGCTTGTCTATGGAGTCTGTTTTGACAGGTATGTTTATGAAACGGTTCTTCTTCACCATCACCGTTATTCTGAACCAGTACTAATCTTTCCTGTTCCATTTATCATTTGCTGTTATGGATTGCACTTCTTCATTGTCTTTTTCTTTTCCCCTCATCCACATCAACCTAGTCTGTACCAATTGTACCAATTGTATGAGCCGCTAGCTTTTGCACGCGGCTTCGCTCGCGTTATGGACGGAAATTATCCCACGAGAACGTTTCAAATATAGCCCATGACACTCAGGGATAATTTAGCTTCCCGTTATTTATAACTAACATTGGATTCGGATCAGTAGTAACAAAACTACCCGCTATATCCAAACTCACAAACATAATAAACTTTACCCCTTTACAATATTAGTATACTAGTAGTATAGAATGCTCCTTTTCCTCACTGTCTTCTTTCACCATTTCGTCATCCACATCAACTTTGAATGTACGAATTTGATCAGCTCTAGTTTCGGCTTCATCTATCAAAGCCCTGTTGATAGTTAAGAATTGGTCTCGTTGATCTCTTCAATATTTTTGGCCTGTGTAAATCAATCACGTTCAATCATTGCTAGTTGATGGCATTACGCCTGCTATTAAGAGCACAGAATTTTGAAGTGGTTGTAAACTTGTGAAATGATTTCTGAGAAGTGCTTGTGAATCACAGACAATTTTGAAGGTCTCTAGTCCAAATTCAATCTTATTCTTTCATAGAATGAAGGCAGAGAAAACACGAAGGATGTACCAAAAAGGATTTATTCTACAGTTAGACCACAAAGGTTTTATTCTACAGTTGTTAGAAGTCGCTGGCATTGTTATGTACGCATGAATTCGCACTGCGTCGTCGACTAGGTTTCCGTTTCCTCCCGAAGCCATATAAGTACCGTGTGAATAATACTTTTTAATACTATTCTGAATGCAAGACCCGAATTTGTTGTAGCTTGCACTGAATTTTGAGTGCCATTTTCCGGTTTAGTTACTACGAGCAACAATTAATTTTGCAAATGTTACAGAGAGTCAGGTGTCCATTCAGAAACAAACATTTTAAAATATTTTGTTTCTTAGTTGATAAGTAGATCCTCTATCTAAATATTGATTACATAAACAACTAATCACACTGTCTTCTTGGGTGCGGCATCTAAAAAGTGCAGAAAACGAAGTACCTTACATAATAACCATAAATCTACATCCAATGTATATTTGCTAGATGAGGCCCGTCCAAATGCCGCATGAGTAACCACACGCACATCACACATATCTAGATAAATAAACTCTATACGGATCAGAGTGATTCATACCACATTATATAAATATTCCGGACGCGTTAATTAAATTTATACTATCGGCACTCCTGCGGTAACGGTCAAGGCCACTAGCAGGGTCATCACCTTTGACTATTTAATCACTGTTCACTATTATATGGGCAGGTTATCTCTTTTTTGATATGGGGAGATCTAAGAACAAGACTGTTTCAGGATGTGGAGGTAATTCCCGTATTTTTGACCCAGACCTCACAAAAAGACCACAGGATGGTCGCTGAGGTCTGATTGTGACTAGATTTTGAACGTTTATAATAGGGGATTTTGCCTTCTGATGTCTTCCGAAGTGATATTTTTCTGTATTCTTTTACCTTGAAAGGCAGGAGAGTCAAACTTTCATAAACTTTTGTTTGTTCTTTTTGAAACGCTCTTCGGATGAGCAATTAGAAATACTCTCGAGACAATCGCTGTCCCTTATCCGGTCGTTTTAAGTACCATCTCTCCTAATTACTACTTCATTTTTTGTCTACTTGCCTGCTAACAAAGTACCAGTGTTTGGTACCCTTCACCAATTATCGGAATTCGGTCGTAATGTGGTGTACAAATAAACACTGTTTTCTTCGGTATAGTTGAAAGCATGAAATTTTTCGACCCGCTTTTGCAACAAGTTGATCAAATTTTAGCATAAAAAGTTTGGTCCCAAGAACTGTATCACCAATTTCTGGTTTTGCGCAAAACAACTGCCAAGTCGTAAGGCCAGCCAGATTTTTGGAACATGACGTCATCGATCGTTAGTCAAGAAGACATATTTGTCCATCCCCCTGCCACAACTTTTTATAGATAATCCAAGCACGAGTTATAAATGGAAAAGAAAGGCTAGCCACTTCCTACTTATCGAAATCCGATCCCGGAAGGACCAAAAAGTAGAACGATGCATGCGGTACAAACAAAAAACGATCGACAAAAGTTTGGAACTCGAGTGTTAATTCGCCCTCATAAAATTACGTCAGTTGGCACGTAAGCCGCAGCTGTAAAACGGCACAGTGACATCATTGCAAGGTGTGTAGGCATATCAGTGCAATTTGATGTGGACAATCGTATTACTTCCAGTTAACCGGGGCTAATGTGATATACAAGTTTACGAGCGGATTGTTCCTTGTAAACTAAGTGGGTGATGATTTATAGGTGCAGCGTTACCTAGATCTAGATCTTTACTAGGTTTTATGACTCTTCCACCTGCATTAAGGATGACCTGCTAGATAATATGCGATATATTTAGACCATGAGTAAATGCTTTTACATTTTATACGATTTCTAAGCTTGGAGAAGCAATAATTCGCTGGTTGACCACAATCTTATTCACTTTTCATTTACTGTCGTCACCATTCTTCTCCTATCTCAATTCATTAGGATGTCTCATGTCTCCTTCAACACGTTTCCATCAGCTTCTTCTTCAGATTTTAACTGACCAGAACGCAGCGACCTGGACTGCTCCGTCGTTTGCCTCATTCAAGTCCTGGAGGATGCAATTAGTTATGCACAATGGGCAGGAGAGAAGGTCTACCTTTGTGTGCGAGATGGGTCGATTATACCCCTTTTAGCCTAATTGGATCTGTAGTCCGCTATCACCTTTCTTTTCAGTTACCACCTTCTGTCTATCCATATCATGTTTTACACAATCCATCCATACCTTTATCAAAATATACTGCTTTCAAAGCTTCAACTCGTCACTAAACCCACATTTCAAGCTCATCAAGCTAAGCCAACAGATAACGTATTCCCCCAAATTGCCCAACTCCTGACGCATAATGACCACAGATATACAAACAGCAACACTAATTGCCCATGTAGTTAGCACATTGATTAAATTCCTCACCCATCATGAATATGGATGACCAATGTCATTTACATTCAGCTATTATCCGTAATTGATGAACGACTGACGTTCGTAATAATCGTAATAAGTTTATTGGCGCATCGGTTTGTATTATGACATTATAGGCAATTATGCATGTCTGCTTCGGTGCACGGTGGTCTACTGGTCGCAAGCGCTTCTTTTAAGCATGCGGTCCTGCGTTCGGTTCCCATGTCTTCAGGCATCTTCAGGGTCGTCAGGAATTTCACAGTAGCAGCCACGGAGTCTGAATTTGCGGTTTCTGCTTGGTTAATAGCAATAAGCTGGCCCCCTATTACATGGGACTTAGAACGTAACTGGCGAAATGTGGGTTAAATACCTCAGGCTGATCCCTGGGGGATTAGAGGCTTGAATTGTTTAATAATATACTTATACGTCGAGGGTAATCCTGGTACTGAACAGGCCTCAGGCATCCCAGAAAACAATGTCAATAATACTGCCCGCATATCAATTTGTATGCTATGAAGTCCTTCGTCAGCGGAAGTTAAGTCAATGGGCCAATAATGGAACTAATACTAAATGATGGTTTCTTTTAGTATTAGTTCCATCAATGGCTCGCAGGAAAGCGTACAAAACATTAAAAGCACACAACACATTCCACGAGTTCTTTAAGCTGACATTTTATCGGCAGAAAACGCCCTGACAATAACAATTTCGCTCTAACTAAGATTATCAGAACTCCGTATAAGTCTTTATGAAACCTTAGCAAATCTGTGATCTCGGGCCATCTAAAACAACATCACGTTCTTAGGGCATTGTACCGCACCAAAAAAGCGAGATTTGAGCGATCATCTCGTTAAATAGAATGTTTTCAACAGAAATGGTTCTTCGTACTTTGTAATAATGCCCATGTCTTGAGCTTTGTATCCTTGAAGTTGCTGTATGACGGGCTAGACCCCATAACGGTGTAGGACAGGGGTACTCAAACTTTTGCTTTCTAAATACGCTAAGGCGATAAGAAAGAAATTCTAATGTTCGCAAAAATCTTCTTAATCCCAAAAGGGTCCTTTTTCTTCTTACTGATAATATTTCTAAATAATATTTTTGATACTGAGGCTTTTGCTCTTTGATTCATTCATGTCCACTCTGAAAGAACAAGGTCAACTGACCTGGTCAGTTTCACACAGCATAATTTTTGTCTTCTTGTGTAATTTGATTTAGACCTCATCTCATCAATATGGGGAAGGTCGGTCAAAGCTCCCCGTATATGGCGTGAGCATAGCTAGATCCCAATCTGACCAGTGAGGTCACACTATTTTCAAATATAAATTGACAGATTTTCAACCAATAAGGATGTTGGGAACCAGCTATGCTAGCGCCATTAGTTGCACAGTTCCCTATACGATTTCAATATTTTCGGTGACATATACAGGTTTTTCATTTAGACTTTAAGACAAGTTTGGGCTTCTACTTTGAGAACCACCGTTATTCTAAACCGGTCCAGTATAGCTATCTATCGAACTTTGTAGGCGAGTGCACGTGTACTGACTACAAGCAGATTCTGTTGCACAATCGTGGTCAGAGCTGGACAATGGACGCCAGCGGCTAGTGGCTGTTCAAACCAGCTCGTTTGTTGTGTGTTGACTGTTGTTGTTAACTTGGGAAGGTACTGTTATAATGATATTGGAAGGTTTATTATGAAGAATTTTAAGCTGTTGGTCCCGTCTGTCATTTGTAGAACATTGTCAGTCGTTACGGGTAGTCAGAAGCCTGATAGTCTGACAACCAGTCTTACTAAGGGTTACCGTATTACCCAGTCGCTGTGTGTAAAATACTGGTATTCAGCTCAACTGGTTAGACTGAAAGCACCAAAGATATTGGATTGCAGAATGTAAATATTGAATTGAGCAATAGATTATCTTGTCCCATAGCTGTCTAGGGCTTAAAGAATAAAATATATTAATTATTCGATCTAATAACTAACGGGAAAATTCAGACACAAGGAAACTTCACAGTTAAAACAAAGCCTATTCTATGTAACAGCAGCTGTTTTAAGCGAAGATGACACAATACCTGCGCGATAAGCAACATAATATAATCATTTGAGGTCGACGGTCACGGTGGCTGCGATCAAGAATGCGACAGCATTCCGAATCAGCACCCATCGAACTGTGAACTTTTGTCAGAGCATCCTCAATGCGAAAATACACCTTGTTTCTAAAGCTATACAGTGCAGGTTGTCCTTCTGCTTTAAATAGAAATTAATTAGAACTACACTATTTATAAACGCCTGTCTATTAAAGAAACGTTTTGTTTACTTATGGTTTTTGCTGATTCATACGATAACACGTGAACTTGTAACAAACTTAAATTGGTTTTGCTAATGTTCGGTCTTACGTCAATTGTTTGACAGCAAAGCTAGAAGGCGCCATTAGAACATCGAAATACCTTCACTCTTGTATTCAATTGGGCTGGCTTTCACGTGGCCTGAATTCCGTATAATGATATGGTGGTACCAACATGATGTATGATCAAATATCGGTCAACAAAAGCAGTAATTACACTCCTATCTTTGCATTTGAATGCCAGAATGATACATTTACTGTAATGACCGCCACTTACAGTGATACTTAAATGCGATGATATGTAAAAATATCGGTCATTTAAACTCCCAAAATATCCGAATGCGTAGTATACATGAAAATCCTTTCATCTTTTAAACTGTGAATTTATTTTTATAATAATGTTAGCTGCCATTCATTTAGCACGTTTACGCTTCCATTACACGAGTTTTAATAGGATTTTATATGACAGAGATACTCTTATTACTCTACAACACACACAAATGTAGAGCAGAAGAGTAAAATTGATGGTAGCCACACGACATACCGTTCGTAGTTGTACGTGATTAATTTAAAAATTGTCATACTAGCTACGTACCGTCATAGAAGCGTAGTAATACTTAGTTAATCTCGGACAACAATGCATGACAAAATTACTGTAGACTCCTACAAAAAACGGTATTTGTGATGACTTTAATAACGAAAATGTAATGACGTTTTTGGTCTCTGAAACGCACTTCACTACCTACGTGAAAGTTGAAGTCTTCAGAAACGTTCTCGAATTGAAAATAGAAATTTTTCGACAAGTTTTCTCTCGATGATATTGTCGACAACCTTGTCCTGGCAACTATTTTTTAAACGGTAAATTCTGGGATTGCCTGTGGCCTAGGCATGGGAATCTTATAGCTGTTTGCCCTAACGGCTGTAACTTACTCTATATCATCGTTACTGGCTGATTATGCTGTGCTTATGTAATCAAATCCCTTGACTTAAGATTTGCCTTTGCTATACGAGTACGACATTCATACATAACACAATTATCTAACATACTCAGGTATTCGCAGGAGTATCACATACCTATGCAATTTACCGACGACACGTTTGTCCATGCGAGTTCCCACGTTCCTGTTCATAGTTGATAACTAAGCGTCATTATATTTTTATAGTAATCGTTTGTTAATACGTAAGTGCAAGATAATTATGCGTTTGGATATAACACTGAATGACTGCGAGCACGCGATGGTATAGAAAAAAAGCCGTCTCCTAAAAAAGGATTTTATTACTCAATTACTGTACCCTTTTTGACGGACGAAAAATAGCATGAGGTTCTCAAGATGTGGCGTTTGTTTTAGTATGTAAACCAGAGGTTTGGTTGACATTTAGGGAGATATGAAGTGACAGTTTTAGTTATGACTTTCTAAGATAAACAATGTGTAAAGATGTTCAAACCTTAATAGATAACCATGAATAGGCCAAAATACAGCAATAATCATTTGGCACCGTCAAAAGACTGAGTACAGTCACATAGTATAGGAAATACCGTTTTTCTTTTATTGTAATATCGATGCCCACAACAGTTCCTAGTACATACTAAGTACTACATAACAAGTACTAGTATGAGTCAGACATCTTTGCACGTTTCGTGACGTCAGCCCATTGTGTTGGAGGTGTCAAAATGGCAACAAAAACCTCATTCAATCACTTAATTACCCGCCTATTCACATTTGTCGGAAGTAATTGGCCTATAAATAGGCAATCCTGCCGATAATGTATGCTATGCTCTATCCTTATCAGTTTTTAGGGTTCCGTACCCAAAGTGTAAAACGGGACCCCATAATAAGACTCCGCTGTCCGTCTGTCTGTCTGTCACCAGACTGTATCTCATGAACTGTGTGATAGTTAGACAGTTGAAATTTTCACAGATGATGCATTTCTGTTGCTGCTATAACAACAAATACTAAAAACCGAATTAAATAAATATTTAAGGGGGCTCCTATACAACAAACTTGAATTTTTTGCCGTTTTTTCTAATGTTATATAGTTAATGGTACGGAACCCTTCGTGCCCGAGTCCGACTCGCACTTGGCCAGTTTTTTATTTAGGGACGTTAACCGGTAGAAAATGCCGATGGCCTTATTTCCGTCGCTGTATGAGCTGATATGATGATGAATGACTAATTTTAAATTAACGAAAAATACTGCTAAATAAATTGTTTTTATCCCGTCAAAATCTTATCTAAAATGACTCAAATGCTTGCAAATATTGTATTTTCATGATCACATTAGAGCTCAATACCGCGTAAAAAAAGCGTTAGATAAACTACTTTAGCACTATTCCTCACTAGGAACGCGTGGTGAATCAAGGCCCATTTCCTTTCACAGATAGAAGACATGTGTCCCTGCAGGGAGAACGTTACATTGTCGCCAATCAAAAATGAACCTTATCTTAAACATAAACAAACATTTTTTTAATCAACCTACATTGTCCCACTAATTGGGTAAGATCTCCACCATAAACAACAAGCTAACAGGTTCGTTCTCCTTTGTCCACAGACTGTCCAGCACGGTTTCCCTCACAGAGCATCAGCGCTAGCATGGGACCCGCTCCTGCGAGTGGTGGCCCTCGGCACAGCCACCGGCGCCCTCAAGGTCTACGGCAGACCAGGCGTCGAACTGTACGGACAGCACACAAACTCGGACTCTGCCGTCACACAGATACATTTTATACCTGGTAAGTACTTCTTGGATGAGGACGACAAGAATGTGGAGGCCTAGACCCAGCAATGGGTGAAGTTGGGCTGTGAATGATGTTGATGATAAAATACCTCATGGGAAGGGGTTTATGTTACGCAGTAACTGGATTTGGGGCCATTCAAGTATTAAATAAGCACTACGGGGGGGGCCTTTGCATTGCTTTTTTTTGATGACGTGGGGGATGGAGGGGTCTGGATGGTGATTACGTCAGCACTATTTTTTTTACTTTTCTACAAAATTTAACCGATTTCGTCTTGAACACATATGACAACTTCCGAGCCTATTCCTTATTCTAGACTCTGCCAAGAAACCAGAACATTAAAAAAATGCACGTGGCAATGTTTACGTAAGCATGTGAAGGGGGGTAAGAGGTTTGCTTACTTTTGCTGACGGGGGGGGGGGGGGGGTAATATTTGAACGGCCCCTTAGTGGTAGGCAGATACTCCATGTAAATTACTAGTATTAGCTGCATCTGGTTAGACTGGAAGCCGACCCTAATACAAGTTGGAAAAAGGCTAGACAGATGATGAAATAAACAGAACCATCATTAGCTGACACCTAAGATGGTCAAAATGACGAATAGGTCCTTTTATTATAAACATTCTTGAAAATATGAAAGAGATGGCGGGATCAGCTAGACTATTTAGAGATCTGCAATCGCAGTAGACCATGAAAGTCACATATTTCTACAAATAAGATCTAAGATTTACCCTTCTTCTTTAGATTTTAAAGTTGCTATAAAGGGTGTAAAAAGACTTAACGAAGCTGAAAGGTACTTGTTCTCTCCGTCATTGCGATCTTTTTTTTTTTGTTTTGGACCGTATCTGGGAACCTTCTAGTTACGGATATTGGGGGTTAAAGTTCCAACTTTTTCACAAGTTTTTTTTTTAAACACGTTTTTAATGTATTTTTTTTTACTTTACGACCTTCACGACCCCCGTACTATTCAATCCATCCATCAGCACAATGGTTTGAATACGTTACATTGAGTCCTACCGTGAAACGTGATTTTTCACCCCAATAAAAAAAGTCGCTTCCCAGCAATCATGTTTGCGTAAAGTTACTTAGATTGATGTACATAATGCTTGATTAACGGCTTCTTGAAGAATCTGTTTACACCCTGTATACAATCAGATATTGCACAGTAACATGACAGACTACTGATAACATTAAAGTGTTGTGCTATGTGAAATATTTTAAGGAGAGCCACTACCTGGATTAGATAAAGTTTCAGTTAATGGATGACTTATTGTATTTTGATCATTTGGACCAGATTAGGGTCTTGATGAGAAATAAATTGAAATGTGTAAATTGACATCTACCTAACATTCTGATGGAATAATACCAGAATAATAGACATACATTTATTTACAAAAACACATAACGTACATAACATCACGCCTGTAATCTCCGTAGGGTTAGGCAAGGTGTACCTAATAGCACAACCCACATTTCGCCAGGTATGTTTTAGGCCATCAAACGGGCACAAATCCAGTCTCCGTGGCTGCTAATGATAAATTCCTGATGAAAAATCCAATAGCACTTAGCTCGACCTGGAAATCGAACCTCATGGTCAGCAGTCGCGCTTGCGACCACTCGACCAACGAGGCAGTTACAAAAGTATTACATAAAGTGTTTTAGGCGCAGTGTCTTATTTTTCATACAAAACTATAACTGACACTGCTACTAAATACTATGATAAGTATTTACTGAAATAAAAATCGTAAAAGAAAAACATCTCAAAAAGTTAATTCAACTCCATAAAAACATCACAACAGTAGTTTTCTCTGAAACCATGAGCAGTCCTATTAAATTACGTTTTATTCGTCTTAAAATATACACAGATAGGAATAAAACACATATTATTTCGTTAGTTCACAGCAGCTTGCCTGCGCCCACGCATTCAGTTTATTATGAAACGTTTAGTCACACCCAGTGACTTTGATAAGGTATTATTTTAGGACATTGTTCATCTGTGTCACACTCATAAACTCACTTACGCCCTTTTTTAGATAACTCCATGTACAGTAACGAGGACTAACTTCAAATTACCATGCTCGCAACAGCATAAAATTACCATCAATACAAAAGAAGAAAAACACTTTTTAAGTTGCAAAGTGTACACATATTAGTGGTCATGACTGTACACTTGTACAGCACCATAGCAAAGTAGGTATGTGTGTAATATTCGATACTCCGATATCTGATATTATTACATATTTTGGGGCCCCCCTTATATTTGATAAGAAAATGCAAACATAAACATATTAAGCGTCGAAATTTTCGATATTTAATTTTGTCAGATCTTATCGAAAGATAATATTTGGCAGAAATGATAAGAATGCAATGAATTAACAGCAAAAGCTGGCCTCTGGTGTTAGGTACCTACTTAGGTAGACGTAATAACATCCTAAACGCTAAACTAACAGTTCATTGATCGGTTACTACCAAGTGATAAGGGCGAGGTTATCAACATTATCAGGCATTAGCCACTCCTGTATCGTAGAGTTCCCGCCACAAAATTGGCCATCCCCGAACCATACCTACTTACTGTGAATAATCTGCGTTTTAGCAGTCATCCAGGATGTTGGATGACAGCATCAGTTAGTAGCAAGACGGGAAGTCGACTATTTTTGTCGGGAATCACGTAATCAACAGATAAAACTAAAATGACCACTAGTTTAGGAACACATTTTTTATTTGCATACGACACATAAATATGTCTGATTGTAGAAAGTTGTTAGTATCGAAAAAGACTTAGGAAATGATGCACACTAACAGCTGATACCGGGTAAAACGGGGGGAATAGGACTGCAGTGGTGAATAGAGACAAAACTTTAAAAGGGAGATGAATTAATGTGATATGTTATCAACAAGGTCTCTAAATAATTAAGTATAACTAAGTAAATAAAATTGAGTACTTTTTGGTAACATATCATATCAATTCAACTTTAAAATCCCTTTCAAAGTTGTGTGTCGATTCACCCCTGCAGTCCTATTCACCCCGTTTGACGGTACTAAAAATGCGTGTTGCGTTGAAGCCAACAAATTGGGGTAAGGTCCAGGAAGATATATTTTAACTAACTTTATAATCAATTATCTCATTCTCCTTTCAGGTACAGGCCGTCTAGTATCACTATCCGACGACAACAGCCTCCACTTATGGGAGATAAACGAAAAATCTCTAGTGGACTTGAAGACATACATATTCGAGGGCAAGAACAAGAAGATCTCGTCGCTGTGCGTCGAGTCGACGGGCAAGCACCTACTGATTGGTACAGAGGGGGGGAACATATACAACCTGGACCTTAACACGTTCTCCGTCACCGAAGATGTGATATATCAGGATGTTGTTATGCAAAAGTAAGTATGATCATTCAATCATTTGAAATAAGACACTTGAGAACAAAAAAACAGTGCGTGGAGTCCCCGCGCGGAAGAAGTGAAACTTCGTAATGTAGATATGAAAACAGGTTACTATACGCGCATGCGTTCGAGTGCCACGCATTCACTCTTGCTCTGACACTTTCTATTCCCTCTCCCCAGGAGCGTTGAACGTTTAACGCAACAGTGCTTTCATACCCCCTCCATGGTAGCGTTAAACGTTTAACGCAACCTTGTTGGAAGTCGCATTAGAAGTTTCACTTCAATAATTGCGAGAGTCAGACCTGCACTTACGTAGCAGTCCCTTTGAAGGTGGGGATATGAGATCCTCTTCTCCTTTTTTTATTACCAAAATGGGCACGCTCGTGACTTCGACATAATGTCACCCGAAAGACACCGCTGCTGTAAATAAACCTTCCCGAGCATTGCCCAACGACTGGTCGTGCACTGCCGTCACCCAGCGGTCAATGCTAAACGCCCTGATTGATCATTAACCGGATCTTGATATGTTTACGAGTAGCAGTAAAGCTATGCTTATTTATTGTATAAAACTATTTAGTTAATGTTACGTTGTTGGGTTGCTGAACGCTTTGGTGCACATTGTAAGTGCAGCATGGATTTGAATAAATAAATAAATGCAGTTATGCGCAAAAAATCGAAACCTTCAATAGGTCAATGGTTCAATAGATTGTTTGAAGCAAATATCTTCTAATCCAGACTAAAGTGTCCGACAATAATTTAAATTGTTTATTTTTCTATAAACGTTTATTAACAAAACAATCTTAAAAAAAGTTCTGTGAAACATCAATGTTGATCGATTTATTTCTGATTCAGGTGTCGGTCTGTTGTGTACTCATGAAAGATTTTATGAATGTAGTTTCCGGCCGGCTTTCAATATCCATTCATTCGCTTAGTTTACAAATACTGACGTTATAGTAGTATTAATACAAAGAATTACGATCAGCAACGGATTTGTACTGAAAGCTGTCTCGAGTAAGAAAAGATTGCGTTTTAAAATGATAAATCTTCATTTTTGACACATCGTAGGGTAGGACGGTCTTAGGTTAGGTGGAGCGACGATCTTCGCAAGGTGGCTGGTAGCACCTGAAAAGTTTCCAAGAATCGAATTAAATGTCGCGTAATTGAAGAGGCTTTCGCCCAGCAGTGGACTGCTGTAGGCTGAGCCTACTAATATTACAAATGTCAAAATTTGTATGTTTAGATGATTGTTTACTTTCTTAATATCGCTTAAACGGCTGAACGAAGGATTTGGATGATAATTGGTGCACAGATAGTGTATAACCTGCATTAAAAACTTTTATCCCAGTAAATGTTCAAGCGCGATGCCACGGGCGGATGCTAGTATATTTATGAAAAAAATCTCACCTTCTTTTTCTTTTATTGCCAGTTGTCCAGAAGACTTCAAAGTCAACCCAGGTGCGGTAGAAGCCATCTGCGAGCACCCGAAGGTCCCGTCCCGCCTGCTGATTGGCTACAACAGAGGACTCGTCGTGCTATGGGACCGCGTCGCCGCTGCGCCCACGCACACCTTCGTGTCCAATCAACAGCTCGAGAGCCTGTGTTGGAATGATGAGGGTATGTAGCTTTGATTATGTCAAGAAATAAGTTTTATAATAATTTAATAGGAATCTTTAGGAACAAACCTTTAATAAAAACAAATGTGTAAAGACTTTAATATCGCGTCCAGGTTGTGAGATATTTGCTGGTGACATCCACTATTCTTACTTAGTTTTCGTCCAATCAGGACCCCCAATGTACTGTATGGTGTCGGACGTAAAGAATAGCACCATCCCATAACTTTCCGTGGGTGTCATAAGAGGCGACTAAGGGACTAACCAGAGAATGGGCAGCAGCGTTCTCTGTGCATTTGTAACAACCGTACTGCGATAGCCAACCCGCCTGCCAAGCGTGGCGATCATGGCAAAACCCCCCTTTGGGGGAGGCCAAACAATACTAGAACTGCATGACTGAATAATGGTGAACTCACTGAAATGATAAATCTTTAACTTTTATTTTTTTTATTTAAAAAGGCTTAGTATCATGTTACGAATTTTACAATAGAACATTTTGAAAGAAATAGGTAATACCAGTGGATGTGTCTAGATTCGGAAAGGGTCTAAGCTACCGGAGGTTACGACCGCCTTACAATACAGTATATCGAAAGATCTGTCCGCTGTACTTTGTCCAAAGACCACCAATATAGGTATGCCTAAACTAAAAACTATTCAACTTTTTCCACAGGCGAGCACTTCACCTCATCCCACAACGACGGCTCCTACGTGACTTGGGAAGTGGCCGGTGCGGCTAGTGACCGACCCCTGAAGGAGCCCATCACACCATACGGACCCTACCCCTGCAAGGCCATCAACAAGATCCTGAACAGGACCAGCGTCGATGGCGATGAGATCACTATTTATGCAGGTACATTATATGAACCTCCAGGTGAAAAATCCATAGGAAACCATTAACAGAGATAAACTTTATTAATAATTAATTAATGTTAATATTAATTAATTAATTAAGGACTTACTGAGGAGGTTATACAGTGATATAACAAGGGTTTCACGTATCCATGACTTCGAGAAACCTATTTTTGATCTATTGTCTGGTTGCCATAGTACAGGCTCTGCCTAGTTTGGAATCAGATGGCGGTGTGTTGGTTGTCCCAAGATATTATTATTATTATTGTCGAAACTCAAGGCATTAATTTAATCAATTATTATTTCAGTCAGCCAACCATGGTACAAAAGGAGCCGATATTTTTTAATTTCGGAAACTACTTTGCACACAAACGTCTAATTTGTCAAAATTCACAGACATTTTATGTGGTGTGATGTGTTTTTTTTTGTTCGGGGGTTAATAACAGAACCCGTAGTGCACAAGTGCAATTCACACTGGCCGGATTGTCTACAATTTTTTTTTTTTGCTCACTGTCTATGCAATACTATTTTGATTGCAGGTGGTATGCCGCGAGCTTCATACTCCGATAAATACACGGTCACAGTACAACAGGGAGAGAAACATGTCGCCTTCGATTTTACTAGCCGAGTAAGTATAACATAAACAAAAATAATGTTACAGGGAGGTTAACTGAAAAAGTATCTCACCACTGAGATGTCGGGTGACAGACATTTTCGAATGAGCCCTAATTATTGGAACCCTCCATCTTCCGACCGTTGTCCCACATTGCTTGGTGTCGGCCCAACTCGTTTTTTCTTCCATCCTTGCCTGTCGACCGTCATACTATTTTCTCATTTTTCTATCACATCATCATCATCTGCCTAGCCTTTTCCTAACTATGTTGGGGTCGGCTTCCAATCTAACCGGATGCAGCTGAATACCAGTATTTTACATGAAGCGACTGCCTATCTGACCTCCACAACCCAGTTAGTTCTGGGTAATAGGATACCCCTTGGTAAGACTGGTTGTCAGACTTTTTGGGCCACTGACTATCTAACGAATGTCAATGATCTTCAAATAACAGCCGGGACCAACAGCTTAACGTGCTTTCCGAGGTACGGAGGAAAGTCGGTATGTAATGGGTGGGCACCGATCCACAGACCAACCTAGGCAAGCACGGCTTAGTATAAAGATCAACCCGAGCGGCTGTTATTTTTTAGTCACGAGCACCTCCATCACATCACATCCTCATTTTTCTATCACATCATTCCTCACATAATCCACCCATTTTGCTTTAGTGATGAAGCTTTATTTTTCTTTTATAATACTTTTGTCTCCATCAGGTAATCGACTTTTTCACAACGACGCCGGTGCCGCCGGACGGCGTGCCGCTACAAGAGGACCGGCCGGACACTCCCGCGCAAATGTTGCTACAAACTGTTAACCAAGTCGCCGCAGCTTTGGTATATTTCATATTTGTCTTGTTAACGTACATGAATTTTCTTGGTGTTAAATACAATACCTGAGTGCTCCTCGCCAGGGCTGCGGGACTGTTCGAAAGAGATACCGCGTCCCTGGAACACAAAGGGCAAGAAAGGAACATGGATGGGTTTTTATCAGTACAAATCTGACACTCCCTTCCGCTCTGCCCAGCGGGAGAAGTCATTTGATGATTTCCCATCCGTAAAAAAAAAAGTGCTCTTTGCCAACCGTTTGATTCGAAGAAAATTATATGCTTGAGTATTTTTAGATATCTTAAACATCCAGCATATTTATCTGATTAATGGGTATATTATTATTATCTATTTTTTAAAGTAGCAAGTTTAAATCATGACCTTGACTGTAAAAATATCAGACTGACATCTATTTATTTTCCAGGTGGTACTAGCAGAAGAAGAGCTAGTAGTCATAGACCTGTGCGACGACCGCTGGCGTCCACTCCGTCTGCCCTACCTCGTGTCCATACACGCGTCTGCCGTCACTACGGCGCAGCTCGTCGACAATGTGGCTTCCAACGTGTACGACAATATAGTGGCTGCTGGTGAGTTCATTTGGCATTAGATGCTCATGGAATTCAGGCTAAAATCCATGTACAATTTAGAATTTCGAATAGGACTAGGTTCATTCACGAATCTCCATAGACTTCCGAATTTGTCAAGGCTGCCAGTGTAAAAAAAAAATAAAAAAACAGTGTGCTTACATTTAAAATCTCTCTTAATTGATTTGTAGTCAAGAAATGGAAAGGTCTGCTAATCCCTTGATTAATCATTACTTGCAATAACAATAACGCCTATATTTTTTCCACTGAAAACGTCATTAACATCACTATACGGAAATCAAATATGTTTGAAAATCACATGACTTCTTTGACCTATTTATATCAATCTATAATATTCAAGTTATCTCGCAGGCCAGCAGCAAAGCGACAACGTGTACTCGGAGAGCGCGTGGCCGATCTCGGGCGGCATCACCGAGTCAACCGAACATGCCGAACGGCAGCTGTTACTGACAGGTCACGAGGACGGATCCGTCCGGTTCTGGGACGTCACCGGCGTCGCTATGACGCCTTTGTACAAGTATACTACGTCACAGCTGTTTAGGTGAGCGTACTGCACAAATTGTGGTTAATTTAAGTCCAACTTAACACATCTGTGCCGAGTCTTGGTAACGTGGGCTGTGTGTGTTAAAGACGGTGTATATATACCTTTTTATGAAATCATTCATGTGTCAGTAAATGTGAGTAGAAGGCCACATGCCCCAGCTACGTCCCTGACACGGAACGGACGTGGACGATTAGACCTTTAGATATTTAATATGTTTACAAGGCAATCTTGGATGTAGGGCAGAAAATAAATAGATATTTTTTGTTGAATAGTTTGTAAGTAATATTCCAAAATGAAGAGTCAACTAATTCCTCACTATATCGTAATGAGTAAATAACTTAAGTTAAGTCAAAATAGTTTTTTGTCTAAGATACTTTAGATGTTTTAACAAAAATCTAGTTTCTTCTACATAATGATTCCATAGCCTGCTAAAGTCACTCATAGCTTGCTGTAGAGGCGTGGACACACAGCGGGTATTTGAGATGGAAAGTTGTGGGGATGTTTTAATGGAATGTTCTTGAATAAACACCAAAAATTTGACGAAACATAAAAAAAAATAAAAATAATCAATTGTCTCATACAAAACTTGAAACCTACTCGACCCAAATGTATGGGACAGTAATCTCAATTTATTTGGCAATTCTTTACTCTGTGTGTCATAGATTAAGGTGGTTGCGTCAGGGTAGCCCGCGAAATTCAAATTTTCTTACGTTTTTTGCAATTTGCAGATCAGTGTTAGGTTGTATGTTGATGAAAAATGGGTCGCGCTAGTAACAGATATGTAGTTTACAGTAACAAAATTACAATCGTGAAAATCATAAATACAACCCTCTAAGTTCATGTAATCCTATTCAATGAATATTTCATAAAAAAGTTATTCAATAGGATTAAATGAACTTACAGGGTTATATTGATGATTTTCATGATTGTGATTCTGTAACTACATATCTGTTACTAGAGCGACTCATTTGTCATCAACATACAACCTGACAATGACCTGCAAATTGCAAAAAAACGTAAGAAAATTTAAATTTCGCGGACTACCCTGACGCAACCACCTTAATGAATATAGTATTAATAATAAAAAAAGAGCCAAGGACATACTATTGACTCACTCCAGTCTTGAGACCCTAATGCCTTCTGTGTGTAGACGCCTTTAACGTTAGCTAACGATATGTTCCTCTGCTTATTGCTTGCTCATAACGAAGTGGGCTCAAACGGTCGACCACAAGGTAACAGATAATGTTGTAAGCATGGAAAATTATTTTTATTGCCAGCTGCATGCTTCTTTTATTCATTTTTTCATTCAATCCTGGCATTTTTTGCCGATTTTTTAAATAAAAGTAGAGCACGCAATAGTGAGAATGTTATTGGTCCAGTTTTTCTATGGATAGTATAGTTACTTTTTCAATCCATGCTATTTTTTTTTTCTCTGAGGTAGTTAACATACTCATCGACGTGGAATCGGCTTAAACTGGTCAGACAGAACTCACCAACACAGACATCATGTGCCTTATTTTGTTTCGGACGTCGCTACTAGACACCATGTCGGACTAGTCGCTTGTACTGCATGAACATAAAAGCTCTGACTGACTGGCTCTAGCCGATGACGCGTCTATAACTGTGGTCACTTCGTTCTTGATGTTACCTGTTATTTTTCTCTTAACCCATATCATTGCGAATTCTGAATGTATTTTGTAGCACAACTATTAAAATACCATTGTTCATAATCATAACCTTTATCCAACTAAAGCTGAGAAAAAGGAGCCATACTTTCCGATTGCAATTTTCTCAGCTTATGTTGGTCTTTCTTGTGATACCCTTCATTTTCATAATTTTGGCCTGAAACTTTGTGCCGTGTGGTCCCCGAAGACCTCTTTTACACTTAGTATCGCAAAATGGAACTTAAACTAACGACAATAGAATACAAACTTATTTCTTTACGTTACTAGTCCTGGCAGTCACGCCGCGCAGTTGTCACGTTATCTTTCGTTGCGAAACGCGGTATCCTTTCGCGTAATATTTTCGCAGCCTCTTTAATTTGCTTACGGGTGAAATCACATGAAAACGCACAGATCAGAGTTTTCTTGCATATTTATTCCCTTTCTTTCACTTAGAATTGTAACTCCCTAAAGTGAGAGGTCCAATGATAATCGCAGGTGCTTGCGACCAGAATTCTCACCCCACCAAAAGACGTTTTTACATGACAGAATAAGATACGAGATACTCGAAAATGCTGATCCTTGATCATGTGATTTCATCCCACATCTCCAACCACGCTTTTGCCAGGGTTTACCTACCCACCTTTATTGCCATATAATCAATGTATTTATTCTAACGTGTAGTGGCGAAGAAATAGGCGAGCACAACGACAGTCCGACGGACGAAGAGGAATGGCCTCCGTTCAGACGGGTCGGCAACTTCGACCCTTATAGCGATGATCCACGACTTGCTGTTAAAAGGGTAAGAATAACTAAAGGCGTATGTTCAAGTATTTTGCAAGCTGTTGAATATCCTCCTAATATTATAAATGCGAAAGTTTGTGAGGATGGATGGATGTTTGTTAATCTTTCACGCAAAAACTAATGAACTAATTTGGATGAAATTTAGCACACACATAGTTTATAAATGGGCTAATACATATGATACTTTTTATCCCGGTAGTATGATCCCGTGGGACGATTATCGAACTTTATCAATCAACATTAATTTATTACATTAATATATATACCAATATTTTTGCTAGGCCAATAAAACTGGGGAACGGTGGATTCCCTTGAAACCCCATTTAATATTTAAAAAATATATTAGTAATCAACTCTGTGTTTTCTAGGTAATCCTGTGTCCACTATCGGGAATGCTGACAATTGGCGGCGCGGCGGGTCACATAGTCGTCGCGAGCCTCAAGACGTCTTCCAACACTGCTGAAGTTAAGGTACGTGATATAAAGATAATCTGTTTTAAGCTTTCACGGTTTAAAACTAAACTTATACTGTCACTAACAGGATATAATCACGGAGGATGTCCCGTAAGTGACAGTATTAGTTTAAAGATAATCTTCTTCATAACAATAAGTGTAAATAACTTATAGAGACTTCCGACACAAAAACCTCTAAATACGTAAATAATAATATCTAAATATTATCTATCCCTTTATGGTTGTTATAAACATCATTGGGTTGGGACCGCTAAGATTTTATATTTTCTACTTACTTTCTAAGGGCCAAGTTCACCGACGAGATAACAGTCTGATTATCTGAAAACAGCTGTTTACCATGAATTTTCGTGTTCCCGAAAGCAAATCTGATGATTAAACACAGTAATCAACTGTTATCGCTAATTCAATGTCGGTGAACATGTTCCTTAATCATCAGATTTGTTTTTTTTTAACACGAAAATTTATGGTAAACAGCTGTTTTCAGATAATCAGACCGTTATGTTGTCGGTGAACTTGGTCCTAAGACGACCAACTGACCGTTTAATTTTTATTCTGTAGTTTTTATTCTAAAACTAAATTTAAAAAAAGCAGTAATATGAAACGATAACAATTGATATAAAAATCACAATTTTAACCTACCAAGTTACTACTGATTATTCAAATGTAAACTTTGTTTCGTAGTCTGTGACGGTGAACATCGTGTCAGACCGCGACGGCTTCGTGTGGAAGGGACACGATAAGCTGACGCTCCGATCGGGATCACTCACGTTCCCACAAGGATACCAGGTGAGTTTCGTAATATTACACAGTATTTTATGCAACAAGATTATAATATTTTTTCGAATTTATACTAGAAATAATTTTGAAGGTATTTTCTTTTAGAATAATTCAAGAATCTTTAAACCGAAGGTTTCTTTTTTGATGAGAGGTTGCGTAGGTCTACCTAGGAGGTTGTCGGCTGCTTTATCAGATAATTCTGTGGATGCCTTTTGTTACTAAGGCGTCAATTCAGGGTGAACGCCTTTAAAAGATAAACTCTATGTTTACTTAAAACTTGGACCAGTCAGAGCGAAGCTCATGTGCTGATATGTTCGATTAAGTTTAGAGTACAAACTTTTTCGTCGAAAGCTTTTGTGCGCATATGTACAGACGCCACCAGGTCAAGCTACCCGAAACTGTCAGATTTTCTCAACCAACCATGAATCTAACGCTTTAGACATAAAGTTGAAAATCTATTAAAGAAATTTGACAGATTGTAGTAGCTTGATGTGCTGGCGTCTGTACATAATGAATATTCGGTATTTTGTAAGCCCTAAGGTAAAATGTATTGAGAAAATGTATAAACAGTCCATCTTAAGTGTAAAATGATTTGTATTTAGCAAGATGTAAGTATGTACGTTGTCCGTAGGCCAGCTCCGTGGTGCAGCTGGTCCCGCCGGCGGCGGTGACGGCGCTGGGCGCGCAGTGGGAGTGGGGGCTGGTGTGCGGCGGCACGGCGCACGGCCTCGCGCTCGTGGACGCGCTCAACACCAAGGCGCTGCTGCACAAGTGCACGCTCAACCCGCACGGTCAGTACCGACCTAGCCACGCTGTCGGATCCTCGAAGGAGCGTCGAACTTCGATCTAATACTGCCATTAGTAAATATTTGATACTGCTTCGGAAACAACATTTCTCGCCACTAAGATTGACTGCGGATTTGTTGCTGATATATTGTTGAAAGTGAAATGTAAATAATATTGTTTGCCTCAATACAGAATAAATAATACATTCATTTTGTTTAGATCATTCCGGTGCTGGCGACACTCCAATTTCAAGAAGAAAGTCGTTCAAGAAGTCGCTGCGGGAGTCGTTCAGACGACTGCGGAAAGGAAGGTCACAACGACGACAAACGACCACGTCCAGCCCTACTTCACCCACACAAGTTAGTATCCATAAACACTTTGTTTAGAAATAATCATTTAACTGACGGAATATAGAGTAATCTAAATAGTTCATAAGGAACAGTCACTCAAATCACTTGTTTTTACTTAATCATTTACTTCTGAAACTCAGTACTCTCTAAAAAAGGAATAGATTATTCTATTCTACTAATAGACTATCTAAGACACTTGTACCTCACTGCGTGTCGGTAAATGTCCTCACGAAATATTCGATATCACCCTTTTGAAAAGCATTTGTATGTATGATATAAATTCCAATTATATCTAGGCTGTAACCTAAAACTCGTCGGTTTCATTATCAATTCATATCAATCATTCATAATCCACCACACCTATAATGGTGTTTCATCTGACGGACTGAAATATTTTAAAAGTCGAATCACAACAGTGTATTTAATTAGATTTGCTGATCAGGGATTTGATTGGAGTTCTGTGAGAACATCACTATCTGTAGAAACAAAAAATGTGATTACCCTTTACAGCCCATTCCGAAGAAGCCAACAGACAAAGCGGCTTCGGATACAGACGCAGAGCTGAAGCCGGTGGAGCGCGCCATCGAGGCGCGGCCCGCGGACGACGGCTTCGGCTCTATGGTGCGCTGTCTTTACTTCGCGAGGACGTTCCTTATCAACAGTACGTATCAACTGGAAATTAATTTTCTAAGAATGCTTTGAAGGTGACGTTCAAGATTCATTTCACCGAGAAATGAAGAGAAGGAGACGCTAAGTGCATTTCAAGCAATGTGATTGGTCGGATGACCAACTGCCTGCTCCTTGACTATCAATGAACTGTAAGCTTTCCTTACCATCCAAATTGAATATTGGAATTGAGGATTCTAATGATAATCACTATTAGAATCCTCAATTGAACGACACATATTTTTTTACTGTTTTATGATTTATATATATGTCCGAGAAACAAGAGATATCCATAATATATTTTAACCGTCCATCCTTACAATTATTGCAAGATATTGTTTTAACTGACAGTACCCTTCTGTTACAGCACAAAACTCAACACCGACTCTCTGGGCGGGCACAAACAACGGCACAGTGTACGCGTTCACGATAACCGTGCCCAACACTAACAAGAGGAAAGACGAGCCCGTCACCTGCCAACTAGCCAAGGAGATACAGCTGAAGCACAGAGCTCCCGTTATAGGCATCACCGTGCTGGACGGCGCCGCAGTACCGCTGCCTGATCCTCTAGAGGTACGATTCCGTAGAATCTACTGTAGAAGAAATTCCTCAATAGAAATAGAATGTCATATAGCTTAATCTCAGATGCAGAAGTAGGTAGATATCTTTCTGTTAAGATCATAATCAGAGTTGCTGATATCAGATGTCGTATGACGCGATGAAGCAAGGACTATAACTGTCGCAAAGTTATGGGCTGGCAACCAAGGCTCGGTGAATTTCGGGAAGGGAATGGGCCCGATTCTACCATGAAGTCACAGTTATGTTTTCGATTTTGCAGCAGCTTATTTTTGAACTGAGTAGTTCTTATGGAAGGGTAAACCGCTTCGTTACGTAACGCGTTACGGTGCCAGTCTGTCTGGTTTGTTTATCACCTGTGTCGGGCGTACTGAATCGCAGTTTTCTTTTTGAAGTGACAACGTCTAATAAATCGATGAACGCCGGCTGCGTGCACGAAAAAGTGTCCCGTTACGCTCATTGTACGCATGCGCCGAATCTATCTCTCTTCCACCCGAATTTATGACGTTGTCACGTTAAACTATCATCCGTAAACCAACTTTAGAGACATAAGTATAACATAAGGTACCTCCTCAGGTGGAGCGCGGCGTGTCCCCGCTGCCGGAGAGCGGCACACACCGCGTGGTCATCACGTCGGAGGAGCAGTTCAAGATCTTCTCTCTGCCGTCGCTCAAGCCGCACAACAAGTACAAGCTCACCGCGCACGAGGGCGCCAGGGTACGTACGCATCTAACACTAGGACAAACCGCGGGATCACGTCTGAGGACTCCTTATTTCTAGCGTTTAGAAATATACAAGTGAGGTGGATGATATTATACTAAACTAGCTGATGCCTGCGGCTTTGTCCGCGTGGATTATATACTAAAACCTTCCTCGAGAATCACTCTATCCATTGGTGAAAATCAGCATGAAAATCGTCGCAGTAGTTTTTGAGTTTATGGCGAACAAACAGTCGGATGCGGCGGAGGACTTTATTTTATAATATGTAGTGATAGTGATGTTATTCGAGTTTTAAGCTCATCCTCGCCTGTTCAGGTCCGTCGCACAGCATTTGCGTGGTTCGAGTGCGGTCAGGGCGTGTCGGCGGGCGCGGGAGGCGCGGGCGCGCGGCACCGCGAGTGGTGCCTGCTGTGCCTGACCAACCTGGGGGACTGCCTGGTGCTGAGCCCGGAGCTGCGCCGACAGCTCAACGCCGCCGCCGTGCGCAAGGAGGACATCAAGTGAGCCACACACACTCATTACACGAACTTTCATTACTTGGCACCTTGACGTATTAAACGATTCAAATGACGCATCCACCGTCAACAAAATACGTATATTCGTTACAAAGACGGCAGGAACTTTACAAAAGACTTTTTTCCGCATAGAAAAAATACCACCATCTTTTTTATGGGTGTCCTCTAAACAACTTAAATAAATGATTACCAACTGTGCCCACGTTACTGAAACCTTGTATTCATCATCATCATCATCATTTCAGCCTGTTGCTATCCACTGCTGAACATAGGCCTCCCCAATCGATTTCCAACCTTGTATTACTACACACTAATTGAAATTAAGTTGAAAAAGCTCAAAAGTGGTTATAAGCTTATAACTTGTAACCACTCTACTTGCCTTGGTTTTGGAGTCGTAACTTAAAAATAATTTTTGTTGCAGTGGTATTTCAAGTTTATGCTTCTCGAAACGTGGCGAAGCTCTCTACTTGCACTCCTCGTCCGAATTACAACGGATTACACTTTCGGCTACAAAGGTAATGTACATCTTAAAGTTTAGTTTATAGTAATGTAATTTGAGAAAACATAACCAGCCTCCGCATCGGGAACAACCATCCAATATTAATTTCTTGTGGCATGTAAAAACTTCAATATTTGCAATGAAGTCGTATAAACAAAATATAATGCTTGTAATAGCCAAAAGGTAAATCAGAGGTACCTATATTACACTCACCTTTTGCCAATACCTAAGTCCCGTTTAATTTGGGCGAGCTTAATGCCACACCGAGCATAGATACATTCTGCTACTGGCAAAACGTTTTATTCGACGTGCGATCTAGAACTAGGTCCGCATACTCAGTGGTAGCTTGTATGATATCATTTGAATGTGTTGTAGGTAACGATTGCCCAATGCCATGTGATTCTGTCTCCCTGGGCGGCCGCACTGCGCGGGGCGGTAGAAGAGCCCCCGCTAACTAACGGTGAACACAGGGTAAGTTTATCAAAAAATCGGTGGTTACACACGGACGGACAGACAGACGGACAACAAAGTGATTGTTTAGGCTAATCTTACTAGTATCCAAAACATTAAAAAGAAAAGAAAAATAAACTTTATTAGGTAGGCTTGCACAGCGACGTTTCTTCTCCCTCGCACTACTGCGCAAACCTATTCCTTATCTCTGTTCCCCCACCCTTACTCACCCGGAAGGCAGTTACCGGCTTGAACTCGTCGCGCACGCATCGTTTTTTCTCAAAATCAATATAATTTCGTATAAGTGCAATTTACTGTGCCAAAATACAGAAGAACAATATTGTGCTGTGAATTGTTATAATTCGTGGACAGGAAGCCTCCCAAGATTGACATAATCTGGACATTTCAGCGAGTTATTGGTGAGTCCCTCAAATCCATCCTTACTGTCGCTGTGCAATTTTTAATTTGTGGTTTAAAGTCAAAATACCTAAATCTATTTCTAATTGGTCTTAACCAGCGCAGACAGTGATCTTATAAGGGTTTCTTTTTTACCTTTTGAGGGACGGAACCGTAAAAATAACTCTAGATTTAGAGTACTAATTTTTTTTGTTCATTTTCCCTCATACAAATCAACTTATACTAACTGTAATTAAAGTTGTAAAAATGACTATTGAAAAAGTCAAAAAATGGTTGGGGCAGTTGTCGCACACACTTCTTTTTTTTTTCATAAGCTAATTTTTTACATTTTTGGTGAGAACTAAATCCTGTGCGTAGTATAGACTAATTGTATTTCGTTTGTATATTCTTTCAATATGAATATAAAACCTAGATGAACCTGTACTTTCGCAGGTATCACGTAAATCAGATTTTATCAATCATTTCTTCCGACAAACAAAGTGTTTAGAATAATTCGATTTTAAGAATTAGATGTCTATATTTAAATTATTTCACAAAAAAAAAGTGAGTGTGTACTTATGTACGCAAGTAAGAAGTTATACTTCTTTGGCGTATAAAACTAAAATGTTGGCTAGCTAATTTCAGGGTGTATGTTGACTAGCTAACTTCACTTCTAACTTCAGGGGGTCGGTTTTTCGTGACGGTGTGCGCGTGCATTGTAAAAAATTACTATTTTTCCGTAACGCGCCAAAAGAAGTATAACTTCAAAAAGATTCAATTCCCAATCACTTCTGCTCAACCAATTTGTTCTTATTACAGGAGGAGACTTTAGAAGCGCCTCACGACGTAACAGCAGTATCAGCAGACATCACAGTGGACTCGGTGCGCGACCACACCAACGCCGCACCCGACCCACAGGCGCCGCCCGAGCTTAACATTAACTTACAGGTGAGCTATATGCTGAGGGATATCAGAATCTGGATGAATGGCCCAGGAGCGTGGAGAGGTCCATACGCAGGTGTAGTTTGTGTATGTACGGTTACGGATGATAGTGATACTCGTAACACATCATGTTAGATGCTTTTTCAATCAAAGAATATTTCACTATACCAATTATTTGCTGTTTTTGACAGATAGTTTATCAAAAACTCTGCGAACTTAAACCTGCCTCTCAAAATGGACCTTCAGCCTCCTTCAACAGCTTTGAAGGAGCCTACAACAGGAGTAAAAATATCTATTCTAGACTCGTAAATACACATAAAGACAGACGTACTGTGGCAGAAACCACAGAACGCCACCTGCTACGATCCTTACATACTCCTTTTGCCTCGTCCACATTCATACATCTGGTCATACACGCAGGCCGTTTGCGAGTACTACGCACCTGACGTTTTTGAAGAACCTCACCAATGAGGTCAGCGTATGTTCTATTCTAAACTCTTTCTTATATTAATCAAAATGTGTACCTTCAGAACTCGCAAGTGAACACGTCTTCAATGGTAGTGAAGACGACGACGCGCACCATGGTCAACGACACCAACGGCGACGGCACCACCACTACGACGACAACGAGCAACTCGACCAGCGAGAACAGTGAGTATGACGTCACTAACACGTAGCCTACGAGATAGATGTATGACAAACTAGTCACACGCGTATAAGTACTGCACGGGGTTAGCATCGCCTCAAATCGAGTCGTTCAGGATCGCGACCAACTACCGCTTGTCCTGATTTTTCCTTCCCACTCAATGAAATCTAATACCTTTAAACGAGCAATTCTTGTATATATATATATATATAAACTGATCTGAATATCTGAAACGGTTCTAACGATTTTCATGAAATTTAGTATACAGGGGGTTTCGGGGGCGATAAATCAATCTAGCTAGGTTTCATTTTTAGAAAACGTCGTTTCATCCGTGTTACGGATTCATCCAGGTACTGAATCTTTACACGAAACAGAGTCGAAGGGCATGAAAAAAAATTGGTCACTTTTATTTCACTCTTTTTTATGGACAAATCGCACTTGACCAAAAAATTAAGTATGCCCAAATAATTTTCATAAAAAAATTCTTTCTTCATAATTTCACGTATGGTTTTGGATTTTTTCTTATTGTACCACTTAAAAGAAATGCTCTGTATACGACAGATATCCAAGTAAAGCGGTCTTATGCAATGTGGACACTCGGTACATGCTGGCTAAAACAGCCTTCTTGGTCACATCAGACTTTTGCTGGTGCTCTGCTTGGAGCACGTTTACCTTTAACCATCACAAAACGGTTGCTTTCGGTTATATTATACTCATGCTTCACACAAAACCGTCATAACTTCGGCTCGAGAGTAACTAGTATTAACTAGCGATTTTCAAGTAGTAGCAAAGCTTCTGTTCGGTTAATTTATTCCATTATCATCTTTTATGACGCGCACAGTCAAAGAGTGGAATTCCCTGCCTGCGACAGTGTTCCCAAGTTCATATATACCCAATCTATTTTAAATCGCGAGGCTTCTTTTGGGTTAGGTTGTTCCATCGTTGATCTCGTCTCTGTCCTCAGAACAAGAGCAGGCCCATTTTATATAAAGAGTCCTGATTGACGACTATTGATGAAGTCAGGCGATGCCGGTCCCTTCTAGTGCTTATATGTGTGCCCTTTGACCTGTAGGCACTCTTCTCACTTATTCTGACGGGAAATAATGTCCTTTTCAGTAGAATTGGCCTTCAGATAAATACTCACACTAGTCGGATAAAATTATATTTCAGCATTCTACAGGGTAAACAGACTCTTCACGAAGCCGTCAACCAAGCATTATGTACATCAAACTAAGTAACTTTCCGCAAAAAATAGTGCTGGGAAACGACTTTTTTGGGCTGAAAAATCACGTTTTACAGTAGGACTCAATGTAACTCACTCAAAACAATGTGCTGATGGATGGATTGAATAGTAAGGGGTCCTGGAGGTGTTTAAAGTAAAAATCTTATATTAAAAACATGTATTTAAAAAAAAACTTGTGAAAAAGTTGGAACTTTGACTCCCAATATCTCCGTAACTAGAAGTTTCCCAGGTATGGTCAAGAACAAAAAAATTGTCGCAATGACGGGGAGAACAAGTGCCTCTCGGTTTCGTTAAGAGTCTGTTTACACCTTTTATGTTATGAATATGAATCAAAGAATAGTAACACGTATTCCAATAAAGATACAAGTAGTTTCCAAAACTATAACAAACGATTTTATTCAGTTTTTATTTTCCAGGATTTAAATCTCCCCCCACCAATAAAAATATGATTTGCATGGAAGCGAAATATGCGCTATGAATTGGCTTACTTTGTATACAAATTATATCATGATGTTTATAAAGCAACGCTTTTGCAAAACGCGCAAAATAATATTTTTATTGTACAATTAAATTATGGTTAAAGAAAATGAACAATTTCTAAAAGCTAGTTTAAAAACTTGTTGTTATGATTGGTTAGCGAAAATAAAAATAACCAATCAAATCACTTGAGATAGAAAATATTCCAGAATGTTTAGTAGCACTGATGCAAGGATCTTTTGGAGCTCGAATGACTTTGAGAATCATCTGTTTGCTCTTGTCCCATATTGTTTGGGGTCGGCGCAACACGTTTGATTCTTCCATTCTCCTTCATATCATTCCTCACCCAATCCATCCATCTTTTCTTTGATCTTCCTCTCCCTCTCCATCCATCAACAGTTATATTCATCACTCTTTTAGTCACGTGCGATTCGTCCCACCTCATCACATGCCCATACCACGACAGTCGATTCCCTTTCATCTTTTCTGTAACTGGCGCAACTTCCTCTAATATATTAATTTTTTACTTTATCCATTCTTGTGATACCATACATCCACCTCAACATTCTCATCGCCGCTACATGCAATCTTTTTTCATCCATCTTCTTCATTCCATTTTAAAGTAGATTTGAAATATAAGACAAAAATATTTATTTAATCTGTAACATTCTGTCATACATAGACTGAGGCAGCCCCAGTAAGTTACAATAGTACAGACGCCAGCACATCAAGTTACTACAATCTGTCAGATTTCTTTAATAGATTTTCAACTTTATGTTTAAAGCATTAGGTTCAAGCTTGGTTGGGAAAATCTGGCAGTTTCGGGTAGGTTGACGTGATGGCGTCTGTACTTAGTAGTAAGACGTAGACGAAAGTATTAGTTCCAATTTTGGCCACGCGCCAAAATATCCTTGCACAGCCATAATAAAAGTAATTAAGTATTAGAAACTTTCTTCACCCTTCTAATTCCAACAGAAATCGTTCACTTTCTACCACTGTTAAAATTTAAAAATAAAACCTTAAGACTTAAATCGCTTCATACACCATTTTATATGTTTATGTTAAATGTTTATCCGTTTGTGTTTGACGGGCGCTTTGTGTTTTGTTTGTAGTCCTAGAGCACAGTCGCGAGGAAGGAGTCATCACGCGCATCGAGGTACCTCACACTTTGCTTTCATAGTACCTTACGTACAAACTACTACATGACCTTGCATGAACGCCCTTCTCTATACCAAGTATTCTAGTACCTTTCTATCAATTATTTAGCTTCATATGCCTCTGTTACTAACCTATAAGAATCTCTATTTCCAGTTTCTTTCTCTACTAAAAATAACTAAATTTTAATTGTGTATTAACTAACTAACCACGTATACGCAATGTTGTGGCGTCCGTTCGTGTGTTGTTCGTTCAGGGATCATGACTAAATTGTAGTAAAAAAAGAGTTTGAAACGAGATTGTTCTGGCAATAATTCTACAGTAAACCCTGGTAAACACGCGCGGACGTCACGGGTTGCCGAGAAGAACGTAAGATGGTACTCATAAGGCGGTGTTCACACAGACGGGCACCGTGACGGTCCCGGCCGGCACCGACCCGAAGCTGATCCTCGAGATGTTTGACCGGCAACGCTCCCCGCTGTCCGTGCCCGTGCCGCCTCCGCAAGCTGCCACCGAGACCAACTAGCCGCACGCACGCGCTCTTCAAAACCATTCGCTACGCTGCCGGTCCTAATACCGGTCCAATATTCCGCCACTTGTCTATATTCCAACGTGTACTACTACATCGTTCAGCCGGTATTCAGACCACCGATACATAATGTAATACCGGTACTTTTTATTATTTGACACATTGCGTCAAGAGTGACGACAACGTTTAGTTTTACAACTAGTATAATTTGTAAACGTATTTATAGCGTTAAATTTTTCTTCTATGCCTAGACAGCTAAAGGTACTGCCATGAATTCATTTCTTCTTAATAATTAAAGTCAATTTGGTTACTCTAGGTATACAAAAATATCCAATTAGGAGCATTTTCTGTACATTTATGTATTAGTATCCTTCGTGTTATACGGTATATTTGCATTTTATTATGTTAACTGTAATATTATTTACTATTGATTTATGTGGCTTGCATGTTTATATTATGGCGACTATTTTGGATGTAATTTTCTTTGCAATGTTGTGTATTATTTAGTTAAAATTATAAATAGATGCTTAATCTGTACTTAATAGTATCACGAGAATTTTCTATTTAATGAGATTATCTTGACTTCATTATTTAATTGTTCTTTAGATCTATTTTTAACATGGCAACCCGAGGGTGAAGCTTTCAAGCTTTGTATGTTTACAAGATAGCTTTACTAGCAACCAGGCGACTCATCAATAACGACAAAATATAATGATTAATGTTTATATTAGTACAAAATCCGGAAAGCCATAGCAACGTTTGTTGTAACCAGCAATACTACAATAAAATTGTGGATTGTTTTAAGTAATTTATAGTTAAGAGAACAATGTGAAATTAATATTCTAATTTAGCTCGTTAAGTTAGTATTTCGAACATTCGGAGTGAATGTGATGTGCCTATTTATTTCTTTTTTTAATAAAATAAAGATTGTATCTAGGTGATAGCATTAGAAACGTTTTTGACAATTAGTAATGACTAGAATATATTTTATTATGAATAGCATTTAGATTTTCCACAGCAAGTTGGAGTAAACATTTTTATTGCCAATTTTATATTAATATTATAAAGAATAATTGTTGTATTACCTTGCAGTGTTTCACTTAAATTGAATTGTATATTCAGTAAATATTAATTTTAATAAATTATAATGTTGTACGAATGAAAGTTTTATGCAATATTTTTTTAGCTTTTTAATACTTATTTTTTTGTATTTTATAGAACCAATTTGTAATTTTATTTTGTACCGTAATTGGAATATTCTGTTTTGTTTTAAACAAGCAATGGCAGCTAATAATATGCGAACGTATTCGAGCACATCTTACTACACATCACAAGTAGTGATCTAAGGGGATTGATTTATTGTTTTAGACATATATTTTATTCATAGATATAAGTTTAATGTGCCTGTCTTTTCGTTGGTATAGTTGGGCTCTTTCGGGCCATATCGACATACATAAAGTAAAATTTACTGTAGGAAGCGTCAAGGGTACTTGTATGGCGTCCAAAATGCTTCTATTTATATTATATACAATTTTTCTCCTTATACTATGGCATTTTATTAAACATTTGATACGAAATTAGCAATTTGTATCCAACATTCTTACAAGAAAATAAAAGCTAAGACTATACTGTTGTGTTTTTTTTTGCACCATACTAAAAACAGAATACAATAAATATTTAAGGGGCGCTCCCATACAACAAACGTGATTTTTTGTTTTTTTTTTTTGCTCGATATTCATAATGGCGATAGGTAGACGCTTGAAAAATTCACAGATTATTTAGTTGCATATTCACTTTAAAAATAACCAATTAAATTAAAATAAATATTAAAGGGGCTCCCATACAACAAACTTGATTTTTTTGCCGTTTTTGTCTAATGTTGTATACTTGTATAGTACGGAACCCTGCGTGCGCGACTCCGACTCGCACTTCGCCAGTTTTAATTATTCTTTTCTAAGGTTCCGTACCCGAAGGGTAACCAATGGGGCCCTATTTCTATGCTTCTGCTGTCCGTCCGTTTGTCTGTCTGTCAGCGGGCTGTATCTCATGATCCGTAATAGGACGACAGTTGAAATTTTCACAGAATGTGTATTTCTGTTGCCGATGGTACGGAACCCTTCATGCACGAGGTTTTTTTTTTAGTCCGACTCGCACTTGGCCGGTTTTTTTTATTTGGTTGTAAAGGAAGCATACCTTATGACCCAATATTTTCTAAATAGCGTTGGCATAAAGTGCTTCTGGTTTATTACATTCGTAAGTCAGTAATTGTGATTTAGGATATTTTTAAGAAAATACAAATGACTGAAGATGAAGAAAATATTTATTTGCATAAGTACATAGATTACAGGTACGCAAGAGTTATTACAATATATTTTAGGTATAGGTAGGTACATTAACCATTTGGCATGCAAATATGAACACTTGTAGCTAGACAACACTAGTGACTCGTAATCCTAATTAATATAAATTAAACATAACAATTACAGTGTATCTGCTAATTATCTGATACAAAATAAACAATTAAGTACATATTAATACACACAGGTACATAGGGTGTTTGTTGAGAAGGTTTAATGGTTCCTCGTAATACTGTTAGATATCTAATTATTGTATATTACTACTGTTAAATGTTAAGTAGAGAAGTCAGAGTGGTCAGGTTTCCTGGAAGAAACACTCCACAAGTTCCATTGCCGGAGTTTCAGAAGATGGATTTTTATAAGGGTGTAAAAAGACTCTTAACGAACCCGAAAGGCACTTGTTCTCCCCGTCATTGCGATCATTTTTTTGTTCTGACCATACCTTTTATACATACCGGAACCTTTTAGTTACGGAGACTCTTTCACAAGTTTTTTGTTTAAATACATGTTTTTAATATATTTTTTTGACTTAAGACTCCTTCACGACATCCCTACTATTCAATGCATTCCTCAGCACAATGTTTTGAATGCGTTACATTGAGTCCAACCGTAAAAGGCGACTGTTCGCCCCAAAAAAATAATTCGCTTCCCAGCAATAATTTTTGCGTAAAGTTACTAAGTTTGATGTACAGAATGCTTGGTTGTGACGGCTTCGTGAAGAGTACACCCTGTAAACTTAAAAGACAATTGATTTCAATTAAGTGACAACTTAGTCAGGTAAATATTATGCAGGATTACCTAATACTTAGCATATTTATTAAGAATATTTTCGGGCTTATCAACAGGACTACTACCTCCTTTTAGGAACGAGATAGTAATCGTGAAATCGGGCTGATTGAGCCTGCTTGGTTGGCTAGCTAAATGGAAAACCATGGGATTTCGGTTTAAGGAAGACCGTTTTAAGGTATGTTTTTGTTTGCGAGTTGAACTGGGATTTCCAAGCACAATGGTTGCTGGTTTGGGTTTACGGGATATTCTCGACACCTCAGCATACGATCGTGAAACTGTACAGAAAACCTGACTTGCTTCTGCATAACTAACAGATTTAAATAAAAAACTATAATTATTGCCAGAACACTATACACAAATGGCACAGTCAGTGGGAACTTGGCACCCAATACTTGGTCTTGAACACATTTAAAGCATCGAGGTTGCGAACGACGACGTACTGTACGCATGTGACCGGAACTACAACAGCCAGAAAGTTAGTAGTCTACTACTTTTCACCCTTATGCGCTAAATATCGACCGTAGGGGCAGAATAAATTTCGCTTGCCCGTCAAAGAGTGATACTACAAAAGTGAGGATTTCCACTCGATAATATCCAAGGAAGTCACCAACTTGCATCCTGGTGAGACGTAAACTAACACCCTGTACCTTCATAGACATTTGACACTACAGGAAAAGAAGAATGTTACTATATAATTTTTCGTCAAAAACATACCCACAAACATACATATTGGGGTCTAAAGTTACATATGCATTCAGAAAAAAGCGGTTAATTTGGAATTACACTTACTTATTCTATTTATGTACTAAACACCATCAAAAAGAATAATCAGCTGATTATTATTTAATCTTGATGGTCCATAGCACACACTCACATAAGGACCATTATCCATAAGTATGGGCTACTACAGAATTAGTGCTAACATCTCGGAAAATCCCATTTTTTGACATTAATTGTATGTATATTCATGTCTTCGTGGTAGTCTCGATTGATACCTCAGTTCTGGACATCCTAGGGTTTTCTTCAGTACTTGCTAGTGTCAATTGTTACTTCAGTTGTGAAGATCCTAGGGCTTTCCTCATCAGAACTTGGTTCACCGCTAACTTGGACGGTGACAAATTCTTGATCTTCAGGTATAATAGGGTCCAAAAGTAGATCTGTAAATTAATAAACCCAATTTAGAATAAGAACTAGCTATTCTCAACAATTTATTCACAGAAATTAAGGAACAACAATTTTTATTTTTTTTATTTTTTAGCAGCCTGTACTGTCCCACTGCTGGGCAAAGGCCTCCCCTAATTCCTTCCACGTGCTCTTTATACGTGCCTCCTCGAACCAGCCCTCGCGGTACGCGTCCAGGTCGTCTCGCCACCTTTTTCTTTTAACAACAAATTAACCTCAATAATAAAAATTATAATTATAGTCCACATAGTACGGGGTGGAAGGGAAACTGACGCGAAAATGGTATTCAGTACATCATTCTGGGGCCCCTTTCATAGAAATTTTTCATCGGTCATGACAAAAAAAACAGCTGTTCCATACATTTTGACCGTATAAGTACTTATTGCAATTTTGTAGAAAGCAGCACTGTTCCATACATTTTGACCGGATAAGTACTTATTGCAATTTTGTAGAAAGCAGCATTTTTTTTTAATAACCTGTGAAAAATTTCTATGTCCTCGGGGGCTGAGAATTATGTACTGATTACGTGGTCACCGTTTTCGCTTCGGTGTCCCTTCCACCCTGTATACATCCACATAGAATACATCCACATAGAATACATCCACATAGAATACATCATGTTATGTGGATGTATGTGGAAGAGGCGAAAGGAGGATGTAAGTATTGTAGCAGGTGGCATTCTGCTGTACCCTTATGGAAAAGAAGGCGTGAGTTTATGTTTGTATGCATTCAATAAAAGTTAGCACAGAGCAGGGCAGGGGATTTTACCACGACATGCACCAGTGCAGAGCAGCGGTGGCCCAGTGGTGGCGGTCCCGACTTACGAACAGTAAGTCGCGGGTTCGAACCCAGGCAGGCCCATTACTTTGTGTAATTTATTTCATCACGACTGCTCTCAAAACGGTGAAGGAAAACATCGTGAGGAAACCGGCATGTCTTAGAACCAAAATTTCGCAGACATGTGTCATCTACCAAACCGCACTGGGCCCGCGTGATTGATTATAGCCCATTCCCTCTAATAGAGAGGAGGCCTGTGTCCCAGCAGTGGGAACATTATGGGCTGACAATGATGATGCACCAATGCTCGCACTGCCTCGCCCCACAATAGTATGTTAGTGGACGCCAGCGCATACCATCGCATGTCTTGGTATCCCTCAGCTTGCCATCGCGTGCCTTCGTGACCCTAAGCATACCATTGCAACGCACGTGCCGTACGTCTACCACGCTCTTCAATGTCACGAGATCATTTTTACCTACATACATAAACTCACGCATTATTCCCATGGCGGTAGGCAGACTCTACAGAAACCATGTCCAAGTTTGTTTGTTTTATTTTAATTGTCTATAATTGTTTTAGGTAGCCTTTGTTGTATTGATTGACGTCATAACATCAATGCCAGCAGCCACTGTAAACCAGTGCTTCTTCTTTGTTGTGTCGATGATTTCCCTTTTTTTTAAATTAAATTAGTTGTGACCAGTACTCTGCCACCTCGACGGCGTTGGTACTGTGCCTGCCCTGTGCTGTGTCTCTGTATGACTTGGCTGTTACCGTAAATGATTGCATTTCCACTAATGACCATCACTCAGCATAGCAATGTCAATGGATCTCTCAGCATGATCAATGGACCATCGTAAATGTGACGCATATTACCCCAGACTTATAATGAATTATAGTCTATTACACCACAGTACCTTTTTCTTTGGCTTTCCGCCAAAATTTTTCAGTCAATTCAGGTCCCAAACGGCCTGAATTTCTTTCATCTAAATAGACGAAGGCTAGCGTATCTTTTGCCATAACTTTCTTCTTCATTCTTTCATTAGGTATAATATTATGTTTGATCCTCTTTTTCTTATTTTTAACTTTTTTACTGACTGGTGCCTCAGGCGTACTTTTTCCATGTGCGATTCTTGATAATGTACGTAAAGACAGACCTGAAGAATAAAGAAATTACCTGTTTATAACACTCATTAAATATTTATCGCAGCATCATTATTTGCAGGTTCATAATTGGTTCACCGCAAATAATTAAATGTATGTACTTAATAATTAAATGAGAGAAAAACGAAGTGCATCAGATTTCCTCTACCGAATGTTAAAAGTAGTGATAGTGAAATACTATTGAATCAAGAGAAACTAGAATTCGTCGAAAAAACTGTTTTCCTGGGGATCAAGCTCAACACAAGGCTACAATGGGGTCCGCATATACATCTTGCAGGATGGCTGAGTTCAGCAGCATAGGTCTAGTTTAGTTATTTTCATAGTATTATTTCTTACGGTATTTTACTATGGGGATGAGCTGCAGACATCAAATCTATATTTATTCTGCAGAAAAGAGCTAACAGAGCCTTATATGATCTCTCTTTCTCTCTCGTAGGCGCGATTCTCTAAGAGAACTTTTTAGGAAATTGACATCAAGAAAGTACCTTCTCAACACATCTATGAAAATCAAGGAAAAATCTGCATTTATTTAGTAAAAGAAGTGACAGACACCACTATACCACTAGGAACAGGAACCAACTAGTACAGCCAGGTTTCAGGCTTGCTAAAATAGACTCATCTTTCATGGGGTACTGGTTAAAATGTTACAATAAAATACCTCCCCACATTCTACAACTGAATGAGACGAAATTTAAATCCTGTCTAAAACACACTATGTAGGCAAGCATATTATAAGTTGGGGGTTACATTGATGATAGAAATGCTTGGGTCAATGCTGGTCCTGCTCCACAACCATAGGGGCAAACTAATTGATTGTGATGTGAAGTTATTGTAGAAGCGGCAGATGATTGTAAAAATATCTTTGCACTGTATAGATTCTATCTCTTAGTATTATTTAATTGCATAGCACATGTGTGAGTACTATGTTAGTTACCATTTACATTTAGTTATCTTTCACTGACTAAAATGTGCCCTGGTGGCTGAGAGAATGTCACACTCACTCAAATGTCTCGCTGATGGATGGGGGTGTGTCAGGTCATTTAGTTCCCTTCAATATGGTTGAGCTGAACTGGGCTGATCCATGTGTCATGTTCATGAACAGGCGCTTTTAGTTGGGACTGGTCATCTCTTAGCTGCCCCTGTTTATTTTAACTATATAACCTTTTACTCTGGACGCTCTTAATGTGTACGTCTTCCTACATCATTCTAACATTATGTATAGTCTCAACATGAATGATGTAACCAAGATTTTGTAACAATATTTTGATTAAAAAGAGTGTCCATGGAGTTTCTTGCCCATTCTTCGCTCGCCCCTTGTTACATGGGACTCAAACATAACTGGCAAAATGTGGGTGTACCATTAGGTAAACCTCTGCCTCGCCTTGCCGAGATTACAGGCGTGATGTTATGTATTGGGGTATAATATGAGTCTGGTGGGACTATAAGATCCTCAAGAATAGGATGGTAACACTTACCTGTAGCAGCGGCAAGTCGATCATTTACCTTTCCGAATCGTATCGGGTCAAGCTGCTCCTTCTCCTTTAAAAAATGCTCTCTAACTTTTAACACGATCTCTCTTACACCAAGATCTATCACTTTCGGCATTTTATTATATGTAACCAGAATGTAAAGAACAACATAAAAACCGACTGAAAAGAAAAATACACAGCTTTGACAGCTATCAAAAAGTGACAGTTGGTCATTTTTTTTTTTTAATTGGTTCCTGACGGAACAGGCTAAGGTCTGAGACCATGCGGCCTAGTCATCAGTTAGTATTTTTCTTGAGTAGGGTAGATCCAGATCAATTAATCAGTATGTAAATCAATGATAAAGGGAAATCCAATAAAATTCATTAGTTTTATATTTATCCATAAGTAAGTCATTCCAGTTTAAGTCATTAGTATTTCCATCCATAGGTAATCAAATCCAGGTCAATTCATCAGTTTCTTATTTTCCATGTTAAGTTAATCCGTTTAAAGTCTTCAGTTTATTTCAATAAAATCCATGTTTAAGATTTGTTAATCCAAATCTTGAGTCAAATCCAAGTGATTTTCGTTCAATGTAGGTTATTTTGTAAGAGTCGAGTGTCAAGTCCTTGTTATTGTTTTTTTTTTTTAATCCCAACTGTCGGGAAGCAAATGATAACAATATCGGGAAATAAATAACTAACCTAAATAAATTAATCCCTATCATTTTAAAATACAAATTATATTTAAGAAAATCAATGAAAAGATATTTAAACCGGTTAGTGACCGGCTCAGATAATGTCCTATCTAATCTAAGTATCACCAAAGACACCGTACTTAAAGCCTTACGCGCGTTAGACACAACAAAAGGTCCCGGTAACGATGGTTTACTTCCTATTTTCTTGCATAAATGCGCTGTTAGTTTAGCACATCCTATAGCTTTGTTATTTCAAAAGTCTTTAACTGAATGCGTCTGTCCCTCCCTGTGGAAAACAGCTCATATAGTGCCAGTTTATAAGAAAGGACCCAGGATGGATCTAAAAAACTATCGTACTATATCGATTCTTAATACTCTTAGTAAAGTTATAGAGAAGATCATCTATAAAAGTACATATCCAATCATCTCAAATGGTATAGGCCCGAGCCAACACGGATTCGTTAGGAGACGGTTCACAGCATCTAACTTAGCCACGTTTTGTGACTATGTCTTGAATAATATGGAAGGCGGTGGCCAGGTTGACGTGATCTACACGGATTTCGAAAAAGCCTTCGACCGTGTGGATCACGTGATCTTGCTAGCAAAGCTGCAAAAGCTTGGGATTCGGGGAGATTTACCGAGATGGGTCAAGTCATACTTTTCGAACCGTTCGCAAGCTGTGGTTATGGGAGGTTACAAATCTGACTTTGTTAACATCCCCTCCGGTGTTCCCCAGGGATCTTTGTTGGGTCCTCTTTTTTACTGCGCATACCTATATGACATTCAGTCTTGTTTCAGTCAGGTCCGCGAAACATCTCATGTACGCCGATGACATGAAAATTTACATGTGTATAAATTCAGGACTTGATTGTGAACTGATACAGCGAGATCTTGATGCATTGTTTAGGTATTATCAACAAAATAATATTACTGTCAATGTCTCGAAATGTCAATGTATCAGCTTCAGCCGTTCCAAATAACTCACTAAGTATCTTTATGGTTTTAGCAATAATGCGATCGAAAGAGTTGACGTAGTTCGAGATCTTGGTATAATAATGTTGGACTCTAAATTGCTCTTTGACCAACATATTGACACCATCATCAGTAGGGCCCCTCGTAACCTTGGTTTTGTAATGCGTACCTGTAAGCCTTTTAGTAACTGTCATTGTTTAAAAATTATATACTTTGCTTAAGTGAATATAGTTATATCTCTTTCCTACTTTTTTGTTTTTTTTTTTTGTATGGATGTTGTTTTCTTATTTATAATTTATATTATACTATTATTATGTTCAACAAATCACGTTCTCAATATTGGACTTTACGATACTGTGCTTTTTCCCATTGTTTAGTCGGTCATGTTATCACTTAAATATTTTGACTAAGACTTGTAAACAATGTGTCAACAATTTTTGCCCACATTACTTTGCACTGTATTAACTTCTTTCTTGTTTCTTTTAGCCACTTTCTAGTTAACCTAGCTTTGTCAATGCCGTGAAACTCTGTTATTGGCTAAGAGATAATTGTCATCATCTCACTGTCAATATTAGTGTATGCAGACTTTAAGATGCTAGTTACCAATAGTTACTTTGTCGCAACTGCATTGTGCTGTTCATTGACAGTGGGGTGAAATTTCACTTAAAATGTCTTTTAATAATAAGCTGTTGAGTTTCCAATTAATAAATAAACAATTTATTTAATATATACTCATGACAGTTAATTATAGACACCCATGAGTTAAATTTGTCCAACTGTACTAATAATAAAATTAAAGAAAGGTAAATACGTCGAGCTATTTACAAGAAGAGCCCGAACGGAGCGCGGTACCAAATCAGGGCTACCATAAATTTCAATTAGCTCATCCATCAGCAGAAGGCGCTGGAACCAACCGGACTGACGCTCGGGTAAGTTGCTTCCCGGATACACGCAGCTTACCTGTACATTAGAGACTCCACACACACTACACGCACCTGCTACGCGACGCGTTCTAAGTTAATATAGGCGTGTTGCGTAGCTAAATCAGTCATGCGCTTCTCTACACTCATGTAGACACACGCGTGGCGCGCGGCGCAAGCTTGCGCACCACGCAGACATGGGCGGTGTTACACATACAATACCGCCCACACACACACGTCGGCCCCTCAGTCCGGACCAACACTGGCTAGCTCTGGTGGTGGGACGGGCGGGAGCCACACACCCACTGTAGGTACGTCGGAGTCGGCACCTCTGTCGCTGGTTGTCCCCCGCCGGGCCTCCTCCGGGTAACCGGAGGTCTCACCGCCAGGGGGGGGACCGCCGAGGTGTCGTGAAACAAACAGCGCTGAGCGCAGCGCTGTAGGCGTGCCTACAGTTCACATACGACAACCACACACAGAGCGCACGTCACCAAACGTGCGCTCAATACCTCGGCCTATATGGCCACCGCGAGGTCGGGTCCCGTATTGACGGGACTCAGGTTGGCATCCGCGGCCAGAGGGTTTAGAGCCCTGATACCGCTCGCCACGCCCCCTTACGGGGGTGTCGCGATTTCCACTACTTTTTAAGGCGCTGGATATGCCAAAAGATGAGCACTCAAAGAAAATGTGAGCAAGAGATTGCTCTGCTTGAGAGTTACAATGATCACAGAGAGGACTGTGTACAATTTTCAGACGAGCCAAATGATAATTTAGTTGACAGTGACCAAAACGAAGCCTGAGTATGGTGGAGTAAAATTTCCTGTTCATGTAATTATTGGTTTTACAGAACCAAGGCATGGTTCCTAAGGGAATATTGTATACTGCATACCACATACCTTTATTTTCAATTTGGACTGTATGATTCCAGTGCCTTTTCCATATATCAGTGGACCTTTTTTTCAACAGAGGAACTATATCTGTACAAGGAACAGATAATATGTTAAGGGAACTACTTGAATCTGGAACATCATCAGAATTTGTTATAGCTTTAGGTAAAAAATCAACCCTTTCATTGCCCATCACCCCAACATGCCAAGGGACCCACATGAACAAAACCTTAATGTTATGAAAAAACAAATGCAACCAAGATTCTTTTATTAATGGTATAAAATAGTTTGTGTTAGCATTCAACCTATTAGTTTTGAGATTTTCAAGAATACTCATGCTGTCACTAACTATTACCCATTGACAACATCCATCATTTGTATGCCTAATGTGCTTTAGGGCAGCAAGTATAGCCACCGCCTCAGCTGCGAATATACTTGTGTTTGAGTTTATTTTATAACCAGTACCAGAATTCAATAGCTCATCAAAAATAGCAAATGACACTGCTGACTCAGTTTTGGACCCATCAGTATACACAAATCTACAATAATCAGTAAAGTCATGAAATTTAATATATACATCTTCTTTAGTGGATAAATTGTGATCAATAATGATGTCAATTGCAGGAAATTTGCTGTCAAAATCCCCCTGATAACATGGAAGAAAGGATGACTTATGAATTTACAGAGTTTTAAGAATATTGACATATTGAGGAAAGCCCTGAAGTATATATGTTAAGTTATAAAAGGATGATGTATATGATTGTTTCAAATTGGAAAACAAGTGATTATTATTTTTACTATAAAGTTTTAAGGTTCCTAACCTTTCCGTCAAGTAAGAGAATCTTATACTTAATGGAGGAAGTTTACATTCAACTAGCATTGCATTGATTGGAGTACTTTTAAATGCCCAGGTAATGGTAAATAAACTTTTATTTTGTATTTTATCAAGAATATCTACTAACCTTCTATTACCAGCAAAACAGAAAACCATATTCAAAATGACTATGGATCAAAGATTTATATAATAACAACAATATTTTTGGGTCAGCTCCCCAGGAGGTTCTACACAATGTCTTCAAAACATTGAAAACTCTGTTAGCTCTAGAACTTATCAATTCAACATATTTTTTCCAAGCCAAATTAGGAGTGAAGGTCACACCTAAAAACTTAGCTTCATGAAGAATAGGTATAGAAACTTGAATGTAATAAACTGAAGGACTAAAATGACCAGTTCTACCAAATATTACTAGTTTGGATTTAAGTGCATTTATATCTAGATTTAAATAAGAAAACTATGTACACAATCCTTCCAAATTTTTAAAATTTTTCCCAGACAAATACACAACTAAATGATAAGCAAATTGAAGATTTTTGACTTTGGAACCTAGAATCAAATTTAAACGACGTATGTACAAAATGAATATTAATGGAGAGTAATGGAGACAGAATTCCTCCTTGACAAACTCCTACCGAAGCAAATCTTGGCCCATGTAGTTTATCATTATATCTAACATAAACTTTCCTTTCAGTTAAGAATTCATGGACCCAGTGGACAATTTTGTTTGGAATTCCAATAAGAAGTAATTCAGAACAAAGGACATCAATATTTACACTGTTAAAGGCTCCAGCAACATCAAAGAATACTGACATTAAGCAATCCTTGTTATTTAAACTGTTTTGGATATCAAGCTGTAACTAACAAATACTTTCACAAGCTGAGGTTCCCCTACGAAAACCAAATTGATTAGCAGGTAGAATATTGTTTTGTTCTATGTAAAATTCCAACCTTTGTTTTATTAATTGTTCAAAAATGGTACCAACACAGGATGCTAGAACAATAGGACGATTAGGAATCTGGATTAGACCGAGGCTTATCTGGCTTCAAAATGGGTACCAAACAATCAGACTTCCATTTATGAGGTATATCATTGTTCAACCACAAATTATTCAATATTTTGAGAAAAGTGTGCAAACCATTATCACTGAGTTTTTTAATCATAATGTATGGAATACTATCCAGTCCAAAAGCACTATCTTTTCTAGAATTAACAGGAGTCTTTAATTCTTGTATGGAAAAAGGTTTCACTAAAAAGATATTTTCAGAGTTTGACTCACTGGCAATGGGGAAATTTGACTTATTATTTACATAATCTGGGGTAAATTTTACCAAAAAATCCTGAATCCAATTGACATCATTATTGTTACAAGAATACGTTTTATTAAACTTCCGCATATATTTCCAGATTCTGGACAGAGGCGTACATCGATTAAAGGAGCTGCAAAGTTCAACCCAACTATTTGATGTTTCTGTTTTCAAAGTAAGTTTTTTGAAGGCTTGTAATCTTTTAAACTCGATAAATGTTTCATCTGATAGATTGTTTTTTAAATTTATATAAGCTGACTTAGACTTTTGAACTGCTTCTGAACATTTTTTATTCCACCAAGGAAGAGAAGGGGCTTTTACCGAATTCCTATTAGAGTTACGAAGAGAATAATCAGCCGAGGAAGAAGCTGGTGTATTATGATAAGGAAGGGACTTATTAATTACAGAATGCAAAATTTGTCAAAACTCTGTATAACTTTCCAATGGAGCAACACAATGATCCTGAAAAGTAGATAATTGTAAATCTACAGTTTGTTCATACATCTTCCAATCTACCATTTTAAAGTTAGGATAGATGGGCAAATTTGTGTTATTACTAGTGTTTTCTATATTACTATTATTGATAAAAAACTTTCATAATTACAGGAAGGTGGTAGCTGCCAAGAGGATCACATCACAATGAACAGACCAATCACAAGAAAGAGCCAATGAAGGGGAAACTATGGACAAATCTAAGGCATTTGGGCGCCACGTTAAAGAACCAACTGTTGTCACTTCACCATTATTCATTAACACCAAATTATTATCATGTGTGTGATGGGAATTGAAATCACCAGCAAATATCATTGGTTCAGGCACAGATTTTATAAAGATTCAAATTTATGTTTGTCAAAAGGTGGAGTGCAATTTGTTGGACAGTAGAAACTTACAATGCTAACAATAATATAAATAACAGAAAAATAATATGTAATTATTTTTCTGTTATTTATATTATTGTGAATTAAAATAGCTACACCATTGTGTTTATTTCCAATATCATGTCTTTCTGTTTTGTATCCTCTAATGTTAAAATGTTTAATGGGTGTTAACCAGGTTTCTGATATAATTGCAACATGTATGTTATGCTCATAAAGAAATTGGGTTAATAAAAGTTTGTTACTTAAAATACTTTGGGCATTCCACTGCATTATATTAAGATCCATTATTAGATGTGGAATTATTGATACGGAAAGTTTGCTGCAGAATTTCTTCTATGGAGCTTGTATTAATGGGATTATCTTTTTGATTTAATATAATTTTAGTTATAGCACTTGTTAAAGTATTCATAAAAAAATCTGATTTAGTCAAATTAATAATCTGTGTTTCAATGTTCTTCTGTGTTAATTTTGGAAAAGAATGTTCATTAAATAAATCGGAATACTTAGCAGCTCTGGACTTGACTTTATGTTCTTCTATTTTCATTTTTTTCTGTTAGTCGGTCTTTGTCAGAAAATTGGCGTTCAGTCTGATGAGATAAAAATACTATGTATTCTGTTTTCTTGCTGTTTTCAGGATAGGTAGATAAATAATATAATTATAGAAAATTCATAAATGTAAAAAATAAAATAGCCCTCTTCCACTATCCTATTTTGCTGTGCCCGTCAGGGTCCACAATGATCCAAAGCAATGTATTGTAATATATTATAAGTACCTACCACCTAAGCTCACATTGTGGAACGCAATAAATATATTGAGTATTGAGGATACTTCCTTGAGTATCCGGGGACTTTAAATACATGATACTTCCTGCTGTTCTCTGTGGAATCCTCGGAGTCGGAAGAAGTCTCCGGGGTGTCCCGTTCTGCTCGACCATCAGGGGGCTCCGCTTTTTTTCTTTTCTTTCCACTTCCCCCCATTGTTTATTACATTATTTACAGATATATACAACTACTATTTTAAAATTACAACTAATTTTGAGGTACTTTAACAATTATCTGGTATAACTACAACATAATAAAACAGCTATAATCATTATTCTCCTACCCTTATCCCAATTTATTTGGGATCGACGCAGCCTGTCGTCTTCTTCCATATAGGTACTTCCCTATATACTATTACTGCCCACCATACACTAAAGTGCAGTAACAGCAAAATCACGATTTCGAGTAAAACGCATTTAAAGTTAAGAATTGATTTTAAAAAATCAACAGAATGTATAAGCAAAAAAATTTGAATGCAGAAAGGTTGTAAAGGCATAGGTTCACACGTTAAAGCAATAAAAAAAAATATATCTTAATAACTGAATTTATTATGGCCATTTATTCTTTTTGGTGCCTATTACTGCATAGCCTTTTTTGTAAAAAATACCATTTTAAACTTAGTAAAATGCAGCAAAAAGCCCTATTACTGCGTTTGGATCAGTTATTTTGTCAAGAAACCCAACTAACATGCAGTAAGGTCAAAAAAATACTGCATTTTAGTTAGTTTTTTTAAACTTGATCCCAATTAAAATGCAGTATTTAAAACATTAACTGCACTTTAGCTAGGAATAATCATATCTGTGTCATTATGCTATCCAAACTAATCTGCAGTAATGCTGTATTTTACTGCGTGTTAGTCAGTTTATAATGATAAAAGAATGTTAAGTATTCACAGCTAAAATGCGACAAGCTTTGATTTTACTGCATTTTAGTTGGGAGTTCGTGACAATAAATTGTATTTTCTTAATTTGCAGTAAAAATAGCTTGTATGGCGGTAAATTTTACTGCGCATTAATTTTTTTTTTAATTTTTTTCCAGAAATATAAAACTATCTAAAGAACTGTAAAATTATATTGCTTACTGCATTTTAGTTATGAAACCTTAAAATTTAATCTGCAGTATAATTTATACTGTATTTTAGTTGGGAAATCACGCCAAATTGTTAATTTTTTTCGTTTGCAGTAAGTGAAAACTGTTAAATAAAAACCATTCTAATAGTCTTAGAAATAAGTAAGTTAATTCAATAGAAAGCTTAAGAAACCCGCTTTCAGAATCACTAATAAAACGAAAAATCACAAAAGGGCTGTTACTGCTCTTTAGTCTCTGGTGGGCAGATTAGGGCTCGCACAGAAACAAAAACCGGTTTTTCGCTGTTCCGTGAGCCTTATCATCATTCACACAGTCCAATAATCCATCCATCGTTTCTTTGGTCTTCTTCTACTCTAGCCTTCTACATTTATACACAACATTTTCCTCACTACATTTTCTTCATCCCACCACGATAACTGATTACCACACAGTCACCTCCCGCCGGCGAGTCAAGCTACCTGAAACTGTCAGACTTTCCCAACCAACCTTGAACATAGTACTCTAGAAATAAAGTTGAAAATCTATTCTAACAAATTGTAGTAGCTTGAGTAAGACACGTACATACGTTTTAGAACTGCACATCGCCTCGATAAACGTTAAGTATAATAGTAGATTGATGTAGTCAATCTACTATTATACTTAACGTTTATCGAAACATCAAGATTATAAACAGCCGGTCCACCATTCTTCATAGAAAAAAAAAGGGAGAAGTCAGAGCCTCGCGGGCGATGTTGGTAAACATTCATTCATTCATGCTTGTATGCACCATGAACCACAATGAGGAGAGATTGCGATGCGCAAGGATCTTGTAGTGCTTGTCAAGCACTACAAGATCCTTGTGTATCGTAATCTCGCATATGTTGTTTATTTGTAGCGTATCACAAGATGACGCACGCCACAATATGTAGCAATGTGTTGCCCCGGGGCGTAAAACAGCCTCTAAGTAGTCTTCTACGGGCTCCCACATAAATCTGCGACATCGCGTCGTGTTAATTGTGACGCAGGAATGCACGGCTACAAAAAAAAACTTGCAGCGTGACTCGCGTCGTTTCTGCGACATTGACTACCGTCGAAGGTATCACGTCGTGCTACAGGTTGCTGCAGGTTAGTGCGTCACGACACGACACGATATCGCAGTTCTTGAGAAAGTCCCAAAACGCAGTTTTTTTTTTTCAATTTGCTCAAAATATTGAACTTGGCAACCACTACGATGGTAACTGTCATTTAATTATCAATTACTGCTGTCATGTCAAACTACTGCCAAGCCGTCAATGTTGTATTATTTTATTATTTTTGGGATAGTAGTTAATTTTGTTGTAATTAAAAAAATAATATGGACCTGTGTAGAATTTGTCTCACAGACGGGGCGCAAAAAGACATATTTCAGACCCAAACTGCAAAAAATGTTGATGACAAAAGTTTCTCTGATGTTTTCATGTTTTGTTTGGACATACAGGTAAACAATGTCTTGTTGGAATATTAAATCGTACCCTCTTGTCGGTTTTACGTCACGATAATAAAAGAGTACACTCTCTGTCTGTCCCTAGGTTGAGCAAGACTCGAAAATTAGTACAAAACTATGTTTCAAATGTTATAAGAAAATTCTATCATTCCATGAGTTCAAAAGTTTAGCTTTAAAAAACCATGCATATTTGAAGTCTGTGCAAGAAGAATATGGTGTTAAAAATAAGGTATTTTTAAAAGACGATATTAAAAATGAGCTGATATCCTCGAGTGATGAATGTGATGATTCTCTAGATGCAACTGTGAAGGATGAACCAAAAGATGTGTTCTACTTGAAAAATGAAGACTCGACGCATGATTATGAATCGGACGATGAGTTCTTAAGTGTAATAAAAAGTATTAAATATGAATTTGAGAGAGAAAATGAAAGTGAGGAGCCAAAGGGTATGTTATAATAATGTATACATATAATTCCTTTTATCCCGTACCCCAGACTATCAGCTGTTTGATCCTTAAAATCACTGAAAACGATTGAATAAAATCCAAGTCATAAATGGACATATTTTTAAACAATTAATGATTCCAATAAGGATTATTAACCAACCTTTTCTGTTCATTTACAATTCCAAAGTAATTTTTTATTTACTAATGCCATTAGTAAAAAAAAAATATTTTTCTTAAGTCTTAAGAATTAATTAATTAATTATAATTTTATTTTTAAGTATTAAGGTTGGCAACCTTAATGCTTAGTGCTAATTAATTTTATCATACCTTCAGAGCCTCCCAAAAGTAGAAGAAAAAGAACTAAGGGTATTCACAGAGTTAAAAATGATAAAGAACCCAGGCCCTGTAAACAAATGTGTGAAGAATGTGGAAAAACAGTAAATGACCTAAAGGCTCACTCATACCAGCACCTACCGGTGGCTTCTCGGAAACGCATCAAATGCAAATTATGTGACAAACTGTTCTCCAGCCACAGTGCACGCTACAAACATAATAAGATCAAACATTTAGGCTTCAAGCAAGAATGTTTACTTTGTAATAAATGTAAGTAATGGACATTAGTTTAATTAAAAAGAGCTCATAATGCTGGGGTTAAAGCCTTGATGTAAAGTTCTAAGTAACAGGCTTAGGACAGAAATGATCGGGTTACCCCGATCTTTTGCAGATGTTGTGAGTTCTAGTGGGAGGTGAGCTGGTTGGAATGACCAACAACTGCCACCATGGCCGGTGGCCTACATACAATGGTCCACTTGTAGGACTGAGTGTGGTAACCAATCCCAATAATATAGGACCAGTTTTTGTTAATGGAGTCTAGCTCATCCTGCCATCTCCGTATAGGTCTAATTAATTGCCGTTATTTTCGCGTTTAGACTTATTTCAGGGCAAGACCGGTTGTGCACACTCTTGCTGTTTACAGTCATTAAAATAATGCAGAGTTTAATAAATGTCATGTGATACTTACAGGTGCTAATCGATAGTCCTATCATACAAGCCTATGGATATCGAAACGCGTGACTGGCGCATGCAACTGGCACCGGTCCTGCTCTGAAATAGGCCTAACTCTCATAAATGCGGCAATAAAGACATAAATTCAAATAAAGACAGTTTGTCTGGAAGAGATCTATGTCTGGCACACAATGTTACTTGTATAATTAGTTAATTAACTTCGTTATCATCAGCATGTTAGATTTTGGCTTCCGCAAGTTAAACCTTAAAGTGGACCATTTACGCGTAAGTATCCTAGATGTTGGCTGTGGGTCAGCCCATGTGGAGGTCGAAACTCATCCCGCAGGAATGTACTTCAGGTCTACTTTTCATCAAAATCCGTCCAGCCATTAAGGTGTGAAAAGATCAGACAGACAGTTACTTACGCATTTATGATATTAGTATGGATATGACCTAGAATAATGGTTCTGTTCTGTGCCAAACTACACATGCTAAGATGGTTTTGTGCAGAAACCATAAAACCCTCCTTTTTGCAATCTTAATTAACTGGCGATACTTCGCAGGCGTGATTGATCCATCAGGTCTTCCGCCAGAGATTCCTTAAGTAATTTAATATGACCCTCTAAAAAAGTAAAATAGACTCTATTCTAACTTAACCGTCCACCCTGTCCATTTCAGCGGTGACGTCATTAAAGCAGCACCATCGTTTGGTCCATAACCGTGCAGGCTTACCCCATGAATGTGTATCGTGTGGGCGCAGGTTCATATCCAACTCGAGCCTGGAACTCCACATGAGTACACACACCAGAGACCGACCTTTTCCGTGCCCGGAGTGTGATAAGAAGTTCTCCACTAAACAAAGAGTAATGATCCATAAGTAAGTTGATAAAAGATCCATTTTTGTATGAGCTTGTGACAGCCATTATTTTTCGGGAATTGAATTAGAAACGTGAATTGCTCACATTGTTTTTGTATTTGTTTAAAAAACAACTTTATGTGGTCGGTGTAAGACGACACTTTCTGACGTGACGTGGGTTTTAATATATTGGTCCCGAACCATTGCTTAGCATCCCTATCTCTGACATATATATAAGTTTACCTAAATCTAAAATTATTATCGTTTTCAGACGTTCAGTTCACGATAAAGAGAAGACGCATCTATGTCAATTATGTTCCAAAAGTTTCTTCAAGAAATATCATCTGCAAATACATTTGAGGTAAGTTTCTAATGGGTGTAAACAGACTCTTAACGAATCAAAAAAAAAAAATCGCTTCCCAGCTCTAATTATGGCGTAAAGTTTGATGTACATAATGCTTGGTTGACGGCTTCGTGAAGAGTCTGTTTACACCCTGTATACCTGAATCAAAGCTATTCGTCATTTCAGCCCGGAACCACCCACTGTTGGGTATAGGCCTCGCCTTTCTTCTGCCACTCTTCACTGTTCTTCGCGTTCCTTATCGATCCGTTTCCCGCGATCTTGACGATATCGTCAATCCAATGCGCTTTTTGACGGCCCTTCTGAAGCTAAAGCCCTGTTAAGGTTGCGTCAGGGTAGCCCGCGAAATTCAAATTTTCTTACGTTTTTTGCAATTTGCAGGTCATTGTCAGGTTGTATGTTGATGAAAAATCAGTCGCGCCAGTAACACGTATGTAGTTACAGAATTACAATCATGAAAATCACCAATATAACCCTAAGAAGTAAAGTAAGTGCATTTAACCCTATTGAATGACTTAGACGTATATAGGGTTACATGAACTAAGAGGACGCAACCACCTTAAAGTTTTAGATTGCTAATGTTATGTTGGAGATTGAACGGTTTATTTGCTTCATGATTTCAAACTGAACTGATTTTTTTTAACTGTTTCCAAAAAAATTACAATGTCGGCACAAGAAATGACAAACCGCAATTTGAATTCCGTTAATTGTTAGTTCCAAGTTATCTATCGACCACAGAGTTCCGTGCTGATAACTGATTAATTAGTTAGGCCCTATTTATATTTCAATAAATTTAATTATAATTAATTAATTCAACGGAGTATCATTACAAAGCTTTATATTTAAATAGCCCCCGCCCCAGCTAGATATTCTCTTCTTTTTCTAATAAAGAAAATGAGAAGAGTGGATACCAAAAAAATCTTTCAACTTTCAAGACAGCAAAAAAAAAACGGCTAAATCTGTTGAGTCGTCCTCAAGTGATGCTCCGTCATACATGTCGCAATAGGCTAGTTGACAAGGTCAAAAATAAAATATAAAAATACGTAGAAATAAGGCCACTCATCTTAAAAACTACCATCACCGTACAGAAATTAAATATTGGGGGACAATATAATTGTAAAATTGGATTTACTGATAATAAGTATTACATTTGATCCCAAATAAGTATGACGTCACAACGTGCTATTTCATACAAATCACGTACACATTTTGCGTTTTGACAGTTCATAAAAAAGTAACTATTTTGACTTCCTGTCACATACCCTATTGTTTTTTTTTATTAACATAACAACATCAAGCCTGTAATCCCCGAAGGGTTAGACAGAAGTGTACCTAATAGTACACCCACATTTCGCCAGTTATGTTTTGAAGTCCCATGTAATAGGGGGCGAGCCTATTGCCATCAACCGGGCACAAATTCAGACTCCGTAGCTGCTGTTGAGAAATTCCTGATGGAAAAACCCAATTGCACTTTGCCCGACCCGGGAATCGAACCCAGGACCTCATGCTCAGCAGTCGCGCTTGCGACCACTAGACCAGTCATTTATTTACGTATCATTATACAAGGTGTAACATAATAAACGCAAGACCTCCCGTGTGGTCTCTCGGACCAAGAAACTGATTTACTTTTGTTCTAAGAGTTACTGAAATTCGCAAAAAAAATTGAACTTTGTATAGGAACTGACGCGATCAGTTGATCAACATATTGTATGGTAAAACTAAAAAAAAAGTTGAGTAAATTCATTAGGATAAACTAACACATTAATAATTAAACTAAAATAAACACAAACTATAAAATGGCATCGAAAAACTCCTCCTGAACGCTGTCAGCTGGTAATGTGCCCAAGAGACTGGCGGCGTTGCCACGTTGTATGGCAACACTTAGCCTCTGGCCAAGGTAAAAGCCAGCCCTTGGGTCACGGGAAGCGTTAACTAGGCGTTTCGAAATTTCCTTAAATAGGCTATGAGCACTCGGACTCCACGGCCCCAAAGTTTCAACCCCAAACGGCTCGAAAATATAGTTACCACAAAGTTTTCTATATTTACGCCGCGTGAGAATTTCTGCAGCCGCAGCGGAATTTCATCCATTTTGTCCAAAAGGGGAGTGTGCTTCCATAAAGGGGAAGCACGAAGGAAATACGTGAATTTTTTCCTCGATAAAATCGGTAAAAGAATTTTCAAAGATGGGAGACCCAAGGAGACGAAGAGAGCGTTTTTCTGTAATTTTGATGCCAGGGGTATTGCGTTAAATTTTGATAGAGTAATGAATTTCCAAAATTCATAGAACAAAACTTTCAGGTCAGTTTCATGGTCTGAGACACCACACGAGAGGTCCTGCGTTTATTATGTTACACCTTGTATACATTTTCTCATTACAGGAGCCACTCAAAAGAGAAGCCATGCGAGTGTCCTGAGTGCGGCAAGTTCTTCGCCACTACCTCCATCCTGAAGAGTCACCGGGAGATCCACAAGGAAGACAAAGCTTATGCCTGCACTCTGTGCGATATGACCTTCAAGAAGAAAAAGTTAGTATCTCATTACTATGTCTGAAGCTGGCACTGAGTATTTGTGCAAATATTCGTGTTACTTGGGAAATACAAAATACACCTTATTCATGTTGGAATAAAGTTAATTTTGTATTGCGCGAAATAACGCTACACATAACGTACCTTTTGCACGGTTGTGTATATTTTTCCACTTGAAAAATATTTTTTACTGCATTCAAGACCACATGTTAGTTTTTGGCGGAAGTAAAAGTAAATTTAAAAATGTTATTAAATTTGATTTTACGTATGCGTTAAGTGTCAGCTGAAAAGCTTCGCCATTATTTTGGAATGGTTTACCGTTTTAATATATTTATTTGCTTTAAGCATGAATAGATTTTTTTTGAGGTTTGCTAGGAGAAATGGGAGGCCTTTGCCCAGCAGTGGGACTCGCAATAGGCTAACAAGTAGGTGGCTCATCTGTGACCCTTTTTTTTTAGGATGGGAAATTATCAAATGACTTCTCTCGCTCTGGGTGGAGCGGAAGGGAGTGTCAGACTTGTACTGACTAAAACTCATCCATGTTCCTTCCTTGCCCTTTGTGTTCCAGGGCCGCGGTATCTGTGACCCCTACCGTAACGCGTCGCTACCTTGGTAACTGCATCAAAAGCTACTTTATGATCCCCAGCTACCTCAGCGTGCACATGATAAGCCACACGAAGGAGAAGCGCCACCCGTGCCAGTACTGCGGCGTCAAGTTCGGCCGCTCCGACCATCGGAAGCGCCACGAGTACACGGCTCATGAGAAGAACTTCATCACCGCTTGACCCTCGGCCCCAGACGGGATAAATGATACAGATACTAGCTCGCTAAGATAGTGTCAATATGGTACCGTTATGATATGATACAGGGTGGCTACGACAAAAATTAAACTGCCTATAAACTCATGGGGTTCCATGAGTCTGCATACACAAATTCAATCGAATATATCCAGTACATCATTTTTCATTTTTAGTATTTTCCACATGATGTAGATTAATAGGCTAGCACCCACAGGTTAACGGCCCCTGCATAGTTATTAACACTAAACACAATCATGTTGCTAATTCGCTTTTTCAAAAAGATTTGCCAAATTCGTTCCATAAATTTTTATTTCCAGTTGCGAATTAGTACAAATTATACTTAAGAGGGCTATTACAAAATTAAAGAATTCAGTTTAGTTAAATTAGACGGCATGCGGCTGTGGATTCGCATGTGTGCATCTAGCGAGGTATACTACGCACACATTCAAACAGCTATGCCTCGGATTCCAGGAACAAACCAAAATGACCAAACAAGCTAAGGACCGCCCGTTCCGAGATTTATATTGATTTTTAGCATTGCATAAAACAATTGTTTTCAAGTAGTATTTTACTTTTAAATGATCTAATTATTTTTTTTTTATTTTTTTCTTTGAATTTGGATTATATCTTCATAGATAAAAATTTCATTTCGGACGAAAAAAGGTCAGTATCTTTCTGTTATACGGATTTTTTTTTTAGTATTTCTGTATGAAACATAAAAAATTGATTAAAGCATTCCAAAATACACCACTCAATTGTACCATGGACATTTTTATAAAATATAATATTATTATATCTTTTATGTAACAAAGCATCAAAGATGCCCAAAAGTAGGATTTTATGAAACATCCTTTGCAGAGACAAGGTTTTTACTCATGTACGTAAACAAATTGAAATATTTGTTTAAAACATTCCCGAGAAAAATAATCAAACTTTCTCAAGCATATTTTTTTTTTAATTTTGTGGCCATATATAAACCATAATCACACATCAAAAATCGAGTAAAACGCTCCTCTTAAGATCAGTGAACAGGAGCTCGTGGCTAAATAATAACAGCCGCTCGGGTCGATCTTTAGGTTAATCCGTGCTTGCCTAGGTTGGTCTGTGGATGGGTGACCACCCATTACATACCGAGTTTCCTCCGTGTCTCGGAAAGCAAGTTAAGCCGTTGGTCCCGGCTGTCATTTGTAGATCTTGTCATTTGAAGCTGACCCCAACATAGTTGGGAAAAGGCTAGGCAGATGATGATACCTAAGATCAGTGAACCAATATTTATAAATGGTGTTCTATTTTTTTATTTTTATGTTGACATTTATTTGATGGTTTAAAAATATTCCTATGAACTAGTAGTATTAGAATTCTCATTTATTGTCGAATTGTCGTAGCCACATTGAAGGAAAGAAAAAGAAAGGAAAGGAAGGAAGGAAGGATTTAGATGGCTGGAGTCTCCTATTAGGCGTGCTAAACACAATATTATGTTCCTTCAGATTACGTGATTCTTCAGAAGGCTTGCCGCTCGGCCTGTGCCGAATCAGGCTGACAGAATGGGTAAAATCTGGTTGAGCGACTTGGTTTGGGGGGGGGGGGGGGGGGCGCATTCCGTCCCTTTGTGTCCCGGGTATGTCCCGGGTTAGCTAGTATTTCGGGCTATTATTTAGTTCGGTGACTATGAACTTAATTTCAATCGTGATCAGATGTTACAGAATTGTGAATTGTTATTTTCTCGTTGTTTTATCTGTGAAGGTCAGGGTATGTTACTGGCCCCGCAGAATTCGTGCTTCGACAGTTGTCAAACTTGGTTGTTAAAGTCTTCTTAAGATTTATTTATAAATGAAAAATGTTCGTTTAAATATTATAAAGTTTTTATTGGGAATTAATGAATTGTAGTTTGATTTTAAAACCAAAAAATACACCTTGTTTGTGAAATAACTGCGTAATTTAGATTCGGATTCCATGTTAGCAGTGGTTCGCTTTAAGGCAGATTCGCTTTACGGCAGAAGTACAGTGAACTACAATATCATCATCAGCCTTTGGTAGTATTTTTGGTGCTATATAGTTCTGGGAACAACTTAAAATGCCTTATCAGATCTAAATCACAACTGAATCTGCTGAGCGTGCGCGCCTACTGGCTGTGGGTGAGTGGGAGTCTGGTCTTTGGCTTCACGCACTGCCGTCGTCGAGCATAGGCACATTGTTCGACGACACAACCTTCCGCCTCGCTGTTTCTTTACGCCTTGGTGCCGCCTGCTGTTCTCCTCATCGCTGTCATTGCGGTGAAGCTGTCAACAACCTCGGTCACCACGGCCTGACATACAGCCGAAGTGCGGGCCGTTTTGCACGGCACGCTAATATAAACGACATCATCCGACGAGCTCTTGTCACCGTCGGCGTCCCAGCTGTTTTAGAACCCAATGGCTTGGCACGCGACGATGGCAAGAGATCGGAAGGCATGTCTTTGTTTCCTTGGAAGATGGGTAGGCCTTTAGTGTGGGACGCAACATGCGTCGATACTCTTGCGCCATCCCATCTTCCAAGCTCATCGTGCTGTGCTGGTGCTGCCGCTGCGGCTGCAGAGAACCTCAAGCGGCGTAAATATAGAAAACTTTGTGGTAACTATATTTTCGAGCCGTTTAGGGTTGAAACTCTGGGGCCGTGGGGTCCGAGTGCTCATAGCCTATTTAAGGAAATTTCGAAACGCCTAGTTGACGTTTCCCGTGACCAGGGCTGGCTTTTACCTTGGCCAGAGGCTAAGTGTTGCCATACAACGTGGCAACGCCGCCAGTCTCTTGCGAACATTACCAGCTGACAGCGTTGAGGAGGAGTTTTTCGATGCCCTTTTATAATTTGTAGTTAGTTTATTTATTTTAGTTTAATAGTTTTTAATTATAAGTAGTAAGTAAACAATATTACATTTATTAGGTTAAACTAATGTATATAGTTAGTTTAACCTAATAAATAAAGTCTTTAAATCACAACCTGATAAGTAGCTGACAGAATGCGTGATATAACAGGATCAAAAAGTACTAGGCTGGCATGAATTCAAGATGGTATTATTATTCACTAGCTGACCCGCGCAACTTCGTTTGCGTCACATAATGCAATTAAATAATATTTCGACTACCCTACCCTACCTACCCTACCGACCCTACCCTACCCTACCTAAACTACCTACCCTACTTACCCTACCTACCCAACCTACCCTACCTACCCTACCCTACCCTACCTACCCTACCTACCCTACCTACCTCCCTAGTACCTACCTACCCTACCTACCTACATTCCTAGTACCTACCTACCCTGCCTACCTACATTCCTAGTACCTACCTACTCTACCTCCCCAGTACCTACCTACCTACGTGACGTGGGCTATCAGTTGCGCTAATTTATTTAAAAACGCTTTTATTCATATTTTTTTTCCGTGAACGCGGTCGTCGAGATAAAAAGTATCCTATGTCCGTCTCCCGGTTCTAAGCTTCCTCCCCAACAACTTTCAGCCAAATCGGTTCAGCCGTTCTTGAGTTATAAATAGTGTAACTAACACGACTTTCTTTTATATTATATATTATTATTATAGCTAGCCCATATTGTCCCACTGCTGGGCAAAGGCCTCCCTCCATTCCTTCCAACGGTCCTTCTTTTATATATATATTATATATATATATATATAAGATTACTAGTAGACCGATTCATAAAATGCATACCACCTTGAACCTATGCTAGACAAATTCAGTTACCGTTCCTGAAATAATTGAGTAACAAATTTTTGAGTAAATATTTTTTTATAACTGATGAAATATTTCTGTGAGTGGGGGGGGGCTCACAATGATATTACTGAGTACGTGGTCACGGTTTTCGCGTCGGAGTCCCTTTCAGCCCGTATATCAAGGAAAACTACAGTACATTGGAGTACATTTCAACACGACTGTACAATTTCTGCCGTAAAGCGTATCTGCCATAAAGTGAATCTGTCCTAAAGCGAACAAGCCCAAGTTAGGCCGCCCGTACGCTTTAGCGGATGCCTTAACTGGCGAAAGCGCGTGTGACTGGTTTTATATTGAAATCATCATTTCAGCCGAAAGACGACCACTGCTGGACATATGCTTCCCCTAAAGGTTTTGCCGTAATCGTCACGCTTGGCAGGCGGGTTGGCGATCGCAGTACGGTTGTTACAAACGCACAGAGAACGCTGCTGCCCATTCTCTGGTAAGTACCTTAGTCGCCTCTTACGACACCCACGGGAAGATATGGGATGGTGCTATTCTTACAGTACACTACTATTGAAATATGTTGCCTTTTCTGTATTTTGGCAAAGATTTGACCTAATATTCAAACTAATAATAAACCTAGTTGATCAAGGGGATTCCGTTACACAGCTTTAATAGTTCTTAGTCGATTCTATAACTTCGTCAGTGTGGATTAACTTCTATGTACTTAGCTTTACCATGACTTCACTACACCTACCCATGTCTGCCTAGCCTTTTCATCGGCTTTCAGTCGGATGCAGCTAAATACCAGTATTTTACATCAAGCGACTGCCTATCTGATTTCCACAACCCAGTTAGTACTGGTTTTACATGTATTCAACATAATTTTCTTTAAAAACAAATGATTATGTTGGTGAAATCTTCGACAAAATACTGAAAATTACAACATTTCCAATTGGCCTTACCTCTGGTCGCTGGCGACTTTGATACCTATTGCAATAGTATCAATTGGAGTGTTCAATATGAGCAATAATTTGAGATATTTTTTTATACTTTTTCGTAGGTAACTTAGACTAATGTAAATTACCGTTCCTTTTAACATGTTGGTCACTCTGTTGGCGTTTTGTTTCTTACAAGTGAGTTTATACGGACATTTTGTTTTCTTCATTTTTGTTTTATATTTTTTTAAACAATTATTTTGGTACACACTTTTTATTCAATTAAGTAAATTCATAAACACGTCAAACACACAAATACAGTAATGATAAATTATAAAAAAGGAACTAAACAATACTTTATCGCATATTGTTTGCTGTAAAATACATCCCAGTATGTAGTTTAGGGATACTCCAGTCCCAGCTTTTCCCTGGCTGCTTCGACAAGTTCTAAACTACTAAGCGTGGTACAGGAGCCAGGTTCAACCAGCTTGGGGGACTCCTCCGGTGAGAATATGTTCAAGGTATTCCAAATATATTCTAGTCTATCTTCAAGGTGAGGGAACTCTCGTTGTAAACTGCCGACGATGTACCTCATGCGGTCGTTCAGCAGCCGAGCCTGAGCTTGTTCCGCCAGCACTGCGTCCTTGGGTTTCTTAGTGCGAACTGATTGGCGCTTGATGGCGGTGCCCAGCTCGCTGCCGAAGCGTTGGGCGCGTACTACGCGTTCTAGTAGCTGGAAAGAGAATTATTATTTTGTAGATGGTCCCATAGGGCTTATACATAGAGAGGAGCTCATGCGCACGGGTCGATGTTCAAGGTAAAGCAGGTTGGTAGATTGGTCCGTGGTTGGGCGACCAATCCATTCCATATGGAGTTTCCTCAGAAAGCACGTTAAGGTGAAAGCGCCATTAAGAAACATTTTTTTAATATAACAGCTTGACACTGACCTGCAAATTGCAAAAAACCCAAGATAATTTGAATTTCGCGGGCTAACCCGGCGCTTGGTCCCGGCTGTCGTTCTAGAATCTTTGACAGTAATTACAGGTAGTCTGCGGGCACTAAAGGGGTATAGTATAACCCAGTACTAACGGGGTTGTGGACGTCAGATAAGCAGTCACTCCATATAAAATACTTGTACTGACCCAGTGCTTGGTCCTATCCGTGACACGCGTCTCCTTGATGAGGTCGGCGACGCGCTCCTCTAGCTGCTGGTTGGTTGCGTTGGTCTCTTCCAGGTCTCGGTTCAAACGCTCTTGGTCCTTTAGCAGCAGCTCCATGTGGATCTTCGCCTCTGCGAGTTCCTGTAAGCAACAAATTCTTGACGGGGTCTGATCTGGTATTATGTTGACCTAGCTCCTTTATAACGTAAAATCGAATTGTATATCTCGAATAATGAAAACGTACTAACGTTGATTAACCATAGTGTGTACTATACCTGCATGAACAGTGCGTTGGCACAGTTATAAACACTGAACGCTATCAGCATCGCTTGAACTCGAGCAGTTCGGGTTTCTTTCTATGGAACTCCAGACCAGGGCTTTAAATACCGGTAAAATTTCGTAACGTTACCTTCATTTGACAAAGTTACCGTTAATATTAGAAAAAACGTTAATACATTTAACGTTATTTACGCAACATTTTATCGTTAATCTTTATAACCGTAATTGTATAGTAACGTTAATTTTATCGTTATTTTTAAACGGTTAAACTTGTGAGGTGGAAGAAGCAGGGGCAGAGGCGAACGGCAGGCCGCCTTACGCGTCCTCGCGTCGTGCCGTCTCGCTCCATCAAAACGTTGCCAGATTCTTACATGTGAGAAGTGCTGGTAGTAGTGAGCTGATGACACAACCGTGAATGTGACCGGTTTGTGGCTAAAGTAACGGTAAAAGTAACGTTATTATCTGATTTTACGTTAATGTTAATTAACGTTATGTTACTGGTAATGTTGTCAATTGACGTTATATTTTTGTAACATTAATTAAGTATCACATAGGAATTAACGTTACGTAACGGTTATTATTTTGTTAGTTGGTAACGTTAACAAGCCCTGCTCCAGACGTACTGCATGTTATCTTCCATACCTTATCGATGGTCCACACATTCACACGAAGCGCTTTGCTACATTTTATATTATGTGCACAGCCAAGGAGTGAAATTTCCTACGTGCGTCGGTGTTCAGAAGTTCATATATGACCCCAATGTATTTAAGTTGCGAGTTTATAGGCTTCATTTGGGTTAGATCATTCCATCGGCGACCTTATCTCTGTCCTCAGGACAAGATTTAGGTCCAGAGTAGACCAACACTTAGATAAATAAGCATTGTAACGGCATCGCCTCGGTTGGGGATCAGCTAATAAAAATGAGGTAAAAGGTACTACGATTATCCGCAACCAGATTGCACCCCAAAACCTGAAGAATCATTATCATCGGTGATTATCCATCTTGTACCTTAGTAACTCTAGAAACGTCGGCCTTAGCGAGCCTCAGTTTGTGATGGTAGCTGGTCTGCGAGGTGCCTGTCGGGTGCGCCTTCTCCACTGCGGCTTGTGCCCTGGTCTTCTCCGTAACAGTGTCGCGACGCGTCACGTATAGAGCCAGGTCATCAGCCAGCTTCTCGCTAGTCCGACGGAGTTGTTCTCGGCGAACCTAGAGTCGAAATACACATTATGCTTGTAGTGGACGAAGGTTAAGGACCTTATACCTCATTACGCCTGTTACGTTAAATGTAAAGGGGTGACTCTGGGAGAGGTGAATCTAATGCCATAAAACGGCACGAATTCTAGCCTTCAGGTGGCTGTTAGAACATACCAGGTGGACAAACCGTATAACAAGTTTGCAAGCTGGAAATCGAACCTCGGACATCAATAGCACTTGCAACTTATACTAGACCAACGGACAACGAGGCAGTTAATAGTTTATGTATTTTACAGAATCTTTTATCGGAAACCTACAAATATTGTGTTTGAACATGAAAACCTAAAAATAGATTACCTAGTTCTCTAAGAAAATTGCTCTAAATCGGCTTGATCGACTTTTCTTAGAAAACTAATTTAGTTTTAGGTTAAGTCTTCCTTCTTTGGTTAAATTTCGTTTCGACGCCAATAATGTTTCAAATGAAGTCAAAAACCCAGAGAATTACAAAAATGAAATTTTAAAAATGTTGATTTTTTATAAATAAATCATTCAAATAATTTACATTCCCGCACAGTGCCGGATTAACCCAGTAGCAGGAGTAGCAATTGCTACGGGCCCCGCGTATCCAAACCAACCCACATCCGTCGGGGGATCAATGCCCCCCGAAATGTCGGACAACTTTGGAGAAACCCACCTATCCCAAGCGAATACTCAAATTTTCGAGCTAGCTTCGCTGGCTAATATATCCTATACTTACTCGTTACGTACTCAATTCAATATAAGTTGACAGATTTACTCCAAATCTGATTAAATGAGCAAAAAGAACCAATTTTTTTTATTCGAGGATGGAGAAATTATTGAGCTCGCTTCGCTCGCTTTTACATTCTCTTGGTTCTGGAAAATTCTTTTCATTAGTCGACAAAGTATCTGCTTTCCCAATTCAATACGAATTGTCAGAAGAAAATATATCTACCGGAAATCCCTAAAAACGTTATAATGCACAGTTCAAACATTTGAAATTGGGATTTTAGATAATGTGTAAAGTAATTAATTTCAACTAACTTTTAGAGGGCACTGTATACCGGGTCTAAGCGGTATCTCAAAGTTACTACTAACAAACCTCCATTCTGTGTATTTCATTCCTCATCTTTCCAATTTCGCCAGCGGCTGATTTGGCACTCTTCATGCTTTTCTTCAGTTCTACTGCCAATATTCCCTAAAGAAAACATCGTATAAAAATCGTATTATAAACGACATAGCTAGCTATCGACTACCTTTGCGCTCAAGAAGTAAGATAGTTATTCATTAATAAACAGTTCAGTACAGTGTTCACACTGCCAGAACTGCTTATTAGTGTATTTATAGTGCTTTAAATAAGTTTTTATTTGCTAGCACTTTTGGCTTTTCGCTAATCGTCGGCGGTGGGACCCCAGATTTAATGATAGACTGAGGACTACGGCGATGTCCCCTTCCACCCTGTATATTAACAGGGTGGAAGGGGACATCGATGTAAATGTTAACGCTGGGGATCTAGGTTCATGTACTGAATACATGATAACCGTTTTTGCGTCGATGTCATATTTCACCCTGTATGGTCACCAGTACCATTTAAACTGACCTTTCTCTGCCAAATGAGAGCTTCCCTCTGAATGCGGTCCAATTCCTGCGTAAGGTTCATCTTATCTTTGTCCAACTGTTCTATATCTTCTTCTAGTTGAATTATTTCAGTTTCTGCATCCTGTAGGAAATTTCAAGACATGAAAGTACCAAGTATTATGTTGTTCAATGTTAGCCGCACACTGTTTTTGAGTGGTCTACTCTCCTTCTTTGATGTTCTGAAAACCTTAAATTACAGAGCGGAAATACACAGGAACGAGTGGGTTAAGAAAAGGGAACCTTTTCCGGTAAGCCAGCATTGGTTTATATATGCATTGCAGTTAGAAACATAAGCGGTGCTACACACAATAGGTACATGTTCAGGTAAAGTTGGAGCGAGTGGCATTGGTGAAGTAGAATCGCCCGGCCGCGCCAATGCCGCACCCGAACATGATGTGTGTAGCATGTCCTAGGATTCAGGTCAGTCAGACCGAAAATCTCCATTTTTTTACCCTTTAAAGTTCGTACTTACCTTTAGATTGGCAGAATACTCATGCGTCATGTTCATATTGGTTTTCTGCGCGTCTTGGTTCCTATCCAACGCATCCTTACGGGTATGTGCTAGCACTTGCAGTCTACCGCGCAACGTCCTCAGCGAGCGATCCACGCGGTTCTTGTCCGACTCCACCGTATCGGATTCCGCTTGAATACGCATTATTTTCTGTTCGCATATTTGTATCTCTGAAAAGTGAAGAGATAAATTCATGTTACATATAACAATATAGTGTAAACTTCAGTACGAAACATTTAAATCTCATTCTACCTCCAAGTACTAACATATAAGATCCTAAATTGCTACTTAAAATCATCATGTCATAATTAATCAGGAATGTCTCAATCTAGACCACAATCGTGAATATTAGTAAAAATACATGATAAAAAACCACGCAACGCATGAACACTATGATATCTGACATTTCGGAAGACCTTACTCTACACGAACGCCTCTAGTGGCGAATTAATGCGCGATATACCATTGCCACTAACCGGGAACAAATCCAGGCTCTGGCCTGCTACTCAGAAGCTATTGATTTAAAACACAGTAACACCTTGAACGAAATGGAAATGAAACTCAGGAACGCATGCTCAGCAGTCAACCGCTAGTTAAACGCAGCTTTTTCAAATTAGAAGAAAAAATAGCTATGAGTCGGTGCTAACGTTTGCAGATCAGGTTGATATCCGTGACCATGGTATGGTGCTGATCAGCCAGCTTGACCACGTGGCCCTGCTGCCGCAGCCACTCGTGCTGCATGAACTCCGTCCGCTCGCGCAGGCACTTCACCTGCTTCTCCAGCTCGTCGATACGGCGCTCTTGAGGGGACTTGCTCTGGGGACATAGAGATGAAGAGAAGGTAGATCGAGTAGGTAGATCGTGAATCGAGAGAAGTTGAAGGCAGGATTATATAATAGCTAGATACGGCGTCCCCACGCGTGGTTGTAAATTATCCCACGGAACCACCCAAAAATATCCGTGTGCCATATTTCATCCAAGTCTATTTACTTTTTAAGGTGTAAAATAAAATGGTAACTAACATACAGAGCTACTTCCGCATTTGTAAAATTAGTAAGTGTAGTGGTGGTAAATATGGATATCATTATGAATTGTCTTGCTACTTGGTACTTATTTTGCGTTTTAGACCTTGAAAATATATGAAAAATATTTTTAATGTGGTCTGCTAATAAAATTAAGCGTGTGACTCACATCAAACAACTCTTTCAGCACGAGATGCTTCTTCTGTATGATATCCAACTCTCTCTGCTTCTTCATCATATGGGACATCTTCTGGTCGTACTCACTCTGATGGGCATCTATCTCCTTCTCCTTCGCCATCATTATGTTCTGGCTCTCTTTTAGCACTTTGTTGTTCTTCGCTTGACGGTCCCGTAGTGTTTCTATTTCGAGCATCACTTTAGCATGCTGGTTCTCCATTGTCATTAGAGATATTTCCTGAAAGATAATGTTAATTTCAAACTTTTGAATCGGTTAAGTCGGAAAGGCATGTAGTTAATTCACATTAACTAAGTTTTAGCTTTTTCTGTAGTCACTTTCTAGGGCTCAAAAACATTTTCTCCGTAAAAGGTAGTCTGTTAGTTACCGAAATGTTCCGTTGACATTACATAATATCGCTCCAACCGAAATAAAAAAACTGCGCAGAGATAACGTTACAAATTACTTGTCGCGTTCAATGACAGCATTTCAAATTTCCGCCGTCGATGTCCATGGTCATTTCTAATGTGCAATTGAGGCTTTGCTTTTTTTATTTTTTCGTCATTTTATAATCACCTGTTTTCTAGACATCTCCCTCATCTTCCGAATGCCGTTGGCCATAGCCTCCACGGCTTTGTCGTTCAGTAAGCACTCCTGAAGATTCAAAAGTATCTCGTTCTCTAACTTTATCTTGTATTCGGACTTCCTCTCCAACTCCTTGCAAGTGGTCTTCAGTATATTGGTCATTGTTTGGTTTTCCTGAAAATATGACATAGGGAAATCAAGTATGTATTCTTTATTTTGATCGTTTAAGTATACCTAATGAGCCTGCTCTTGAGGACCTCGCCTGATATAAAGAGATATATTAGGTCTATCATAGAAAGAACTGATGGTGGTACTGATTATGGGACATGCCTAACATGGAAAACCCAGGCATTGATATATATTCTGTTAATTATTTTTTAAGAAAGGTCTTTCATTAGGCATAAATAGATTCTCATTAAGCACACGTACTGTTTTTATCATCTCCTGATCTCTTTCAGTCATTTCGATGGACTCCTGCAGCTGATTTATCTGAGTTTCCAAGTTCTGCCGCCTCAAATCCTCAGCTTCATCTGTAAACATCAATTTATTCAGAAAAACATTACTTCGGAAGAGCCTCTTCCTGCAAATATATAAGAAATCACAACAAGAAATTATAGGAATCATAAATGACGTTTAAACTTAGCGGCAAATACGACGCCACGTGTGAAGCTGTATATAGGTAAGTGCAGAATTGAGTGAATATCTGTTCCAGTTTCGATCGCATTCCCCCTTACACTACCCTCCCTTTCTTACACTACCTCTGTTTACAGTTAGTGACTTATCAAAATGTTTATATTCCAAAAATGATTGAACAGTTCATTATACTCACGCTGTTTATTAGCATGCTCGATATCATAGATAAGTTTGTCCTTATTCAAGGTGAGCAATTTGCCTTTATTCATCTCGTCCATCAACATCTTCTTAGTGATGTCGAGAGAGTGGACCAACGTGCGGTAGCTGTCTTGTAAAGTTCTGTGAATGGTAAAAAACTGGAAGCATTAATAAATAATATTAAAAAAAAAGTCTTTTGTCAGGCGGAAATAAGGTGCGTGCCTTCAACGGTTGGATAATGCCGGTTTTGATGTACTCTTTCGGCATACTCAAATGGACTCGAACAGAACTAGACGCCTAAGATGTGAATGTCCGTAAATTGTTGACGGTATTTCGAATGCATCACCCACGTTCTTCGGTTATGAGATTGTATATCCCGCGGAAATGTGAGGGTCAGGCCTTTTTAAACGCTAAGACTCTTCACAATCGCAATATATGCAGTCTCAGGGAATATTTCCTAGAAACCAACGTGGGGATGCATCGAGATGTGGTCGCGATGGACAAGGGCCTCACCCCGCTTTCCTTTTCTAAAGACAACTGGCACAAACCTGTAGTGCTTGACACTAACGACCGCAGGGAGGTATGGCAAAGTAAGGATCTTCACGGACGCTTTTTCCGGGCCCTGTATGGGTCCGATGTAGACCTATCAGCGTCCGTAACCTGGCTACGTTCCGGGGCCTCTTTGGAGGAACCGAAGGTTTTGTCTGTGCAATTATAGATGAAGTTATGATGACGAATAACTACCGAAGATTTATGGACGGCACGGTTTACATATGTCCGGCACGCCACCATCCAGGTGAATCAATCTGTCACATTATCTCCGGGTGTTCTTTTCTGGCTAACGGAGAGTACTTGCACAGACACAACCCTGTAGCCAGGATTATCCATCAGCAATTTGCTCTAAAATACAGCCTTGTGGAATCGGAAGTGCCGTACGGTATGTGCCCGACCCAGTACTCGAAAATGGCAATATCACACTGTACTGGGATCAATCCAACATCACTGAAAGCACTATTGTAGCCAATAAGCCTGATTTATTGGTGGTGGATCGATCAGAGCGGCGCGCAGTGATTGTTGACAACGGTCCCGCATGACGAGAACCTCGTGAAAGCCGAGAAAGATAAGCAAATCAAGTATCTTGACTAGGCTCGCGAGGTTGTCGACATGTGGGATGTAAGCTCAGCGATCATTGTGCCGATAGTCGTTTCAGCCAATGGCTTAATTGCCAAGAGCCTCGACCAACACCTGAGGAGGCTCTCGTTAGGCAGCTAGATCAAAGGGCTAAATCGATACTCCTACTCCTGGACACGACTCGTATTGTTAGGAGGTTCCTCTCTTTGGAGCCCTGGCATGTAGCTTGGACCCTGTTCCCAATACCGGTGGATGTACACCATTTGAAAACTTACTTATAATCATCTCTCACGGAGTCGTACACGTTGTCCCTTTGCGTGATATTCACGATCACGGTGTTCCACAAGCTGACCAGACGGCGTTTGTCAAGTTCCAGGTCTTCCAGTTCAGCTGCGTATGCTGTCACCTGATGGAAAGGTTTGATTGTGAATCTGTACAAACAGTGGTGCCGATTCCCTTGTTTACAAACTAAACCAAATTTAAGTTCAGTGCATCTTTTACTTTCTATTTCATTAAGAAAAGGATAGAAGATACATTTTAGTTTGATCCTGTCAAATTAACCAGCGCCTGACACAAGTTTAGACGTGATTAAAAAGTTGACTACTAAAATTACATCAAATTACGTCAGGTGTTGACTAATTTGACAGGACTAAACTAATATTTATCTTCTGTCCTTTTCATAATGAAATAGAAAGAAAAAGATGCACTCAACTTAAGTTTAGTTGAGTTTGTGAACAAGGGAATCGGTACCAGTGTACAATTATGTTGTACCTAAATGTTATCTAATGATCTAGTTCTCTGTTATAGGAACTAAATGTTATATATGTTTGGTTGTACACTGTTTTACAGACTAAAGTATAATAGAATTTGGTTTCGTATATTTTTTTTCTCATATTATCGTTTCATAGGATAATCAATACGCAGAATACTTGCTTCGACGATATTTAAATCCTCGATTTTTGTTTCAAATAAATTTTATGTTTCGCTTTTCATATAATAGACAAATCTAATATTATTATTCTTTATACTCATATTGTTTAGTTAACATAAAACTTTTTCCCAAGTAAAACATTGTATTGAGTGACTGTTTCTGATTGTTTCAGTTTAGACCTTTGACAAAACACATACCCTTCTATAATATTACAACACCGCGTTCACGCAAACAATGCACACCTTTACATCAGACGGCACGGTTGGCGCAGTGGTTGAGCGATTGACTGCTGCGCTGCGTGTCGCGGGTTCGATCCCCGCACGGAACAAATATTATGGCCTACAGATAGTTGTTCCGGGTCTGGCTGTTTGTGTATGTGAGTTTAAATGTTTGTGAACGCACCCACGATACAGGAGAAATTCCTAGTGTGGGGCAACGTTTTTTTAAAAAAAAAAATATATATATATAATGTTACTTGGACTATTTTATAATTGAAAACACTATAGGTTCATAATTGTCGGAGTGCCCTAATTTTTTTAATACAACCAATTTCGAAATAGCGCTCGCTGGACGCTGCCGCGGCACGCGGCACCGATCGCTTCGCTCGCTCGGCTCGCGTGTACTTCGGTCACAGTTCTAACCTAACCTAATCTATGTGGTCGGAGTTAACGGAATATTTCAACGTCAAGGTAAATATCAAAATGTAATTAATAAACATAATTGTAACACGGCGTAGTTGACGTAGCCCCGCCAGGCGGGGCTCCTATTTCTGTCTGCAGGGTTTAAAGTAACCTAACACGTCTACTTTTACATTTTCATTCAAATAAAATACCAGGGAAAAATACATCGAAAAACAATATTCGTTAAAAAATAATTCTACTGTTTGATAACTTTGTTAAATAAAAAAATATGACTATCAAATTCAATGAATTGTGTTTCTGTGAAACATTTTTCATTCAATTAAATAGGCGTTAAAACACAAATATTCGAAATAAAAATATAAGGACCAAATATTATATGAAACATTTTCTGTGGAACGAAATTCTTTGAAATTTCTGTCAGCGAAACAATAACACCGTTATGATTGCGTCAAGATCTTTTCTCTGATTTGGTGGGATGAAAACCCTGTCTATACATGGTTGTTTGAATCCCAACACTAAATGATACGGGCATCACTATCGTGCGCTCACGGCAGTCATTTTTATTTGATTTGAATGTTTGTCGACTTCGTTCACTTACACGTGAGCATCACAAAGTGCTCCTGCCTGATTGATTTGATGGTGAATTGTTGGTAAGAATATACCTACCTCGATTATGTCCATTATTAAAAAGAATTATGTTATACCTCCATTATTAAGAAGAACTAACTGTTTTCTTAAAGTACTCATCCACTACTACATATAGATAATCAAATCCGATAAATAAGGCAACCTTTTATAAGGGCTAGTTCAAACCTAATGAATCCAGTCCTACTCTGAAGTACTTTGTGTACTAGTTTCGCTGTGTTTGTTAAGTTACCAAAACCAAAACTAGTATTCAACATTTTCTAATATCTTACCTTATCGTTGACTTTCTCCATTTCGTGACTCTTGATTTCGAGCTGTTTCTTGAACATCTCCTGCTTGGACTCCAGCTTCCACACTTCATTGTTCAGACCAAACAGGAACATATCCTGTAAGTCGTTAGAAGTATATTTTACTTAAAGTACTACTGCTGAATTTGGCGCTTTGAAAACAGAATTGCAAGAGTACGAAAGATCAGCCAATTGTGCTTTTACGACCCTAATCTATCTGAATGATTCAAAGTCCATTGCTATTAGGCGTCAAAGTACGGTGACATCTGATAGATAAGTGATACATACATACATAACATTACTCCTGTAATCCCCGCAGGGTTAGACAGACGTGTGTATGTATATATGGCCTATATAGTACCCACGTTTTGACAGTTATATTCTATTTCTTGCCATCAACCTGGCACAAATCCAGGCTCCATGGCTGCTACTGGTAAATTCCTAATGGAAATACCCAACAACACTTTGCCTGACTACGGATTCGAAACCAGGCCCCCATGCTCAGCAGTCGCGTTTGCGACCACTAGACCAATAAATACTAATACATAGTTATAAGTTACTCTACCGGACGAACCCTTTATCTAGGAATTAACTAACTCCATTGCTTCCAATGAAAAGAAATCACAAAAAGTCAGTCAATACCAATGACGTTAAAAAGCAAAGTATTAAATTCCTGTATACTTCCTAAGTTCCTAACATGACTTATGGTTGCCAAACATGGGCTTTAACTAAGCAAAACGCTAAGAAATTACAAACATAATGCCAACATAACATGGAGAGAAGTATGCTGAATGTTAAGAGAAATGACAAATTTAGCCTTAAACATAATAAAGGGAAAATAAATATAGCGGACATATCACGCAAAATAAAAATACCTTCAGCCTTTTTATTTACGATACGTCCGCTGGAAATAGGCAGGGCACCTAATAAGAGACAGAAAGGAGAAATGGGGTAAATTAGTAACTGAATGGTACCCAAGCGAAAGCAAAAGGAAGAGAGGACGCCAGATACGTGAGTGGGACGATGATCTCAAAGCGATAGCGAGGTCAATGTGGAAGAGGAAAACTCGAGACCGGGAAACGTGGAAGAATATGGACGAGGCCTATGCTACGGTAAAACAATCTTCGGAAACCGATGTCTGAAGAAAACCATTTTTTCTTATTATATAAATAACATGTGTAACTAGATTCTAAGATTATTAATAAAGGCTATTATTATACTGTTATCGCTCTAATAAATAAGAAGTATTTCATCGGCGTAAATTGTCAGGGTCCTACCAGTTGCCTCTTCTCAGTGGCGAGGGCTTTCTTCTCCGCCTTCATCTTGTCAGACAAGCGCTGGCTGACGGTCAGGTCCGAGTCGGTCTCGTCACGCCACGACTCCAGCTGCCGAACGAGCGCGGACAGAGCTTCCATCTCCTCTGTAGCCTCACGTTCTGTAAACAAAAACAAAACAACTCAAAAACTGCTCATGCAGCTAGTTTATTAAAATTATATTCGGCCAGTGCAACTTCTACTAAATAAAAAAAAAACATGTGAATCGGCCTAGCTATCACAGATAAATCGGTGTGACACATGTTACGGGCATATGTTCGGGTTGTGTTGTGTGTTATTTTCTTTGTTAGCATTAGCTAGGAAAAGAAGTAAACCTGAGTTTACCCTGGTTAACTTAACATTATCCGAGTTTGTTGGGAAAGTGAAGCCGAAGTACGGGTAATACCTTTTTCTAACCGGGTATACTTAGATGAGGCCAATAGCTGTTCGTTAAACTAAGTTAGGTGTCTTCTTTTTATCACTATGACACACCGACCAAGATGTTTGGTTAGAACTGTGACCTGTGACCAAACGCTACATTCAAGTTGGTTGCATCAAATCGCCAGTAAACAGAAGGCTAGACACAAACAAATTAAATTAGATTTTACCCAAAAAGCTTGGATAACACTAAACCTATGTTTACTTCTAGAATCACCCGTAACGTACCTTCATATATGAAAAAATAGTACATTACTGCAGCGGCCAGCACCAGAGGCATTGATGGATGAACGTGTAAATGTAATACGTAAGTCCATCAATGCCTAGTTGTGGCCAAGGCTTGTATAGTATTTTTCTCAAATAATGCGAGGAAATTAAATACAATTACTTTTAAAAATCAATGATGCACACAAACAACAATAATTTTTCTCGCCTTGAAGAGTTCATTAGTTTTTTTTCCAATAAACCGCTTTCAATAGAAAGCGGTTTATTCAAATTGCAAATATGCAATTCGAAATTTAAATAAAACCTTTGATAAGTTACTTCCTTGGTTGCCATGTTTCAGAGTAAAAGATCGTTCCATTTTTAAATAACACTACAAATATGAGTTTACTATGTACATGGATACAACTTTTCTTAAAGGTGGGTACTGACCAACGTTACAAGGTGTAATGTAACATATTACACAGCGAGCATTCGTGCATTCAGTACGTCGTGTTACGGGAAAAGCAACGAGTGGCTCGTTGCTCGCTTCGAGTGCTCCACCCGGCTGTCGGTTTTTTGGCGAATCCTTTGACTGTTACGCGGTTCAGTCAGTACACTGCACTGCTGCGATCTCTCGCATCTCGATCATCGCTGAGCGGAGCACAGAGTTTTGACGAGCATGTTACGCCGATTTTAGAACACAGCGTAACATGTTCGATGCGTAACACGCTCGATGCGAATGTTACATTATACCTCGTAACGTTGGTCAGTACCCACCTTTACATACAACTTTTGCCGGCCGCTGCTCGCATGTATCTGGCCAGTACATCTCGAAGAAGGCTGTCAAAATAATGCTCAAATTTCCAACCATGTTTGACAAAAATACAGTCGCGGCCTTTTTTGGAGTCCGCCAAAAATTAAATTAAGAGATGAATCGTCAGCGACAGCATATCTTTGCACAGTCTATCTGGGATCATACCATTACCAAGAAATATGACTAAAATAGCAATATTAGTAACACCAGGACTTTATAATTATGTAACTAAGTACTTTTATATTTATGATTATGTAACTATTTATGATTTTATAATTATGTAACTAAGTACCTCTAACTATATTCTCGTCTAGCTTAGCCGTGGCCTTCCTATGCTTCTCTTGAGATTCACTGGCACGCTTTTCAGCTGCCTCGCGCTCCAAAGTGCGCTGCGCTAAAGTTGCTTCATATTCCTCTATCAGCGCCTACGACGGAAAATTTACTTTAGCATCTGTCAAAGTGTATCTACTGAACTTGGAGAATAACGCTGAGAGAGAGAGAGACAGAGCGCCTGGACCATTGACAATAGCTTTCCACGCGTCACGTATTTCTGCAACGATTTTAAACAGGATTTACGGAACATTTTCGGGACCTTACGACAGTCTGATTGGATACATTTTTACTTGATAGTTGTTTTAGGGCCAGGCACCACCGAAGCAGAGACCAGAAGAGACGTGCGGTGAGCGGTGAGCTATGAGCGGCGTGTTGTGAGCGGTGAGTGGTGTGCTTTGAGCGGCGTGCGGTATGCGGCGTGCGGTGACCGGTGTGCTGTGAGCGATGTGCCGTGAGCGGTGTGCTGTGAACGGCGTACGGTGTGCGACGTGCGATGAGCGGCGTGCGGTGAACGGTGTACTGTGAGCGGTGTGCCGTGAGCGGCGTGCGGTGAACGGTGTACTGTGAGCGGTGTGCCGTGAGCGGCGTGCGGTGAAAGGTGTACTGCGAGCGGCGCGGCGTGCGGTGTGCGGCGTGCGGTGAGCGGTGTGCGGCGAGAAGTGAGCGGTGTGCTGTGAGCGGTGTACTGTGAGCGGCGTGCCGCTTTGCACGTCTCCGCCCAGCATCGGTGGATACACACTAGCATCTCCTCTCCTCTCCGCTTCGTACATCTCCACTCATCTCCGCTTTCGCGGACCTTAAGGCTGATGGAATTTCACTTTTTACACTTGTCTCGTGAGACAAGCTTTAACCTTCTATGTTTCTTCTTTACTCTTTACATGAAAACAATACTTGTATTCGCCCATAGATACTTATATTTTATCGAAGAAAACTCTTGAATAAAAACAGTTCAGTAACTTCTAGTAATACATACGTGCAAATCATTCATCCAAATGCTAGTTTTAAGTAAATGATGAACGTATGTGTACTTAAATAAAGTTTTAATATCTTAATCAGTCAGTACAGAAACCAGCACATCAAGCTACTACAGTCTGTTTTTCTTTAACCGATTCCATGCGGATGGCGCCGTTGAGGTGCCATGGCTATTTTCTGCGAATGGTGTGTGGCGCCCGAGAGGAGCCAAAATGTTTACCTATAAAACGCGGATAAAACACCATTTTTCAGTGGTTATCCGTGAATGAAAGTATCCTTATTTCTCACGCAGATTACGATTCCAGTGTTAGCTTCGGGATATTGCATGAAAACGCATACTTCAGGAGTTGTAACCCTTTTCAATATAAAAATCATTCATTATGATACGGAAACCGAATTATTTTTTATGTAAAAAAAAATATTTACGATTAACTAACGTTTCGGTAACAAATAAATAATTTCATGTTCAATTAAATACCTGTAGTTTATTTTTCCGATTGATTTGATTTGTTCGAAACAGACATTTCATTCAAAAGCTATTATTAATACAACGTTTATTTGTTTATGAAATACTATAAAATAGGAATATTTGCGTTTTACACTACTAGCATGGTAATATCATGTTCTTTAATAAAAAAAATAATGGATGAGTCAATCGAGCCAAACATATACCAAAGGTTTACGACACCTGATTAAATAAATCACTTACCTTCCATTTCGGTTTATACGCGTATGTAGTCACATGTAAACACTTGAAACGAACTTTTAAAACCGCTCACGTTCGCTGTTGGGTTGCGACTACAACAAAAACAAGTGGAATCCGACGAAAAAGCGATAAGTTACACTTCATGGCGGGTGGCGCACGAGAGGAGCCATGAAAGTCCCTGGCGCTTGGTGCCTCAGAAGAGCCACAAAAAATATGTTGTGAAAAACTACCATCGCACTGAATCGGTTAATAGATTTTCTACTTTATCTCTAGAGTATTAGATTCAAGGTTGGTTGGGAAAATCTGACAGTTATGGATAGCTTGACTTGCTGGCATACATCTAACCTTTACTCCAACAGGCAGTTTAGCTATAAATATGTTAATAAAATTAGTTTAGTTGTAATGCACGTACCCTTTGCGCGTTGGTGTCATGGTCGTGCCGGTAGATGGCCTCCAGGTCCTTGTCATATTGAAGCTTACTCAGTCTTAGGTCTTCACGCTGTAATAGACAAAATAGCCGATAATTCTCTACCAAAGCAATCAGCAAATTTCAAATACTTTTTCAAAAACTTTCGTTGTTATTTGATAGTTATTAAAGATTCGCTTAAGAGACCCTAGAGGTTCAAAACGGTAATCGAAAGAACAAGGCAGTGGTCTGATTAAATATTAGAGCAACCTGTGATGCCTATCAGCGCCGCACTCCACCAGGCCACAGATGAAATGATGAAAAATTGTTGTCAAATATGAAGGTATATTTTGTATAGGCCATTTGTATATAATTTTTTTTTTTTTTTATATAGCTGTCTATATTCCTGCTAAAAAATTTATTTTATTTTGATAATTTAATTTTCATTCATTGTTAATTGAAATTGTAATTGTAATTAATGTTTTTGGAAATTTATCTTTCGTATTTCTTTATCTGCCTGAAATAAATAATAAATTAATAATAAATTTATTCAAAAATAATAATAATAATAAATTTATTCAAAAATAATAAGGTATAACGTTTACAGTTTTTCTTAAATCTATATCAAGCTCACCCATTATTTGTGCCTGAACTAGGTAATCCTGTGTTTCAGGCGATTGGAGGTAACATTAATTGGTTAAATAATCACTTATCATATATTTAATCTTATTGATACGTTTGTTAAAAGGAATATAAAAATTATAGTAATAGAATAAAGTATAGTAAAAATTATAGTAGTTAACCTAGCTAACTAATTAAAAATAAAAATATTAGGAACAATATTTACTTCGGCACAACTAATAATTTCTCAGTATCTTCATAGGACATAGTTTGAAGAGCTTCCATGACAATTTTCTTGCAGTTACTATGATTTAGGGAGTAGATGTTTCCTTTTTTATTAAGCCTGTTATAGAGTAGCGGTCCGAGGTACATATAAAATTTTGCTGTGAAAGCATGTTTTGTACTTTTTTGAGGGCACACTATATCTTTCCGTCTTTTTTTAGTCAATTCAGTGCTGTATGGAAGGGCTGCGTGTTGTTTTAGTACAGTGCTCATAATAAATAATTGTCGGACTGTTAGTACTTCACAAGAGGTTAGTGGGGAAAAGGAAAGGGCGGCAGAAATGAATTTTATTTATTTATTTTAAAAAATGGTGACTCCGTAGTCACGATTCTTAGCTGTAAGGGACTGATTATTAAAAAAGAAGACACTCTTCAGTAATAAAAACTCATGCAATTGACATTTATTAATGTATTCTAAATTGATTGCGTATTTTACTTTTGACTTGCTTATTTTTGTTTAGTGTAATTCTGACATTAATTTGTGTTTGTATTTGTATTTTTATTAACTGTAAAAAAAAAAAAAAAATTGTTTATTTCTTAACTAAAACAGAACAACAAGTTGATGATTGGAGTCTCCTTTTAAGCAAAGAAAAAGCCTGTATTAGGAGACTCCGCTCCTTCATAGCTAGACAATTTAGCAACAGAACAGAATACATATTATTTTTAAACTTTTGCATTATTCACGTGATAGTGTATGGGGATGGGGGTGGATGGGCTGTGTGTGCTTAGTGCGTGTGTGTATGTGTGTGTAGGTGAGTGTGTGTGTAGTGAGAAATGGGTTAGACTATGTGTTGTAAGAGCGCCTCAGTATCATCATATGTAAATGGTTTTATCCAATTTGCTATCATTTTTTTACATTCATGCAGTTGTTTAGTGTATATGTATATATCCTTGTTTACCATATTATAAAGCTGAGCAGAGCGTTTGTTGTATTGTATAGCAGCGAATTTTGATTTAGTTTGTGGGATTTGAGCAATTATGTCTTTCCGTCTCTTTGATAGTGTGATTACATTATAAGGAAGGGTCTTATGTTTTTTAGGACTGTGTAGGAGATGTATAGTTTTCTAACAGAAAGCAGGCCACTCATCTGGTAAACACTTTCAGTTGGGTATCTTATCTTTTTGAAGTACATTATTTTTATTAGAGCTCGTAGTGCACGTTCTACATCTATAAATCTAGATTTTGCCGCACCTCCCCACATGGGGATACAGTAAACTATTACAGTTTGCACAAGAGCCACATAAACTTCATTAAGGAGATTTCTATGAGGACCTACTTTCTGTCATTGTTTTATATGGGTCTCAGACCTGAAATAAATGAAATTATTATTATTATTTGGATGATGATGATGATGAAGCATACAGCCAGCAGAGCAATATGGACCACATTGCACTAAAAATGAAGTCTTATTTCCAACCGCATCTTAAATTGTATTTTGGCACTTTTATTTAGGCCTTTTAGGTAACAAAATAACTACTTGAAAACCATCATCCATTTTTTTTTAAACTAATGAGAAATCCTCTTGTATCATCACGTTACCAAATTGATTATCTGCTCTTCGGCGAGGGCGTTTTCCTTAGTTAGGAACTGTTTGAGCGTATCCTGGAACTTCTGCATGAGCGGGTGGGAGGACTCCAGCACCGCTGGCAGCGCGCCAATATCACGCTCGGCGCGCCATCTGAATGAACGAAAAGAATAACTTTGATGACTTTTATTTATTTATTTAAACTTCATGTACAAGAGTGGTACATAGGCGGACTTAATGCCACAAGACATTCTCTTCCAGTCAAACTTTGGGTCAAATAGGACAGCATTGTAGTAGAGTACAAAAATAATAAATAAGGAAATTACCATTTTGCAAACTTGTAGTGCACATAAACGGGTACATACTAATACAATACATATATAAAGATATAATAAACTAATATATATTATAATACATACAAATAGTCTGAAATACGAGAAACCTTATAATAATTACTATGACTCTAGTGATGACTAGATAGTAAAGAATTTAGTCAGACTTTATATAGAACTTCCGATGCCCTTTTGAAAGCCATTTTGCTTTCAGCTTTTTTAATGCCAATTGATGCTTGTTTTTTTAACTTTTCAGTCTCTGGAAACGGTCTCTATAAGAAAGTGGTGTCAGACTGTCAATCTGGGCAACTTTCTCTTGAGTCAACCGATGCGACATTTTGTATGGAAATTCCATTCTTTGATAAAATGGTCCAGTTTGGTAGCTTGAATCACCACTTGGAGAGATATCGTGCTTTCTCTGTTACACCCTGTATAAGTAAACACAAGTGAGCCTCTATACATTATGGACTGCAATCTTAAAAAACCTAAACTTTCTAATAGGCCATATCTCGTGTGGAAAGTGTCACAGAGTCCCCTTGTGCTTCAGGAAGCCCGTTTAGCTGTTGGTCTGATAGATTGATAACCAGTCTTGCCAAGAGTATTGTATTACCCCGTTACTGGCTTGTGGAGGTAATATGTCAGTGGCTCCATGGAAAATTAGTAATTCTGCATCCGGTTAGACTGGCTGCCGACCCCGTAGGTAAAAGGCTAAGCAGGTGATGAAAGTGCCCTATACTTTAAATTCAAGGGCAGACATTTTAAAATAAGTAGGTACTAACTTGTCAAAAGCCTCCTTGCCCGACTTATTGCAGCGGCACTGGTCCCTGGGGCACGCGCACCCGCAGGGGCAGATGTCTTCATCAAATGGAGGGTGATCGCATTCGCAAATCGGCTCCTTGATCAAAATAAAGTTTTAGGTGAAGCATAGCGTAAACTTATTCAGCCTATAATGTTCCACTGCTGGGACACACGCCTCCTTTCTATGAGAGGGAATTTGCAAAATAACACTAATAACTATATTTTATTCATCACTGAATAAAATATAGTTGTAGTGTAGGTAAATGATTATGTATTTATGTGTCAGCTTATTAATACAATTAAGTTTTTTTTTTCCTTTTAAAAAATACATTGCTCCACACTAGGAATTTCTCCTGTATCGTGGGCGCATTCACAAACATTTAAACTCACATACACAAACAGCCAGACCCGCCCATTTTAATACGCCCGGAGGAGGCAATACTTAATTTTTCCCTGCTTAGGCGTCTCGATAACTAAGACTCAATAAGCAAACCGAAGGGAGTTATTATCAGATTTTTACCAGTTTTTTCACAACTACATAAGCGCACACTAAATGAGTGGGTAAATGTTATTACAATGTCGCAATTTCGACTATCGGGCCTGTGCTGATCGTTGAAAATACATCAGTGCGTTCTTATTTAGGCATTCATTTTGATTTTGCTGACAGTGTTAAAGGTTAGGCTAACCTAGGAAAAGTGAGAAATTGGAGAGAAAGCCAGAAGTAGGTCACTATGGACAATGTACTCGGCTAGGATTAGATCCGGCTATAAAACCTCAGATGACGATGCTGGTAATGACCTACGAACAATTATAATATCAAGTTAAGTACTAACATCATAAGTAATCGTCTCATGCCTGAACATGAGACACGTTGACTCATGGATGACGATACCGATCTCATCGCGCGGGCACTCACAGCTGCCACTGAGAAGCGATTCTTCGGTCGTACTCTCCTCAGTACAAACGCAGGGCATTGAAGACCCCGACTTTGCCGTCTCCGACATTTCAGGTCAGTTTTCTGTTTCTTTCGCGCTAAACTATAGTAAAAACAATGTACATATTTCGAGCACACGATTGGAAATGAAAACTGTTATACAAAAAATTGACAATGATCAGTTTTATTTGTTGCTCGGAAACAGTTGTTTTCTTAATGATTTTATGGTATCACCGGTTCACTGAACAGCATATTTGGTTCTCGAACTTATTTGGATTTCGAAGCGTAGCTATGGCAACGTTGTGTCAACAAAAGCGTGGGATCATTGTGCATGGTTGTGAAGTAAACAAAATTGTGTAATCGTTATTATAAATAAATATGGTAAGCATTATTTCATCATATTTGATGTAAATAACTATCTATGTATATAAAACAAGTATTGAAATGAAATATATATTTAAAAAAATCTAAGATTTAGAAAGTGCAAACATTTCTAACAATAATTTGTTTCGTTTAGATTCTCTCTCGATCCAAACCAGCTACCGAAAGCAGGGTAAACACGGGCAGCAGTTCTGCTAAGAAAAGCTTTCCAGAACTAGAGGATTTTCTACTGAAGAGGGACTATATCGGTGCTCTTACTATGCTGGAGGTAAGTCTGTGACTTGCTGCGTAATGTCTGGCACCATCTAAGTTATATAAATTAAACCGTTAAGCTGTAGGTGAAAATTTCGTCCATGTATTATGCCGACTGGGCGTATCGTACATACAGTCTATGTTTTCCAATAACTATATGTAACCCGCGACAAATCTTGAAGCAATAAGTTACTTTGTGGCAGATTGCCGGTATCTACAAATCCATTATTATGAGCAAACTAAGCTTCATACCCATTCTGGGCGGGGCGGAAGGGAGTGTCAGACTTGTACTGACTAAACCCATCCATGTTACTTCCTTGCTCTTTGTGTTCCAGGGGCTGCGGTATCTATTTCGAATAGTCCCGCAGCCTGCGGACCCCTCCTTGATAGCTGACATCTCTTTGAGACGCGTGTGGAACACGAACGCGCCGTCGTCGGCACGGCCTGTCGTCATAAGACGGACGGACGGCGATCTAGCCTATTACTCACCGTGCATAGGTCCGCACCTACGGTGGCCGGGAGCCACCACGTGGCCCCCGACGCCCGGAGCGTCGCCCGCGGTGGCTGGGGCGTGAGGTTCTCTCCCTCTCACGTTCCGCCTCCTCCTTCACTAGCATGACTGCTTCGCAGAAGTAGGCGGCGTCCCATTCCCTCTCGCTCCGGACCATGGATTAAACCAGGGCCGGACGTGATTGGTCGCCACCGCCGCTACGAGGTGCTCCGCCCTAGCGGACGATCCTCACAATGGTAACACCTGGGCGTTTCCTCCCGCCCAATTCGGTGCAGGAACCTCCCAAAACAACCGTGTCGACTAGCGTTAGGCGGAAGGTGAGCACTCTCATCATGGCGCCTCTCTAGCCACTCTTCAAAGTGGGGACTTATTGCCACTATTGTGGCGCGCCCTGCACGGGGTTGCGACAGTCGCTGTCTCCATGTCGCCATGAGATCACGCCGGAGGTCTGTCTGCCACTGACTACCTTATCTACAGAAACCTGACAATAACCGTCGGGAATTCGGGATGAAGAGATACATCAACCATGTGGTTCCTCCCTTTTCTATGGACGATCAGGAACATTTCAGGCTGTCCCACGCAGAATAGAATAAAATTTCATTTTGCACACACACCGTTAGCTCTATAACTTCTCAACCATTAACCATTGTCATCACTCATCAGTTGCATCACTTACTCATATGCAACTATGCCGTGTATGTCGAAGGCATGATTTCATAGCCATATTTAAAAAAAAGTTTCATATCCTCTTTAGTTCCTCAAACACGAGGGCAACGTGGACGTGTGGTCCGACGTCTGGAGTGCATGGTGCTGGTTCCATCTGGGCGAGTACCGGCGCGCGCTGGACGAATACCTGCGCATACGCACCAGGGACAAGCTCGACGCGCGCGTTTCCGACCACATCGCCATGGACATCGCTGTCTGCTACTTTTATTTAGGTTTGTGGGCCACTGTACACTGTCAGCGTGAGCTAGTCATGTTATAAAATGATTAGCCTGTCTGTAGGCAAAGTTGGTAGGTACCGGACTAAGGGGTCCCTCGTGCAGGTTTTAAAGACACTCTTTAGACTATGAAGATGTCACGTAGTTGGAGGGATCACAAAAGATAATTGTAACTAACGATTCAAAAAACCAAACGTTCGCGTTCAAATTACATTGTTTTCTGTCTATAATAGGACTCAAGTACATCGCTGATGGAGTTTTATCAGATTTATATCCATAATGATAATCATTGAACATTTACAGGTATGTACCAAGAATCACAGGAAGCAGCCGAAGAAGCACCGAAATGTTCTTTAAAGGTATCCTATTATTCTATTCTAAACACACATAATTACTAAAGGGTTTACAGGCCAACCACTTAACTGTGACTGAGTATGAGGTAGCTACGCCTTGTGGGACAGGGTGACGAGAGCTCAGTAATTTACTAGATGATGAGTGTCACCATCCCAGGGTCCTCGCCGCGCATGGCAGTAGTTCAGGCACTGTCTGTGTTAAGTGGAAGGCCAGTAGGTACTTTCTCCATAATTAATTAGCAAATTATTAGTCATTTGCGTAGACTTTCCCAATCATACATCATACAGGGTGTAAACAGACTCTTCATGAAGCTGTCAACCAAGCATTCTGTACATCAAATTAAGTAACTTTACGCAAAAATTATTGCTGGGAAACAATGTTGTTACATTGTTAACGCATTCACAACATTGTGCTGATGGATTGGATTGAATACTACGGGGTTCGTAAAGGTGTCTTAAGTAAAAAAAATACACTAAAAATATGTATTTAAAATAAAAACTTGTTGTTGGAACTTTGACCCCCAATATCTCCGTAACTAGAAGGTTCCCAGGTATGGTCTAGAACAAAAAAATGATCGCAATGACGAGAAGAACAAGTACCTTTCAGCTTCGTTAAGTCTTTTTACACCCTTTATTTGTACGGATTGTACCCACATGGAGCGACTGACCTCCACAATCCAGTTAATATGTAATACGATACGAAAAGGCACCTGACGTTACCCTTCAAATTACTTTTCAGACGCGTCTCCAATTCCACCTGGCACACAAGCTGGGAGACGAGGAGACCCTGATGCGCGCACACGCAACCCTTCGTGATGTACCAGAGGATCAACTGTGTCTAGCTTCGGTGCACTACCTGAGGGCACATTATCAGGAAGCTATTGATGTATATAAGAAGCTTTTGCTTGAAAGGCGGTACGTTTAGATATAATTCAAAATCAAAGCATTTATTTCATGTAGGCCAGTTACAGGCACTTTGGAATTGTCGACAAAGATAACAATGTATTGTGGCTCAGCTCAGTCCCAGTCACAAGGCATAAAAACTGTGAAAGTACTGTAGTTGCCCACATTCCCTAGCGTAGATCTCTATGGAGAAGAACGGGCAAGAAACTCCATGGACGCTCTTTTAAATCAGTATATTTATACAAAACCTTGGTTACATCATTCATGTTGAGATGGTACATTATGTGAGAACGATGTAGCAAGATGAGCAGTGTGCACGTTAAAATGCACCGTAAAAGTGTCCATAGTAAAACGAAAAAAACCCCACTTCAACCCATATGGGTACGGCCCATTATTTTTCACCTGTGTCCCAACAGTGGACACTTATTCGGCAGATTAAAGTGACAGCTACACGAACAATGGCTCACATAGCTTCGAAGCACTTCGACTTCATTATCGCTTAACACAGAGATAATAAAGGTTCGACATTAAAATAAGAAGAAAACAGCTTCATGTTATATTTTGACGTCTTGCAGATATAAAAGAGATGAAAAAGAAGACGACATGAATTGGATTAAGATGTTGTCTACTATCGACGGGTAATTAAATTAGCTTAGCGCACAGTCATCAGAAATATGGCTAAAATATGATACATTCGTTATTCTTCGTTTCTTCGATTCACTAGATTTAGATTTTGTTGGCTGCGTATACTGAAACTTTGTGTAATTCATTTCGATAGTTTGTACCTATTTAATGAATGTTAATGCTCTATTGATGTTTTGTAACTTTAGTTAGAAAATAGTATTTAGTACAATCTGTCTGCGTGTCTGTCTTTATGTCGTATGTCATTTTTTTTAATATGTATGGTTTATGGTCATAGGCCGATTGTACACAATTATATGTGGCAGTCCGTATAAAGAGTTGCATATTTTACATTTTTAACGAAAATATTGTAGTCAACAGTTTCGGCATTCACAGTTCAAAATTGGAAGCTTTTAAGATATTCCTAAACCCCTTCTTGCATCTCTGCAGCACATTCATGGCGCTGAACGTGTACGTGGCTCTCTGTTACTACAAGCTGGACTACTACGACGTGTCCCAAGAGGTTTTGGGGGTCTACCTGGCTCAGCACCCCACCTCCACTGTCGCGGGGAACTTGAAGGCTTGTAATCTTTTCAGGTAAACGTTTGTTATTAGCAGGAACAATACGATACGATAAACATTCTGTATTGGTTTATCTCGAGTATTTTAAAGCGTGAGACCTGACGATTCGCGCAAACCAGGGAAGAACGGCACAAGAGTGAAAAAGCCTATAGTCATATAAGTCAGCCATAGTCACAAAATAATCAACGTAATTGGCACCCTTGTTCCACTCAATGGTGCCAATGATGTTGATTATTTTGTAGCTACATCTACAACACCAAATACGAACTACGCATCGCTCATGACGTCTCGCAAAATCTTATATTGCGAAGCGGTGTTGTCTACGAGATTAAGTCTTTACAATTCAACAGCCCGACTACAACCATCGGACAAGTAGCCTCCCAGACACAACGCCTGTTTGGTCGGAGGATCATCTTTTTCTAAGGAGGATGAGAAACTTTCATACCTTTATTATTTCAACATTTCCATTACTTGAAATTGTAAATAGAAACTCCTGTGCTTCAGACGAGGTAACTATCAAAAATCTTGCACGTATCCACTTTTGATGGACCGACGACCTTGTCAAAACTGCAGGGAGTCGCTGGATGCAGGTGGCATTGGACCGGACACCGATTGGATTTGGAAATCGATTGGGGAGGCCTATGTTCAGCAGTGGACAGCAACGGGCTGATTAATTTTGATGGAATTTTGCTTCATTTTTATTTTCTTCTTCACGTGTCGATGACAATTCAAATTGACCGAGCCCAAAATTTGGCGGCGAGTTGTCACTCTCAGAATATCGTTATATTTGCAGCTTTACTTACTAAACTCTATATTTTCAGGTTGTACAACGGTAAAGCAGCTGAAAAAGAGCTGAAACAAATGACGTCAGACCAGCACAGTTTCGGCCAAGATCTGGTCAAGCATAATCTAGTTGTGTTCAGAAATGGTGAAGGAGCGTTAAAGGTACATCATTTCACCGAAGCAAACTAATGATTAGCTTGCGGTGGACCACCAAAATTGGGAAAAATCTTTCGTAAATATAACCGCGGCGAGCTTTGCAAATGAAACATGCCAAAACATCATTATTTATATGTGACAACAGCGTCAGCTATCAGGTCCAAAACTAACCTAATAAAGCTTTGAATCATTGAAATCGATTGGATGGTTTCGAAGATTACCTAGTACGACCATACTGACACGTGATTTCGTATATTAAAACTACTTAACTGCTCGCAACTTCGCCTTACTGTATTTCAAATAAATACAACCGGGACCTGGCAATTTCATAGTCATTTGTTCAGTTTTTTAAAGGCGAAAAGGTTTCGAGAAGGTTTCAAGGTTTTCAGAATTCGTATTGTCTTCTCCGCAGGTGTTACCAGAACTAGTGGATGTGGTACCAGAAGCCAGGCTCAACTTGGCAGGCTACCGCCTTCGGAACCGAGAACCTTTGGAAGCGAGGACCTTGTTGGAACCCTTGCAGCCTACCTCGCCGTTACACTACATCCTGAGGGCTGTGGTCGCAGTGAGACTGTATAATGAAACTAGTGATGTAAGTAGGCGTGCTACGTCGAAACTTGGTTAGATAACTCCTTAGGTGACAGCACAGCGGAGTTCCTAACGCTCCAATTGGCCATTATAATGATGACGCGGCCAATCGGCCATGGATTGATGGTTTTTGGCTATCATCTGATGTTTCTCAGATTCTCAGTTGTCTACACTTATATACACTACTTACTACAGGCCCGCAGTCTAGCACTACCATGCCTTAGGTAGCTGCTAGACAAAGGATGAATGTGTTGCCTAACTATCACCCATTTCAGTCTTAAACCTCGTGACTACCTGAAGCACCGGCTCAGTTAAACGGTATATAGGCCTGTAGAGAAGGAGGTCTTTTTGATCAGACATTTGTGAAGTCATTTCGTAAAAACCATAAAATAAAGTTAATACTTATTTTATAAAAACCAGTATACCTTAAAAAGTAAAACTTAACTCCTGACCTACTTAAGATTCGGGATATTTTACAGGTTAAACCCATACTTACTCTGTCAAAATATTCTTTTCATTGCCTCTGACCCACAATTACAGGATGAGCAGCTTAAACTGGCCCAGCAAAGTTTCCACCTGGTCGGCAGTTCGGCTTCTGAATGCGACACGATCCCCGGCCGCCAGTGCATGGCCTCCTCCTACTTCCTTGCCGGGCACTATGAAGAGGTGCTGGTCTACCTCAACTCCATCAAGAGCTTCTTCGTCAATGATGATACCTTCAACTTTAATTATGCTCAGGTAAATAAGAACCTAACAGACGTGATGGCCCAGTTAAGACCTCGCCTCTCATACATGATGTTGGGTTCAAATTCGGACAAGTACCAATTTGACTTTTTCAATTCATATGAACATTTTAAGTTTATCAGATGTCATAGAGTTTTAAATTTTATGGACCTTATTGTAAATACATATCTGAAGTTTACACTATGTTGCTACTAGGGTCCTAAACTTTCATGAAGTTATTGGTACTTTAAAGTTTTGGGGGTATAAAGAATAGGATGTAAAGTTCTTCATCCCCCATAGAAAAGGGAGGATACTCCGACCAGACGGGTGTTGTCTGGTGGACTACTCCCCGGCAGTTGTTGTCGGATTCTTCTTTACAACTCTTAAGTCGTGGATAATTTTACTTGCGCGATCTAGGATTTGGTTGTTTAGTTCGTCCTAGATGACGCTGTAGTACTTTTTGTTCTATGTTGCTGTAGTACTTTTTGTAGAGCCGCTGCAAAAGCATATAATAGAATTAATGATAGGAGGACTTTACTCGCCAGTGGCGCCATCTGGTGAGCTCAAAAACGATAGCCCTCAATATCATGGCCTGAGTATTCGTTTTAGAGAATTAATGCTTTTCAATCTATAAGATGTATACTTATTGAATTGTCAATTTTCTCAGTACTTTGTTTTTTTTATACTATTCGTAGGCTAAAGTAGCAACGGGTTTCTACCGCGAGGCTGAGGAAAGTCTTCTAACGATACAAGACGAGAGCATCCGCAGCTCGTTCACGTTCCTCGCCTGTTTGTGTCGTTGTCACGTCATGAACAAGGACGCGGCGCTCGCATGGGAGATGTGCGTTAAGGTAAACTAAAGAATTTCCGCTTTGTGCGAGTTCAAGATTTTTTTTTCTGAGATTTAAGTTTCGTCATACAATGTCAGTAAGTGACAAAGAATGTGGCCATTTTGTGACTTAACACACCTAATACACTACCTTACAACAATCTGGAACCCTGGCTTAGTTAATGAGGTGGGTACTCGTATGTGTAAGGTGCAAACCACTTTATAGAAAAGTACTTACTTAGTATGTATGCCTTTAGTAATGTATTAAATCAGTACATTCGTACATATTTGGTTGACAGTCAGCGGGCACTCCCGACAGCTTCGCGTTGTTGCAACTGGTTGCCAACGACAGCTACCGAATGGGACAGTTCCTAGTCGCCGCCAAAGCTTTCCACATGCTTGACAGGTGAGCCCAATTATCACAGATCAATCTATTTAGAGCGGATTTAATGTGTACCTACTGTTTATATATATATATATATCTTCTTGAAATTGATATTCCCTACCTCCATTTAGGTACCTACTGCTTTGTGTTTTTAATTGTGGAAAACCATTTATAAGTAGTACTTGATTTTAGTATCTAAATTCATCCTTTTACGAATTAGACAATAAATGCAGTTATCGTGGACATTATAAAAATAATACTCAAGTATACTGTAGGGAACCAGCTCATCATTTTTGTCGTTTAAAGAGTTATATGACAGCTACTTTAATTAAAGAAACTTTTCAATATCCCAGATTGGATGGTGGTCCCGAAATGTGGGAAGGTCTCCGCGGGGCAGTTTGCGGCTGTGCGCAGGCCGCCGCAGCTAACAAGCCCAATGCTGCAGCCGACCTCAGAGATGCCCTGGCCTTACTTAAAGGCCCCAGGTAACATTGATGGCACGCTAGTAATCCCCAAAGGGTTCAGAAGAGGTGTACATAATAGTACACATATTTTGCCAGTTATATTTTAACAGGGGCGACCAATCAGCAGTATTGTTCGCGACCACAAGAGCATTCCTTATTTTTTTTAAGGAGCGTTTTTTCCTTTTTTCATTCAGGTCCCACACCCGAGCAGACAACATCGTCAGGACCATCACCAAGTGGGCGCAGCAGAACAGGATCGCTGTCTGATCGGAGTCCAAGGCTTGCCGCGTAGCGTAGCCTCGGTAGCTTTCTGTAGAATAGTGTAGAACTGAAATATCTAATAGTTAAGTGATACATTGTGAAGTTCAATGAATTAATTAAACTGTTAAAGATTTGTGTTTTTTTTGGGTATCGAGTTAGACAGGCAGTTTTTTTATGTAAAATAGTGGTATTTTGTCGCATCCGGTAAAACTGGGAGCCGACTTAAACGGCAACACCCAAATATTCAGAAATATTTTATTCCGAATTTCCATGTTCCGAGTGTCAAAAGTCCGAATTTAAAATCACGAAATTTATTTTACTAAAAGTCGTAAATGTGATTTGTTTGTTTTCCGATTTTCATAAGTTCGAAGAATCAAATGCTTGATGGGTTCTCGATCCTAAAAACGACATTCCGATTTTCAATACTTCGAATAAACTGCTAAAACTAGGATACTGATTCAATTAGTATAATATTCAGTTTTTGAAGTTATACTTCTTATGGCGCGTTAGGGAAAAATGATGAGAGTAATTTTTTACGATGCGCGCGCACACCGACACCTAAATTTAACAGCATGAAGTTAGCTAGTCAACATACACCCTGAAGTTAGCTTAGTGTCAGATATTGACAAGCCTAGGTTTTTTATTTTTAATCTACTGCTGGCTGAGATAAGGCGACAGATATTTTTTTTAAAAAGAAGTATAACTTCTAACCAGGGGCGTGCCGTTCATAAAGGCAATTAGGCCTAGCCTACCCTACCAATAACGCCAAATGCATTTATTACAACTACGTAATAAAATAACACAAAATATTAAAAAATAAGTTAAAACTCCTGTTAAATACTTATAGCAACTTGTCGCGCCCGTGTGAACGCACCGTACCTACATAATATACGTTACTACACCGCTCCGTTTGTATTTTTAGGCTCGAAGATTGAGGGCCTAGTAGTCATTCATAAGTTTACGCACACTGATGCATGTTTTCGTGTGTATAAACGGCACACATGCATAGATAATGGCCGTCGTCTCCTGCGACTGGAGACGGCTTGTGATTGGCCGAATGGCTGCCCCACAAAAGTCAAGACGTAAGGTCAAGGTAGCCCGCGAAATTCAAATTTTCTTACGTTTTTTGTAATTTTCAGGTCATTGATGATTTTCATTATTGTATTTCTGTAACTACATACGTTTTACTGGCGCGACTTGTTTTTCATCAACGTACAACCTGAAACTGACCTGTAAATTACAAAAAACGTGAGAAAATTTGAATTTCGCGGACTACCCTAACTCAACCAGCTTAATGAATGAAACTCTCAGTATTATCCGGCAAAATTTTATTAACCGCTTTTGTAAAAGATCACGGTATGAAAATGATGCAATTTAATTTGGTAGTGTTGTTTATATCGAAATTAGACATTATTTTTGCTAGAGAAGCCATATTGTTTCATGTGACAAGCAGTTTATATCGCAATCTTGAATGTTTTGCTTTTTCTAACTTAATAAGTTATAAGTAATTCGTTTTGAAACGTATAGGTGCTGTAAATATTAGTTGTTGTGTTTATTATTTGTTTATTTACGTAAAAATGGTGTTCTGTTGTGAAGTTTGCGCTGATAATGTGTGTTTGTTAGAAGTTAAAAGCAGTAAGTTTGGGCAATTACATTATAATGATAAAGTTCTAGTTGTACCTAAAGGTAGATGTGTACCCGAATTACGAGATTTAACTCAAAAATATAATAATTCATCTCGTACTCGTCATTTCAATCCTCAAAATTATGCAACATTTAGCTGGCTGTGTGGCTGTGTACACACGAATAAATTGTTTTGTTTTCCGTGCATTTTGTTTAATACTTCCAGTAAGTGGAGTGAGGGATTCATTGATTTACATAATTTTCATTCCTCGGCAAAAAAGCATGACCTATCAGAAAAACATTTAGAGGCTTGCTTAAAGTTAAATACATTTGGTAAATCACGTATTGGGAAAAGGCTAGGCAGATGATGATGATGGTAAATCACGTATTGAAACTAGTATTAACAGCCAGTAAAGATTAGATATAGAAAGGCATAATTCTAAAGTAGAGTAGAGCGACCTGCGACACTGTGATGATGCGCGATTTTCTTTTTTTTAGTTTTTTTTTTGGGGTGTCAGTATGCGTGGCCTACCCTCCGTGGAGGACCACTGCACGCCACTGCTTCTAACGCGTGTACATAAGTACACACACACACTTTTTTTTTTTTTAAGTTAGCCTATACTGTCCCACGCATGAGCAAAGGCCACTGCTAAAATTAGGATACTGATGTACTGTCCCACGCGCCTGAGCAAAGGCCTCCCCCATTCCTTCCACTTCTCTCTCTCTCTTCAAAATCTATAAAGTAACGTGTAATGCAGTTAAAAACGTCTACTTTGTAACATTTAGCATATTATTTATTTAGAGCGATGATTATTTGGGACAATTTCACCTGTGTTATGCAGATGGCAGAATTTAGCATATAGCCAGTTCTGTAAATAAGCATTTTAACCTTTTATTTTGTTTGGGAAATCATCTAATGACCCCTCCCGCTCTGGGTGGAACGGAAGGGAGTGTCAGACTTGTACTGACTAAAACCCATCCATGTTCCTTCCTTGCCCTTTGTGTTCCAGGGCCGCGGTATCTCTTTCGAACAGTCTAGCAGTCCTAAGACCTTGTCCAGAAGAAGCGAATTCGTCGCGAAACGTTTCGCGCGAATTCATTCGCGCGCTATTGAGATACTAGGCACGAATATATCGCGTCCACAAGCATCGCGCGAATTCAAATACGCGCGTAAATCGCGTGCATAACGCCAGACCCTCGACTCGCGCGTGATTCGCGCGTATTGCGCCCTTTCTGGACAAGCCCTAAGCATTTTAACCTTAAATTAAAATAGTCTTAAAAAGTTAATGGTGCCGATTCCCTTGTTCACAAACTAAACTAAATTTATGTTGAGTGCATCTTTTTCTTTCTATTTTATTAGGAAAAGGAAAAGGATAAATATTAGTTTAGTCCTGTCAAATTAACCGGCGCCAATATGTTGTGTTACAAAAGTTAGTGAAAGAAATAAATCGCTGCTGAACCGACTTCACATAATCTTGTCTGCCATACCCCTAGAGTGTAATTTAAGCCCTCGTAGTCGCAATATACGCAAATAATAGTACGCAAAGACCGGAGGAACTTTTTTAATAGAGTTGCCAGTGTTCGATTATCGAAAATGAGATAATTTTGGGATGTTTTGAATAAAAAAGAAGACTTATTTTATTATATTTAATTTAATGGGAACTATTAAAACAATTAAGACAAAAAGCTTTTTGGCACGCTAGACACTCCATATCTGTTTTTTTTGTTTTTTTAGCTGCTTCCGGTGGTGTACGGCCTGCTTCAATTAAAATTTTGTAGCAACCAGAGCAACGTTTTCTAATCATTCGTTTTGGGTCACGTCTGGGTATTTTTGTTAGGAAATGGCTGAGTCTAGAAGTTCCAGACTGCTCAATTGATACACTGGACCTAGAAGAACGCGGTGTAGGTAGATCTGCTGTTACGAGATCATACGTGTATGACCCTCGGGTGGGACATGGGACAAAATATTTTGTTAAATGAAAAAAAAAAAAAATATATAAAAATAATAATATAAAACAAAATTTTATAACATATAAAACAATGCTTTATCATATCATTTTTATACCTAACGCAATATATTATCTACAATTTGCGTTTGCACTTATAGGGTAGTCTCTCTCATCATAGCTGCACAGTGATCGTGTTAACTATGCAATTACGAGTAGGAAAACTCGTCTATCATTAGTTTTTTAATTCTACCTCCTCATACTAAACATAATATTATACTGATTCTGATTAGCAATTATGTGTTTACTTGTTGATTATTGATATTCAATTTTACAAGGCCTTTTTGTTGCGGAATTGTAATCAATCGGTACTTTAATGATCGGAATTCGTATTTTTGATGTTTCGTATTTATTTCCTTTATTTATTTTTACACATACTCATTACATTTTTAAACATTTCAATATAAAACAACATAAAAAAACATTTAAAAAATATAAAAAATAGTAGCCCACCAGCATTGGAAACAAGGTCCGAGCTACCGGTGGTCAGGGCTGTTGAGAGAGGAACCTGTGTCCAGAAGTACTGCTTTCTGAATCAAGCCCTTGATCCAGCTGTCAAGCGAGAGCCTCCTTAGGTGTTGGTCGAAGCTATATTTCGTATTATTATTAACTCGAACTTTTTAATTTTATTATTCGATCTATTGGGACTCGGTATTTTGAGAATAGTAATTATAAACGTTAGGAATATAGAAATTTCGGAACTATAAAAATAGGATGAATGATACATCGGATTCGTTATATTAGGAATCTTGAACCATTCGGAATTATGAAAAACGGTATTTTGAATTTCGGCTTTGTGAGTATCGGAATAGAGTTTTCCATATTTATATAGTGTACCCGACTTAAACATACATAGTTGGGAAACAGGCTACGCAGATGAAAATGATTATCTGATTTTAATTGGAGAGTGCCTCTAGGGTTCGTGAAGCAGATCATTTGAGACAGAAACAACTATTAAAATAGTACTCTCAGTGCTGGCTGTTACCTGATCCCTCTTACCCTATTCTTCTTTGCTAGAGGGCTCAAGTAAAGCTGGGCACTGACTCATAACTACCTTCTATGCAAAACATCTCAGGTTTAATTAAGATGAACTCTTAACTCGTCAAATAAGGTGCTCATTCATCCACAATCAGGTTTTGGTTCTGTTCCTCCACAAGTATAAAACCCCGGTCATAATTTATTGAACCATATACATCGAAAGTTATAAGCGGCATACGTGTCTTAAGTTCTTGACCAAGTTATTAACCAGGAATGAGGGTAATTATCTACCAACATTAAACCATAACGTGAACAAATTCTCGCCCTCAATGATTCACCTTACGAACTCGCTATAGAACGAACCTTTATCAAATCACACATCATCTATATCTAAACATATAATAAGACAGTAAAAAAACTGTGTCTGTACATTGAATATATTAAAAAAAAAACTGGGGGGTGTTTAGAAACAGTAATAGAGCACGAATCCAAAAAAAAAAATCTGTCTGTTTGTCTGTACACGCTAATCTTCGGAACTACTCGACGGATTTGAATGTTTTTTTTTTGTTGTATAGGAATTAAGTCTGGGCAAAAGATAGGCTATAATTTATCTTGGAAACTTGAACACCTGATGCAGAACCGCAACAGACCAGCTAAACTATAAGAGATACAAAAATGGTACCATAGCAAAAATTGTTCCACGTAATGAGCATTTTCTGCTAAGAGTTTAAATTTGAAGATCTGGAACACCTGTCGTGGAGCTCCAAGAGCCCAGTTACACTATAATATATATAGGAATGACGTCTTAGCAAAAGTTGTTCAGCCTGATGAGCACTCTCTGTTGACGAATAAAAATTGAAGATCTGGAACACCAGATGTGGAAATTAAAGCTATCACTAATTTCACTGTATTTCTACCAAAGGGTATCGTATTACCCATAACTAACTGGGTTGTGGAGGGCAGATAGACAGTCGTTCCATGTAAAATACAGGTATTCAGCTGCATCCGGATGTACTGGAAGCCGAACCCAATAGCACTACATATTATAACACAATGTTCTCCGCCGCGTCTATCTGTCTGTTCGCGATAAACTCAAAAATTACTGCACTGATTTTCATGTTGTTTTCTTAAATAAATAGAGTGGTTCTCGAGGATTTTTTTAGTATATAATTCGTCAAGTTTTTGTACAGATTGGCTAAAATATAATGATATTTGTTGGAGGTGTTGGAAAAAAATAAGCCGTCTGGGGGAGCTTTCAACGAAAACGCTGCCCTTTAAGATATAACAAAATGATGAATGGTAGAATTGTATATCTTATATAGGTCTACAGAAAAATCCACTATGGCTTATGTCTATCTCTTAAGGATAATATACTATATCCATTTTAATACTTTGAAAATGGGCAAACTAGGTTCCCATGAGTTGAGGGAATGGGATCATCATGATTACTTTTGGTCGCGATAACCGATATCCACGCAGGCGAAGCCGCGGGCATCAGCTAGTTAATAATAAATGCGAATGTAGCTCTGTCTGTATGTTACCTTAGGAATTCGGAGATCGATGAAATTTAGCACAGTAGACCATGACGGCACGGTTGACGCAGTGGCTGAGCGAATGGCTGCTGTGTTGCATGTCACGGGTTCGATTCCCGCTCGGAAAAAATATTTGTATGGCCTGGTAGTTGTTCCGGTCTTAGTTGTTTGTGTATGCGAATTTAAATGTGCGTATGTTACGCACCTCACGATACTGGAGTAATTCCTAGAGAGAGGTAACGTTTAAAAAAAATACTGACCTAGGTATAAGTAGGACATCATTTATACTGTTTATCCCGAGAGTAAGGTGCCGTAGGATAATTCAGAACCTACACGCGGGCGACAAACAAAATTACTAGAATAATAATAATAATAAATCGTTTATTTATAAAAAGGTGCTCATTTATAATAAAATATCTTAACAATTAAAATACACCACATTTGCTCATTTGCCTGAACTAGGTTGAACTTGTGTTTCAGGCTACAAAGCGCATAATTACCTACTTAAAATGAATAAATTAACATTACAAGAAAATTAAAGTAAACATAAATAAAAATCAAATTAAAAACAGCGTGTTAGCAGTTAAGTAAGTTTGTAATCAAATAGGACCAGTATTTCTGTGACATTAGTATCGTACGTATGCCCTAAATTGGCTGTTACATTGAATATTTATACAGCCGCAAATTGGCGGCATATGCCAATGTTATTTCTTAATCCCTACACACGAATCATTTCTAGATTTGGTCTCGCTTGCCCCAGATCTAGAAACTTAATCTACTACTTCCTTTTAATTATCTAAAAGGTGTTTTTACTACCTATTTCCTTTTGGACTGAAGCAAAGACGTAATTCTAATAGGTGAAAAATATCCTTAACGAAGCCGAAAGATACTGGTTCTACACGTCATTGAGATCATTTTTTTGTTCAGACCATACCTGGGAACCTTCTAGTTACGGATATATTGGGGGTCAAAGTTCCAACATTGCCATAAGTTTTTTTTTTTTATTCATTATAATGTAACTTAAGACACCTTCACGACCCCCGTACTATTCAATCCAGCACAATGTTTTGAATGCGTTACATTGAGTCCTACCGTAAAACGTGATTTTTCACCCCAAAAAAAAATTGTTTCCCAGCAATAAATTTTGCGTAAAGTTACTTAGGTTGATGTACATAATGCTTGGTTGACGGTTTCGTGAAGAGTCTCTTTACACTTCGTATATGCATAGAATCGAACAATACTGCACATTAGTGGCTGTTTTTTTAGGTACAGTAAGCGATATTTCAATAAATGGCAAAATATCTGCGATTACTTGTATTTTCAGCGCTCAGATTTTAGAGGCTGATCTTTTCTTGTAGTTCCCACAGCACCAAATCACGTATACATGTATGTCTATGCCAAGTCTAACTAGGCAATGCAAGTGACCGGTTCTAACACTGACGATTTCAACATCTACCATTTCCGCTAGGGCGATGGCTACCTCAAAACAGGATTCATAAATAATTACTAGATTTAACACGGAAAAGTTAGGTTTAATTCAAAATAAATGAGCTTTACTAAATGGACACCGTTGGGACACCGTTAAGGTCTTTCAAGAAAATATTATTAGGTATATCTGTCCGAAAATGGAATATAGTTCTCGTGGATTTAATTCTCATTGATTATTGCGCTACCCATGTTCAAAATGCAAAGAAGTAAGTAATTTTTGATGCCAACGCCATAACGAGAAGGCTTTATCGCCATGACGTGGCCAACTAAATGACAGTCGATACAAGGGACCAAGTCTTGGAAATTCAAATTCACATGCATAATTAAAAGTTCAATACTGCTGATCTACATTTTTGCTAGGAATTCCACCTTTGTAAGCTCACTCATTTTCGGAATTCTTTTTTAGATCACAAAGGTATAGTACGCTTATTATCATTGTATGTTACGAATGATCTGTTTAGAACACAAGAGTACAGCTGCACAGGCTAGATCTAAAACACTACGTCATTAAGGCTGATTTAGTGTTACCATCTACAGAGCTAGTGACGGAATCGTGACTTTTTCCGAACGCTGTGGCGTAAAGTTTCACATGTGGAACAAATAAACACATAAAATACTGCAAAAATTGCATTTATTTATAAAACTACATTATATTTACATGTACGTAAATAATACGATGCGTCAAGATCAAGTCCGTAGGCAACAGTCAAAGCAGTACATAATAAATAATAAGTTACAGTAGTCGGGCGAGGTCTGCAGGCGCGCCTAGCCTTGCTGAACGATCTTCCCAGGTCTACAGACTGGGGCCGGAGAGCAAAGGCGAGAAAAACTAGAAAACAGGACCATCTCCTCTCGATTTTACATTCAAACTGAAAAACGTCCAATGGTACATTTTGACGTTTTCTTTATCCAAAGTCTTAACATATGGTCCAAAGTCCAAAAAGGCCTAAAAAACAAAAACATTAACTTCTACAAAAGATAGGTAATAAAAAACACATTACAATTCGCCTTTACCATGTAGCCGCGGCCTAAGATTCCTAACCAAACTATTATCGAAAAATCTGTCAAAAATCATTTAACAACCTTACCTCACAACTGTTTTTATCAAAATCTCAACAGACTAATTCTGTTCTTAACTTGGAATCAGTCCTAAAGACGGCAGAAAATAATGTTGTACTAGAGATGGGTCAATAAATTCGATTTCTAGCATTATTTTCTGTTCGTCGAAGTCAATCGTTAGTCGTTCAGCAAGGAGATAGGTCGCTTTGTGTTCGTAGTTGTTGGGCTTAGCCCCACGGGTGGGCTACTCCGACGTGGGCAGCGGGCAGCGTGTACCTCGCGACGGGTGCAGCGACGGCGACCGGCGCCGGCGCAGCGTAAACCTTCGCTATGGGAGCTGCTACTGCTACTGGTGCCACCTGGAAAAAAAAATCGTCATAAGGTGGTAGCATTTTACTTAGTTCAAGAGTAATAGCGCTGGTCAGAAACCATTTGAAAGAGTTTGAATTTGACAGTCACTGTAGATATGTTTGGGATATGATAAGTTATGGGGAGCAAGAAATGTTAGCAATAATAAAAAAAGGAAATGACTGCTGCAAGATTGGAAATATAAATTGCAATGAACCATTTCACTGCCATTTGTAAACTTGCAAACTGGCAGCTTGTATTATCCAGCCCAACTACAGCCATAAAACCCTAAAAAATACCAAAGATCCTCACCGCATGTGCCGAAGCTCCCGTCCTCTCAACCACGGCATTGAACCCGTTAATCTTGTCTGCGGTGTAGGTGACCTTGCGCACGTGGCCGTCAGGTTCTACCAGACTGTATGAGCCGTGCACCACGCCGTTCTGAAGCGTCTCTGATGCATCCTTCTGGTCGCCGGTGGCAGGGTCTGCTACACCGTATGAGAAACTGTATGCGGGGTTCGGGTCTATCGGCTCAGCTCGTACCACCTGGTGAAGACAGAAAAGGAAAAAAGCGGAGTTATTTTGGTATAATTTTTGAGGACATATGTTACCATGAAGGTACTTACTTACTTGGTAGGAGCTTTATGCATGTACAGTAAACATGCATGCCTTAATCCACACCTTTTTCCTTGGGGGCAGGTGATTGTTACAATAGTCTTTTTGCGTCCACATTCTGGCTGGTCATACCTGGTCATACGCCATATGTCGCCGGTTGCGAGTGTAGTATTAGTCTTGAGTCTGTTGTCTACGTCATGCAGCCTGTGCCATACCCATAGGGGGACAGTATCAGTTTGCAAATCAAACAAAATTCTCTTCATACTCACCGGCGCTGCATAAGCTTTAACGACAGGTGCAGCATACGTCGCGTGCGCGATCGCAGGGGCAGCGATCGCCGGAGCATACGCCGAGGCGTACGCGGGCGCGGCGTATGCGGGCGCAGCGTACGCCGGGGCGGCGTAGCCGTGGGACGCGTAGCCGATGCCGTCCAACAGTCCCGGCCGCGCCATCGCGCCGGCGCACGCGCAACATAATAATAACAACTACCAAGAACAGGGTTTTTTTTTAATATAAAGTCAAATTTTATTTGCTGGAGAAACTCCGCAAACGCTAATATCAAAAAAGATCATAATTTTGTGTTTAGTCATGTTTTAATTTCGATACACGTCTCAAGTCTCTACAATCACAACCGTTGGTTGTTCGGTACAAATTATTATTACATAAGTTTCAAAAATGTTGATTGTTTCAAAAAAAAAGGTTTTAGCGTGGTGGTTGCACACAGACCTGTCTGTAGACCATACACAAATTTCCCAGACGAGTATCGAACTGGGGACGCTAAACCCAGATTCCTAGATTGCTTAGCCAGTCCCTGTGTGCGCTAGCCACACCCGATACAGTTAGTGCCCCAAACGCCTGTGGGCAACTCATAGCATAAGACTTTGATCTATTTCACAATTGGCGCGATTATGTAATCTTGACATCATTGATCAGCAACACATAGGCTTCACCAGTCCAAGTCACTTCTGGATTTTTAATATGTATTGTGTGCAGTGAACGGCAAAACCTGATTCACCTACGACTATCTTTCGTTTGATCTAAGTTTATACCTGGATCGATCGAAGTATTGCTAGTTCACCTCTATTTGTGCAAACCTTTATTTTGTGAATTAAAACGCCAAAATAACCAGTGTTGTAACATTTCATGATGAAGCTTGGGCTTCTAAATTCTAATTCGTCTTTGTTTTTTTTAACGATAACTAGGTACTCATATTTAGTAAAAACGGATAAATTTTGTTATTAAAACAATATAATATAATAATATTTACCTTAGCGAGCATGTCTGTCGCGTGCGCACGTCGTGGGGTGGAGAGCACGTGTGTCGCTCCCCGCCCGGTGCGCCGTATATAAAGCACAGCTGCGCAGGCGCCGACCACGCATGATCTACACCTGATACATATTTCGCAACAAGGATACTAACACATGTGTATAACGTGTCGGCTTAAAGGCTAGTTATGCTTAATTATTAGTTTGGGATAGTCGTTGGTCTAGATCTAGCGCAACACTTCGCCTACATTCCCTTATGGAGCTGGCAGAGGTGATACCCAAACACCATGATAAAAATCATGTAAATAACAGCAGTGATCTTACCAGGTTGGCTGGGTAGCAGATAGATGAGTTTTTTGAAAGAGGCTTATGGCCTATAATTCAGCACTAGACTGCTGTAGGCTGATGATTTATAGTTGTAGACAATAGGCGAGCTTATTGTCAACCAAGCACATATCAAAATTAATAAAATTAATCAGAAAAGGATAGCGGAGAAAATATTACTGATTAATATTTTCTCCGCTATCCTTTTCGGACTAATTTCATTTTGATCAAGACATCTTTTTTTATTTTTTTTATTTATTTCACACTAAGATTACATAAGTGGGTAAAACAAAATCTTCTGCCAAACTGCAGGACAGTTTGTCGGCAGTGTTCTCGTGGATACAGCTCTTAGTTAACATATATAATTATTGCAACATGGAAAGGGAACACAATCTTAGTTTAGTCAATCTGAATCGTTACTCGGGGACTCGTCGAGCTTATTGACGCAGTGCTTTTCTGGTGGCCGTCACTGTTGCTTCTAGCTTTCAGTAGTTGCAGTGTTTCAGAATAGTGGCGGGAACGTCTCAACTATGAATAGTTTAGATATGTGCTCGGTTGACAATAAGCTGTTTAAGACTGGGTGTAAGGGATACCGACGCGGAAACGGTTACCACGGATCGTATCATTCTGAACCCCTTTTTTTTTGTTTTCGGATGGGAAATCATCATAAGTGATTTCTCCCGCTCTGGGCGGACCGGAATTTAAGGGAGTGTCACGACTTGTACTGACTAAAACCCATCCATGTTCCTTCCTTGCCCTCTGTGTTCCAGGGCCGCGGTATCTCTTTCGAACAGCCCGCAGCCCTGGCAGGCAACGGCCCTTGCGGGGCCCTCCCTGTTTACTGACATCTCTTTGAGGCGCGCGTGGAACATGAACGCGCCGTCTACACGGCCTGTCGTCAAAAGACGGACGGCGAGCTAGCCCATTACTCACCGTCCACAGGCCTGCGTCTACGGTGGCCGGAAGCCACCACGTGACCCCCGACGCCCGAGGCGTCTCCCGCGGCGGCTGGGACGAGAGGTTCTCTCCCTCTACATTAAAGGCCTGGTGTCTTAGCTTGTCCAGTAAGTTAATTGGCTGTGGGTGTTCTGATTTAAATCGATACTTACATGAATACCTGTGACTTCTGTGAGAGGGTACAAGTTAGTTACGGTGTCTTCATCTCTACATAGTATAAAACAAAGTCGCTGTCGGTGCGCTTTGATCTTTTAAACTACGCCACGGATTTTAAAGCAATTTTCAGCAAAACATAGAGAGATTCAAGAGGAAGGTTTTATGTATAACATTGCACTCGTGCGAATCCGGGGCGGGTCGCTATTAGTAGATGATAAACAAAGAAACTATGATATAAAGGGTGTAAACAGACTCTTAACGAAGCCGAAAAGCACTTGTTCTCCCCGTCAGTGCGATATTTTTTTTGTTCTAGACCACACCTGGGAACCTTCTAGTTACGGAGATATTTTGGGGGTCAAAGTTCCAACTTTTCCACAAGTTTTTTACATGTTTTTAATGTTTTTTTTTACTTAAGACACCTTCACGACCCCCGTACTATTCAATCCATCCATCAGCGTGATGTTTTGAATGCGTTACATATGTAGAGTCATGACGTAAAACGTGATTTATCACCCAAAAAAAAAATGCAGCAATAATTTTTGCGTAAAGTTACTTATTTTGATGTACATAACGCTTGGTTAACGGCTTCGTGAAGAGGCTGTTTACACCCTGTATTATTACTTCTGCCATGAAATGCCAATTCCTTTGTTAATCTAGCAAACTTCAAATGAAAGTATAGGAAATGATTGTTGTCAATCAGTGAATGATTGATGACTTTTGCCGCATTTTTTCATTGGGATCATTCTTCATATTTCGCTGTTACCCGCGACCTTCATCGGCGTGAAATGATTACTAAAATATTACTTCATTATATGAATCGGATGTTGTTAACAATTTCATCGTTTTTTTTTTTGCACGGAACTCTAATCCTTGTTCTAAATTAAAATTAGCCTAATTACTTACTATAACGTCAGCAATCTCCCAGTAAAAGTCCCGTCAAAATCGGTCCAGCCGTTTCGGTGATTAGTCGGACAGACACACAAGACAGAAAGATTAAACAGGCAGAAAGACAAAAAATTAAAAATAAAGTTAAGTTAAATAACGTAACTTTCATTATGAACCGGTTATTTAGAAATTACAAACAGATACTTCAATTTCATTTATTTGTATAGATTTTAAAACTAGAATTCAGGGACTATACTTGGGCTGCGGGACTGTTCGAAAGAGATACTGCGGCCCTGGAACACAAAGGGCAAGGAAGGAACATGAATGGGTTTTAGTCAGTACAAGTCTGACACTCCCTTCCGCTCTGCCCAGAGCGGGAGAAGTCATTTGATGATTTCTAATTCAAAAAAAAAAAGGGACTGTACTTGAATCTAATGATCAAGTAGGCCACTATAGTCTATTCGAAACCTTGTTGCGAATTATGTTATTTCCGCTGCGAATATAAACTTTATGCGATGCAAATTAAGTTTGAAAAACCCATGTTTCAAATTGTCACGCAAACCGAACTTTTTAAGCAGGTAGGTCTTAGAGATGTTTTCTTTTCTTTTTACAAAAACACGTGTCTGTGTTTGGAAACTAAGTCGCGATCGTAGTAATGCTACCAGTAAGTGCAAACAGCTTCCTAAATCTAAAGTTCTAAAATCTGATGCAAGAAACACAAAGTTTTGCGCGCACTTTTCAATTTATGAGTTATATCTTGTATCATGGACTGTTACGGACACACTTGGGCTTGGCATAACTCGCTCACATTTATGAGCTTTATGAGCCAATCTACATGTCTAACACACTTTAGCTTCAAACTCCTCGGACCACGCTGAATACTTATAATTTAATTGGACAATTAAGTAGGTGCCCATATTCAACAGAGCATTGATTAAGAGCCTGCGCAGACGAAGGACAATTTGTCGGTGAACCATTTACAACAACCAATAGACGTTAACCAATAGATGACAAAACAACCAATGAACAGGAACGGACATTTCTATCGGGCGGACAAAAGTCCGTCGTCTGCGCAGGCTCTTAGTCTAACAAAAAATAGTGGAAAATATTTTAAGATTTACTCATGAAAGGACCATGGACGGGACGGAGGATTGAGGGAAGACAACCGACTAGGTGGATGGAAAAAAAGTGGCCGGAAGAAACTAGATAGCCATTACACAAGATAGCCAAAGGTGGAGAAATTTGGACGAAACCTACACTCAGCATTCGGTGGCCAATGTTGAAGGTGCGTTCTGTAAAGCTCCTCATCCCGAGTTCCGACCGAATTTCGTCTCTGGCGACAAAGCTCAACGAGGATTAGCCAGGTTATCATCAACTGCCTAGCCTTTTCCCAACTATGTTGGGGTCGGCTTCCACTGTAAGCGGATGCAGCTGAATACTAGTATTTTACATGGAGCGACTGCCTATCTGACCTCCACAACCCCATTAATATTTGGTAATACGATACCCCTTCGTAAGACTGGTTGTCATTAATATTTGTCATTATTATAACTGCACTTCTTTGTGTAGACTCGCTCCTTCTGTTCTTCGAACTATATAAGGCCTATCTATTCATACAAGAAATCTCTTAAGGGGTCATTGTACTCATCATTACGAACAACTTTGAAATCACAAAAAAAAATCAGCTGTTTCCTACATTGTGGCGAGTCATGCGAGCATAAATGTAGGCAATAGTTGATTTTTTTATGAACAACTTACTAGACCTTATATAATACAATGTTAAAAAAAACCCTGTCCGAACCGAAAGAGGTATATTAAAGCATTATACCAATGACATATAAACATACTACAAATAAATAAAATTGAAGTGTCTGATGCTTGAAATATCAAAATAGCCGCTTTTTTCTGAATGCATAATAAGAAAATATTACAAACGGCACTTATAACATAAACACATTTTTTTTCGTTTTTGTCTGTTTACTGTTTGTTCTGGCTAAACTCCAAAACGGCTGGACCGATTTTGACGGGACTTTTACTGGCAGATAGCTGATGTTATAAGGTCTAACATAGGTTACTTTTATTTTAGAATAACAATAAGAGTTCCGTGTAAAAGAATAAAACCCTTGAAATTGGTAACAAAATTCGATTCAAAAAGGGAATTCATACAAGGTAGTTTATTTAAAAAAAATAAAAATCCCTGAACTAAGGTCGCGGGCACCAGCTAGTTACCAAATGAAATAAGAAACTCAAAATATTCATCATGAGAGACATATGTTTTCTCTCATGAATATTTTGAGTGAATGAATTTTAAAATGCATTGTTTTCTGTCCCCAAATTATCACCTCTTTCCTAAAATATAACGAACTGTGACGTTTCTGAACGCAACCGTGCAGCTGTATAATTGATGAGCCAATGAGAGAGCAGAGTTCAATGACAGGCACCGGTAAGAGATTGGAGCCAATAAGATGCACGGGGATTACATTGGACTTACTCCTCCATGCTAGATTATGCATACAGTGTGTATCCAGACTCTTCACGAAGCCGTCAACCAAGCATTATGTACATACATCAAAGTAAGTAACTTTACGCAAAAAATTGGGCTTAGAAACGACTTTTTTTTTTGAGCTGATAAATCACGTTTTGCAGTAGAACTCAAAGTACCGCACTCAAAACATTGTACTGATGGATGGATTGAATAGTAAGGGGGTCCTGGAGGTGTTTAAAGTAAAAATCTTACATTAAAAACATATATTAAAAAAAAAAACTTGTGAAAAAGTTGGAACTTTGGCCCCCAATATCTCCGTAACCAGGAGGTTCCCAGGTATGGTCTAGAGCAAAAAAATGATCGCAATGATGGGGAGAACAAGTGCCTTTCGGCTTCGTTAAGAGTCTGTTTACACCCTTTATAACCAACCTTGAACCTAATACTTTAGACTTTTCTAATAATACTTTAGACTTTACAGATAAAGTCATCTATTAAAGAACATCTATTAAAGAAAGACAGATTATAGTAGCTTGATGTACTGGCGTCTGTACAAACCTACTTCAATACCTTTCCTTCGTATTCAACCTGCAGAGGCAAATTAAACAGTTCACACACACAGTCCAGTTTCATGATGACTTATATAGACAAAAATAGTTTTGGTTCTATTATGTGTATTCATTCTTCGTGAATGTATTAAAAAACGTCATTTCATATACGTGGGCGTTTATTACTGCAGTTCTCAGTTCCATAACAGCCTCGCCTTCAGCTCAGCACTAACAAAAATTAAATAAAAATATTTTTTATTTTCACAAAAAAATTATAAGTTAAAATATTATTATAACGTAGCTACATAAACATAGGGCCAGGAAGTACTAGAACTAGCATCATTTAAAAAGTCGTAATGAAGAACAAGCTTTAACCGATTCATTGCAGATGGCAGGACAGTCGTATCGAGTCATATTTTTTTTTAACGTGTGGCGTATGACACGAGAGGCGTGCCATTTTTAATTCTACTAAAACTCCTTCTTTCGTTCCAGAAGGGTTTACCTAGAACAAAACTATCATAATTTTTCACGTAGAACAAGCCTGTAGCCTTAGTTTCTGGAAATTATTTAGATTAAAAAAAAATCAGTGGTTGACAACCTCTTCAAGTTGCATTATTTTTACTATAACATACCCTCATAAGTATTATTATGTACTAGCTTATACCCTTGCCCGCGTGGAGTTCCGTTATTGTCCCACGGAATCATAGTAACAAACATCCATCCATACATCCTCCCAAACTTTCGCATTTATAATATTAGTAAGATTTAAAAATTAATAATGATATCATAGAATGTTCCAATTTAACTTGAAATTATATGTAGATAATTTTAAATAGCTCATTCAGTTACATCTTAATTAAGAGGTGTGAAAACAGTTTAATAGTTGATTCTAAAATTAAAAAAGTGCAATCGAATTATATGTAGTTTCATAGAGACGGATTTAAAAAAAAAAAAAACAAAATTTCGGATAGAGACTATGCCACGCTCCATACAAATTTTCAAACCTTTCATTTTATTATAATTAAGTTACCTACACCAAACACTTGCAAAGTGACTGCAGACAGTAACTCTGCGTTATGTTACGTCTGACTCGAACAGCAATTTTATTTAATTAACCAGGTTTTTCCTATTCCTCTAACCCACTTATAATAATATTATCAAAATAAATAAATAAATAATAAACCAATAATAACTTCCAGAAGTGTAGAAAGCAAATTAATTTAAACTGCACTCTCACAGTCGTCATGTTAGTTTTTTTTCACGTCACCTATCTAAGAACACTTGGGTTACCGACGAATCTAACGATATGTTAATTAAATAAATCCGTGCAGCGGTTTGGAAGATATGAGGTAGGTATCTAATAAAGAATATTACATGCATACATACATACAAGATAAGCGCGAAAAACATAACGCTTCCTAGGCAGTCGAGTAAAAAAAAGAAATAATAATATTGTTCTACCTATTTGACCCAAAGGTTGACTGGTAGTGACTACCAGTCAACCTTTGTGTCAAATAGGTAGTCAAATTTTGTTGTTGCATTAAACTTCATGTACCACTCTTGTACATGAAATATTACAAAAGGTTTGAAACATCTGAACTTGCCTTCCCATCCATTTCAAGAAAAACAAGCTCAAAAACTGCTTAAAACAACGTACCCTGCAGTTCACTTTTTGGTTTAATGTCAACTGAACTCAATCAAGTCTAAATTAGTGAAAAATTAGAGAAAGTATATTTTTATACACATGGCTGACGCCACAATAGGCGTACCACCATCTTCTATGGCGTTAGGCACGCCAGCCGTGTCATGAAATAATTGTTCACCGCCACAGCAAAAAGTTTTCGAATCTGGGTGCCGCAATAAATCGGTTAATTACACAAAAAAATATACCAAAGAACAAAATCTTCAAGAAAAAGACTAATAAAAAGACCCTCGATAAATGAATGATCCACGCTAACAGAGTGACCGCAGTCTAGATCCTACTTAGCTAGACTCAACACTGTACATACATTATTCTAGGCTGCAATACAGCTTATAGAGCCCAGAAACGTAATTTGGCGTAATGTAGGTCACATTCGGACCGCAGTTATTCCACTACGAATAACAGACATGTGCAAGCCAGTTTAAAATTCATATCCAGCCGCGCCCTTTAGTCAATGCACGAATAATTCTATATGTTATGTATGTTGTTCGAAATTATAGTCCATAGTATTATCGATTAGAATGAGAGCGGTCAACAAAAATTACGTGAATAATTACGTTTATAGTAACGTCCAACTTTATTCGTATGTTAACATTTTTTTTAATAGTTCACATTTAACATACAAACAGTTGTTTATTGTTATTTATTTAATTTAATACTAACATAACATTATATCTGAAATAAAATATTTGAATTTGAATTGCACAAAAACGGCCCCACTTCGAAATGCGACAACTATTACAGAACTCACATCATCAATAGTAGGATTCGTCACGTCTGGCAAATTCCTCATGCACAGGCATACTTCATCAAAGGTTAAGGGACTCGCGCACAACTCTTAAATAATTTCGAAAAGTCCTACGAGTTTGATACATTCATCTTGTGTTTTATCAATTATAGCAAAGCTTTCGTCTGTAATGTCTAGTCAGCCTTTTGGAAAGTGTTACAAGAACTCGGAGTACTCTAATTAAGTCGCTTTATATGAACAATCACGGTGTCGTGAGGGTTGTGAAGATTAGCAAGGTGGACGGCAAACGTTCGAGGGGTCGTAGTCCACTTAAGGGTGAATCTTGATATTCGTTGATCATTCGTTGATCATTGCGCAATTTATTTGATTCCCATTCCCACAAAAATGTAAACTTCTGTATTTCGGAACCAGCCCGCCAAAAGTGATACCTATTAGTTTAATGTGTTTATAATTAAGTTAAATTTTATATTTCATTATTGCTTGTAAAAAAATCTTTTCAAATAAATTTCGCCAGGGGAATCAACAGAGTACGCCAAGATGGTTGGACCAACAAATTCGCTCATCGCTAGATTCAAAGACCATGACGCTTTTCATAATGCTAAGGATAGGCACAGATGATGAAACATCGTCAAGAAAAATATTACTTCACGACGGAAGCATCACGACCCTAAGGAACACGACGTGGGGAGGAGGATGTATTTATGGAACTGAACCGTATTTAAGAAATATTTGCTTGACAGAGAAGTAATAAAAAAAAAATCAACATACGAACTAAATAATACTTCCTCTTATATAAAAAAAAAACTAAATAAGTTAATAATAAGTTTCCTTATCGAGCCACGTGGACAGGTTATTCCTTATGATGTAACGCCTGGTTTCGTCCATAACAATCATTAGTAACGCGTAAGGGATCGCAAGCACAAAATCAGAATAACTTATACTCTCCGTGCTAAATAGTTCATTACACTGTGGCAAATAAGCGACACACACAGCAGCCAGCATCCCCAATACAACACTGAGATTAAGAACGTGGTTATTCATACCTTTCTTCAAAAGCGAGATTCGTCTGGTCTTACAAATAATCGCATCTGCTACCTGAGTCCAGCACACAGCAACAAAATAAGCCGTCTGCGTTCTTCTTTCAAGCTTTTTCCTGTCGTTGTAATTCCAAACACGACCAAATGTATCGTTCATCAATATCTTACGACTTTCCCAATCTTTGCGAATGAACATCAAGCTAGAAGGAAAGAACCCTGCCTGAGCGTATACTGTGAAATACGCAGATATTCCTGCGAAGAACTGAATCATGCCTACTTGAAAATAAGCCATAAATAACAAAGTATTAGTAACGAGATGATCTGTCGGTTTACGAGGCGGTATTGACATGATGTCGTCTTCAGAATCTTCGTATGCCAAACTTATTGCAGGAAGAAGATCCGTTCCAACGTTTATAACAATTATCAATATGAGAGAAAGCGGCAAAGGCATACCAAGGCAGGCATACAATACAAAAGGCATCATTTCAGCTGGATTTGAGGTAAGGGTATACGCAATGGTCTTTTTTAAATTGTCGAAGATCCTTCTACCTTCTTGTACACCCAGCACAATGGAAGCAAAGTTATCGTCCAACAGAATCATATCAGCAGCTTTTTTAGAAACCTCAGTACCAGTAATACCCATGGCTATACCAATATCTGCCTTCTTCAAAGCCGGAGAATCGTTGACACCATCTCCAGTCACAGCCACTACGTAACCCAGCAATTGAAAACTCTCAACAATAAGCAATTTCTGCTGAGGACTGGTTCTCGCGAACGTTATCTCTTTATACTTAGTTTGCAATATCTTCAAATCGTTCGCGCTCATTTTACGTAGTTCATCTCCAGTCAGAACAATTGCTTGAAATTGACTCCTAATATGCGACGGTACATCAGCTAGGTCAATGTGATGCTCGAATGCGTAATCATAAGCCGTTGGCATTGTAATAGTGCCACACTTACGAGATATAGATAAGGCAGTGACGGGGTGGTCTCCAGTCACCATTATCACCCTTATTCCAGCTGACCTACATAAACCAATGTATTTATCAATATTTTCTCTCGGAGGGTCCATCATTGATATTGCTCCAACAAAATTAAGTTCTTCCACGGGGAAGTTACGTGCTTGTGTGTCGAACTTATAACCTAAAGGATACTCACTGAGTGGCAATGGTAAATCACAATATCCAATGACACGCTCTCCCATGTTTGCCATCTTGATGAAATTGGCTTTCAATTCTTTTTTCAACAGTGGTGTAAGGGGCTGCGGACCTTCGTCCGTGAGAACCTTAGAGCAGTATTCTAATATAATTTCTGGAGCTCCTTTCATTATTAAAAAGTAGGAATTGGTTGATAGCATATGATGAATCGTAACTTGATATTTGTAAGCTGAGCTGAATGGAATTTCTCCCACTTTCGGGTTTTCATTTTGAACCTTGGTGGCTGAGCGGTTACTCTCCATGTATCGTAATATGGCGGACTCGGAAGCATCGCCAATAATTTTTCTCTTGTCAATGGGATCATTTATTGTTTCAGGAACGAAACTTGCTTTTAAATTAAGTGAACCGGCTAAACATAAAGTTGCATAACTGGGATCTACAACGTGAGAATGGTCATCTCTATCTATTATCATAAAATTGCTAAATAAATGGGACACCCGCATTAGATTCTGAGTTAAAGTTCCGGTTTTATCTGAACATATACACGAGGTGGATCCTAAGGTTTCTACAGCTTGCAATGTTTTAGCAAGACAGTTTTTCTTTTTGAGATTTTTAGCTGACAGCGTCATGCACACAGTCAACGTTACAATCAAACCCTCAGGTACATTGGCCAACACCATGCCCAGCATATATTGCAGCGCGGAGAGCCAATTCTTCTGTACCATATATACCATAATAAAGAAAATTATACCTACGGAAAATGCCACGCCGCACAATAACTTAATAAAATGAGTGATTTCTTTGGCAATAGGCGTTTGTTCTTTTACTAAGCCTGTCACTAATCCAGCAATTTTTCCTATTTGTGTCATCTCTCCAGTCGCAATTACTATGGCTTTGCCATTGCCTTCAGTAACAGGACATCCGAAGTACGCCATATTTCTGGACTCCATAGGGTTAGAATGAGTGCATTCAGGCTTGTGCTTTATAGGTTCCGATTCGCCTGTCAAAGAAGACATATCCGTACTTAAATTAGTGCATGTAAGTATTCGTACATCGGCTGGCACTATGTCTCCTCCATTCATTTCTACAACGTCGCCGATTACCAGATCTCTATTGGGTATAGTTCTTCGAATTCCTTCTCGTATAACAACTGCATTCGGTGGGACTAGTTTCTCGAAACCGCTCATAACTGCTATATTTTTGGCCTCTTGATAAAAGCCAAATAACCCGGTGCCTACAATAGTGACAGCGATCACACTTCCCAAATATAGATATTCTCTTGCAGAGTGGCCCACATCTTCACCTTCCCCGCCACTCACGGTCATGAAGTACCCAATGAAATTGACTCCTGCTGCCACCCACAGAATACACGGAAACCAATCAAACATATTATGCATAAATATTGATAACAGACTAGTGCCATGAAGTTCCTTTAGCTCGTTTGGGCCATGACGTTCTAATAGTTCCGCGGCAAAGCTCTCCGTCAGGCCGGTGTTCACATTTGTCCGATACACATTTTCTAGTTGCTCTGGTGTGAGGAAGTGATCCCCTGTGTTTGTTTCTTCCTTAAGGAGGGATATCTGGGAGAGTTCTATGGCGCTCTGGCCCAACACACTTTGTCGGCGCAGAGTCCTAATGGAGGTGGTGCTCGCCCGGTGTTTGGTCATGCTCGGAACTCACGGATGCACCTGCTTGATCACCTCTGTAATCACAGCATATAAAGAGAACGTTTCAATTGTAAATAATTTAAATGTATCTTGTTCAAGCGACGTTAAAAGCAACCTGTCATTCTGACAGATTTTTATTCCATAAATCGTATTATTATCTTCTTTGCCTTAAAAAAAACTCCTCCTCCTTGCGTCGTTTTCCTCAGTGCTGACCGCTGAGGGTCGTGACCTCCCTTGTGCACCATTTTAACTCATATGATGTTTCTTCACCTGGGGAACCGATCACTTTTCCGTTTTTTTTTTGTTCGAATTTCATTTTACCGAAAACTATTGACCGACGTCTTCTTTGGTATATGTGTTACGGCTAATACCCGAAGTGCGGCCACATGCGGTTAAACTTAGATGTATCCTCTTATCTTCGGTTTAGCCTTCATCATAGCGGCTAGAACTAGGTGCAGCCGCACACCGGTGGCTAAACTTAGGTGTATCCTGTTTAACATCGGCGAGAACTAGGTTTTCAGTTCAGTTAAGCATTTTGGTTTTGTTTTGAGATTCTTATCTTGCGTTTCCCAATTGATTCGATTTCGTATGACTAAAAAGTTTACCCCAGAGAAGCCATGTCAGTTCAAAACAAGATTTATAATTGTGTTGAATTTATTATGCACTGAAATGAAATTGCGTACCTACTTCATGAAAGCAGCCTCAGCTTCAGCTGCGGCGGTGAGCGTTAAAACCATCTGCGACGATAAGCTCGCGTGGGGCACCCAAACCCCGCAGCGCCTGAGCCGTGACAGAAACAATGCTTGCTGTATGTTGCATGCCTGCTTGCATGTTGCATGCTTGTTTGCACGCTGCATGCTTGCTTGCATGCTGCGTACCTGCTGCATGACTGCTTGCATGCTGCTTGTATGCAAACAAACATGGAGCATGCAAACAAGCGTCCTTGTATGCATGCTTCTTAGTGGAACCACTTAAAACCACTTTTGTTCATAATCAACTGTTTTATTAAGTGCCATTACAGTTCAAAGATTTTTTTTTAAGGATACTCAGCGTCGAACCCTATCATAGAACATGAATGGCATCTATTTGCTTATTAGATTAATTTGTTCCCCCCAGAAATTGACTACGAGTTCCTATAGTAAGTACTATAGAACAAAAATGTACTAACAGGTTTTAATTTAAATCAACAGTAAGTCAGTATCATCATCATCATCATTCTCCGCAAGTCAGTATACTAGTACATTATTTGTTGTTAAGAATATACAAAGACTTCACCTTCCCAAGCAATGTTCCCTGTTGAAAAATGAAATGTTATTTCGGCTAAGAGTAACTTCGGTAAAAAGTTTATCAACCAAATGAAACGTCGGAGTAACGAAAAAAAACGAATTGACAATAGGTCATCTGATACAGTGGCAGACGTGTCTTCGATGAAGTAAAACAAAAACGAAACGATAATAGTTGAAAAGTTTTGGTTGAAATGAAATTGTGTCAAATATTTTTCGAATTCATGATGGAACCCTTCACCTGTTTTAATTACATAAATTAAAATCACATGTACAACTAAAATAATCAAAAAAAATTAATAAAATTACCCATACACATTAGAATTACATAACCAATGTCCAGTACAATTAAATCCGTATTAATTAATATTATTAAATGCGAAAATAAATTTCTTTATTTGTTTTGTTACCTTTTCACGCCTAAACCACTGGAACCGATCATCCTTAAATTTTGCATATACATTGTCAGGTGTACAGAAACGGACATGGGTACCTTTCATCCCAAAAAAAAAACACTGTTCCCGAGGAAAACCACAACAACATTCATATATAGATGGCGCCACGTGTCTTTCGAATATGATGATGCACTGTGACTTTTTAGTCGTCTTTCAACGACAACCCACTTCATGTATCCAATGGCAACTGTATAATAGTCATAATGAATAATAATATTTTTATTTATTAATTATAAATTGCGAGTGTGGAAATCGCGGGTGCGCGCGACTTGGGACTTTACGATTTTACCTATCTTTTTTGTCGTCAACTCACTCGACCTTGAAAATCTTACGTTAAATACGTCAGATGTAAAGTCAGCTACAAAAACTTCCTTTAAAATCTATATAAATAAAAATGAATTGCTGTTCGTTAGTCTGGCTAAAACTCGAGAACGGCTGAACCGATTTGAATAATTCTTTTTTTTGTTTTATTCGTCCGAATACAGGGAAGGTTTAAAAACAAAAAAAAATAGGTAGGTAGGGTAGGTAGGTAGGTTTGTAGGTAGGTAGTGTAGGGTAAGTAGTGTAGAGTATGTAGGGTAGGTAGTGTAGGGCAAGTAGTGTAGGGTATGTAGGGTAGGGTAGGTAGGGCAGGTAGGGTAGGGTAGGATAGGGTAGGTAGGGTAGGTAAGGTAGGGTAGGTAGAGTAGTGTAGGTAAGGTAGGTAAGGTAGGGTAGGTAGAGTAGGGTAGGTAGGGTAGGTAGTGTAGGCTATGTAGGGTAGGTAGGGTAGGGTAGGCTATGTAGGGTAGGTAGGGTAGTTAGGTTAGCCAGTTGACGGGAGCGAAGCCGCGGGACAACTAGTGTATAATATAGGTACAATATTTTTTATTAAGTTACCTTTTGAATCGTAAAACATGGAGCTAATATGAGAAGGTTAAAAATAACGTAAAATGTTTCAAAAGTAACATTCTAGCAACGCTGGATAGCATGTGTGGCAGTCCCGGATCTACGATTTTTCCAACCGGGGCAGTAACTTGATGGTGGCGCCCCTCTTGCCAACGTTTGAGTTAAATTACTTAAAAAACTCACAAATATATATATAATGGTTGGCATTTTTCGAATGAATTTATAAATAACTAGCTGATGCCCGCGGCTTCGCCTGCGTGGATGTCGGTTATCGCGACCAAAAGTAATCATGATGATCCCATTTCCTTAACTCATGGGAACCTAGTTTGCCCATTTTCAAAGTATTCAAATGGATATAGTATATTATCGGTTTAAAGATTCTTTAATTATTCTAAAAGAACATACATTGTTCACTTGCAGAATAAATACATAACTAAGGTAAATTGTAGTCCAGTAGTTAACAGTTTTGTTAGCTTGTACTAGTACGATGCTTGTGCTAGTACGATGTCGACATATTATTGTGAGTAACTTAATAGTTTTCGTGTTAAAGGACAACTGTGTGTGTATGGTTTTGTTAAGATTTTTTCGAATGAGAACGAAAGAATTGAATGTGTAAAGTTGATTAATGCTCATTAGTTTCGTGTATTTGTATAGTTCGAATGTGGGTGTGTGATAATCGTAGTTGAATAGAAGTTTAATTATTTTATTTTGTGCTATTTGTAGATCTTAGAGATCCTTAAGAGATAGACATAAGCCATCGCGGATTTTTCTGTAGACCTATATAAGATATACAATTCTACCATTCATCATTTTGTTATATCTTAAAGGGCAGCGTTTCCGTTGAAACCTCCACCAGACGGCTTATTTTTTTCCAACACCTCCAACATATATCTTTATATTTTAGCCAATCTGTACAAAAACTTGATAAATTATATACTAAAAAAATCCTTTAGTACCACTCTATCCATTTAAGAAAACAACATGAAAATCAGTGCAGTAATTTTTGAGTTTATCGCGAACAGACAGATAGACGCGGCGGAGACACGTTATGATCAGCCTATAATGTTCCCACTGCTGGGACACAGTCCTCCTCTCTAGGGATTGGGCTATAATCCACCACGCGGGCCCAGTGCGGATTGGTAGATGTCACATGACTTCGAATTTTTGGTTCTAGGACATGCCGGTTTCCTAACGATGTTTTCCTTCACCGTTTTTGAGAGCAGAGGTGATGAAATAAATTACACAAAGTAATACGCCTGCCTGGGTTCGAACCCACGACTTACTGTTCGTAAGTCGGGGTCGCTACCACTGGCCCACCGCTGCTCACCCACATTGTGTTATAATATGTAGTGATGTTGGGTTCGGCTTCCAGTACAACCAGATGCAGCTGAATACCAGTATTTTACATGGAACAACTGTCTATCTGCCCTCCACAACCCAGTTAGTTCTGGGTAATACGATACGCCTTGGTAGAAATACAGTGAAATTAGTGATAGCTTTAATTACCACATCAGGTGTTCCAGATCTTCAATGTTTATACGTCAACAGAGAGTGCTCATCAGGCTGAACAACTTTTGCTAAGACGTCATTCCTATATATATTATAGTGTAACTGGGCTCTTGGAGCTCCACAACAGGTGTTCCACATCTTCAATTTTTATACGTCAACAGAGAGTGCTTATCAGTCTGAACAACTCTTGCTAAGACGTCATTCCTATATATGTTATAGTGTGGCTGGGCTCTTGGAATTCCACATCAGCTGTTCCAGATCTTCAAATTTATTCTCTTAGCAGAAAATGCTCATTACGTGGAACAATTTTTGCTATGGTACCATTTTTGTATCTCTTATAGTTTAGATGGTCTGTTGCGGTTCTGCATCAGGTGTTCAAGTTTCCAAGATAAATTATAGCCTATATGTTGCCTAGACTTAATACCTTTACAATAAAAAAAATCATTCAAATCCGTCGAGTAGTTCCGAAGATTAGCGTGTACAGACAAACAGACAGATTTTTTTTTTTGGATCCGTGCTCTATTACTGTTTCTAAACCCCCCACATTTTTTTTAATATATTCAATGTACAGACACAGTTTTTTTACTGTCTTATTATATGTATAGATTAAAATAGAAAAATTCATGAAATTAGTTCAAATAAAATGTTCGAAATGATTTTTTAATAGCTAATGACGTCAAATTCAGTAAAAAGACGTCAATTATTGTCACGGCAAATCTCAAATCGGCATCTTGAGTCCACTAGTTCACTTGTGGTTTGGCCCAGTGTGGCGCCTTTTTCTTACAACTCAATGGTGAGCCAACCAGGTTTTTGTATACTAATTAAGCACTTTGTGGAGTAAGTTGTTTTCTTTTCAATCATACTATATTATGATTATGGCGCCCCCTGATACTGCCGCCCGGGGTCGGTTTGCCCCGGTTTGCCCCCCCGTAGATCCGGGGCTGATGTGTGGGTATCATGCGTACGTCGTCGGCCGCATCCCCTCACCTCATTCCGCACCTCCAACATAGGCTTTAACGTATCCCGAAATCTAAGTAGGTAGTCGGTACATATCCGAATCAGCCAGCGCGGGCAAAGTCACAGGCAAATTCAATAGCTAGTTATTTTTAGTTATTGGTTTCAATTGTTTTTTAAATGGACTGTACTTTATAAAGTGCGAGTGAGTTGACAACAAAAAAAATAGGTAAAATCGAAGGGTGCCAACTCGCGCCCACTCGCAATTTTCATACTCGCCAGTAAGTTGATGAATAAATCGTTGAAACACCCTGTTGCAGGCGATAATCTTCTCGAATTGTGCGCTGGGTAGGTGTGTTTCATAATACAAGTGTATTATTTATTTTTCTTTCTACAGACGCCAGCAGATCAAGCTACCTGAAACTGTCAAATTTTCCCAATCAACCTTGAACCTAATACTCTAGCAATAAAGTCGAAACTCTATTAAAGAAATCTCACAGATGGTAGTAGCTTGATATGCTGGCGCGTCTGTACCTATTATATTAAAAAAAAAAAACACGCATAGAGGTTTGCCGGATACATTGAGTGGACCACCTTTGTAAGACGACTAAAAAGTCACGGTGTATTATTAGAAGCAGAGTACAACTCAAAATAATTGTCAAATTTTAAATTAACGGGAGCGAAGCTGCGGGCAAAAGCTATAGTTAAGTAAAAATTTACACATAACATAACATAACGCCTGTAATCCTGTGTTGTAGGGTTAGGCAGAGGTGTACCTAATAGTAAAGCCACATTTCGCCAGTTATGTTTAAGTCCCATGTAATAGGGGGCGAGCCTATTGCCATCAACCGGGCACAAATCCAGACTCCGTGCTGATACTGAGAAATTCCTGATGGAAAAACCCAACAGAAAAAATTTAAATAATATATAAACACTTACTAACAACTAACACCCAACAACAACAACTTACTTGACTTAACTTTATGTAAATGAAAAAATTCCCTAAATGATGGGGAGAACCGCGTTAAAATCTAGTGCGTAGTTTAAAAGTAAAAACTGGCCAAGTGCGAGTCAGAGTCGCTCACGAAGGGTTCCGTACCATAAACCGAAAAAAACACGTTTCTTGTATGGGAGCCCCCTTTAAATATTAAATAATTTATATTTTTATTATTTCTTGTTGTAGCGGCAACAGAAATACATCACCTGTGAAAATTTCAACTGTCTAGCTATCACGGTTCATGAGATACAGCCTGGTGACAGACAACCAGACAGACAGACAGACGGACAGCGGAGTCTTAGTAATAGGGTCCCATTTTTACCCTTTGGGTACGGAACCCTAAAAAGTCACACAGTAAGAGCCAGGGCCGCAACTAAGATTTGGGGGTTACATTGGATAAGCAGATCTGGGGGAAGGGGGGTCAACCGATAGGTTTTACAAGAAAGGCGAAATATTAGGAATAACTTTTGAAAATTATGTTATTAGTTAATATTAAACTTTTTTTATTAAATACTATTCTCCAGGGAGAAATAGCGCTGAACAACAGTCTCTGGATTGTCCTTAACATCACAATCATGGTGCAGGATTATTTCCAGGCGTTCTTTTTCAACTTCATGAAAAGAGCGTGTTTTACAGCTTCATGAACCTACTCCACAACGGATGTGTTATGTTTTCGTTTGTCGGTGTTGACACATACTAAAAAAACCAGCCAAGTGCAAGTTTGGACTCGCGCACCGAGGGTTCCGTATAAACTTGTAGGTATTTTGTTATTAAACTACATACTTACGGTTTTCAGTTTTTTCCTTTACATGCGCTGTGAGACATTGCTTCTTGCCCATAATTCTTGGTCAACGGGAAGTACCCTTTAGATTTTGATTCCCTTTTTTTTTCGGATGGGAAATCATCAAATGACGTCTCCCGAGGGAGTGTCAGACTTGTACTGACTAAAACCCATCCATGTTCCTTCCTTGCCCTTTGTGTTACAGGGCCGTGGTATCTCTTTCGAACAGTCCCGCAGCCCTGGCAGGCATCGGCCCTTGCGGGCCCCTCCCTTTTTGCTGACATTTCTTTGTGGCGCGTGTGGAACACGGACGTGCCGTCAACACGGCCTGTCGTCAAAAGATGGACGGACGGCGAGCTAGCCCATTACTCACCGTCCAAAGGTCCGCGTCTACGGTGGCCGGAAGCCACCACGTGACCACCGACGCCCGGGGCGTTCCCGCGGCGGCTGGGATGAGAGGTTCTCTCCCTCTCACGCTGCGCCACCTCCTTCGCTAGCATGACTGCTTCGCATAAGACGGACGGCGCAGACGGATCCTATGAGGGTTCAGTTTTTTCCTTTTGAGGTACGGAACCCTAAAATATACCGTTGGTCTACTTTTGGGAAATCGGAGGTCTCGAAGTCTGCCTCTTTGATCAGTCAAAGAAGCAGAAATGAACTAATATCACAGAGTAAGAAAGCCGACAACCGTAATGCTTATTTTCGTATATTGGCACCTTGTTTTTATATTCATGTAATTTGTATTCTTTAATTGTGCTTCTGTGTGTTGTGATGTGTCTTTTGTGTGCACTGAATAAATGGTGTATCTATCTATAAACATCTGTATAAAAGTGCTGGAACTATGTTTTAATGATAAATAAAAAAAAGCATAACTTTTATCTCATTATATAGTTATTTGGGGAGGGCCGCGTATCATATGATGTTAAAAGAATCAGCCGGGCCTTGTACAGGCGCACGTTCAGCTACCTACTAGAATCTGTTCTTTAATAGATTTTAAGTTTTATGGTTAAAGCATTAGGTTCAAGGTTAATTGGGAAAATTTTACAGTTTCGGGTAGCTTGATGTGCTGGCGTCTGTACTTAACATTTTGCATGAAAACGTGCGCGGGTATAAGAAGACAAGAGCCGCAGAAAATCATCTTTTACACTGTACTTTGAACTCTATATACGTTGTGATTTAGGTAATTATTGCTGTTTTAGCCTTTTGCTCCTTTGTCGACTCCACGAGAGAGAATCGCGACGACAGTCTCGCGTACCGTTAACTTTAATACGAACTTTCGAAATGGATACGGATGTTATGAGGAGGGTTGTGTGTGGATGATTTCAGAGCGGGCACCCGCTTCACCTAACCGCGCGACTTTTAGGGTGTTTCGGTGTTTCCTCTTAATAAAACTAACAAAATTGGTGTAGAGAACCTTTACTATATAAGTTAATAATAAGTTTCCTTTTCGAGCCACGCGGACAGGTTATTCCTAATTATGTAACGCCTGGTTTCGTCCAAACCGATCATAAGGAGCATGAAAGGAATCGCCAGAAAAAAATCAGCAATTGCTATCCTCGACGTACTAAAAAGTTCATTACACAATGGAATGTAAGTCACACATAGTGCAAAAATCAAATCAAAAATTATACTGACATTCAACACGTGGTTTCCCATACCTTTCTTTAAAATCGAGATTCTTCTAGTCTTGCAAATAATTGCATCTGATATCTGAGTCAAACACACAGCAACGAAATAAGCCGTCTGCGCTTTTCTCTCAAGCATTTTCCTGGCCCTGTAATTCCAACGACGACCTAATGTATCTGTCACCATTACCAATTCATTTTCCCAAGCTGAGCGAACAAATATCAAGCTAGAAGGAAAAAACCCTTCTTTAGCGAATACTATGAAATACGCATACATTGCAGCGAAGAACTGAATCATGCCTACTTGAAAATATGTCATGAATAGCAAATATCCAGTTACGAGGTGTTCTGTCGGTTTACGAGGCGGTATGGACATGATGTCGTTTTCAGAGTCTTCGTATGCCAAACTTATTGCAGGAAGTAGATCCGTTCCAATGTTAATAACCATTATCAAAATAAGACTAATGGGCAAAGGCATACCCAGAACAGCATACAATACAAAAGGCAACATTTGAGCTGCGTTTGAGGTAAGGGTATACGCAATGGTCTTTTTTAAGTTGTCAAAGATCCTCCTACCTTCTTGAACCCCCATTACGATGGAAGCGAAGTTATCGTCCAATAGAATCATATCAGCAGCTTTTTTAGAAACCTCAGTACCATTAACACCCATAGCTATACCAATGTCTGCCTTCTTTAAAGCCGGAGAATCGTTGACACCATCTCCAGTCACAGCCACTACGTAACCCAGCGATTGAAATGTCTCAACAATAAGCAATTTCTGCTGAGGACTGGTTCTCGCGAACGTTATTTCTTTGTACTTAGTTAGTACAGCCTTCAAATCGTTACCGCAATATTTTCGAAGTTCTTCTCCAGTTATAACAGCTGCCTGAAATTGACTCTTAATGTGAAGCGGTACATCAGCTAGATCGATGTGATGCTCAAACGCGTAATCATACGTAGTCGGCATTGTAATAGTGCCACACTTACGAGATATAGCTAAGGCAGTGACGGGGTGGTCTCCAGTCACCATTATCACCCTAATTCCAGCCGTCCTACATAAACCAATATATTTACTAATATTTTGTCTCGGTGGATCAATCATTGATATTGCTCCAACAAAAATAAGGTCTTCCACGGGGAAGTTACGTGTTTGTGTGTCGAATTCATAACCTATTGGAAACTCACGGACTGGCAATATTAAATCGCAATACCCAATCACACGCTCTCCCATGTTTGCCATCTTGATGAAATTAGCTTTCAATTCTTTTTTCAACTGTGGCGTGAGGGGCTGTGGACCTTCGTCCGTGTGAACCCTAGAGCAGTATTCTAATACAATTTCTGGAGCTCCTTTCATTACTAAGTAGTTGTAATTGGTGGTTCCTTGCATACAGTGAATCGTGACTTGATATTTGTAAGCTGAACTGAATGGAATTTCGCCCACTTTCGGGTTTTCTTCTTGAAGCTTTGTTGCTGAGCGGTATTCCTCCATGTAGCGTAATATAGCGGATTCGGAAGCATCGCCCATAATTTTTCTCTTGTCAAGGGCTTCGTCCTTTGTATTATGGCAGAAGGTTGCTTTTAAATTAAGGGAAGCGACTAAACCTAAAGTTTTATAAGTTGGATATGTAGCGTAAGTATGGTCGTCTCTATCTATTATAATGAAATTGCAAAATAAATGGGACACCGTCATTTGATTCTGAGTTAAAGTTCCAGTTTTATCTGAACATATACACGAGGTGGATCCTAAGGTTTCTACAGCTTTCAATGATTTAGCAAGACAATTTTTCCTTTTGAGAGATTTCGCTGACAGCGTCATGCACACAGTCAACGTTACAATCAAACCCTCTGGTACATTGGCCAACACCATGCCCAGCATATATTGCAGTGCTGACAGCCAACTTTTCTGTGTGACATATACCATAATAAAGAACACTACACCCATAACAAATGCTACGCCACACAATAACTTAATAAAACGAGTGATTTCTTTGGCAAGAGGAGTTGGTTCTTTTGTTAGGCCGGTTACTAATCCAGCAATTTTTCCTATTTGTGTCATCTCTCCAGTCGCAATTACTATGGCTTTGCCAGTTCCCTCAGTAACAGGACATCCGAAGTACGCCATATTTCTGGACTCCAAAGGATTAGAATGAGTGCATTCAGGCCTGTGCTTGATAGTTGCAGATTCTCCAGTCATAGAAGACATATCCGTACTTAAACTAGTGCATGTAAGTATTCGAACATCGGCTGGCACTATGTCTCCCCCATTAATTTCTACAATGTCGCCGATTACCAGATCTCTATTGGGTATAGTTCTTCGATTTCCATCGCGTATAACAACTGCTTGTGGTGGGATCAGTTTCTCGAAACCGCTCATAACCGCTATATTTTTGGCTTCTTGATAAAAGCCAAATAGGCCAGTGGTTATAATCATCAAAGCTATCACAAGTCCCAAATATAGATATTCTCTTGCAGAGTGTTGATCATGTTCTGCATCCCCAGGTAAGTCTATTCCTATGGTCATGAAGAACCCTACGAAATTGACTCCTGCTGCCAGCCACAGTACACATGGAAACCAACCAAACATATTTTCCATAAATATTGAAAACAAACTAGTGCCTTGAAGTTCTTTTAGCTCGTTCGGGCCATGTTGTTGTAATAGCTCCTGGGCAAAACTCTCTTTCAAGCCGGTGGTCGCATTTGTCCTGTACACGATTTCAAGTTGCTCTTGCGTGAGGAAGTGATCGCCTGCGTTTGTTTCTTTCTTAAGGACACTTATCCGGGATAGGTCTAAGGGAGTTTGGCTCAATCCACTTAACCGGCGAATGCTCAAAAAGGAACCGCTTCGTGAGCGCTTCCTTGTCATTGTAGGTCAATACATGTACGGTTTGGTGAAGTGATTTCAAGAATACAATAATTTTAACTTTATTATCTAAATATAAATGTTTACTGTATCACGTAGCTAGGAGTATAATACTATTTTGGACACATTTTGTATTTTTAACGATGTTATGACAACTTGTCATTTAGCTTTGACAGAATTTTACTCTTTCAATTTCTACAGTAGTTTCACAGTTATTTACCCGACTGCCAAGGAAGGGTTATGTTTTTCGCGAGTATCTTGTATGTATGTATGTATGCATGTAATATTATTTATAACCTCATATCTTCCAAACCGCTGCACGGATTTATTAACATATCGTTAGATTCGTCTTGATAACCCAAGGGTTCTTAAATAGGTGACATGAAAAGAAAACCAACATGACGACTGTGAGACGCTATAGTTTAAAGAACAATTTTTTTTTTTTAGATACTGCTTTATGGGTATCAAATTAAAGGGCTCATCATGAGGATTTTAAAATGGTATATCATGACCATGTAACTAAAAGGTGCAAAATAAAAAATTTAAAAATAAAATACCCGATTGCGTAAAAAAATAAGTAATAATTAAATAAAAACTCAAAAGAGAAAAACAAGTTCAGTCCAGAAGTGTTGAAAGCAATTAGAACACATACAAGTCCTGATGTTGACCTTCCAGTGTCAGGATCACCACCATGATCCGCATCGCTGTAACAGACCAGTTCTTTTTGCATGCCTTTTTTGTACGTAATGCAGTAAACTCGAGTACCATTCAAATACCAAAATATTCTTTTCACTTTTGATATGCAAGGGCTCCAACCGCCTCTCTATAAGGAAACGAATTGTCTCCTTCATTCAAGTACCTTCTTGGTGTAGGCACCTTGATGTATTTTGATACAATTTTCCTTTGTCTTTTTTCAAGTCCTAGGAAGTAACAGGAATCTTTGTCACTTTTATAATAAAACCACTTTTATACTAATAAATTAATTTACTAATATCAAATAGACACATAAATATTACAGTCTCGATAATACAATCAATATAACTTCTAAATAAAATCAGTACAAACTTTAATATTTCAACCTACTAGTCGGTCACCTTACTCGGTCGACTGCCGTTGTTGAACTCCCTTCATGATCCCCAAGTGTGGCTCGTCGCTCATGCGGAGCTCAGTTTCAGTGTCATATGAATTTTAACTTATTATCGCATGAGAAATTTGAACGAGTCGCAGGGATGCCCGCGGCGCCGCGGGTATTCCAGCGAATTCCATAAACGGAGCCGTGCGTCTGCGCGAGAAGTCGCGGGAAGTCCCGAGAATGCTCAAGCAGTCGCGAGCGGCCGCTGGCAATATCCCGCCCCTCGGCCTCTTCCTCTTCTTCTTCAATTATATGTGCAATAATAATTAAATCCAAAATACCCATTTTCACTGCTTAAACACAAGTTTCCTCGAGTTTTGTTGAAAGTGAACTGCGCATAGGAGAGCGACCCGTGAATTCACCGCGGGCGGGCTCGAAAAGTCGCGCGAAGTCCCGCGACTTCTCGAGCAGTCGCGGGAATCCGCGCGCCTTCTCTACCGAGCGGGTCGCTGCCCTTCGCCGCTCTTTCGGTGTGAGTTGACCTTTACGGATCATGAGATACAGCCCGCTGACAAACAGACGGACGGACGGACGGACGGATGGTCAGCGGAGGCTTAGTAATAGGGTCCCGTTGGTTTTCCTTTAGGTACGGAACCCTGAAAATTCATTACGTTTTGGACCCTTTTAGGGGTATAGCGATGCGATTTTTGAATTGCATTTTTGATAATCCGCCGGGCCCGATTCTCGTAGCTTTGTACAGTATCGCTTGATTCTTTTGGCACAACAATTTGTGATATTGTCTGTAAAAACAAAATGGCGGCCTTCGTTCCTATTATGACCACGAGCCAAAGGAACCATACAGCACTATTATAAAGGGGTGTTCATAGCTCAAGTGCTACCAGTGACGTTCGGTTAACAATTCCTAGTCCTTTCATCGTTATTTTTTTAACCTCTGACAGTTGCAATCCAACAGCAACCTTATCATTACGAGAATGAAGATAACTGTCATTTTGACGGACTTGTCAGACCTAAGGCCTCGTTTACGGAGACGCGGCGCGTCGGGCAGTGCGCCGCGCGGCGCGTTTTTTGCGTTCACAGAGGCGGCGCGTGCAGCGGCCCGAATTATCGCACGCCCAAACACAAAAATATGGCAATGTATGATGTTGTTTAAGAAGACGCGGGGCGTGCACCAACGCGTTGAACGCCGCGTGCGACGCCGACGCGCCGGTGTCATCTGCCATATGTTAGTATTTACGCGTGCGACGCCGCATTCGACGTGGCGGTGTTATCTGCGGGCAACGCTGCATTTCAAACAAACGCGCGTAAAATCGCTTCTCCATAAACGTTCTCATACATCGCCGTATGTTTGAATTGAAAGCGGGTCGCACCGCACAACGCGCCGCACGACTCGCCGCGTCTCCGTAAACGAGCCCTTATTGCCACGACAATGGAGATCACTACGATGATGATGAATCATGGATGTTCGTGGACGAAATAAAACAAGTACAGAAAATATACAATTCATTTGCTTCGCTTATATTTTCTTATATACAATTAAAATTATTACAATTAAGTATTTATACTAGCAGCTCTACATGTATAGTTTATTAATTATATATTATATCGTACACTAGCTTTCGCCCGCGTCTTCACTTCCTTCATTACAGCCAGGATAATGTAGCTTCCAATTAAAAACATGATTTTCGGAATCAGATTAGTGGTTCCGTTGATTATCCCCTGCATCCAACCTTACAAAACCGTTTCCTACCTTATATCGTTTATCTGATCATGACGGTGCCGGGGGGGGGGGGGGGTGAGCTTAGCGACACGTCATCACACCCCCGCGCCGCTCTGTTCAGCTAAAAGGGAACAAAATGTTACGTACATACATGTATTATATTCGATACCCACACAAAATCATACATTTTTATAAATATACTGCGTGATTTAAGGTATAAAATGTGTCTATAATTCAGAGGTTTGTTTTTAAAGTTACACAATACATACTTGTTTGAAGTAAAACTTCTTTACACACGCTTGACTTGGGGAGTGAGCTGGTGAATGCGTGACGAGAGCGTTACGGAAAGTGTGCGGGCGAGGCGAACGGAAGTTGACAGGGAGATATAAGTTAGTGAAGATAGAAAGAGAGAGTTGCGTTTTTGAATTTGACAGACGATTGTTCGGCATTTTTTTTTAGTTTTACTTCAGTCGTGTGGTCTAAAACACTCGTTGTTTTGGTTATATTTCGAATTCTACTGCACAGGGAAACCTTTGTGTGTTTACATTAATTCAACAACGCGATATTAAACATTTGGAAAGTTATTTCGGAAAACTTTAACAAAAATGCAATATTACTGTGCATTTTCACCTACACTAGGTGTAAGGCCGTAAAACATAACTCACGCCTGTAATCCGCAAAGGGTAGGGCAAAGATGTACCTTCACTCAGATCCAGCCTGTCCCTTTGCTACCGCCCCAGCGACGCCCTAAGCCGAGGCTCTTACCCCACAGGGGGTGCCCTTAACGTGTAGTCGCTTAGTTTATAGTACATACCCCTAGCTGGAGGCCGGTTAAGCAGTATCCAGCCTCATAGGCTAAACCGCGAGATGCCATCATCAAAAAAAAAAAAGATGTACCTAGTACACCCAGATTTTGATAGTTATGTTTTTAAGTCCTGTGGGGCAAGCCTATTGCCATCAACCAGGCACAAATCCAGACTCCGTGGCTGCTACTGAGAAATTCCTGATGGAAGAACCCAACATCACTTTGCATGACCCGGAAATTGAACCCAGGACCTCAGGCTCAGCAGTCGTGCTTGCGACCTCTCGACCAACGAGGCAATCCATACGTATAACAATGCCGCACGCAAAAGACGCGCTTGGACGTGGAGTTGCGGACACCAGCCCGTTATACATTACAATAATAATGCGTTAACATATGTCGCTCAGCTCAGTGACAAGATTTAAATTCAACAGTGCAATTATATTAAGGCGTGCCTTAAAGTTGTTTAAACTGATGATTAAGGATCGGGTATTCGGATGCATTTCAACGTAAAGTAGATTTTTTTTCCGGCAAAAGGTACAGTGTGGAAGCGGCTTCTTATAATATATATTTTTCTCGATTTGGCGAGATTTCAAAAAAAAAAAATATAGTGTGTAGTATTCCTAAGAATAATACATATTTCGATTCTGTTTAAAACTAGGCAAGAACATTGTGGAAACAGGTAAACTGACTGAATTCATCATTAATATGAACATTTAATTTAAAAAAAATGGAAGAACGGCCTGGCTCAAAAAAAAATTTGATACTCGAACTCACAGTCGGTACTATATGGATCCGAAAATAGAAGAAGAAAAAGTATTTATTACACTCACACAGGACCAAGCAATAAAAAGGTTGAATTAACAATAAAACAAAATTATATAAAAAAGAAAATATAAGAAAAAGACAAATAATCTACTATCTCAGCATGGTGCTGTGACATTTAAAAAAAAAAGTCACAGCGCTTGTGTTCGATCTCCGATCCCTACTGATGATACATAATGATAGAGGAAGGTAGATAATCTCAAACTAATTATTATGATTGATTAACATCTTTGGTAACGACTATTTTGTACTTTCGACACATATGGTAAGGTTTTATCATAGTATATCTACATGCGAAATTACAAGACTTCTTATTTTCATACTAGCCAGTATCATCATAAGGCAGCTGTACAGCGTGTACCAAAAAGGTGTGCTCATATTTCGGGGTGTGATTCAGACCATCAAACTGAACAACTTTCTTCATGGGACCACCATATGTATAAATAGCAAAAAAAATCAGCTGTCCACTGACCCAAACTTATGGGACAGCAGATTTATTTATCGCGGTTTCGATGGTGGTCCTATGGAATCAAAGTATCAGTTTTATGGTCAGAATCACACCCTGATATATAACCACACCTTTTTGGTACACGCTGTACAAGTATTCAGGGTCAAATATACGGTGACTGCGGTAATTAATGACCAATAATTAAACACGTGATTGTACTCATAATAACAAACTACTTTCCCAAAGAATTTTTTAAGTGAAAACTTCTTTAGCGGCGTTGTGCACTTTTTGGGATGGGTAAAAACTGTTAAACTCGCATCAGATCGTCAGTTCGAATTGGCGGCGAAGGGCGCTTGCGCGAGGGTACGTGTAGTTGTGTATTTTTTTCTACGGCAGAGACATCTTTCGTTCTTGCAGAAAGAATATTTATTGAAATTTCTGATATTTAAGCTAGATAGCGTTGTTTCAAGTTTTCACTTCAGCCGGCACTCCCGGAGTGCAACCCGTCTTTTTATTTTAAATACTCATTCACTTTTATCTTAATAACACAGCAGCCGTATGAAAATGTTTAGATTGTTGCTAAATTAAAAGAATTAAAAAAAAATGTTTCTTTGGGAAAGTTGTTGGTCATCATGAGTTCAATCACGTGTATAAGTATCGGTCACTAATTACCAGCCACCTTATATTATTAGTTAGCGAAACTTTACAGACATGAGGTTTTGATATATAAAATGGATTAAATTTCCAGTAATTGTTTGCTTAAGGAAATAATATTTTACTGGTATTGAGTAACGTCACTTATACGTCTGTAAAATACCTATTAAGTCAAAAAGGCCCTGAATTACATCTAGCATCGTGATTCTACCTTTTAAAGCAAGGGCGAGTAAACATCTACTGGACATGCTCGTTCTATCGAAGACCTCAACCATCACTTCCCACGTGGCAACATTGAGGTCCAAACCAATCTAATCATTCATTAAAACGATTAATATTAAATTAACTATTGTCTTAGAACATAGTTACATTAATAAATCTTTTAAAATAATACAGATAAGTTTTCAGGCAGGCATCAATTCTGAATTTGAAGTTGAGAACTTCTCAAACTCTGCTTGAATTACCATATTCAAAAAAGCCCGCGAGAAAAAAAATGATTAAAAAAATTACGTACAGTATAATTTCAAAAGTCCTCAACTGTATACCAAACTCTTTTGTTAAACATATTAAAGACTATTGTTTCTTCCAAGAAGGTTTTGCTCAAGCAGGTATTCACACTTACAGTTTTTATACTCTATACTTAACCAAACATAGTACAAGTTAATTACTTAAAACTAAAACACAAATTTCATACTTCTTTTTCTTCACTTTTAATTATTTTTCAAACAAAAATTCTTGAAAAATGTTATAGGAATGAGTTAAGTGGAATGATTTGTTTTTTTTTCTGTCGATCTTCAAACTGATCCATGAAAGCTCAGAAAATTACGCATACATACACACACAGGCGTCTTTAATAATTACATTCAGGTTATTCTGATTAACATTTCAGAATCTTTACAAAAAGAAAGTTTAAAGCTGATTTTATTTTGCAAGCCATTTATAGTTTAAAACATCAAATGCACTTCAAGAAAATATACAGGGATATTGGTAATATGACGGCAATCCATCAAAGAGATGTAGGGGAGGTTATTTATTTGCAACCAAATACTCCTATGCACGTGTGAAACATTTACGAGTTTGACAATTGACTGTTTTTTTCAAGAAGTCGAATGTTACATTATTTAGATAGGGGGCTTACGTTGCCTAACCCTAGGAACTTATCCTGTATCGTGGGTGCGTTTCCAAACATTTAAACTCACATACACAAACAGCCAGACCCGGAAAAACTACCTGTAGGCCATACAAAAATTTGTTGCGTGCGGGAATCAAACCGCCACGACACGACGCCATCAAATCGTTCCGTCGTCAAATATTACCAATAACCCTGTATACATAATACATACAAATTTTAGATACTCAACACAACAGAGTAATAGTACCATTATCACTGGCCAGCAACAACAGTCTATTCAGCGGTAATACTGCCATACACGTCAGTACGCCCCGAAACGTATCGGAGCGAAGTTTCGTGCTCGAAAAGCTGGCGTCTTGAGAGAGAGACGTGTGCACTCCGATGCGGTTGTTCGTTGTGCCCGATATCAACTCTTTGTAGTATACTGAGAGGCAGTGGACTGGCTCTGTGCTGCCTCTGTAGAAGAAAATAGAATTAAAGTTAATTACCTTTTTTTTTCGGATGGGTAATCATCAAATGACTTCTCTCGCTCTGGGCGGAGCGGAAGGGAGTGTCAGACTTGTACTGACTAAAACCCATCCGTGTTCCTTCCTTGCCCTTTGTGTTCCAGGGCAAACTTTCGAACAGTCCCGCAGCCCAAGTTAGTTACCTTAGTGTATCATGATGACAATCGATTTCTAGTGAATGAGATATGGAGGTAAATAACGCAACTAGTCTGTCCTCCGAAGAATGTAATATTCTCAACTCTCTGACCGAATTTCTTTTAGTCAAATACCAAGTAGTCATAAGTAAAAAAATCATTTTACGACGGGTATAGTAGTATACAGAGTGTAAACAGACGAATACAGAGTGTAAACAGAAGCCGTCAACTAAGCACTATCTACATCAAACTAAGTAACTTTACACAAAAATTTGTGCTGGGTGGTGGGAAACCACTTTTTTTTGGGCTGAAAAATCACGTTTTACGTTAGGACTCAATGTAACGCACTCAAAACATTGTGCTGGTGGATGGATTTATAGTAAGGGGTCACAATAAAAAAATAAAATAAAAAAAAACTTGTGAAAAAGTTAGAACTTAGACCCCCAATATCTCCGTAACTAGAAGGTTCCCAGGTATGGTCTAGAACAAAAAAATGATCGCAATGACTGGGAGAACAAGTGCCTTTTGTCTTCGCCGATGTTGGCGATAAGTCTGCGAGGTTAAAATGGGACTGGGCGGGTCACATTTCCAGGATGGGTCAGGACAGGTGGGCCAAAATCGCCACACAGTGGGTGCCTGAAGACGGTCGTCGTCACCGAGGCAGGCCCAAGAAACGCTGGCGTGACGATTGAGACTCGTTCCTGACTGATTGGCCAGAGGAGGCAAAACACCGGGAGAGTTGGAAGAGAACGGGGGAGGCCTTTGCCCAGCAGTGGGACAGAACAGGCTAATGAAAAAAAAAAAAAAAAGAAAAGAGTCTTTTACATATATAGAACCCTTTATATTTAGAATTACATAAATAACAAAAGTATAACTTACTTGAGGTGTGCTATTAGTTCTCCGTCGTCGGGTCTCCATAGAGCCGTTACCTGATCCAGACCAGAGCTAAGTAGTCTATGGTCATCTACTGTCGCCAATCTCAGTACCTGAGTAACGAAAATGTTGTGTTACAAAGATATTAAGAAATTCGTAGAATTATTTTTTGCAAACACAACCCAACCAAAACCCATCCATGACTAAAACCCATCCATGTTCCTTCCTTGCCCTTTGCGTTCCAGGGCCGCGGTATCTCTTTCGAACAGCCCGCAGCCCTGAACCACGTGTACCCTTGGTACACGGTTAAACTTAGAACGTTCCACTCATATCTGCACGCAACCCGCATTGAGTACCTGGGTTTAATTCGCCAGGTTATGTCGTTCAGTTCCAAACCTACAATGTGACCTACCTCCCCGTCGTGCGCGCGCCAGGTGGCGAGGGTGAGGCCGGTGCGCAGGTCGGTGACGGCCACGTGTCCGCTGGCCAGGCCGCTCGCCGCCCAGCCGCCCGACGAGCACACGCACATGCAGCGGATGAACGTCGTCGCGCTCATCGGTAGCTGGAATATAGAAACCAATTATTGTAAAAAATAACGCGGTCGTTGACGAAAAAAATGTTTTTCGGGAGACAGTTTATTGCGCAACTTACTTTTTCTTCTCGAGTTCGGGGCTAAATAATACCAACCGCTCGGGTCGATGTTCAGGTTAAGCCGCGCTTGCCAAGTTCATCGGTGGATGGGTGACCACTCATTACCTCGGAAAGCACGTTAAGTCATCGTTGGTCCCGGCTCTCAATTGTAGATCTTTGGCAGTCGTTAAGTAGTCAGTGGCCCGATAGTCTGATAACCAGTCTTACTCATCATCTGCCTAGCCTTTTCCCAACTAAGTTGGGGTCGGCTTCCAGTCTAACCGGATGCAGCTGAATACCAGTATTTTACATGAAGCGACTGCCTATCTGACCTCCACAACCCAGTTAGTACTGGGTAATACGATACCCCTTGGTTAGACTGGTTGTCAGACTTAGTAAGACAACCAGTCTTACTAAGGTATCGTATTACCCAGTACCAACTGGGATGTGGCGGTCAGAGAGACAGTCGCTCCCACTGGAAGCCAACCCCAGCATAGTTGGGAAAAGGCAATGATGACTTTTTCTTCTTATCTTATAGACAGTGGTTGTGAAGTGTACTTCTCTCTGATTGAAATAGGTCAATTTCCCAATGCAAACAAGTTTACCTTCAGCTCGTGCGAGGTATGCGGCGTGCGCGCATCTATGACGCGCAGCGTGGCGTCTGTAGTGGCCGCTAGTACTGCCGCAGATGGACCCGCCAGTGTGCGGACTATGCTGACTGGAGACTTCATATTATCCAACTGAATCGAAGAACAATTTGGTTAAGTTATTACTTTATAGGAACGAAGGAACTCAGGTAACCTGTACCTAAAAGCTGGTTATAATAAAGTCTATTTTGCTAGTAATTTTTGACAGCATAATTGAACTAGTTGAAAGGAAATGAGTTTAATTGAAAAAGCTTGATGTTACTTTTGCAAACGATGGACAATACATTTCGTACTGTCCATCTTAATTAAATACAACTTAATTGGTACCAAAAATTGTCCAAACATTCTGGTGCACCAGAATGTTTGGACAATTTTTGGTACCTATAAATATAAATATTTAAGTTAAATCACAGATTTGTTACAAGAATTAACGAAAGCAGTACCGAACCTAGGTTTAATCACAGATTTGTTCCAAGAATTAACGAAAGCAGTACCGAACCTAAGTTTAATCACAGATTTGTTACAAGAATTAACGAAAGCAGTACCGAACACACCCAAACACCACCGAAATATCGGGAACTCAAAACAAATAGTAACCATGGTAACCATCCTGTTTTCAGACTTAATAATATTGTTACAAGAATACTGGATAGCTAATAATGCAAAAACATTTTGACAAAACACCGTAAGGACGTACGAATGAACTGTATGGTGTCGGACGTAAAGAATAGCACCATCCCATATCTTCCCGTGGGTGTCGTAAGAGGCGACTAAGGGACTTACCAGAGAATGAGCAGCAGCGTTCTCTGTGCATTTTTAACAACCGTACTGCGATCGCCAACCCGCCTGCCAAGCGTGGCGATTATGGCAAAAAAACCCTTTGGGGCAGGCCAATGTCCAGCAGTGGACGTCTTTCGGCTGAAATGATGATGATAATGATCGTAAGAACCTGCGACACGACGCTCTCCATGAAAGGGTCCCATATATGCACGACGGAGTCAGTCGACACGGCGAGACGCAGCGACTCGAGGAACGTGAGCGATAACACGCCCTTCTTGTGGCCCGTGTACGTCCAGTTGCATTGCGAGGTCGCGTTGCCGTCACCCTGGGGATGAAAACGAGTGTGTTACTAGCCATCAGTAGCAAAGGGAAAATTTTTGTAAGAGGTAAGCGGGAGTATATGTCTTTTCATAAATACTGACTGTGCCGTTTTCAAAGGGAAGCCGGTATATAGGAATCGAGTTGTATGGAATCTTCGCCACTGCTAGTCATTTCATTTAGTCTTGTCTAGTCTTGTCTGAGCAACAAATGCACTCGAATTTCAGGAAAATGCGTATTTGGAAAGACAATATTCTCGATATTTTTATTAAAGAGGTGCGTCTATGGCAGTAAAATATTATTAAAAAAAAAAACATTATTTGAGCAGCGTTGTTCTGCAAACAAGTGATCTGCTTGATATTTGACAAAAAAAACAGAAGTAATCCAAAGCACTGATTGAATTAGTGTGTCCTACAAACGTCTAATAGTTAGTTACGACTGACCTGAGTCCTCAAAGACCAGAGCCTGACAGTCATGTCGACCCGCTCATAAAGCTGCTCTCATTGGTCAAACAGTGAATGGACTTGATTAAATTAGCGTGTCACACAAACATCTATAACTTAGTTACTACTAACCTGGTTCCTCAAAGACCAGAGCCTGACAGTCTTGTCCTTCGACCCGCTCATGAAGCTGCTCTCATTGTCCAGACAGTGTATGGACTTGACGGAATGTGTGTGTCCTAAGAAGGTCTGTAATTTGATCTGTTTCAGGTTGAACCGAGTTTCTTTGTCGGGACGACCGATTTCGTGCTCCCAGTATATGAGCCAGTCACCGCGTAAGTGCCTGGGGGACGGAAAGAAGAATGTGAGAAATTATCTATACGTCTAAACCAGCAAATAAATTGAATTGTTTGTTTGTAATTTCAAAATAACAACTTTTTACTGAATTTATAAGAGATTATATAGGTACGGTAATTAGAAAAATTTAGTCTGTTTGTCTCTTTGTACCGGCTAATTTTCGCGACGGCTGGACCAATTTTGAAGCAACTTTTACTGGCAGATAGCTGATTTATTAACAGGCTACTTTTATTTTATAAAAAAAGATTATGGTTCCGTGCATAAAAAATCCTTAAAATTGTTAACAAAATCAAAATATGGAAGTCATATTTATATAATAATTTAAAAAAAAAACGAAGGTCGCGGGGTACAGCTAGTTAGCAAATAAAAAACGTTTTTTTTTTAAATAAACAGTATGAAGACTTGTTTGAAAATAAAAGAAGATGAGAGAGAATTGTCGATGTTTGTATTTACAGCACAGCACACATCAAACTACCTGAAACTGTCAAATTTTCCCAATCAACCTTGAACCTAATGCTTTTGCGATAAATTGGAAAATCGGTTAAAGAAATTGGACAGATTGTAGTAGCTTGGTGCGCTGTCGTCTGTACTTCGGCGACAAGAATCTTTCTAATCTAACTTTGTCGTTTACGTAAAAGTATATTCAAACATTTTATTTTTAACTGACTATCATCGGATAGGACGACTTAGAGGCGTTAGTAAAAGATTGGTCTGAGAGAACCACATGTAGAGAAGAGTTGAAGGCTATGGAGGATCCCTTTGCCCAGCAGTGGGACAATATAGGTTAATTTAAAATAAATGGTTGTCTGTAAAGCCGGTTTACGGACGATAATTTTACGTGATAACGTCATAAGAGTTTATTGATGAAAAATTGCATACTTTTAGGAATCGAACTGAGTTATCATTATTTTCCATAATACAAAGATGCGTCATAAGCCTCTCGTGCCTCTCTATCGCTTGTTCTGCGCTCTCGCTTGCATGCTCGGCTCAGGCACAACGTGAAACATTTTCGTGCGTGCAGCCGGCGTTCATTGATTCATAAGACGTTATCACGTCAAAAAAAAAACATCGGATAGGATTGGCGAGAGCCGTAGGTCATTCTTATTAGTTTTGTAGCTCCAATGTTTTGTTACACTCGTGCATTGTAGTATTTGATGACGCATGTTCAATTTGTATGATATTTATAATAAACTCACCTATTACTCTTAATCCCATTCTCCGTCTTGTACGCTACGACATCGAACCCGTGTCCCTGCGAACCATTGCCCACATCGCAAGCATCACTAGCGACATCTATCCTGTTTCCCACAAGTGTCACGTTTGATCCGAAACTATTCGAGCTCGATATATGGTCCATAACGACTTCGGGCTTGATCGAAAACATGTCGGCTTTTCGGTTTAGAGGCTCATCGCTGAATGAGGGCTGGACCCGCTTGTCGGGACGGATTTGGAGAGGGGAACTGTGGAGATAAACAGCATATAACATCACACCTGTAATCCTCGAAGGGGATGCGGGGATGCGGCGAAGGGTTACGTAGAGATGTACCTAATAGTACACCCTCATTTTGCAGGTTATGTTTAAGTCCCGTAATAGGGTGCGAGCCTATAGCCATCAACTGGGCACAAATCCAGACTGCGGCTGCTACTGGCAAATTCCTGATGGAAAAACCTAATAACACTTTGCCTGACCCGGGAATCGAACTCAGAACCTCATGCTCAGCAATCGCACTTGCGACCACTCGACCAATGGGGCAGTCAGTTTAGTTTAGGTCACCAACCTTTATCTAATCTAAACTTCTAAACTAATGTTATAAAGAGGAAAGATTTGATTTTTTGTTTGTTTGTTTGTTACGATTTAAGTCAAAAAGAACTGGACCGATTTCAAAAATTCTTTCACTAGTGGAAAGCTACATTATCAGTTAATAACATAAGCTATACTTTATACCCGTATTCTCACGGGAACGGGAACTACGCGGGTGAAACCGCGGGGCGCTGCTAGTACAAAATATTTTTTTAAAACATTATTCTCAGTGGCCGCATCATCATATAGACCTAAATGGCGCTTGCGCTGTTAAAAATATTTCCTCATTACAAGCCATGAGCTTTAATATTAAACAAACATACCTTATACAGTGGCTCTGTTCATATTTCCTGCAGAGCGCGCGAACGGTGTCAATGTTCTTAAGACAACGCTCCATGGTCTCTGATCCTATGAATTTGGCGAAGGTCGTGTACGCTCGGTAGGCCAGCTCCTCATCGAACACCATCAGGAGTTCTTCTTGAGCCTGGAAATATGATTCTGATAAAAAACCTATAGGTATACTGATCAACGTTACGTAGTCAATGACCCAAAAAGTCTGACTACCAGTCTTACCAAGGGGTATAGTATTACCCAGTACTAAATGGGTTGTGGAGGTCAGACAGGCAGTCGCTCCATGTAAAATACTGGTATTCAGCTGCATCCATTTAGACTGGAAGCCGACCCCAACTTATTTGGCAAAAGGCTATGCAGATGATGAGGTATACTGATCAATAGGTTGTGTGATCCTTGACTAAACTCGGGTACAAACTGTATGCTGGCAAGTGGCCAGCGAAATTAAAATATTCTTACGTTTTTTAAACAAAATATGATTTGCAACCGTACCTCGTATGTACATATTTACAAAATTATAATCATTAAAATCATCAATGTTGTATTGATGACCTCTACGTTAATTTAATCCTAGTTAATTTAATCTACGTTGAGTTTATCCTAGTTTATTTAATCTACGTTAATTTTTCATAAAAAATAATAATTTCGGGCGCTTCCACCTTTAGTAGCAGAAGGCATATGCACAGGCACACGTGTTTGGTTACGCGTTTAATGGGCCAGTCTTTATTTTTGCACCTTGAGGTTGAGATACAATTAAGAAATTAAGAAATGTCATGCCCGCCATTTTTCTAGTGCGAGATGGAGCTAAACAGGTGGCCTACCATGACATCTTAAAGCAGGAGTAATTCCAGTGTGAGAAAGAGATGGTGCTAAACGACCTTTATAGCTCTGTCTCTTTCCCACACTGGAGATACTCCTGCTTTAAGACGTCATGGTAACCCCCCAGGTTGAATAACACCATCCTTTAACACAATGCGCCAGTGTAACTTTTTCTGAGCAGTCAGACTTTCACGAAGTCTTGACTGCGGCATATTTTAATACTTTGCCCAGAGTTTTACTAGGCAAAGTAAACGTAATAAATAATTAACGCTAAATAATTATCAGTGATGAATATGTTGATGGGCGGAGAGAAATAAAGACAAGATGGATGAATTGTGTGAGGGATGATATGAAAGAAAAAAGAAACCAATTGCGTTGACCCCAAGTAACTAAGTAACAAGGTCAGACAGATAATGACGAGTTATACTGACCGTAAGTCTGGTAGTATCGTGCGGATGTTCGCAAATATCAGGCGGGGTGCAGGCCAGGTCGGGCAGATCCGCGCGCACTACGCGTCCGTCTTGCACGCGCCACTCAGCCGTGGTGCCGTCCCGACAGATCTCCAGGAAACCTTCCGGCTTTGAGTCCGTTGACTCTTGGTCGGATGACTGGGGCAAGGAAAAATGTGGATATTATAATATGCCTAGAAGGTATTGTACAATGCTCTTTCGACACATGTAAATGAGAGGCAGCTTATGGGGCGCAAAATTATGTCAATGTTTTGAATAAGACGAAGAACCGAATGGATCTAACGTTTTCGAAAGTGTTAAAACTTTATTATAATTACCTTTTCAGGTGTACTTTCTTCTTGTTTTGGCCAGTTGTCGATCTTACCGGTCGCTTTGTCGAACGCTAAGAAGAATCTGGAACAAAATGTAATTTTCAGATTATCTTTCAATTGTAACAACTTCTGATCATTTAATTGCACCTACATTAAACCTATTACCGCACCAACCAATTAATATTTTTGTGTTGTGTCGAATTGTGTGTGGATATTTTAATTTGTCTGACAAATAATTGAATTTAATTGAGTTGATTAAAATGGGGCGGATCTGTCTTCGAGTGGAGACCGTGGATCGATAAGAGTGGCATTAGAACGAGTTTTGTGATGCCACTTGGGAGAGGCCTCCGTTCGGCAGTGGAATAGTCCCTTACCTTTGTAAAGCCGGTACACATAAGTGTCTTCTCGTCATCTCTGGTCCGATCCTCAGAGCTAAAACATGGAGGGCATCGAGTAGTTTCCTGGTGAGAGAACATCGCGCCGCCGCTCCGCTGGGGTAGGAGCAACGCGTTGTGGACGCTAGCCTGAGGGCCGGCTGGAGAATTGTCTTCAGAAAAGTATCCTGGAATAAATATCAAATGAGTTTAGAAGGACCAACTATCCCTGCTTCCAAACTAATATTATAAATTAACTGTTGAACACGTTCACTTGGAAATTTTGTTGTGAGAAAAAAAAGGTAGCCTAGTCCTTCAGTACGGTAGAAAATGGAGTGTAATTTCTGAATTGTGATTGATGTACTTTAATAAATAGATAGAATGGTACCTGTAACTGCTCCATAAGTTTAACATCAGACATATGCGGCAGCAAATACTTGACGAGCTGCAGGCACGCGACCACCCCGCCCTCTAGCGGCGCGGACAGGCGACGGCGACACGACGCGATCAGCTCGCCCATGTGTGGCAGGTATTGGAATATTATTAGCTGTTCGCCGTACATTGCTGGAAGGAAGATGGTGAAATAATAAAAGGTTTTAGTGTGTGTGCCAGTAGATATACCAATATATTATCTGTCTGAGTCCGTAGCCACGCTCGCAATTAGTGTGTATCGGTTGGAGTCTTAGAGCATGTTTTCCTTCGTCTTCCTCTTCTAAGCGTATGAAATTTAAATTGACCACAATCTCCCACTCTTTGACAAGACACTAACATTTTATTAATACTTTATTTCCACTGTAGTAAAGAGTTAAGTGTCATAAAAATTGGCTACTTTTTGGTACATATGCAATATGCACATGGCCCTGAAGGAAGTTACACTTTACCTTTTCTAGACAATCTTACTCTAATCGGATACGTCAAGAGATTTTAGTAGTAACATCTTTTCAAAAGTGCTCACCAAACTATGTAATTTTTCGAAATAAAGGAGTTACAAACTAACATCACATTTTATAAGAATCATGCATTTTTCTAGAAATTGTTAGTCACTCACCAACAATAGAAGTGAGGCACTTGATGACCTTCATAGCATTCCGATCGCCAACCACTCTGCTGTTCACAATGGATATCTCATCAAACTCATCCTTTTCCTCTCTGTCCCACGGCGCAAGATTATCCTTCCCAATATAACATAAGGTCAACATTTTCAACAAATTCCTCGTTATATACCTACAAGTAAGTACAGGGCCCAGCCTATGGGACAGCCAAATAAGACTTTCAGAACTCATATCAGATATTTTAGAAGAACTTGGATCTTTAAAACCGTTAAAGTCTTCATCGTTCATACTTTGAGACCCTTTAGCAGACAGTTCTAGATGTTTCCCAAGATCTAAATTGACTTGTGGATCGTGGGACTGTCTTCTCAATTCAACCTCTTCGGAATCATCCTCTTCGGCGAAATGTAAGTAACTTGTGAACATTGGTCTCGTTGGAATTTCTATGATAGGAGAGGTAGGCTTATTAAATGGTGTTACTGTCTCGTGATTTTGATCTTTATGAACTACGAAGTTAAGTTCTTTCTGTGTTGTGTTCGGCGTAAAGTGTTTAGCGGATATTGGAGATACTTGATCTATGGATGGAGAAGGAGTATGGATGTTATTTTCTTGTGTAGTATTCGAGTTATAAGAGTCTATGGATTCCGCAGGAGACTTGCTTCTACTGCTTCTACTAGGGAGCCTGTCTTTGTCAGTTTCAAAGTGAAACAACTCATTTTCGCTCCTATTATCACTGTCTTTCTCTTTCAGACCTTCATTCGTCTCTGTCTTCTCAACACTTGGGGTCGTAACATGTTCAGAACCATATGACGTATCGGGCGAAAATATGTCAGTGTTACTGGATAGAGCATTTTTCACGTTATCGTCGGAATATCTCGGCTTCTTGTTCGACAAGGCTTTATTGTGACACAAATGGCCAGGAGACCCAACATCCTCAGTAACATCTTTGTAACCACCGACCGCTTCTACTAGATGTTGGGTGAAGTTGTCTAAGAAGCACTGAAGACCTAACCTGACCATCAGCTGTAGAAGGAATATGTTGTGATAGAGTTTTACGAACTTCTGTTTATTTGATACTCCACCAGAGAGAGACAAACTGTCGATATCCGTCAGCTTATGCTGATCAGGTTTGTCCACAGCGAAGTCATCGTCTTCATACAGATTCAGGATATGTTTGAGTAACTTTTTCCTCGTCTCAGCTGGCCCTAACGCTTTGCTAACGGTATCAAATAAGTACCACGCGGCTAATACTGATGTGTCCTTGTTTTGCAGCAATTCTATGTAATGAGACAAGAAGATATCTAGTACATCGAATTGATTGTAACAATTCACTTGGTTTAGGAGCACCTCTAAATGTGTTGCACAAGCTTGAATCTTCCCTTCAGCAATTTTCTGATTGAAGTACAATTTTGTTTTATCAACGTTTTGGTATTTTTCGCACTGGACACCGTCACATTCGTACATATAGAGAATATTTAACTCTGTACTAGTTAACTCATATTCATGTAAAGTATTCAATAACTTGTATAATATATTAAAACTTTGTGGGAATGGTATTAAATGTTGCATCAATAAAGGTTGGAGTAGCTGCGCAGGAGTTGGTGCTGGCAACCCTTTTTCTGTAACTAAAATCTTTTTTAAAGGCTCCTCTTTTTTGTTGGGAGTCAGTTCGTTTTTATAACTCAAGCTGGGCGGTTGTACGTTTAGAAGTAAACATGCTACGTAGCTAACACTTCTTGGTAAAGCATTGTAGTTATGTTTCAAAACCGTTCGGCAGTTATTGTATCTTTCTAGAAAGTTATCGCTCGTCGTTCTTAACGGGCGCATATAAGTATGTAGAAAGATTTCCACGATCAAGCATCCTATTACAAGCATATCTTGTCGACGACTTTCAGTCACGAACTGTTTATAAATCGCCGCATCAGTTGTATACCTCGTATTAAAAGATCTGTTTTTCCTCTCTTTAAGCACACTTTCTAAATGCGCATCTTGCGTAAATTTCTTTAAATAACTTTGATCATAAGACGCTAAAAACATGTGGTTTGTGAAGGCTGTTTCATCAGCTCCTTCCTTAGAAACTGTGCTATCTTGCCTCACCTCCTGTTGTACCGGATACAAGTTTAAGGTCGTGACATTCTCTTTATGTTTCTCCTTGTCCTCCGCTTTCGTAAAGAAGCATTTCGTGCGGAAATTGTCCAAGGATTCTATGGCTTGGATTGAGGCTACTGGGTTGAACTCCTTCGGTAGATATATTACTCCTTTTCCAAGTTCTGATCGTTGGACCCGGTAGTGTCGTGAATGGGAGGATGCCCGGCCTTCCGTGGGCGTCGTCTGCGAGTCTTCGAGTCCTTGGCTCTTGGACAAGGAGCGAGCTCTGCTACTGCTTTTATGCCGCGATCTGACGCGTTGGGGAGGGACGTTTAGTCTTGAAACATGCTGAGGAAGACTGGTGGATTCTTCTTCATCATCCGAGACGTCGTCTGAACTGTCGTTTCTAAGGGATTTTTCTGTGGACAATGTTAATTATAATTAAGGTGATACTATACGTGTAACTGTAGGAAATCGGAAAGTGACGCGAGTACCTATATGTATAAAATGACCTTTTTTATATGACGGATTGGTTTTCTAGATATAATTATAGTGAAGCAGTACATACTAGCATCCTTAGGCGCAGTCCAGTGCAGGCGGGGAGGTGCGGGCGGCAGCGCGCGGGCGGCGCGGGGCGGGTGCGGCGCGCTCAGGAGCTGCACGGCGCCCCCGCGGCGCAGGCGCGTGTGCCCGTCCACCAGGGACAGGCACACGTTCTTGGCTTTGATTGCGGCGGTGCCCGAGAGCCTAGGAAAGACCGTTATAGGATTAAGTAATATGAAGCACGACTGCTGAGCATGAGGTCCTGGGTTCTATTCCCAGATCGGCCAAAGTGTTATTGAATTCCATCAGGAATTTCTCAGTAACAGCTACGGAGTCTTGATTTGCGCTCAGTTGGTGGCAATCTGGCAATAGGCTCGCCCATTATTACATGGGACTTAAACATAGCTGGCGCATTATTAGTTAAATGAGCTTCGATCAGAGCTCTGCCACATCGAAGGCGTTAATCAACTTCTTAATTTAAAAAAAAAAAAAAAAACATTTATTTATTGACAACTCTTTCGAACACAAACTTACTTGTAACCAAAAGTGATATCAATCCAATGATGAAGATTCTCAGACACATGTGTACTCTCCAAAGCTTCTCTGTGTTTAGTTATGAAATCTTCCGCACATGACGCCCACGATGGAATACCAAGATCCTAAAAACAAATTGAATTTTATTATAATTTATTCTATCAATATTAACCCTAAGAAGTGCTGTCTTGTATGGATCAGAGTGTTAGCCCACAAAAGGAATGAATGAAAGTCATTGCATGAGGGGGATATGTGGTGTTACGCGAATGGATAAAATAAGAAATCAGTAAGAGGAAGTCTGAAAGTGGCGCCGCCGGTAACTGAAAAGTTGTGAGGTAATCGGTTAACGTGGTATGGACATGTGATGCGGAGGAATGAGGAAAATGTCGTGAGGAAAATTTGAGTATAAATGTGGATGGGTGGATGGGTGTATGAGTAGAGGAAGACCTAAGAAACGATGGATGGACTGCGTAAAGAATGATATGGCAAAAAATGAGGTGTCTGATGAGATGACGAGTGACAGAGAAGTATGGAAGAAGAAGACATACTGCGGTGCCCCAAATTAATTAGGATAAGGGCAAGAGAATTATGATTGCCCCTAAGAAAGAATACGGTGATGATACAGCTAAAGCAATATCAGCAGTTTATAATATGCTGGAAATTTTAGAATACACCACGAGGCAGTGCTATTAGTAGCAGTAAAGGCGGTTTTCGTAGTCCAAGACTTGCCTCTGCTGGCCAAAGGTTTCCTGTAAACGTCGCTTATAGAGAACATTACCCAACAAAGTGCTTTGCTTGTGGATCTTGAACACACAGTCGTCATAGCTGGTGCATGATATAAAGTCGCGATAAAAAATCGTCCGAGTGAAGAAGCAAGCCGCCGGTTTAAGCTGTGCTTTCGATTTACAATTGACCTAAACTATTCAAGTGTTATCTAACCGGTAAATCCTCATGAATGCTCTTAAACACGCTGGGGTCTGTGTAGAACTCAGGTATGCACTCGTCTGGCGTCCATTCTTGCATGCGCTGGATTGAGGCAGGGTACTCCGCAGGCACCCACTTGTTTCGCACGTGTTTGCACAAGACCTCTTTTGGTGTTCTAGAACGGAAATTATTGGATCATCATCTTTGACTACCATTTTTACACCTACATTTATATTGGCGTCGACTGGTTGCACCATTAGTTTACATGGAGTGACTGTCTGTATAACTAATACAACCTAGTAACTGGGTAATACACAAGGCATCAGAAACGTGATGCAGTATTTGGTCGGTGCAACTGCTAACGTCGCAAGTAAAAACAAACCATATTCCCTTGACATAAATCCTAAATTCGCACTAACCTGTGCGCCAAGAAGACGTAGCATGTTGTATCAGACAAGGCGTTGCAAAAGCGATGCGGTATCTGGTCGGTGCTGCTGCTGATGACGCAAGTAAGACCAAACCATATTCCCTTAACATAAGTCTCAAATTCGCACGAACCTGCGCGCCAAGTAGACGTAGCATGTTATATCAGACAAGGCGTCGGAAACGTGATGCGGTATCTGGTCGGTGCAGCTGCTGACGTCATAGGTCATATCTAGCTGTCTATCACCCTTGTTCAGGCGGTACTTCGACTTGCTCAGTTCCCGCCAGTTCCTCCCTAGGGATGTGAAGAATATTTTAATGGTGGACTGGATTGAATGCGTATTTAATATGATATTAAGTTTTTAAATAATTGTTGAACCAGAATTTAGTCCAGATCTACAGGAAACAAGGTATGGAAAATAAGGCGTGCTTACGCCTTACGGCTACAGTGTATTTTTTTAATTATGTGCAACATTTCGTGTCCCATTTAACATAACAACACGCCTGTAATCCCCGAAGGGTTAGTCAGAGGTGTACCTAATGGTACACCCACATTTCGGCTGTCATGTTTAAGTCACATGTAATAGGAAGCGAGCCTATTACCATCAACCTGGCACAACTCTAGGCTCTGTAACTGCTATTGAGAAATTCCTGATGGGAAACCCCAATAATACAATGCCCGACCCGGGAATCAACCCAGGACCTCTTGCTCAGAAATCACACTTGCTAACAGTAGACCAACAAAGACAACAATGTCCAAATCGCATTGTAGGAGTAAGTTAGAATATCCATCACACTTGTCTATGGATATGTCGCTAGACTTGCATTGTGATTATAGAGTGGATTATATTAGCTTCATTGAAGCCTTATTTGAAGAAATTGGGAAAATTGGTTCAACTATCATTCTATCAATATTTTTATTTCATTCAAATCATTCAATATAAATTGTAACAAGGGTATTTGATTCATTGATAAAAGATAAAAATTACAATCAATATTAGTATTTATTTTGTACTTGAGAATTTGAGATAACTATTTACTTTTTTTTGTTTCCCATCAATATTAGAGGAAATAATTCCTTTTTTTATTTGTAAGCTATGAGAAACTAAGTTATAATCACATCCTCCAAATCACCCTACACAAAAGATTAGTTTATTTTGTAATTTGCTGTGCCTATACAAGTATTTACATTAGAAACATTACTGATAATTGCCAAGCATCTGTGCAGTAGATAACAAAATGAATCATAACCAACACATTTTTATCAAACAAAACAAAATCATTACTACATTTATAACTACAACTAAAAGACTTACCACATCTGGAAGCAAAATCAGTCACCCAAGGAACCATGAAATGTGCCTGGGGATCATTGGTAGACCTTCCAGCTAAGATGTTCAGGTGTATCAGGTAGTCCAGGTTAGATATCCTGCCTCTGATCCACAGCATGCACAACTTTTCCAGCTGTACAGCCTCTTTCCTCCAGCACCTCTCTTCCCCCCTCTTTCCAGGGGGGCCCTGACTTATTGCAGGAGTGGTTTGCTTACTCCTATTGTGTTCAATGATCAGGGATGCATCCAAGCAGTGTATATTGTTTGTTATCATTGGCAACACTTGCAGCCATAAATTTTCAGACAAGTAAATATCTTGAAGGGTCAACATGCCTATACTCAACCCTCTGTCACTCATAGCTTTAGATAAATTCAACAATTGGTACACAATAAACAGGCCTCGGCAGTAATTCATATCTATTAAATTAGGACTGAAGTTCAGACAATCTAGAAGAGTATTCTCATACTGCCCTCTGTATATAATGAAGAAATTATTGTCTGATTCGATAGTGAACATAGCTGCTAGAAGGTTACCATGTGTTTCATACATTTTTAGAACATGTTTATTAGGTATTATCTCTTTGTACTCTATATGCCCAGCTCCATCACACTTTACCCTAATTATATTACATCCATACAAGCGAAGCACTACTTCAGACATCAGCTGATCATGTTCTAAAAGATTCACTATGGTACTTTCCTTGCTGCTATCATTATTTTGACAGTACTTCTTGTAAGATTCTTTCCACAATGTTCTTTGGTTGCTTTGTGATACATATTGCAGTAATTGTGAGAACGTGAGGGGCGTTTCGTTCGTGTTTTCATTGAGCTTGTATCGAGGTAGTGGAAGAACCTTGGACACTTTTTTACTCAATACCTATAATACAAAAGATTTTTGGATTAAAAACGCAGTTTTAGCATAAACATTCTATTTTTATTGTACTGTTGAATCGATACATACCCTCATAAATATTTTCCGCCACGGATAAGGTACACTTTCACCAGGTTGCAAGTTAAAATCTACATTGTTCAGTGAGGTGTCCACTTCGAGGTTTTTTATCCATTTCTTCAACCAACTCGTGTGGACGACGACGGTGTAAAGGCCAGGGGAGGTAGTGGGAAATATATTTTTATTACTTATACCTAATTCCTTAACTATATAATCCATTTCTAAATTAATAATGATGTTTTGTTTTGTTTTGTTGCGTACAAAACTGCAGTCATCATTATCAATTTTGACGTTTCTTTGATATTGACAACTTGATAGATGACAGTTTCGTGTAGGGATGCCAGCTATAATAAATATTTGTATCGTTCAAATCAATATTTATATTATGTCCTTCAAGCTAAAAATAGTAGTAGCCAGCAGTTGCCAAGCGAAGCTCTTGACTTGACTTGTTGGCCCAGGTGTTGCAAGCGCTAATACCGAGCATGAGGTCCAGCGTTTGATTTCCTGTTCGGGCAGTGTTATTGGGTTTTAAAAGGACTGGGGTAGGCAGAAAGCACTTGACTAAGCGATTAATTTCATTACGGCTGCTCGCAAAACATCTTGAAGAAATCAGTGTGTTAAAACTTTCCACAAAAACATCCACCAACCCATGCTAGACCCGCTGAGTGAATATTGTTAGAGAGGAGGCCTATATCCCAGCAGTAAAGCGCTATAGGATTATGCTATCACACTGCAGAGCAGATTCCTCTCGTTCATACAGCGCGAGCTAGCGATGCCCGACCGTTTCCTCACGGTATTTTCACGCCAATGGAGCATTATGGATCGGGGTCTAGGAAAATAATTACCAAGTACTATAGATAAACATTATTTATTCGATCATAACATGAATACAATACTTGTATAGCTCACATTTTAACAAAATTAAATGAGTTTTATTGGTGTTAAAACACCTAGGAATGATAAGGCACAGGGTATTAGCACCAACATTTTAATTATAATACTACCTATGTTATGCTATCACAACAGTTATTGGTCCTTGTATACAAATGCTCAATGTAAACCGGAATATTCAAGTCTATGGAACATCACTTATTTCTAGTAACATATAACATGCATAAACTTATATATAAAACATTATCGTGAAATGACGAAATGTAAATCTTTAGAAAAACTTTATGAGTATACCATCAGGTAGCTCATAAAGATAAATATGATATCCTGTAACTGACATTATAAGTAAAATGATATAATTTTGCTACTCAAGTTTCCCAGAAACTCTTTTCAAGTAACATTTCCATAAAGTATCCTTATAAATAATTGCTTGGGCTTCAGGGCTTTTAGCCGCCACAATTCCCCTCCCCACAACTATAACATCAGCACCTTTCTCCAAGATAACCTTCTCTGGAGTATTGTAGACCTGGCCCATGTCATCTTTGCTACTCTCTAGCTGTACTCCTGGAGTTAGCTGTATGAGACCTGGGTCTTTGAAAGTGTCTTTATTCTGACAGACAAACCCAGTGATTAATTCTGGATATTTAGAAGCCATAGACACTGTTGCTTCTTTGTAGTCTGGTGTTATTAGGTTTCCCTGTAGACAAAAACAAAATAAATTAAATTTTTGTATATTGGTCAAAAGTCTAAGTCTGAGGCCCTTGCCGTATTGTTGGCCCCTTTGCACGCCACTGTCAAGAGGACATACAAGTAATTGCTCTATGCCAATAACTAATATTCAGCTGCATCAAGTTTGGCTACCCCAACATAGTAGGGAAATGGCTAGACAGATGTTCAAATATATATCTTTGAAAGAAATCTTACCTCACTGCTCATTTCAGCCAATAAGAACACTCCTTTATTAACACTATTAGGAGATTTCAGAGCTTTCAGTATTCCCTCACCAGGCAAAGAATGGGCAGTCACACAATCGGCCCACTCACCAACTTTGTACAACCCTTTCAAATACTGCAAGGAGACAGTATGCCCAATATCAGCATACTTTCTGTCCTCTAGTATTAAAAAGTTAAATCTGTCAGCCAGTTGTTTAAGTCTGGTAATAAAATCATTACTGTAGTCTTCAATAATGTCTGCATGAGTCTTCACTAGACAGACATGTTCCCCAACTTTTTCAATCAGATCTAGAATCTTTGTAGTAGTTGTCAAATCAACGGAAAGGCACAAGTTGGTTTTCTTGGTTGCCATTATACCAAACAGTTGCTTTGCTATACCATTCTTGGCTAGTTTTGCACGCTTTTCATAGGTTAGCAAGATTCGGTCCTGTGGTTTATCTAAAAAAAAAAAAAAGTAAAAAAATAAGGCTAACAGGCAACACTCATTAAATAATCAAACAGAAAGAAAAGTATTCATGAAATTTTGATCCGATTCCCGCAGCAAAAACTTGACAAATTATATACTAAAAACTTCCTCGAGAACCACTCTATCCATTGGTGAAAAAGTATAAAAATCGGTGCAGTAGTTTTTGAGTTTATCGCGAACAGACAGACAGACGCGGCAGAGGACTTTGTTTTATAATATGTAGTGATAGTGAAGAGATTCATATTTATTTGTTACCCACCTACAACAGCAATAAATTCATATTCTATTCTAAGGTGTTTATGAGTTTAAATATAATTATTCATAGTAATGTTGATGGATGGGTAGATGGAGAGGAAGACCAAGGATACAATGGATGGATTGTGAGAGGAATGATATAAAAGAAATAGGAGTAAATGTTAGTGTAACGGTTGACAGAGGAGAATGGAAGAAATGTTGCACCGACCCCAAGTAATATGGGACAAGGGCAGGAAGATGATGATTCATACTAACCAATAACAGGTGCTTGTGTCTCCTTTAGATAATTTTTGACTTTCACCACCGTTTCTTCAGTAATCTTCCCATTCTTTACCAAAATATCAATCAAAGAAGACATGGTAAACAGAGATTTGATTTGGACATCATCTACTTCCAGATTTTTGTTACCTCCTTGCTCTCTGTCTAATATTATGACTGCGTCTGTGACTATTAAACCTTCTTTGCGTAGGTCTCTCACAGTTTCGAGGACACTTGAGCCAGATGTGACCACATCTTCAACTATAAGGCATGTCTGATCAGCCTTGTAGTGGCCTTCAATAGATTTCTTAGTGCCATAAGCTTTAGTTTCTTTTCGTCTCATTAGCATTGACTTCTTGGTTAGTATGCTAAGTATTGTAGCGATGGGCAAGGCTGTGTATGGCACACCACAGAGGTGATCATATTTTAAATCCTTCATAGCTATTTCCAATAACAGGTTTGATATTGATTCCTAAAAAAAGAAGAAAATTCATGGGTGACTGTTCAGTATAAAATCCAAGGCTAATTAGTAGTCTTGGTTTTTATATTGAACTAAATAATAATCTTTGCTGTTTATTAATGCTTGTTAACCTGCAAGGTTTGAATTTCAGATATTTGCAAGTTCTTTTTAGTACAGTTTCACTCATGTGTTAATTTCTAAAGTTGTTTGCCTACGAAACTTAGTTGGGACCAATGATATTATAAAGAAAGATAAGCTACGTTCATATTGAGCGGCGTTCAAATATCGTTGCGTGTTACCACTGCGATAGATATTAAGGTACGTAAGACACAGAATGAGATAGCTATTACGCTTGAAGTACTTAAATTAGGACATTTGTCTACAACAGATTACGCGCGCTTGTGCGATATCTACCTCTTTTTATTTATCATATCATTGGTTGGGACAGACCGAAAATGACACGTGAGTTAAAGTGTAAACATGAAAAACTACCAAAAAATTAGAAAAAACCACGATCTTTCTACGTAGAATGATCAGGGTATATAGTCTCATCGAAGAACAATTAATTAATCAATTAGAAACACATACCATAACATCAGGGTAACTGACTATAACCCTCAAATCAAAATATACAGGTGTTTTGATGCCGCTCTTCGTTGTGAATTCTCCAAATTTGACAGCATCTATTGAGAATAGCTTAATTGCTAGGTCAACCAGTTTTTTATCGTAAGACATTTTAGTTTTCAGTTATTTTTCGGATTTTCACGTGAATTTCGATTTCGATAGAAATTTATTTCAATTTTGATTGATGAATGGACTGGACAATGAACTTGGTTTGACATTTGACTGACAGTTATTGGATTGACGTTTTCTTGTTTGCCTAGAAGTCACCGCATATCTGTTTTCAATAAAATTTATCAAATTAACCTCTACTGTTTCTTTTATTCAAACTATAAAATAAAGGATGCCAAAAAATCTGAAAGCATAACTAGGGCACACTTAGGGACGCCACTGGATAGCGCTGTATACATACGCCATATTTTCCTTACCATAGATTATTATGACTAGCTTTTTTTTTACAAAGGTGTTGCCAAAGACACTGATAACTAGTATTTCTACATTCTACGAATACTGTTAATTGGTCGATCGAATCAAAGAAACAATACAAAAAATAATTACATTTCAGCTCCATCATGATCAGTGGTCGGAGTAGGTAGAGCTGTTTGGGGTGAATGACCGCAAACATTGATGTTAACATGGATATGCCTCTGAAATCCCGGGATTTTGAAATTGTCGATTGATTTAAGTGAGTTAATATGGGTAAGTGGGCAGTTATGAGCAGGTAGTAGCTGAGCACCCAAACAGTATATACTTACTTATATACACACACAGGGATCCTGGAATGTTGTTAGAGGTAGCTTCGTGAAATATGAATTAATTAAGTAAAACTGTTAGAAACAATACTAAATATACTTTACTGCACAAGGAAATATTCCGAGAATTCCCGGGATTCTGGGAAATATTTGGCATATCCATGTTATGTCCGCATGTCGCAAGTAGCAAAAACAGCTCTACCTACTCCGACCACTGATCATGATCTCACTTAAACTATTCAAAACCATATTGGGGTCGGGTATAGTCTAACAGCTAGCAGTTTAGTCTCCAACTGAATATCAACGACTGCGACTATCTTTCGTAGTCCAACATGAAAAATATTGCTCAACAAAGAAAACATTTTATCCAGTTGTCAAAAAATCTATGGTTTACTTAGATTATTAAAATTGATGCAATTCGTCAAAAGAAACGTATCTTACGTTTCTTTTGACGAAGTTTGTAATTTTCCTACATTGAAAGTGATGTAACCGATTAATAAATCACTACCATGTGGTTATTGGTATTTTTGGTACTATTATTAAGTGTTTCGCGTTCCATCTTTCCACTCACATTTTTGACTACTTGTTATTACTACCTATAACCACCTTTCCTCTCAAGTTTTGACTTTTACTCATTTTAGCCGTTTTCAAACCTCAGGCATAAGAGCAGGCAACACTACCAGTCACTTTCAAAACGGTTTGTGTGGGGGTGCGCGCGTCTGTGTTTAATTTTTTCGGGTATTTTTATTTTTCGTATTCTTTTTCGATATTCACAATTTGTGTCGTAATTTGTGTAAAATTTGATTTGTGTCATGTGTTTATATGTAATCATCTAAACTCACGTAAGTATATTTTGTTGCAATATAAAACATGTTGCTTAGTGTAAGTTTCAGAACTTTTTCGCGCGCTCAAAAAGAAAACAATATTGAATGGTTTTAGATAGGTTGGTATGTTTGTTGCAGAATTATTATTAACTCGATGTTTTTAAACCCGGTTTGGGACTCAGGTAGAGGATTTTGAATCAATGCCGAGCTTGGGAAAGGTAAATCCACCCCTCCTATCGGGTCGAGCACGGAGTGGGGTTCCCTCCCCTCTTTAGGGGAAGTTTGGGTAGACAAAGGGTAGTCACCCCTAAGCAGAGGGGAGCTTTTGGGCCTTGGGCGATATCCGTTGGAAGGGGAAGGGATCTCAAATTCAAGTTCAGTTTTTTTGGCCCTTGCCCTTTCTAACGGTTGTGCGCGTGTGGAAAACTTGTATTCCTAACGACGTTTGAAGTTTCTAATCTGAACAAAAAACATAGTCTGGTCTTAAAAGTTTTTATTTTCAGGTAAAAGTATAGTGTGAGGAACATGGACAGCAATAATGGTATGGCATTCTATTTTTAAATATTCAAATAATTTGTTTTTAAAGTTAACTCACACTAAACCAAAGACATTCTTCCAGAACCAGTACCAAACTTGGAGCTGGCTATAAAAAGGAGTATGTTAGCCAAGAACAAGTTGGCTATGATAGTGAAGAAACCTAATGGAGTGGTGCAGTACTCCTGTGTGGAGTGCTCAGCCTATTATTATACTAAAGAAGAGCTTGAGAGGCATCTGCTTGTGCATAACAAGGATTATAGGTACCTCTGTGGAATATGTGGCACTGGGTATGTTATATTTATTTATTATTATTTAAACTTGAAGCAACTAGGGAGTCGGCTATTACTTGCTTTAAAGGAGGCTCCAATCACTTAATGTAAAATGTTTTGGTTCAAAAATAAAGATTTTGTATTTGTAACTAAAAAAGTTCAAAGTACTAGCATTAGTAGAAAATAAAGTTCCTTTTCTGTAAGAACAGGGCTTTCTCTGACCTTGAAAAATAATACCAAACTACAACATTTTCATTTAATTTTCTTACAAATATTTGAATAAAACTAACTTTTTTTCTTAAACATAACAAACACTTACTAATCTAATTATATTTCCCTAATTTAGATCTAGTTTAAATATATCAATAATTTCTTCAACATTCATTCTACCCCTAAAACTTCATTCCTACTCAAGTCTCAAACCATTTCTCTCGAACAGGCTCAAACGTAAGGAACACCTAGACAGGCATACCATGGAACATCAGGAAGTGAGGCCTCATGTCTGCCCTGACTGTGGGAAGGCCTTCAAGAGGAAGGAGCACCTGAATATTCACCGGTCCATACATAGCGGGGACAAGAGTGAGAGCTGTCCTGTGTGCGATAAAAGTAAGTGTTAAAGATAAATATTTATAGACTAAGTTTTGCCCAAGTTTTGCCCATGGCTTTCCCGCCATTGTTCTCAGAAAATATCCTATGAGAACATGATAAAAAATTGTCTATGTTCTAGACTGGTTATGGTTTACCTTGTGTGCTATTTGTCAAGCCCACATTGTTTTGTTTCTAAGTGGCAATCTAAAAAATCAAGTTCTACTGTATGTTTGCTTTTGGTTATACTTCAAACTTGTTTGACTTAACAAATGAGAAGAAAACCACAGATACTGCAACCATTTCTCAGTTACAAAATCCTGATAGATAAAATATACTTTAAAATGTCATGGATGATTGTTCACTCAAGTAATGTCCTGTTATGCCAGAAAGATAAGAGATAATTTCAATATTTTATACCAATTGTAAAATGCAAAATATGATTTACAACAGCGCAGCAATTACTTGTCACAAAGACACAAGTAAACACATTTTTTGGTATTGCGCAATGTTAGGGAAATTGGCATAATTTGATCAAGCAAGCAAGCCATAGCTTGAAGGATAACTAACTTAACTAGAGTCAGTCAGGGTCAATCTTATCACATAAAAGCTTATGCCCGCGGCGTCGCCCGCGTGGAGTTCGATAATTGTCCCACGGGAACATACTATAGGGATAAAAAGTCCAATCCTATATGTTAATCCAGGTTATAAACTATCTGTGTTCCAAATTTCATCCAAATCCGTTCAGTAGTTTTTCGTGAAAGAGTAACAAACATCCATTCAAACAAACTTTCGCGTTTTTTATTTTAATATAATATACAGTGTCAGGTTAAACAAGGGACATACTTTAAGGGAGTGTAGTACCCATGAAAATGCAACAACTTCTACCAAGAGACCAACACTGAAATCAAGAAAATAAAACCAGCCGCTCCATAGGTATATTTATGTTCGCATAACTGGACAAAATGTAGAGAACACCAGTTTTTTTTTGTTTCATATTTTTGCATCCGCGCCTTATAAGTTGTTCATTTTCATGAGTACTACATTCCCTTAAAGTATGTCCCTCGTTTAACCTGACACACTGTATATAATTATATGACACATACATATAAAATGGTAATATGTAAAGGGGCCATTATAGTTTTAAGATCATACATTGTAAACCTACATTCAGCAAATAAATGGATTTGATTCGATTTATAATCCAAGTTACAATACAAAAGTGGGTCTGTTAGAATCTCAGTTCAAATAACAAGTAAGGGGTGAAGGTCACACAAAGGGTGCGGGTAATAATAATAATAACGGCTTTATCTTTCTCTCCTGCTCTTTATCTTTTACAATTGAATTGACGTTTTTTGTTAGTTGTAGTTTTTAAAGAGTTTTAATTCTCTACCGTAATAACAGGGTCAAGTGATCATTAGACTTAATTTCTCAAAAAATTGATAATAGTCTTAGTTTATACGAGTACCTATAAAGAAATATACTCTAAAAAACGTTGAAATTAGAACAGGGAAGACGTAGAGACGTAAACAAGCAATAGAGCGGCACGCGAATTAAAGTAAAATATTGAACAAATTAAAGAATCAAGCAGAGTGCATCATACATGCAGGAAATCACATCACAAAAACTTTATTTTAGCCTTCTACCGCAAAGACCACTTACGGAAGCACCTTCAAATCCACACGAAAGTGTTCATAGAGAATGTGGACGTCGTGGATGATCAGGGCTACATGGACATGGGTAACGACCAGATGGTGGACATCAAGCAGGAGATCATTGATGAGTACAGCAGACCGGTTGTAAGTGAGGAACAGGATGAAGAGATGGAGGTAAGGAATTGAGGAGTACACATAAAAAAAAGTGTGTCATTATAAACCTATAAAAATACACTACTGGATACACTGGCCTCACCAACTGCACGCCGTTAAGTTCGGCCAGACTCGGCAAGCTTCTGCACAGGTTTAAGGCGGTAAAATTTAATGTACCTATATTGTGTAGTGTACTTACTACTTATGGCTGAAAATGATAATAATAGTTAATAGTTTAACCTTAGTACAGCTGCTTTAATAGTGGGGGAATGCAAAGTTGCAGTATGCCATCATCATTCTCCTTCCCTTAAAAACATCATAAGCATAATCAGCCTATAATGTTCCCACTGCTGGGACACAGGCTTCCTCTCTATGAGAGAGAATGGGCTATAATTCACCACGCGGGCCCATTGCGGGTTGGTAGATGTCACATGTCTTCGACTTTTTGTTTGTAGGACATGCCGGTTTCCTCACGATGTTTCCCTTCACCGTTTTGAGAGTAGTGGTGATGAAATAAATAATTTATTAAATTCGAACCGTAAAAATTGTAAAAAAAAAAACATTAACTAATTTACTAATAATATAAAGTAATTTTGTACCTATAAAAATGGTCAAAATTGAATGATAAGTAAATATTAAACAAATACAAGATAATTATGAATTTTATACGGTATAAAATGGTTCGTAAAAATCGTGCACTACCTCCCCTACTGTTGGTTTTTTATATTTCAATTCAATACTTCGTAGGTGTTATGATTGTCTATAACCATGGCAAATGTTGGCTTTACTTCATAGTCCGAGCATATCAAAGGCTGCCAAATCGAGAGACAGATGAATGTTACTATAAGCTCCTTCTTGTATCGAATCCAAAAAGTTAAGACACAACTAAAGAGTCGAAGTTATATTCACGACATAAGCGTTTCGTTAGGATTTATTCTTCGTTTGGCCCACTGAGTTTTATCCCACATAACAAAATCCTGGGTCATCCCAAACAATATGCTCCCTTCGTCCCAAAATATTATTTTATTCCCGCTTCGTTCTATTTTATATTCGTTCTACGGCCCAGATAGTGCTACACAAATACAGGATAAGAAATTGCCTAACTTCGTATGTATGTGTATGCTAAGCCTAGGTTTAGTTAAAACGAGCATATAATTCGCTTTAAATCCTATATACGCCTACCAGGCAACGCCCTTTCCCTGGTTCGGCTTAAATCCCTTACAGGGCGGGCTTGCCTTGTTTTGCTCAGTTTAGACCGGCTCCGAACATCTGTGCTCGCCGTTGACCGATGAAGCAGGATAAAACCATATGCGGTGATAAAAAAAATATGGATGACGAAACGCGTCGGCTTATAGCGATTCTTAGTAATATATACTCATAAATAGCATAATCATTAGCTTTCGTGTTATTGTTTTTCTGCAGAATTGAGATTCTGCATAATGGGTGTAAAAAGACTCTTAACGAAGCCGAAAGGCACTTGTTCTATCCGTCATTGCGATCATTTTTTTTTCTAAACCGTACCTGGGAACCCTCTAGATACGGAGATATTGGTCAAAGTTCCGATTTAATCACAAGTTTTTTTTTTTTTAATACTAGTTTTTAATGTAAGATTTTTACTTTAAACAACTCCACGACCAGCTTACTATTCAGCCCATTCATCAGCACAATTTTTTGAGTGTGTAACATTGAGTCTTACCGTAAAACGTAATTTTTCACCCGTTTCCCAGCAACAATTTGTGTGTAAAGTTACTTAGTTTGATGTACAGGATGCTTGGTTGACGGCTTCGTGAAGAGTCTGTTTACATCCTTTATTTTCTGTGACCACTTGGGCCTATAGCTATTGTTCCGAATTTAGCCAAATGTACCTTCGAAAAAACTAAATTCACTTACATACGTCTGACCCTTCCTTACTGACATAATAATAAATATTCCCTTTCCCTCACATGTAGCAGACTTTTTTCTGGGTTGAAGGAGAAAAAATCATACCGTAAGGCTTCCACGCGATTGCCAGGGCTGCGGGACTGTTCGAAAGACATACCGCGGCCCTGGAACACAAAGGACAAGGAAGGAACATGGATGGGTTTTAGTCAGTACAAGTCTGACACTCCCTTCCGCTCTGCCCAGAGCGGGAGAAGTCATTTGATGATTTCCCATCCGAAAAAAAAAAGGATTCCACGCGATATGAAGTTACATTTTTTTTACAACGACATTAGTGTAATTTAAGTTTCCCTCACATCTGGAACAGTGAGGTGTTCGTGGCTAAATAATAACAGCCGCTCGGGTCGATCTTTAAGTTAAGCCGTGCTTGCCTAGGTTGGTCTATAAATGGGTGACAACCTATTACATACCGAGTTTCATCCGTGCCTCGGAAAGAACTTTAACCCGTTGGTCCCCGCTGTCATTTGTAGATTGACAGTCGTTACAGGTAATCAGTGGCTCAAAAAGTCTGACAACCAGTCTTACCAAGGGGTATCGTATTACCCAGTACTAACTGGGTTGTGGAGGTCAGATAGGCAGTCGCTCCATGTAAAATACTGGTATTCAGTTGCATCCGGTTAGACTGGAAGCCGACCCCAACATAGTTGAGAAAAGGCTAGGCAGATGATGACTTCTGGAACAGCTGACGCTCAGGTCTCAGTATGGTTAAACTAAGACAAAACACAAATGAACGTAAATATGTGATATTTTTAGGAAAAGTACAACATTTCCGAAAAGACTAATGGGTCGGCAGAGAAGCCATACGTGTGTCTCGTGTGCAGTAAGACGTTCAAGAAGAAAGAATACCTCAAAATACACAGCTGGACGCATATGAAGAAGGAACATATTTGCACCTTGTGCGGGAAAGGTAAGCTCTAATTTTATTTATCTGTAGATTCTGAAATAATTCACCCAATGAGATTTCTCATCGGCAAAGAATTCAAGCTTCCATACAACCTTTGACCCTTTATTTAACCCCTTAAGAAAATGAATTTTCAATAATCCGTACTTAGTGCTCCCCATTGTTGTACAGACGCCAGCACATCAAGCTATTACAATCTGTCAAATTTCTTTAATAGATTTTCAACTTTATCGCTAAAGCATTAGCTTCAAGGTTGGTTGGGAAAATCTGACAGTTTCGGGTAGCTTGACCTGCTGACGTCTGTACATATAAGAAACTTGTGCAGAATTTCAAACTTCTAAACCCAGAGTTTTTGGCTGCCCGTTGTCTGCAGTGAATGAAATTAAGAACTTTATTAATCACTTTTTATATAATGTGCATACGCCAGTAAGCACTGCATGATATATCCTCGTGGTGTGACCGTCGGACTGCCAAGTCATAGGTCTCAAGTTCGAATCCCAGTCACGCACCTCTGATTTTTCGGATGCATGTGCGTATTGTATAATTATGACTTGCTTCGGTGAAGGAAAACATCGTGAGGAAACCAGCATGCCTGAGAGATATTTCTTAACGGCGCGTAAAGCCAAGTCAGAGGCCCATGGGCGGCATAAAATCTCTGACTCCAGGTTAGGCACTAACCACACGAAAAAGAAATAAAAAAAAAGAACTTATGTGCGACAATAGGCCTAGGCATAGGATATATTTACCACCTCTTCCCAGTATTCAGGGTTGGAAAAAAAAAACAGTTTTTTTTTTATGAAACACACAGTTCAAATTGTTTTAAACAAGTGTTTTTCTTTTCTTTTTAGTTTAGGGCATTATTTCAAACTAATTCGACCTATAATGTTTCATTTCTAGACTAGATCTTTTCTATTCTATGAATAGGGGAAACACCAATATTTATATTTAAATGAGGGGAATTACCACTAGTCCATTGAATTACTAGACTAGGTTTTATGTCAAGCTAGAATCCTAAATATTAATTTATTTTCATTTTATATCCATTCATTCGCCATGTAAAGTAGTTTTAAAGCTTGTTTTTTTCTTATTGTTTCTTATACAATGCTTAAAACTTGGTTTAATCTGTGTTTTTCTGTTTTAAAACAACTTGTTTTAATCATGCCAACCCTGGTTATATTACATTAACAAAAAAACATTTTCCCATCTAACGTAAACACGCAAAACTCCAACTGGCATCAACAACATATAAATAAGTACCTTATCGGCAAACCGTCCTTCAATTACGTCCCTTCTTCGGCAGGAGGGGGGGGGGGGCTACATCCGATGTAAGGATAACATAGTACAGTACCATGGCTAATAATACTGTAGTGTGCCGACCCGTTTGCCGAACGTGGCGATTACGAGGACCCCCGCCCCCCCCCCCCCCCCCCCATGAGATAGGGGGAAGGCTTAGGCAGTAGTCCGAAGCAGGCAGTGAAAGATAGTACTGGCTGAAGAGAACAGGGCTTTTTGACGTTTTCCCATGTGGTAACTATTACAAATTCACAACGGGCCCGAATTAGAGGGGGAGTTTAATCCAGTATCGAACAGGCATGGCACGATAAAGCGTAGGCCACACCGCCATCCAGCTGGCGGGCGGGCGAGCGAGGTGAACGAGGCCCTTTTCATACTTCGTTCGGCTCTTTCGATAGTTCGTGGTGTGAACCAAAGTATGAAAAGAGGTGAAATAGAGAGATACCTCATTTGTCTCACTCGCCCGCCCGCCAGCTGGCGATGGCGGTGTGACGCTGGCTAAGTATAAAAAGATTTTTTGACGTTATTACCCGTATGGTCAGTATCACAAATTCACCGGGCTTTATAACTGCAGTTTACGGTCCCTGTAGCACTGTTAAACACATAATATAATTTATAAAATGTAAGAACACTGGCTTTTACACGCAGCTTTGCTTGCGTTTTTGGAAATTATCCCATAGGGACGTATCTAACCGGGATAACAGTATCATATGCTAACCAAGCTCATGTTGTACCTGTAGCTTGAATTCTTCAAGACCTTTCAGCCGTTAAGGCGTCAGACGGGCTGAGTTACTTTCGCTTTGATATAGGTATCTAATGTCTCACTTGCTGGAGTATCCGAAGTGTCCCAACACCTGGACTTTTGAAGATCTAAAAAACGCCACAGGCGCCGCGATTAATGTGGCCACATACTGGGCCCTAGAAATATAATTAAGTCGTACCATTGACACGAAAGAAGATTGGTATGGATGGATATCCCCAAAACTTTTGGCATTTCATCAGCTATCATCGACGTAACTTAACTTCCGGTACCCGCATGTATTTTCGATAAACATGTTCTGCGAGTGTCTATGTAAAAGCCCCAAGGTTTTGCTCAGCCCTCCTCTGACGCTCTGTCAACCCTCCTTTCGATAGCCGTGCACGTGTGTAATTTTAATTTAGAAAAAAAGGGGAGGGTTACTTTTCAAACGGTATTTTAAAGCTCGCTGGGAATAAAAATGTACACTCAAGCACAGAAAACAAATAGTACAAGTAACATAAATACAATTATAGTGGGAATAATATTTTAAAACAGGGGTCAACATTTTTCGAAAATATTATATTTGTAACTTAGCTAAGTATATAACATATTTGTATATGTGTCATATTATTTTTTTTACGGATGGGAAATCATCAAATGACTTCTCCCGCTCTGGGCAGAGGGGAAGGGAGTGTCCGACTTGTACTGACTAAAACCCCTGCATGTTCCTTCGTTGTCCTTTGTGTTCCAGGGCTGCGGTATCTCTTTCGAACAATCCTGCAGCCAACATATTTGTTGTCATTCGAGTAAGGCAGAGAGCCGTTTATTATTTATAAAATATTTGAACGCGTGCCCAAAGTGCCAAAGCCAAGGTCGCGGCTAGGGGGTCACACCCCCTCGAATTCTTTGCAAGCCGTAAACAGGTATCAAGTTTCAGAATATTCCATTAAAGTAATGAGTACCATACCACAAATACTGAATTTGGTGTTTAGGTACTTTATTTTAAACGTAGCTGGTGATTTTTTCAATTACCTTAATAGATGACGCGGTTCGTTCTTTTTAATTCAATATTCCAAGTTTTTTCATTGAAAACATTATAACATAGTACATCTAGTCAGAACGATTCAGTAGCAGGCTACGCGACAAACCATATTCTGCTTTATTTTTAAAACGAGGGGTAGAAGGCTAGCACCCCTCCATTTATGATCCGGCGTTATATTTGTAATATATACTTTTTTATAACGAAGATTTCGTCTTCGATGACTCAGCGGGGACCATTCAATCCAAAAAGTTTTTACACTTAGCGCAGGTAGGTCTGACTCAGATGGTAGCCATAAACGAAAAAAAAAAACCTTTCTTACTAAGAATAGGGTAGAGGAAAACTGACTTTATTTAAAACGTGTTTTGATTCTTATTTCATTGTTGCTTCGTAGTGGTTATTTGGTATATTTCATCTTTATCCTTTTCGTCCTCTCGAGGACATAATGTTTTTTAAGGCTATGTTGAGTCGACGTACATAAAAACTTACGCCTTTTTCCCATGGGGGTAGGCAGAAACCACGGAAAGCCACCTGCTTCGATCCTTACATTCTTCTTCTGCTTTACGCACCGTTCATACATCTGATCATACACGTATATCGCTTTAAAATAGAAGTGTACTAGAATCTTGTTATAGTACACGCAAAACAAGTTTAAATAGCATTATATTTGCAATTTATAAAACCAATTCCCACAAGCACCCCGCTAAAGGAACATTATAGTTTTTTTTCGGCTCCCATTTTGAGCCACGAGGGAGCAACCCCAGCCCCTCCATTTTTTGCTATATCTTTTTATTTTGGGCGACCTAAAAGGGTGCCCCTCCCCTTTGTATTGGTTTTTATGGGTCTCGGGTAGTTCTGAATAAATGTTCAAAAGGGTTTGCTTAAAGTTTCACGGCTCCGAAAAGGATAAGCTTTACTTTTGGGTCAAAATAATGAAAAGAGATTTGTAATGAAAGAGCTTTGCAGCGAATCCAAGAAGTATGTCCATGAAACTCGTAGGTCCGGGCAAGCATGATCTCTGTTCATCATCTACACAAGTTACACTCATGGAAGCTCGGGGCTACAGCCTGTAAAAACTAATAAAAAACTTAAGTAAGAGGTCGGTAGTTTAAAATCGATACACAAACTTGCTCTTCTAGACTTGCTCGTAGTCTAATATCAAGTTTTTGACCTTTCGTAAGCTATTTACTTGTATGTTTTGCGCTAATGCGGATATTCTGAATTAATGTGTGTGTTAATGTGTTTACTATAATCTTAACGTGTTTTGTATTTTTGGCACTGCCTAGGTAATACGACTCACCAAAACAAATTACGTAAAAGTAGGGTTAATGCCCGTGTTCACTACCACTAAGAACCACTTAAAAAAATGCTTTAATATTAAACGTGCCTCACACTAGGAATTTCTCATGTATCGTGGGTGCGTTTACAAACATTTAAACACACATACACAAACAGCCAGACCCGGAACAACTATCTGTAGGCCATACAAATATTTTTTCTTGCGGGGATCGAACTGGCGACAGGCAGCACAGCAGTCAATCGCTTAACCACCGCGCCAACCGTACCGTCACGATTTTGAACTCTTGGTTTTTATTATTAAGCTGTATATCGTGTAAAAATGCTCATTCTATCAACATCACATTCTCAACGGCTCAATTTATTTTTTACTTGTCGAAAACTTAACGTAAACGTACTTTAACCCAGTGTGGTGAACGCAACAACGAAAGGGGGACACTTTAATATAGTCGTCTGCATGACTGCGGGGAGGGATTTCCCCTCGCTTCTAAACGAATTGACAGATTTTGAAAAATGTTAATGTAAGTTGATCGATTGAATTTTAAATCTCGTTTTTCTTGTTTAAATTTTTATTTTACGATGACGTATGCTTTGATATGGGAACCTATGGGAAAATTACGTGTTAAGCCCGTTACATATTATAAAACAAAGTCCTCCGCCGCGACTGTCTGTCTGTTCGCGATAAACTCAATAACTAACGCACCGAGAGATAAAGTTGAAAATCTATAAAATAAATTAGATTGTAGTAGCTAGATGTGCGTTTGTACATATTTATTTTAGGTCACTATAGTATTAGTTAGTATTAAGGAAAACGTGTAAGCTGTTTACGGTCATAGGAATGAATATATCCCCTTTTTCGATATGAAAGTAGGAATAATATGGCATAGTTTATTGTGGGACTGTCGATAAAGGTCGTGTCGTGACCTCTGTCCCCAGCCAGTCTACCCTCGTTGTAGAGCTTTACTCCTCAATTGTATTAATAGCACTACGCTGCCAGACCAGACCCCGCCCTAACATGCTGATATCAGCAGTGACCAGGGTACATTTAGCACACAATAAAGCACTTAACATTTCTCTGTAGGTATGTAGCTCTCTTCTTACCTTTGTGCCATGTAACTGGGGATCGGCGCGTTCTTCATTGTTAACCATAATGCTATCATTTACTCCTTTTTCAGTAGATTTTTAAGGGAATAAATATAATGACCACCAAAAATAACTTTTCGACCACTAACATCTATCACCTAAAACATCAATTGATCACCAAATTTAGTAAATTGAGCACCAAATTTTAATGGTGGTCGATGACAAACTAGTTTTGCTTAAGCCGACTTGGGGCACCCGCGACACAGATAGATTAGGTTAGAAGAGCATGGCGAAACGAGCGAATAGACCCTTCCTTCGAGGTTATATTTTTTATATACCATGCAGAAGTAGAAGCCTAGTTGACCGGGTCTCCCTCGACTCGGATGCAAGAGCATAACAGTTCAATTTCTGGTGGGCTTTAACTATTTTTGGTTCTGATTTCACGCTAAAATGGGGATCTAATTTTGGTGATCATTTACTATTTTTGACAGTCAAAAGTGTTTTTTTTGCCGTTACATTTTACTAAATCTGGTGGTTGGTTATACTTGAGCCGATTTTTAATCCAGAGTAAAGAATAATAATTTAAAGTTACTCTTGTTTATAGTATTTTACAAGGTGACCCTTTAAATTATAAACTTGAATTTAAAATAAAGTCACTCCCACATGTCCTATTCCACACGTTGCACGCATTGGAAGGGCACCCTTCTTATTTCCCCTCCATTTTAACGAACTCGCCCCCTCAGAAAGGCAAGAAGTAAAAAACTAAATAATTGTCCTGTGTGGGTTCGATTCCCACACAGGACAAATCTTTGTGTGATGAGTACGATTATTTATTCTGTATCTGGGTGTGTAATTTATCTATAATATGTATGTATTTAGAAATATTTAAGTATGTTTATCAGTTGTCTGGTTGCCATAGTACAGGCTCTGCCTAGTTTGGGATCAGATGGCAGTGTGTTGGATGTCCCAAGATATTATTATTAAACTGCGTGTATGAGCAGATGGATGTATAAACGTGGACGACGCAAAATAAGTATTTTAAGAATCGTAGCAGGTAGCGTTCGTCCTGTACTTTCTGCCTACCCCATAGATAAAATTGATAGTTTATGTATGTTTGTAAACTATAAATTATGGCTCATTTAAACCATACATCACTAAACGCGTTTAGTTAGTTTAAAACACTGCCGGTTAATATCAAACTTTTGTGCAGAAACAGAACAACTTAATAAATAAGTTTAGCGTTAATCGCGTTTAGTAATAAAGGGTGTAAACAGACTCTTAACGAAGCCGAAAGGCATTTGTTCTCCTCGTCATTGCGATCATTTTTTTGTTCTAGACCATACCTGGGAACCTTCTAGTTACGGAGATATTGGGGGTCAAAGTTCCAACTTTTTCACAAGTTTTTTTTTTAAACACATGTTTTTAATGTAAGATTTTTACTTGAAACATCTCCAGGACCCTCTTACTATTCAATCCATTCATCAGCACATTGTTTTGAGTGCGTAACATTGAGTCTTACCGCAAAACGTAATTTTTCAGCCCAAAAAAAAAGTCGTTTCCCAGCAATAATTTTTGCATAAAGTTACTTAGTTTGATGTAGAGGATGCTTGGTTGACGGCTTCGTGAATAGTCTGTTCACACCCTGTATGTGGTGCAAATGGGCGTAAAAACATAACTGCTTTCTGTTTCCACAACTTTCATTCGACCAAAATATGTTAAGAGCCACTGCAATATCATCATATCAAGATATAAAAGCAACATTATGCAACGATAACATTGCAGCATAGGCTTGCTTTCTATCTTTGCGCAGTGAACGGGCTGGCCTTGCCCTCTCGTCCGCAAGCCTGTAGGGTCGGTCGGTGTGAACCGGTCGGGCCCGTTACTCGAGATGGGCAGCTGACGTCATGAGGGTACATCCCCCTCTCGATGCGGCAAATACCTCGGGGTTGATGGCATGGAGTGAAGGATTATGTTGGATATGGACAGTTGCTTGATGTGTTGAATATTGTTGCAGAGTTACCTCTAAACTGCTTTTGTTTAAACGAAGAACAGAGCCGTGTCATATTTTACACAAATAATGGTGCCGATTCCCTTGTTCACAAATTAAACTAAATCTAAGTTGAGTGCATCTTTTTCTTTCTATTTCATTAAGAAAAGGACAGAAGATAAAATTTAGTTTAATCCTGTCAAATTAACCAGCGTCAGACTAGTTAATTGATATCAAATAAAATCTAGAACTACTAAGTTGAAATTTTGCTCACCATAATATAACGTAACTTTTAAGATTAAATTGGAATAGTTCAAATATCACTATTTACTCATCCAAAAACTCTTCAACCATATTCAGTCATTCAACTTAGATATAAAGGTTGTTTATTGAGAATATCTAGAAAAAAAAAACAAAAAAGTAAAAAGTGTAGACGAGTACCAAAGGGTGTGCACGGACTAATTTTTCTCACGGATAGCGTTGTCATGACGATCCCCCCTTTATATGGAGCAGATGGAGGGAGAGGGTGACCAACGGGCCGTAAGACATAGGTACTATCCACTTGAAACTTTTTCGACTATCTATCGTTTATTGGTAGACCATAGATATGAATATTAAAAGTTACCGATTAACAATATTATATAGTACTAGCTGATGCCCGCGGCTTCGCCAGCGTGAATGTCGGTTGTTGCGACCAAAAGTAATCATGAAATTTTGATCCCGTTCCCGCAACAAAAACTTGACAAATTATATACTAAAACCTTCCTCGAAAACCACTCTGTCCATTGGTGAAAACAGCATGAAAATCGGCCTAGTAGTTTTTGAGTTTATCGCGAACAGACAGACAGACGCGGCGGGGGACTTTTATAATATGTAGTGACTACCCAGGTGTTCAGTAGTTAAGCATCTTATATTACCCAGGGGAAGTGGTTAAGGGGGGTTGTAGTCTCCTTCGCGCACAATTCGCCAACTAAGATGGTTAGATCCCCTGGGGCTTGATTCCACAGTGGGAAGAAGATAGCGATATCAGTGACATGTCGTCAGTCGATGACCCATTCTATCCACACTCGTCCTGCTGCGCAGTTTGATAACGTGTTTTTTTATTACTCACCTCCTACTTTTTTATAAGCTTTTATTTAACTTGCTTTGTTAGTTTAGTTAGCAGTACCTGGATGAGCGAGCTTTGCCCGGTAACACGGATAAAATGACGTTTTCTAAAAATGAAACCTAGCTAGATCGATTTATCGCCCCCGAAACCCCATTGGGACCGTTTCCGAGATTCAGATTATATATTGTACTAGCTGTCCCGCGCAACTTCGTCTGCGTCAAACCTAGATAACGACAGCAGCGCCATCTGTCGGGCTGATTTGTGAATCTAAACCATCCAGGGTGCCACCCAAAGGCATACAAAAAAAATCATTCAAATCGGTCCAGCCGTTTAGGAGGAGTTCAGTGACATACACACGCACAGTAGAATTATATATATATTGTATACACAAGAATTGCTCGTGTATACACAAGAATTGCTCGTTTAAAGGTACTTATATTAGATGTTTTGTCAAATCTTGCAACTGGCTTTCAAACCAACTGGTTTGGCAGTGTGGAAAATTCCAGCTCAATCGGTTTGGCCGGGTTCTCCCAAACCCCATGCCCAACCACACCATGCAAACCTTTGGTTCTGGTTACAATTAAGACAACCATGACTTGATCCTGCAGCCAGGATCGTCTTCTCACGAAAGAATTCCTAAACGGTTAATGGCACGGCCACGAAAAATTTAGATAGATAAAGTAATTGTCTCCGTTAACTTATTAAAAAAAAAAGAACAAGAAGTTTATAATTTATTCTGGTTGTATCGAGTTAAATGATTTTGTCCACAGTCGAATAATTCAGGCAAATATTTGGATGTATAGTTATAATCGGCACAGATTTTGCGCGCTGACTTTCCTATATCATTCCAAAAATAAACTTTTCAGCTCAAAACCAAAAAAAAACCTATGAAATAGAACACACAACTCTCACCCATATCCACCATCAGATCCTGCTCAGAAGTGTATTATTGGGTGTCTTTGGTGTTTTGCCATAAATGTACGAACCGCAAAGCGATCTCCACTCTGTCGCCAAGCACTCAAGATCTGTGCCGGTATCTGTCCTATCGTGGTGAAAGGATTCGTCAGCTAGACTCTGCGATGCCGAGTGTTTGCGGTCTAGGGTGCGCCGGGTCATTTGGAATCGCAGTACCTACTGTACAGAATATCAAGTCCGTTTACTTGTTCAGATGTATTGATCAGTCAAGCAATAGAGGGAGAGTCTGGCTCTCATCCACCAAAAAACAAGGACCAATGGATCCTAAATCGGTAAAATCAACAGCTAATTTAAAATATTTTTACAATAGAACATTTTACATTATAATAAAACTCCTCATTCATTCATTATTTTTTATTGCCAGCTGTGATTATTATTACAAGATTGTTTTTTGCTCATATCGCAGCCGTGTTTTTGGTTAATTGTTCCACAATTTACTATATAATCACTAATTATAAGTATCAGGGGGTGTTAAGGGTGGGGCAGGTCTACGTAACCTTGAAACTCTCCTACCCAAAGTACATGGTATTATATTCGTACTTGTTTTTCGCTATTACCGTAGAAGCAGTAATTCTTTAACGACCGGCGTTATTTTACCACCTTATTTGTTTTGCGAATCCTTTTTTTTTTTTTTTTAAATATGGGAAATCGTCAAATGACTTCTCCCGCTCGGGGCAGAGCGGAAGGGAGTGTCTGTCAAACTTGTACTGACTAAAACCCATCCATGTTCCTTCCTTGCCCTTTGTGTTCCAGGGCCGCGGTATCTCTTTCGAACAGTCCCGCAGCCCTGGCAGGCATCAGCCCTTGCGAGCCCCTCCCTGTTTGCTGACATTTGCTATGATCATTACTTACGCATTTTGCTTCATGCTCGTTTACAACTAATATTGTAAAGAGGTATTTTTTAAATATCTTTGCATTAATCAAGCTCTGGAAGTACTGATCAGATAAAAAAATATACGTCTAGAAAGCTGCGCTAGTGCGCTGTTGGCGAGTGTCGTTGGATATGTTTTATTGTTAAAACTAGCTGATGCCCGCGGTTTCACCCGCGTGGATGTCGGTTATCACGACCAAAATCATGAAATTTTGATCCCGTTCTCGCAACAAAAACTTGACAAATTATATATTAAGACTTTCTTCGAGAACCACTCTAACTATTGGTGAAAACAACATAAAAATCGGTGCAGTAGTTTTTGAGTCGTTTCGCGATAAACTCAAAAACTACAGCACCGATTTTTATGTTGTTTTCACCAATAGTTAGTCTAGTTTTAGTACATAATTTGTCAAGCTTTTATATTTTGCCTTGTTAGTTAGTATGTATTTGGTCAAATCTAGCAACAGAATGTCAAACCTTTGGTTGTGGCAATATGTTTATGACAGACATGACTTGACTTGACCTGCAGCCAAGATTGCCAGCTCACGAGAGAACTCCTCAACGGTTAATAGCACCGACACCAAACTTAGTAGGTACCTATACGCGTTCAATGTTAATAGATAAAGCTAATTTTCTTCTTTTTATTTTAGTAAAAACTTGTTTTAATAAAAAAAACTGGCCATGTGCGAGTCGGACTCGCGCACGAAGGGTTCCGTACCATTATCTATAAAAAATCACGTTTGCTGTATGGGGGCCCCCCTTAAATATTTATTTTATTCTGTTTTTAGTATTTGTTGTTATAGCGGCAACAGAAATGCATCATGTGTGAAAATTTCGACTGTCGACGGTTCATGAGATACAGACTGATGACAGACGGACAGACAGACGGACGGACAACGGAGTCTTAGTCATAGGGTCCCGTTTTACTCTTTGGGTCCGTACCCCAAAAAATACTTTCGTAAATTATGGTAGAAACGGCAATAAAATCCATTGTGAATTTAGGAGAACTCGGTGATCATACAGACACGAAAAAGAAGAAGACATGCTGCAACGACCCCAAATAAATTGGGATAAGGACAGGAGAATGATATTATATTCTCCGCTATTTTGAACTATCATTTTAGTAAGGACATTAGAACCGACAAAAAGACGGATCGCGAAATTTCTCCCTGTTTGTAGAAGACCTTATAATTGTATCTTATCCTTATATCATATGAATGTGCGTTGCTTAGACGACTTCGGCTTGTAGTTTATAGTTTACTTATGTCAAATTACTAGACATTCATTGCCTTAGCTAATGGAGAGTGAAAAAGATGCTAGCCATGAAAATAGATAACTAAGCACAGCTTTAATACCAACTTGGAAGAACACAAGGGTGTCCGGTCATACGAGGAATTATGGAAAGATTAAATAAATCAGTCCCTGAAGGGGACAAGGGTTATACAGGGGATGAGAATTCCTCATTTTTGAAGTTAGTTTGCTATAACGGGAGTAAAAGTTTGTTGTTAAAACATTTTTGGAAACTCATCCCCTAAGGGTCCTGGAAAAGTTGCCGATGGGAAATCTCATCGAATACATGGCTTGTCGTTTAATAACGCAGCATTTTATGTTGTTGACTCACTCATTGGTATAGTGGTCTCTAGCGCGCCTGCTGAGCATAAGGGATCGATTCCCAAGTCGGGCAAAAGTTGTTGGGTTTTTCTATAAGGAATCTCTCAGAAGCAGCCTCAGAGTCTGTGTTTGCCGGTTGGTGGCAATAGGCTCGCCCTCTATTACATGGGACTTAAACATAACTGGCGAAATGTGGGTGTCTATTAGGTACACCTCTGCCTAATCCTTCGGGGATTACAGGCGTGATGTAATATTATGTTTACGTAGGTTCAACATACATATAAACTAGTGTTACTAATATTGCGTTGTCCTATCGACACACCTTGGCACTCCTCTATTTGAAATCACGCCCTTATTTGTGTCGCCAAGCGTGTGTATTATCAAGTATATGAGTAAGTATGCTAATATAATAGATAACTAAAGTGTGTCCTAGATCTTGTATGTATACTATGACATACATATTGTTCGCAATGCATTAACTTAATTTACATATCCAGTGTACTTTGTTAATGTTATGTGTGTGTGACCAAAATTACCAGCATTTAAAAGACCATGTTATCTAATTTGAATAAGAATAAATTTCACTACAACGGGTTTGAAGTGTTAGTCATTACAGATTTAAGGAGCAATGCAAATAAAAAGGTTCACAACACATAATATAATGTTTAATTGTTTGAGTAAGATAGGTACGGTCGAACAAACTATTTGGTATACACGCGGAAATATTCACAATCCAAAGCCGAAGCGTATACTTTTCCAAATATAAAGCTTTTGTCATTAAGAGACTGACTCTTAAGGACAAAAGCTTTATAAAATAAAATTGCAAACAATATTGTCAGTGTACTAGGATTGTAAATATTTCTGCGTATATACCAAATAGTTGTTCGACCGTACATGTAGCTACTTAAACACTTATCTTGGACATAAATATCATTAGTTCGGAAACACTCTTATACGTTTTTAACCGACCTCTAAGAAAGGAAGAGGTAATATAGTTATCATGATTAATCAAGTCACTGTAAGCGTCTCATCGCTTCGCCTAAAGGAACGCTGCTCAGGAACACCACACAAGACTCTAAGCCAGCCGGGTAGGAGAATAATAACTTGTCCCCATAGTTATCAATAAGAAGACCTTTGACTGTCTCAGGTTCTATTATTGCATCTTTGACTTCAGTCAGTATCGCCATTCGTTTCGCTAAGAATGAGAGTTCGTAGCAGTTTGTTGTGAGCTTATCGGCTATCTCTCCCAGCAGTTTCTTCCAACCTTTATATATATCGTTTGTAGATATCTTCCCAGATCCAGATTTCTTTGGTTCAACATATTTGATATAGCATTCTTTGTGGTAGTGCATGCCTTTATCGATCATATCTTCGGGTGAATGGTATCTATGAATCTTTATAAACACGCTGTCGTGCTTCCGATGCGCTGTTTCATAAATAAGTTTGGCTGCCGACAGCCTAGATTTGAATGAATGGTCCTGTCTGTGTATCAAGTTCAGTATTTTATCACAAATCAAACATCTCACAATTTCTTCGGAAGGTACACCACGACTTTTAAAATATGGAACCTCTTTTATGTCAGAAACTTCGTCATCTACTTCCAATTTGACTTTGACGTCTTCTTCCTTTTCATCTTTGATTTCTATTTTTGGATAAATCTGTGGCTGTGGCCTTCCCTTGTGTTTATTATCATCAAAACAAACATAGGCGGTCGCACACTTCACATGCCACGAAAAGCACTGACTGGACAAACTAGCATTGTATAGAAAGTAGAACTTGTCGCGAGTCGCATCTTGCCGCTCGTCTGCCACATTTTTTATCGCATGATATGCCTCTTCGTCCGGGTCGAGAACCAAATTTCCCGGTTGTTCACAAAATAAACACCCTGGCAATCGCGGTCTTTCGGGACTCAGTCTCGGGGTGCGCACTGACATTGTGAAATTAATTAACACAACAAGTAAAATCTAGACAAATGGGCAGCGTTAGGACGCGAAAGAACTGAAATTGCAACTGCAATCCATAGGGCTAAAACCTATTTGCTAGAAGCTGCGCGGCGCAGCCATCTCGCGGACGAACAGGTGACAGCGGGAGGGGGGTTTCGAGGGACTAGGGGGGGGGGGGGCGCCACGTGGCAAAGAATAAATACCGAGAGTCCTACGCAGACATTCATATTACAGCCACTTCCTAGCAACCAACGCTTAATTTTGTCCCGGGAACTCTGGTGAAAAACTACCGAAAAGATCTCGGATTTTAAACTTTTAAAGACGCTTTCATTCAGAGATCTTTCAATTCAGAACCTAGTGCAAAGTGAAGCTGATATTGTTGATAGATGAAAAGGCACTCAAGAACAGTAAATATTATAATATCCTGATGTTTCAGTATTACATGTTCTTCTCACAACCTACCGATCAATAGGGAGTACTTATTATCGAACACAATGAAATACATCGCAACCAAATTGACGTTTTAGGTACCTTAGGTAGGTACTGGAAAAACTCTTTAGTATTTATACACATTAACAAAATACTACCTTAAAAGAATACACCTCCGTACCAAATAAAAGTACAAAGTAAGTACTTGCCACCCACATAATATATGACCTACAATTTGTACAACTTATAGTGTATAGCCGCCCAAATCAATATCGAGTGCCCAGTTTACAATTACGTAGCGAACACATATGCACGCGTAGCAACGGACCAGTCGACCTTTTTAGACCCTCCCCCTATTTTGGGGGCGATCCCCCATGGGCCTTACGAGGGGGCACGGTTAGGGTGGTTCAAGGGACGCTAGATTATGGACGGTTTTAGAGATCTAATTTATTTTGGGGAGGGGTCTTTGGGGGGTTCAGGACGGGATTATTTTTAGGGTCGGCTCCGACCCCTACAAATGATGGAGCAGTGACGAACATTTCTTGCCGAGATTAATTTTGGTTTGCGCATTTAAACTTAGTTTTGCTAAAACGGAATAACCCATACCACAATTTCTTCAATTTTATCCAGAGTAATTGTATGATTTTAAATATTTAATTTAATATCTTTTCCTTGCATAAGTATCATATGTTGTTTGGACTGATTTTGCTGGTTAGCAAAATACCATATTTGGAATACTTAGTTCCTTTGAGTCCTTCCTTTAAGTCTCGAGAGATTATGGGCTGTGGCTTATTTTGGCCAAAAAAAGTCCGTTTCATGTTACTGATTCTTACTCATAATGCAACAAGTTCCTTCACCATGCTTTCATTCATAGTGCGTGCAGACGAATCTACTAAATCGTTCATCTTTGACTAGTGGTTCGCAGAATTGAATAGGCGTTGTGCCTCTGTGCGGCTGTACTGGCATAGTTTTATACTGTTGTAGAGTACTACTGCGATATTCTATGATCAGATGTGTAGTATTGATTTTCACTGTCCACTTTTCATGTATAATTTTAACAATGTATATTGAGGTTTCTCTAGTAGTAGGAGATCCGAGCTAGGAACGACATTCACTGATCTGTTTAATAGATTATAAATATTCGTTTAGTATGTTAAAAAATATATCGCGAGTGGGTTGGCTGAAATCCTGACCTAGGTATTGTTCATTAAAAATTGAAAAATGAAACTTTTTATTAAACAGTGCACTCATGAGTTTAAGGAATAAATTTAATACCAACCGAAAGTATGAAGCCTCTAAAATAATAATATGCAAGCGTTGGGTTGTCTACCTTTTTCCTGGCGTACTAGGTTGGCAAATATAAATAGGTATATCAATTCTAGTTCACATCACATCACATCACATCATCAGCCTATAATTTTCCCACTGCTGGGACACAGGCCTCCTCTCTAGGAGAGGGAATGGGCTATAATCTACCACGCGGGCCCAGTGCGGATTGGTAGATGTCACATGTCTTCGAATTTTTGGTTCTAGGGCATGCCGGTTTCCTCACGATGTTTTCCTTCACCGGTTTTGAGAGCAGTGGTGATGAAATAAATTACACAAAGTAATGCGCCTGCCTGGGTTCGAACCCACGACTTACTGTTCGTAAGTCGAGGTCGCTACCACTGGGCCACCGCTGCTCACAATACGCAATTCTAGTTATTTCCACCCATTTGTTTAATAAACAAGTCATTTATCAAAATAAGCGCTGTTTCATTGCGAACATGATGATTTAGGGTTGTCTGTAAAAATCTGGTTTGAATGATTGTTGTCGAGTAAATAATAGCTTGGCCAGGATATTTTTTTTCCCACTTGCTATAGGTATATTTTTAAATATACTAAACTTGATATAAAATAGTTTTCATCCATTAAACAGATTAGTGAAGGTCGTTCCTAGCTCGGATCTTAGACTATAGGTAGAGATACAAGTCTCTACATAAAGGGGGTAAACAGACTCTTAAAGAAGCGGAAAGGCACTTCTCCCCGTCATTGCGATAATTTTTTTGTTCTAGACCATACCTATATTGGGGGTCAAAGTTCCAAATTTTTCACAAGTTTTTTTTAACTACATATTTTTAATGTAAGATTTTTACTTTAAACACCTCCAGGACCCCTTAGCCCTTACTATTCAATCCATCCATCAGCACTGTTTTGAGTGCGTTACATTGAGTCCTACTGAAAACGTGATTTTTCAGCCCAAAAAAAAAGTCGTTACCAAGCACAAATTTTTGCGTAAATTTTGACGTACATAGGTAATGCTTGGTTGACGGCTTCGTGAAGAGTCTATTTACACCTTGTATATTCAGTAAAACCGTTTGTGTTTTATCTCTATAGAGATTGACTTCACGTCTCAAAATCTCTTGATATGGATAAAATAGATCAAAGTAAAACATATATGTATGACACAGTTTATAGGTGCTGGTAGTATCCGTGTCAAACTGGCGATATGGTGACCCATAGTCTAGTGTAATTGCAGCTGGCATGTATCGATTTTGTATTCTATTTCATGTACTATCGTGAACTAGTTATGCTTGCATTTATAGGCGATATACCCACAGGTATACAATGATTAAATACACTCACTATTGTGTTTCGTGTGACGAGCCGGGGCCCCCCATTGATTGGAAGAGGAAGACTGTCAAAAAACGGCAAATAATTACGAACTTTCTCCCCTTATTTAACCTGGGGATAAATAAGGGATGAAGAATCATCTAATGACTTCTCCCGCTCTGGGCAGAGCGGAAAGGAGTGTCAGACTTGTACTAACTAAAACCCATCCATGTTCCTTCCTTGCCCTTTGTGTTCCAGGGCCGCGGTATCTCTTTCGAACAGTCCCGCAGCCCGTTATTTAACCCCCTAAGGCCATGAATTTTCAAAAATCTTTCCTATGCTTTCTTTGCTCACTTTTGTTTTACTAAAAGAAACTATTACAAGCGCTTTTATTTTCTAGTGAGGGAACTTAAGATTTTCATAAAGTACTAGTACATTTGTGCCGGGACTTTATAAGTCAAATTAATACATACATATAACATCACGCCTGTAATCCCGAAATGGTAAGGTAGAGGTGTACCTAATAGTGCACCCACATTTCGCCAGTTACGATTAAGGCCCCTGTAATTAATAATATCGACTAATAAATATACTATACTTAGATATGTTATGCACATAAGTTGGTGAACCTATATTAATAAATAAAGTCTAGTATGAAGTACAAGTGTGATGACGTCATATGAGAGATATTAGAATTGCCTTTGGTAACAAATCTGCGATACCGCTGATATAGCATGTGACGAATGTGAGTACCAATTCAAACCATGTCTGGTTTAATGGTACAAAACAAACGAACATGTATTAAGACTATTATTGTTAAATAAAATAAAAAAAGCAACAGGTCGGACGCCTGCTTTCTAGCCAGTTATTAATAGTGTATTTCCTTTCTCCTTAGCTTTCCACCTAGAAGACCAACTACTGAATCACATGAACGAACACTTGCAGCCGTACACCCTGTACAGCGGGGATGAAGATTATGCGCAAGGGGAGCCGATACAGAGCGATTATGTAAGTAATACACTAGTTTTTACGTACTAGTTAGAAGTACGCACTTGTTCTCCTCGTCATTGCGATCATTTTTTGTTCTAGACCATACCTGGGAACCTTCTAGTTACCACCTTCACGACCCCCGTACTATTCAATCCATCCATCAGCACAATGTTTTGAATGCGTTACACTGAGTCCTATAACCGTAAAACGTGATATATCACCCCAAAAAAAAGTGGTTCCCAGCAATAATTTTTTCGTAAAGTTACTTAGTTTGATGTACATAATGCTTGGTTGACGGCTTCGTGAAGAGTCTGTTTACACCCTGTAATTTGACCTTTGTGATGAACATTGTACTGTACTGTCAAATCGTTTAGAATTAGATGGAGGGCAGGGTGAAGGGAGGTGTTGAACGGTAGCGTGCTAACCTTGCTGTTTCTCTCGAATTTTTCAAATATCTAGACTGTTGGAATGTCCCCTAAAACAAACTAAAGGCGCGGTTGCGTGCTACACAAAATTATGATATGGGCAACGTTAATTATACAGTTTGTGGGCATCGACGCACATATGGTCGTAAGTCCTGTATAACCCTCTAAAGCAATAGTATAAAAAATAGACATTTTGTGTGTAAGCGTGTTCCATTGTATGTAGACCTCTTCCATCAAAAGCGAATCTGCTAGTTTTAATCAACTCCACCTATCTCAGTCTACAATTGGAGAAAAGTCTCTATTGAATTATTTTATTAATTAACTAGCTGACCCGACAGACGTTGTCCTGTCAACCATGAATATTAAATTCCAATTGACCTACTACCTACCTTACCCTACACTACCCTACCTACCTACCTACCTACCTACCTACCTACCCTACCTACCTACCTACCCTACCTACCTACCTACCCTACCTACCTACCTACCTACCTACCTACCTACCTACCTACCCTACCTACCTACCTTCCTACCTACCTACCTACCTACCCTACCTACCTACCTACCTACCCTACCTACCTACCTTCCTACCTACCCTACCTACCCTACCCTACATACCCTTCACTGCTTACCCTACACTACCTACCCTACATACCCTACACTACCTACCCTACATACCCTACACTACTTATCCTACACTACCTAACTACAAACCTACCTACCTACCCTACCTACCTATTTTTTTGTTTTTAAACCTTCCCTGTATTCGGACAAATAAAACAAAAAAAGAATTATTCAAATCGGTTCAGCCGTTCTCGAGTTTTAGCTAGACTAACGAACAGCAATTCATTTTTATTTATATAGATATTATTCTTTTTCAGGCAACAGACAACAGCCTCCTTATAGCGCGTTCAGAGCGCCAACACAAGGAGAGTCGCCCTCACGAGTGTGACATCTGCCACCGACGGTTCAAGCGGAAGCAGCACGTGAAGACACATCGCCACGTGCACGACAAGGAGGTCTTCAAGGTGTGGTGCTCGGCCTGTGGAGAAGGTACGTACAATAGTCAGTCGTAACTAAATGCGATAGGGTGGACAGTTGTGTGTGTTTAAGAAAGGTGTCTTCCTGCAATTTCAAAAATACTATCGGCTCGCCTGAGGTTTATATCACTGCTTATTCCGTCGGGAATTCTCTTATATGAACAGCATCTAATTTCATTTTTTTGGTCACGAGTTTGAACTCGTGCACAACAACTAGTGACAATGTCTTATCAGAAAGTGTAGCCCTAATTTTGAAACTCGGAAAGCAACACTCAGCATTTGCTCTTACGACTACTAGGTCAACCAAGCCGTAATATTAAAAATATTAAGGACATTTAAAATATCGCATTTGTAATCCCCGAAACATTTAGTAGAGGTGTACTTTTGTACATTACGTACCCTACAAGTACACCCGCATTTTGTCTGTTATATTTGAGTCTCATGTAATTGGGTGCGAGTCTTTAGCCAACAAGGTCATAAACTCACAAAGGATTAGATTGGAGGTTTGGATTTCTGGTCACTAGTCAGAAAACCAAAATACAAGCTTCTACTGAGAAGTTCCCTGTGGATAACCCCAAAAATACGTGCATGAAAAATAGTAAAAGCTATTAAATAATTGCAGGTTTCCTAACAAATGCTCAGTGCGAGGCTCACCAGTGCATCTCATCTTCCCACTTGGTGGACACACAGCTGGACGAGGCGCCGCAGTTCGAGGAGCTTCCCCCTCCGCCCTCCCCGCAAGTCATCACTCAGGAAGCCAAGAAAGAAAATAAATATCCGCAGGAATTTGTGAGTAAAAACGTTCAGATAAATAATAATAAATTTAAGCTTAAATTATTGCAAGCTTTTAATATTTAAGCGTAGCATGATTGTTAATCGTCAAACGATTTAAAACGGCATTATTCAGATGGCTTATATAAATCATTTTATTCTGTGAATGAGTACCTTAACCTTAAAGATTTACATTGACATTTTCCTATTATTAATTTATTATTAATTCATGGAAAAGTTACTGACATTCTTATTATTGACATTTTTACTATTGACATTCCTATTATTGACATCCTTATTATTATAACATACCAATTATATTAAATTCACATCATGTATTCCTTAATTTTACATGCGAGTTTCAGCGAATTGTGTTAGCATCTGTATTAAAACTCGACCATCTGTAATGTACTACAATTCTAGCAAATAAATTTCATTTCATTTCATTAAAGACCTAAGTATTTACTTACTGTATTCTAAATGTAATTTAGGGCACATCGATCGACGGCATTTGACGGTTTGTCCAAGCAAAAAGAGCACAATGTATGGGACGCTGTACGCATCCTATCGCATCGAAGTGACCAACGCGGTCCCATTCTTTGTGCTCTTTTTGTATGCGCATACCGTGGAATGCCCTCGATCAATGTGTTATGATCCTTATTCGACAGATCATACCACATGTTCACCACATAGAAATTTTTAGTCGAGGCTCCATTATCCCCCGTAGGACCAAAAAGCTAACCCCTTTTTTTTACGGATGGGAAATCCCTCAAATGACTTCTCCCGCTCTGGGCAGAGCGGAAGGGATTGTCAGACTTGTACTGACTAAAACCCATCCATGTTCCTTCCTTGCCCTTTGTGTTCCAGGGCCGCGGTATCTATTTCGAACAGTCCCGCAGCCCTGCTTTAAACCACGAGGACCATTCCTAAACTCTTCAAGCGTCTTCCAGATGGACGTATCAGAGCTAGCAGCCCTCGACAGCGTGCAGTACGTGGAGGTGGAGGAGAGAGAGCTGCCCACTCCGCAGCGAGTGTTCGTCTGCAAGTACTGCTCCAAGCCCTTCAAGAGGAAAGACCATTACAAGATACATCTGCATATACATACTGGCGTCAAGTCGTTCTTCTGCACTGATTGTGGGAAAGGTAAGCATTTATTACAAACTAACTGATGTCCGAAGCTTCGCCCGCGTGGATGTCGGTATTCGTGATAAATAAATCACGCGCGCAATACGCGCGTACGCGCGTAATCATGAAATTTTGATCCCGTTCCCGCCACAAAAACTTGACAAATTATATACTAAGACCTTCCTCGAGAACCACTGTCCATTGGTGAAAACAGCATAAAAATCGGTGCACTAGTTTTTGAGTATATCGCGAACAGACAGACAGACGCGGAGGAGGACTTTGTTTTATAATATGTAGTGATATTAATATGCACTATCAATTACAAAAAAGTACCTTAGTACAAGTTCCTTAAATAAAACTAATGTCAAGATAGAATTGATGCTGGTTTTTTTTTTTGAAATATGCAGAATTCCAGGTTTGGTTCCATTGCCTCCCTGACAGATACATCACAGTGGCTGTCCGGCGTACGAGGTCGTGCCCGTAATTTAAAAGCTTGATGGCAGATCCTAGCGTCGAAGTGTTGTTAAAGAACAACCAATAAATTTCCTGGAGTTTGAACGATGCAGGACGCAGTAATTTTAGTTCGCATGTAGCGAGATAGACGTCGCTACAGATTTTTAAAATCTATCCATCCTAAACATACTGCCTGTTTGCTTGTTTAAAATCTTACTAAATATATCGAGCTAGTTAGCTATCAAAGCTAAATCATGTTCTGTAAATAACTAAATAATGATGTTGTGTTTATCTCCAGGTTTCTACCGTAAGGACCACTTACAGAAACACATGCTGGTCCATAACAAGGCGAAGCCTAAGAAGGAGATCCCAGACCTGTACCCCATCAACAAAGTGCCCCTACCTAGTAAAGTGCCCAAGAAGCAGGTCTTACCTGAGATCACTATACATGTAAGTAGACAGATATAGCTCGCTTTTGTTATATATTCGTACACCAGAATCGATGACAGGAGCTGAACACCTAACAACAGCTGAGGACACAAAGCAACGCAGCACTTGGACATGCACATGCTTGGGACACCGCAAATCGAGGTTTCTCAGGGGACATACATTGCCTGCCAGGGCTGCGGGACTTCGAAAGAGATACCGCGGCCCTGGAATACAAAAGGCAAGGAAGAAACATGGATGGGTTTTGGTCAAAATCTAACACTCCCTTCCGCGGGCGGGAGAAGTCATTTGATGATTTCACACCGAAAAAATAAAAAAAGAGACTTACATTGTCACTTTTGATACAGCATCCACTAGTTGTCGGCAATATGGGATTGTAAAAAAAATTTCAATCAAATTGAATTCAATCAATTTTGTATTTTCTATATCCTCCTGCCACTGCGCTCGTTGTTTAAGGGTGGACCTTAAAACGGTCAAGATCAATCTCGAAAATACACTTTAAAAAATGGTATAAACGAAGATTTTTTTTTTCCAATATCGAAGTTGGAGCAACACTTTAAAAAAAGTAGGAAAAATACAAAATAATAATTATGTATGGTGGGCTGCATCAATTGGGTACCCCAGTTGGGAACCTTGGTGCTTTCAAGGGGGGTACCCACATCGTGAAGCGGACTGTACATAACATAAAAAAACAATTGTGAAGAAGAACGAAAATAGCAGAGACAATTTTTTTTACATGGTATCCCTTGTTAAGTACTTACTACGTATGAACTACTTACGCCTGGCCTGCAAACTGTTAGTCACATTATAAAAAAAAATGTCTTTATTTATATTTCAGGCTCCATCGAACACGAAACTCCGTGTGCCCCTGCAAATCAAGGTCCCGTACCAGATGGTGGTGTCTATGGACAATGGAGAACAACGCGCAGTCACCATAGACCCTCAGGCGTCGCCCGTCACTACGTAATGTATGTAGCTATGAGAATTAGTCATTTTATAGGTGATCATTGTTCTTTACTTTCAAAAATGTGGATTTCATTTTATTGGTGTATCAAGGGCTCGTTTCGCATTTATTGAATAGGCACTATTAGAAATGGAAACGATTTTGAATTCTTAAGGTGGTTGCGTCAGGGTAGCCCGCGAAATTCAATTCAATTTCTTATGTTTTTATACGTGTTACTAGCGCGACTCATGACCTGCAAATTACAAAAAATTTAAGAAAATTTTAAGTTTGCGAGCTTCCCTGACGCAACCACCTTAAGCCATGTGAATTGATCGGTACTTATAAACCGAAAAAGTAAATGCCCAGTACCGAAATCCAGCATTGTTGGATCGGTTCAATTTGTGGACAGATGTTTCACTTAAGAATGACATGATGAATGAAAACAAAAAGTGGAGCGTCGGATATCTGCGTTTAGTGCTACAAAGAATTTAACAAGATAATTATGTAGGTAGCAGTTTCTATACCTAAGTGATACATTCTAGTAAAGCCTGCTTTTCTTCTTTAACTACTAAAGAAAGAATATGCGTGAGCCAATCTTACTCACCGTCTTTCCTTAATAGTTTGTATTAAGCACCATTATTATCTTTTATAGATGCTACAAGGCCCTTCTCATGTTATAAAATTTGAAATAAGTTGGAAAAGTTATCACAACCTTGGATTGGCTGCTGCTACTACTTAAACACAATCTTGAATACTAAACGAAACTGAAAACTATTTTTAGTAAATTAATGATATTTTCTGACTTTTATCATGTCAGATTGTCTGCTCTATACAAAATAATGAATAAATAGTTGAATAAATAGCTTTCTTTTAAAGTATCAATTTATTTTGCATTGATATAACATATAATTTTGTATGGAAAAGAGCATTTATTTATAAACTTAATTCTTAAAACATTGTATATAGTTATTTGAAATGAATGTGGGGAGATATAAAGTAGGCGACAAAATATGTTTTTGCTAGTTAGAAACATGTAAAGTAATTGTTTCTCTTTATTTAGAGTTTCATGTTACCCTGTCCTAGTAATGCACATATTTTTCAATTAAAAACATATCATGTTTAGCTTTTACCCGCAGACAGGACCTACCTGTGTGGAATATTTCAATGACATTCGTAGGCGTGGAATGGTTACAGAGTTACTTGCGCAGTTAAACAGGGTGGAACAGTCATCGACGCAGAAAAGGTTACCACGTATTTAATACATCATTCTGAATCCAGGGGGGTGTCGTCACCTGCCAGGGCTGCGGGACTGTTCGAAAGAAATACCGCGGCCCTGGAACACAAAGGCAAGGAGGGAACATGGGTGGGTTTTAGTCAGTACAAGTCTTTTATGATCCCATCCGAAAAAAAAGGGGGGGGGGTGTCGTCGATTTTTTTTTGCGTCGGGTGTCCTTTCCAGCTTGTATTGTAACACACCGACAGTGCATGAGCTGGATTTAAGCCATAAGAGCCATAAAAAGCTAGTTCCTCATAAACACATGGTTTTTTTAAGATTTGTCGTCTACTTTCTTATATGCATGAGCACGGGGTCCAAGTACATAGTATATTGCCATGATCTCTCATAAAGAATTGCATATCTCTCAAATTCTTCTTTTAGTATAACATTGAATGTTCTTCGGTAATAAACTTTGATACTTTATTGTGATTTGCTATGTATTAAGATATTGTGGAGAGTAAAATTGTTAGTTGTAAGTGTGTCACTATATGTGCCATGTGAACCAAATACTCGGATTCGTTGCCAGTTTCTAGATTTATCTTGTCGAATCATGCTTTTAACTAAATTTTCGTATTTTTTTATCTACTTAGTGCCAAAAAAACCTAATTTATTTTGACAACTTTCTACAATAAAAGTACAAATAACTTTTCAAATTAAGTGTTTTTTATTTGTCTAAAGTTACCAAATCATGTTTTTTTTTAATTTACATTGTAACTGGCAAGGTTATCGAAATTAGTTGTAAGTTTATCTTTCTGTAAAGTTCCTCTATTTTGTCTTTTCACTGAAAATAACGTTGTGATTCTAATCTAAGTTTATTAATGTGACATGGAAGTACAAAAATAAAGTATTTTGCACTCAAACCTTTTAGTATTATTTTTATGCCAATAAACCTAAACATCGAGCATGTTTTTGTAAGGGCTAGGCAGAAGTAGTACTCGAGCTTTATGATTCTTATGGACCCTTAACACGTTCACTGTCCAACGACTCCAAATGGAGTCACATTTGTACCAAACTCACATGTCCATGATTCCAGTTGGAGACATAATTACAAAAGTAAATTTGATGTTTTTTATTTGACCGGACGTAAATACTATGAATAAGAGGAAAAAGATTCTCATGGACGTATGGTTGGGTAAAAAGGCTGTCGAAAATTTAAAAGAGCCGCCGTAAAATTTTTAGTTCTCACGTCCATGACTCCTTAGAGAGTCATTTTTTTTTAGGTATTTTCCTGTAAATAGATTTTCTTTAAGCCGTATATTAGTATAAATGTAATCCCTTATAATGATTATTGACAAGTTAGGGCGAGTTTGTAGATGGACGTACGAATATTTTTTATTTCTTTGTACTGGGACAGTGAACGTGTTAAAATACTCACCATCATCATTCTCATCATGTCCTTATCCCAATTTATCTGAGGCGGCGCAGCATATCTTCTTCCATACTTCTCTTTTTCTCGTCATCTCAACAGTCACCTCCTTTCTAGCCATATCATCCTTCACACAGTCCATCTATAGTTTCTTAAGGGGCCCCAAAATACTATTAGATAGAAAAGAGTAAACCATTCAAATAACACTAAAAAAATCAAGTAAAATGTTATATTTAGTTTAAAATACAAAAGCACGCTGTTGGCAGTGGGAAGCTAGATATCACTATGTACTATTTATTATTATGAGTTCTGGAAAAACAGTATGGAATTGGGCTTATATCGTACTAACGGTTGGCCAGCATAGATGTGTAGCAAATGAAGGAAGAAAACCTTCGAAAATTGAAATGTCATGTAATTAATATTTTTGCTGCGTCGCCTACGCTGGGCACTGTGAAAATGCAATGTCACTGTAAGAATTAATACTAGGTACTGTAAATAATTAATTAGCCATTATACAATTCAGAAACTGCTGATTAGCAAAGAAACCTTATTATATTCCATTCTAATTCTGCCTGCGAGATAGTCGCATTCATGGCTCTTACAATATTAGATCGATCTTGGCAGATAATAACATAAGTTAAAAAATATAATCGACTAAAAACAATTTTGTACTTAAAACTTTTTCAAAAAATACAAGTACTAAAACATTTCTAAGACTGAGCGTCCATTTTACTATAAAAATATGTTTTGTACGTACCTAAGTGAACCGCTACCCGTAGGTATGTACTATACTATCCTAATATACGAGTTAAGAACAAACATTCTATGGTATATAACAGCTATGTTGCATAAACATTTACTTACGTTAGGTACCTACAACGAATCACATAAACGAACTGAGCACAGATACAGACATTAAATGAACAACGATAATAATAGAAAACAACCCTTAAAGGAGTACTACATTTAAAATTTATATTGAAACACAATAAATGTATAAAAATTTACATCACAGCGAAATATATTCTTTCGAATTCAGGTTCTGAACTCATCGAACTAACGCGTTATCCCGATTTCCGTACATCAAACACACTATCTAATTAGATAAGTTTCATTCCGAAGGTACAATGGGTATTGTTACCCCGCGTACTAACCAAAGAGAACGATCGCGCGAACTTGCAATCATAGCATATAAAAAAAGAAAAAATATACAGTGGAACATACAACCTCCTCCTTTTTTTGTAGTCGGTTAAAAATACAATTATGGTACGCATTTTCCCGTAGAACCAGGAAGCGCGACTTGTCATGTTCGCGCAACGTTCGCTTATAAGAGGACACGGGGTTATACTCCTTCACCTTGTAAAGCTATGGCAGTGAGCAAACTATTTTATATTATTGCTTAAACTGCCTTATAACAAAGCTTTGCCTTGGCGATAACATACCCAACTTGACATCAATTTTGGAAATAACAAAATAAACTACATAAATGTTTCTAAATAACAAGAAAATAAATCAACGTATTCATTTAAATTACACAGTTAATTTTGGACGCCCCAATCTCTCACTTGCAATCTTTGGAACCTTTTACAAATTCTTTGCCAATTTATTTACATAAACGTTCTTAAGATTACTTTCGGTCCAGGCTTGCAACACCGACCGACAATTAAATTTTAATTGTTGCTTAGGCAAGCCAGTTTAATTATTAAATGAATGCCTGACTGATGTAAGGTATTTAGGAGAAATCGGGCATGGGTGTGCCATATTTACACCCAGCCCGTCCTGTTCATCACACATTCGACTGGATTGGTACCTCACATCCTATGAGGAGTTGGGGAGTCTGGTGCAACAAAATACAGTGTTGCTCCTTATATCTATTACAAAGTATGTACATTTTCTAACGCAAAATGACTAGATACACTATTTAGAATGTCATTCAGGTGATCTGCTAAAAATACTCTTTTAAGTAGGTTTTTCCAATCGATATTGCTTTTGGAATTTACTTATGTTTATAGTGCTCAAGTTTCTAACTGGTATTATCTAGTTATAAAGTTTCAAATATAGGTCATTTAAACATTTTAATATACTGCTCTAAAGAGGAGAGTTGATTCTTTGCCTGTTCCAATTTATAAACTTTTCCTTGCTCTACACGGTAATAAAATATTTTAAATTAAATTTCTAATAACCGGTAAAGACATTCAAATAAAATCTGGAGAAAAAATCAGCCAAACTATTAAATAAACATCAGTCATTACACTTCATAGCAGATATATTACACTGTTCCACGATTCCAAATTACCTATTTACACGAATCAACTCACCTCCATCGTAGAAAAAGAAGTAATACTTCGTCCAGAAGCGAAACTGGAAGTATCATGGTATCTACCTAATAACCCGATTTTAAATCCTTTCGCATACCACATTTTCAACCAAACAGATTTGTACTGGGTAACAGTCTATGAAAGTAACATATCCATAATCTGAAGTAAAAGAGCGATTCAGGCTAAGCCAGATCATTCCCCTTTTTATCGTAGCTCTAACGTTTTTGTCGCTCAGAAATATCGCTCATAAAGGCACTTTTCTCACGCGCTAGGCGTGAGAAAAGTGCCTTCGGGATCGATATATCGACGTTGCAAGCAAAGTTTATCAACGGGAAAAGCAAAGCCAGGCGGTTAGGTCTTCTAGCTCAACCCGAATACACTGAAGTTACCTTTTGTACTTGGTAACATTTAGTAACTTTTGCGATCCCTTTACTAACTTTTTGTTATCCGTTGTTGCCAACTAACACATGAAAACGTTACTCCATATAAGGTAAGTTCGGTGCTTATGCACCTTGAGAACGTAAGCTTCGCTTCAAAACAGAGTAAGTATTATTTTCTTATCTATTCCTCAACCTACGATACTACTCGAGTCGAGCCGCGATGAGTGTAAGCAGATCGTTGGCGTTCTTATCGTCGGAGTGCGGTCAGGAAGGGTCCGGCGTGGGCGCCGGCACCGCCATCGCGAGTGGCGGGGAGCTCGACGAGCTCTGCTGGGACATCTCCGCCTTCACCCGGCGCGCTATGTGTGAGCGAGTGTGTTTGCGGAGGTGGTCCTTCCGGTAGAATCCTACAAATTTACATACAACTACATACTTCGTAAAGCACATTAATCCATTGGTCCCGGCTGTCATTTCAAAATCTATGACTGTCGTTACTGGTAGTCAGAAACCTGAAATTTTGAAGGCCAGTCAAGGGGTATCGTATTATCCAATGAATAAACTGCATCCAGTTAGACTTTAAGCCGACCACCACATTGAGAAATGGCTAGACAGGTGATGTTCTTGATATATATGTGATATAAAGGGTATAAACAGACTCTTAACGAAGCCTAAAGGTACTTGTTCTCCCTGTCATTGCGATCATTTTTTTTGTTCTAGACCATACCTGAGAACCTTCTAGTTACGGAGATATTGGGGGTCAAAGATCCAACTTTTTCACAAGTTTCTTTTTAAATACTTGTTTTTAATGTAAGATTTTTACTTTAAACACCTCCAGGACCCCCTTACTATTCAATCCATCCATCAGCATAATGTTTTGAGTGCGTTACATTGAGTTCTACTGTAAAACGTGAATTTTCAGCCCAAAAAAAATGTTACCCAGTATGCATGGTTGACGGCTTCGTGAAGAGTCTGTTTACACCCTGTATTTGTATTTGGTTGAACTCACCTTTCCCACACTCGTTACAAACATGCCTCTTCTCCCCGGAGTGGATGACGAAGTGCAGCGTGAGTTGCTCCTTCCTCTTGAACGCCTTCATGCAGACGGAGCAGACGTGCGGCCGGTCCGGGTTGTGCGACTGTTTGTGGCGGGTCAGGTGGTCCTTACGCTTTAGCGCTGCGTTGCAGATGTCGCAGATGAACCTGAAGCAACAGAAGGTTACATTGAAATAAGTGTATCTAGACCCTGACTTATTATGGGGAGTTTTTGTAAGTGGTATAGACAACTAGCTCAGTGTCAGTTTTATCATCGTAACTAGTTCTTGGTAATCACTGTGTCGCGAGGTCGATACGCTATTCCCAACAGTGGATTTCCTTAACAAGACTTTCGTACTAGCGTACCATTTTAACAGTTTTTCGAATCAGCGTGTTCGCGACAACGTCGTTCGATAAAGCTGTTTTCGACTTAATGAGTTTTTGAACTGGCGTACCACTCTTAAAGTTTTTCGAAACTAGTGCGTCGCAATAACGTCATTCGAATTTTCATATTACTCCCCTTCTTATGACTTACATATGTTAGAAATCTTCCTATGTATGTATGACAAAAAAAGGCTTGACTAGCTGAATAGGGCCCTTATGACAGTCGTTTAGTAATAATCCATACGATAATAAATCTGTCTGTCTGTTAACTTTTTACACCTTAACTTCGGTACTTTTTATCCCGATAATACGTGTACGTTCCCTTGGAATAAGTTCCAACCTCCTCGCGGGCAAAAGCAAATTTTTGAATTTAATATTTATTAGAAGCAAAATCTTGTGTAGACGTCCTAGTGGTTCCAGCAACTCACTTTAGCTAAAAAGTTGTATCTTAATACCTTACCTTCTCTCCATGGTGTGGCCCACTAAATGCTGCTCCAGAAGCTCTCGTTCAGGATACGCCATGTGACATTCTGGACAACAGTACAGCGTGCTGCCATCTGCAAAGAATTAATAAAATATCCACATATATATATTATTTCTTCCATATTATATTGTAAAGACTGGTACTGAATACGTGCCCGCTTGTGCGTCGGTGTCCCGTCCGGCCAGTATGTAGGTAGCCTTACCTAAAGCAGTAGTAAGCCGTATCTCTCCCGGCTTGGGCCGCGGTTTCTTCTCCTTCATGGATTTCTTTCTCTTCTTCTTTTTAGACATGACAATGGTGTTGGTGCTCTGGTTCGTGGTCTGGTTGACTATCGTCGACGTTTGTACCACCACGCTGTTTGTGTTCGCGGGCATCTGCTGGAACATTGCAATATTTCAATTACATTTTGTAAGCTGATTGACAAATACATTTAACAGGTCCTGCCGGATCCATTAAAATTGATAACATAACATAACATCACGCCTGTATTCCCGTAGGGTTAGGCAGAGGTGTACCTAATAGTACACCCACATTTCGCCAGTAATTAATATTGATATGGCCATGTAATTAATTTCTCCCTCGTTGGTATTGCGGTCGCAATTGCGACTACTGAGCATGAGGTACTATACGACGCAAAAAGGCTTACCACGTATTGCAGTACATCATTTTGAACGCGAAAAAATATGTACTGAATATGATTAAGAATATGTACATAGTAATTAAGCTTTTGTGTTTGTTCGGTGTCTTTTCCAACCTGTATACTGTAGTGCACAAGTAAGTGTATACACAGGTGCACTCTCTCTTCTTTCACTGGCAGAGTCCAATGGGACGGCAATCTGAGACGACCGGAGATGGAGAGACATTAGTCGCAGGACCAACAGCTTAATGAGCTACATAACACGTTAATTGGAAAGACTTTGTTCTAACGGAGTAGGAAAAGGACCCTAATTGACGACTAGGGTTTCTACCCATTGGCATTTCTCTAGCCTTGACGTACGAGGTTATCGAACGCCTATGCTAGAAGGGACCTGTGCCTAGGCTGATGATTAAGTAGACCCAAAGAACACCGAGTTTCCGAGAAGAAGAAACAATACATTTATGGATTTATCTGGCTATTACAAGGAAATAATATAAAATAATTCAAACTTACTGTGTGTGTGTGTGCTATATTAGGCATCGCATTCAAGGCGTTAGCATTGACAGTGGCCACAATTGTGGGTTGTTGTTCTTCTCTCTTGTTCTCGATCACAGTAGCAGGTGTGGAGTACTTCAGGAGATGGTGTAGAGGCAGTGGCAGAGCAGACAGATAGTCGGCCACGCCGCCGCCCAGGGTCTGCCACGTCGAGCTGTCAGTCACGTCCCCGATGCCTGACGCACACGATACTAGGTGAATGGTAGAGTGATGTGAGAATGATAGATATGATATACGAGGAAATGGAAAAGTAGGTAGGTTTAAGGAAGTAGTAGGTAGTCGTTGGTGATGTCGAAATGGAGGCGAAAGTAGGTTAGTTAGAGAATGTGTTTGTTTTATATGCTGGACGATATAATGAAAAATAATGACAAAATTCCACTTCCTACTAACTCGGAAACAAGAAAATTACCTTAGTGCATCCTTTATTATGTCTACTAGATATATGTACTTCTACACTGTGAACACTTAGGAGATAAAATAAACTAAAAAAGATATAACCTATCGTATTTCTAGAAAGTCTCTGTAACTATGCCAAGAAAACAAGAAATAAGTACAGTTTCATGAGAAATATATAAGCAATGACACACGAGAAGCTGAATCCACTTAAGGGTGAGCCGTACAAGTTGTAAGGCTACAACCGAGTTGCGAGTTGACTAGCCAATGAGGCCACGTTGAAATAATTTCAGAAAAAAAATTAAGTATTTAATAATGAACGAATTAGCTTACTTGTTAGTATTCTAGCACAACGAAAATGTTAAGACGGCATAAAAGCTGTTTCTAGATATTTTAAATCTGGCAGAAGTATGTTTCATAGCTCGCGGTTTCGCACTATATAGCAAAATAACTAATGTCCCTGGAAAACCCATTTTTTCCTGCAGATGGTGATGAAATGAGTCATAATCATAAAACACACATATTTGAATTCCTTCAAACAAAACACAGTAGGCACAATCGGTTTGATAGATTATAAAGTCCACGCTAAGTAACTTACTGATAAACTCAGCAGGCGCGGTGTTACCGCCGCGATCATTCCGACCTTCCTGCTTGATGGCTCGAGCTAATGCTGCTGCTTCCTTCGGCTCGTGGAGGACTACTAGTAGCTGCTGGCCTTGCTGCAGTGGCGTAGCTTGCGCTACTAAAGATAAAAAGAAGGAGACCTTACAATCTAGTAAAAGATGATGAATGTCTAACTCGCTAAGGGCAGCAAAATTAACAGACTCCAAAGAGACAGCGACAGAATTCATCTCTGTCCGTTTTAAATTGGAGGAAACCCAATTCGGAGATATCATAATCTGAGGTACCTACCTATATATAAGAACTTTTCGAACTTCCATAAGTATGAGGTATTAAAGCGTAAAGCTACAGACAATATAAAAGGTACCTAATATTTACCATTGATCCCTTGATGCTGTTGCATCATAGTAGCCATGAGGTCATGATGCAGTTCTTCTCGATACTCCCTCTTGTCAGGACGCTGTTCCGCCTTCAGGTGTTGATGCACCGACTCCGCCTGCACGTAGCTGGCCTGCCCGCCGTACGCGATGTTGCCCAGGTTCACTGACGAAGACGATATCGTCTGGTATTTCACGCCAGTGTTTACTGTTTCCAATGATACGGCGTTAACAGGTGGGTGTTGACATTGGTAGGAAAAATGGAGATAAATGACTCTGAGTTAACTCTAGTTGTAAACATAGTTAGAATACAAAGTATTTTACTCAATGTAACCCTTGTTTACCGAGATTATGCCTGAATGATCTTCATTGGCATCAAACCACTGACTAACCTGTATGTATGGGTGCCAGCCCAGCCAGCGCCACAGTGCCAGGCTGAGCACTACTGACCACCACCACACTCTCCGCCTGTCTGAACTTCACGCCATCCACAGCCACGGTGCCCGTGCCCGGCGCCACCGCGAACTGCACCCCGCCGCCGCCACCCGCCGTGTGGTAGCGCGTCTCCTGCAGCACTCCTCCAGAACTACTGCCTCCACCTTCATATCCAAACTTTGCGGCGAACTGGTGGATAGTAGGGATCGCAGCCGCCGTCGGAATGTGACCAGTGAACGGAGCAAAGTTCATCGTCGTTTACTGAATCTGAAACCGCGGCAGACATCGTAGTTACGCGAATAGTGTTACGTCAGCGGGGGCCGCAGGGTAGCACGCGAGTTTATAAAAAACTGCACTCGTCCTGTTGAGCAGGTGGAGTACTCGTTGCGAACCACAACAAAGTGAATCAAAGGGTGCGGCCCCTAGTAGGGCGCTCACTCAACCCCCGCCATTCTGCCTCACCCCAATCATTTCTAACGCTTTATTTTTACCGGCCCGCCGTCTCACACCATCGATCTTGAAACGCGCACTGAGACGCCGCGACAAGAGAAGACACAAAAGAGTGGAAATATAATGGAATGGTTACCTGTCTCGTGTCCAGAAAGTAGGTTTTCATCGCGTTTTAATTGTTCGTCGTTGATGAAATAAGTAAGTGGTGTATGTGCGGGGTGCGCGGACAAGGTGCGCAGCGCGCGCTGGGCGCGGGGCGGGGGCTGCGCGACGCGTCACACGCGCGGCCGGCTGGGCCGGGGGCCTCGCTCCGCACGACCCGGACCAAGTAACCACTCATAGGAGTTACCCTCTGTTTCAAGATCACAGCAAGTTCAGGGTCAAAGTTTGGCAATGTAATTTACATAAGAAGATTTGGTGTGAACTACGAGTTAAGAAAAAGCAGTAGGTAACCTAAAATTAAAAAAAAAACAAAAGGCATTATTTTAAGGTAAGTGTAAGTAACCCAGGTAGGTACTTTTCTCTCTTCTTTGTTTATAAACATGTTCAGGGACTGTAAAAATGTAAATGAGTTTGTTTTCCACCCCCGCCATTGGTTGAACGTACCCCAAATATTTAGGTAGAAACAGATAAGCTGTGTAATAGATAATGTTGCGGTGGGGGCGAGCTTGTAGTGGCGTTTCATCTTCTTGCGGTGAAGAATGGACGGAGTCGGAAGCTATGATCCTGCAGTTACACAATAACTAAATATCTTTTACACACAAATAAATACCAAAATGATGTTTTATTTATCTACTGTGCCTAGAAGAGCACATTATGAGGGCGTAAGTAATATTTTCACTTTATTGATGAATCAATACCCTAATAAAAACTAACTAAGGACAAAAAGGGAGGCCATGGCCTGGCAGTGTGATACTTGACAAAGGCTAATGGGGCTGAAATAACCTTGTTAACGGTTGTAACCCTTTAGGATAAATAAAAAAAAGAAAGCAATGGTTTAATCTTCTACGTTCACAAGATTCAATAAGAGTGTATTGATTTCTTTGCATATTACATTACGGGGCCGGCAAGCTGGCCCATATCAGGTGTACTGAACATGAAAAACCGGCCAAGTGCGTGTCGAGCCACGTACAATAGTAATAGTAGTTGATCATAATAATAAAAAAAAACTTTTTGCAGATAAAAAACCCTTGCTCCCATACATTATGTATAGTAAAATATGTTATCCGAGTACATTTTATAAGTTGCTCGACTGTTATTACTCGGAAACTTGTAAAGCCGTGATAGTTTTCCTATAATGTATACGCAAAGACCTATTTTTCTGTATCTTCTTCAAAACTTTCGGCCCGAATGGTAAATTTTCGCCTATTTTCAATAACTTCAAAACTATTTATCTTAAAATTATAAAAAAAAAATTCAGATGCTCACAATGAACTATTTCATTTGTTAAGTAACACGATATAGTTTTCAAAACAACCGGGCCGATCGGTCCAGTAGTTTCGGAGTAAATTAGCTGTGCCAGACGGACAGCCAGACACACGCGAGTGATCCTATAAGGGTTCCGTTTTTTCTATAAGAGTTACGGAACCCTAAAAATATCAGTTTTTTTATATGAATCAGACTTGATCAAGCAAAATAATAGTGCATCATTTGTCAAAGAAAATCTCAGCACAAATTGTACACCATTCATTATGAGTTATGACTGTGCACGAAGACGTCTCGGCGGCGGCAATTCCATGCTCGGTATAATGTATATTGCTTTAATTTAAAATCAAAATTCAAATGTGGTCCCTCAATGGGAACGCAAACCTTTAATTTACATCGTATTAGATAGAACTATTTACGTAAACAATGCTAATTTCCTAAAGCAAGGGTAACTTTGTTGTGTAGGGGCGAGTAATGGCGTGCCAGAAAAATGTTAGCAAACATACATACCCCATTTGATGAATACGTGAAATAAAGTTATGGTGAGAAATAAAAAACAATAGTTTTCAAAATCAGTGATTTTATTCTTACTCTTACGTGTTCTTAATAAATAAAAGTTTCATACAAAAGTTTACACTTATAACTCCGGACAGAAGTTAATGGTCTATTTGCTATGTCTTAATCTTATAATACTTGCAACTAATTTCATTTAAAACCAAATAAAAAAATACGATTCTAAATTGGTTAACTGCTAACGTTATCATAACTGATAACATTAAAATAAGAAGTAAAGTTTTCGACCGAAGTACGCACAATATGCCTAAAAAGTTATACAAAAAAATTAAATAAGTTTTTGAAATTTAGAACGACGAACTGAACTATACTACACAACGTGTATTTAAATAGAGACTTATATCAACAAAATGTACAAAAATACAATTTATTTAATATTAATTAGAGAATGAGGAAACGAATGATAGTATTTATTAGACTTGGACTACATGAATTAATTAAAATAGTCTCAAAATTAGCTACCAGATATAAGGAATTCTGATTTACATAATTACCATGATCTTGTTTAAAACAAAGACATCTGGATGTCCAGAAAAGACTTGCAAAACTTAATTAATGTTCATCGAGCACCTTGAACTAGCAATAGCAGCGTTCTAAGCTAAGACATACAAAACATGCCACAGTGTAGTGATGCATTACAAAAACTTAATACTAAGTACAAAAATATAATTGGAAAATAATTTACACCTACTTTAAAGCTGACAATATTAATATCATGTGGTGGAAAAGCCTAAATTTAACATAATTTTATATTATGACTCGCGCAAATGTGTGATACAACTTCAATTTATAGAACGTTACAAAAGAGTAATAGCCAAAAATATAAAACCTAGAAGACTTAAGAAGATTCAGAAAAGGCCTTTCTTAGCATTGGAATACCAAAATATCCATTGAAATAAAAGCTACATACGTACAACACATTTTTTTTACTATTTGCTTTTCATTGCGAAATGTTAACAAAAATAAACTCTCACACACTTGCGAGGAACTTAGTCAGCTCAACAAGTCCGTTCGATGGTGGCACTGGGAATATTAAGCGATAGGCCGGCAGGTAATCTTTACACTCATAGTGGATACATTAAACATCTCTCAAAATAGCACAACAATATGTAAAACCATTTCCAAATGGGACGGATCGAATAAACGAAGAATATACGTAGTAATAATTATTTATTTGAAGCGAGAATAATCCCAGCAAACACCAATGAAAGGACTATTAATTAATAAATATCACAATTCGATTGAAATAGAAAAAGTTTGTATTCAAAATAAGCACATGAGGGTAATGAGAATGCGATAAAAGCAGGTAATGGTATAAATATCACAGTCACAATGATATTTACAATGAATCTTATTGATCGCTCTCAGTGTGTTGTTCAAATCAAACGAGAAACCAAGCATTGGAGAACATCTTTTGGTAGTACTGAAAGTTCTTGAATATTTATAAACGTAACTAGTAACAAGTTGTAATGAGCCTTGTAGTCTTCTACGTAGAATAGATTTATAGGTCTATTTCCTGGGGTTTAAGGTGAACTGTTATGAAAAAATATTATTAGGGTATCAGCTTACATTCGTAGACAAGATCTTAAATAAGTTAAAACCGATGTTCGAGTAGAAACTACAGACTTATATGGATTACGGAAACTAGTATCTATGTTAATCGTCATATAAAATACTGGACTATAACTTACCACAAAAATGTACTTATTTCAATGACCTGCCAAAAAGGAATCACGATTGATTTTTCATAAAACAGAAAGCAAACCGCTTTTTTTACACCATCTAAGCTTGTGCAGCAGCGCTTAACGGAATGAGAAATGTGTCATGTCATGGTATTTTATCATGAAAACCAATTACGTGATAGCGTGATATGTATCCACATTATACAAACATTCTGCTTGAAGCTTCATCACATTACTTTGAACAAAACTAAGCTGGTTCTAGTTTTGTTCCTAAACTAATTTTCCCTTACAAACAATGCATGTCTTTACACGACTTTTATTCTAGTCTCTTCATGGAGCTCAATATTTACCATGATAGGTTCATTTATAGACTCATACAAGGCCACGACTTTCTAGAGTAGCAAATGTTGAGATATTTAATACGAATGATATGATAAACTGTTTTTTTTTACTGAGAAATCATTGCACACTGTGATCGATAAAATTATGAAATACTCAACGCCAAGCACTCGCGGCTCTGAAACGTGTATGACGGTTAATATTTTGTCCGCGATTTCTACCAATTTTCAAGACACGATAAGTCTAAAACGACTTTCCTTCATTTATATCAAATATCGCAACATTACTCCATTTACTTTTTACAAACAACTTTTTAGTTATAATTCGGCAGAGCATTGGGCTTATATTTCACATTACGACTGTCTTACCCTGTAATTGTTAAGTAACTGACGTATTGTTTGATGGCTCCTTTCAAATCACAACCAGCAACAATAATTATCGTCCTTATTTTAATCCCAGTAGCTTTTATACTCATTCATACTTTCTTTTTAAATATTTGAGACCAAATATAGACAAAGGTCAATTGCTAGTTTTTTTTATTATTTTCTGGCTTTGATATGTTAATTTAGAGAAGTTTGGTCTGAAGAGTTCGGATCATGCTAGCTTTAGAGTCCCGCTCCAATAATCAGTTTCTAACGCAAAACCACGTCTATTTCGACAGTTTTTAAATTAGTGCTGCTACTACAGAAGCCAAACACTTTCTAAAGCTTGTAAACTAATGCACTGCCATAAAATCATAATAACAAAGCGAGCATGTCCGAACAGACAGACGAACTTGCGTACATAGCCATCGTCTTAATTATTGTCATGAGTTTACTAGGCAATGACCTGGGGCCGTTTTATGAAGAACCCGTAGCGAGAAAGGAATGGTGCTATCGGTCATGTATAGTTCCATCTCTTTTTTGCGCTGGATAAATGATGGGATTAATTAATACTTCATAACTTATTCCCTGAGATGGACACGGAGACATCACTGTATGAGCAGTTGGTGACGTCATAAGTTCCGCATTAAACAGCGCGGGAGTGCGGCTTCAAAGAACAAGAGGGGAAAGCCTCCTGTGGTAACTAAGAACTTACGAAGGATGACAGACAAGTGACTGGAAGACCTCTAGTCTTATGATATTTGAGCTGCATTCCCGTACTGTCCAAGGTGGTACCATTTGTGCGAATAAAGATTATAGAGGCCAGGAAGACAAGTTGTTAGAGATTTCTGTTTCAAAGTTTTACAGCAGCGGTAGCATTGCCAATGAGTGTATTTCGAACTGGCAACCTTCTTTCACATCATACTGAATTAATTTTCGCATACAATATTCGTCAAAGATCCTTGTGTGAGGTCAGCTGCGGATTAGATTTGCTCTTTTCATACCGGACAAGTAATTGCGAGTAACTTGCTGACTGCAAGTTATTTTTACACAAATCCCCGTGACGAATATTGTACAAGGACGCATCAAGTTATAATTTTCAGTATAAGCTGTCTCTAGATTCTATAAGATTTCCGTCGTCTGTTCAGCTACATATCCCAACAGTGCCTCGTATTAACTGACCCTTCTACCCCTGTTCTTTGCAACAGGGGTCCGGTAATTATAAAGCATTGACTGTAAAATGAGAGACCAACTTACACTGGAAATACCTAACTTGATATGATATGACAAAGATTACATTGAAACCCTTACTATCCTGGTGTACAATCTTCCCTACCCCTAGCACCGTTCACCGAGGCCGCTGGTCCTGCAGGCGCTGACGTCACGAGTGCTGGGCCAGCAGCGCGTCGAGCGCGGTCTGCGCGTCGGCGGCATGCTGGCCGGCCGCGAGTGACGTCACCACGTGCTGCGGGATGTTGATCTGTACCGGCATCGCGGAGTTGGAGCTTGTAGGTATCTGGAATACAAATGTTATGCGTGAAGGAGATTATCAAAGAGTATGTATGGAAAATTTATTTCATTTATTCATAAACAATTTACATTGTGTTGAATATACAGGTATACACGCAATTTATATACAAATACGACTATGAATTTTATTATTAGTTAACATTCTAAGTAAAATCCAAATATATGTCTCAAACAGTTTTAAATATAATATCAAAAGAATCTAAATGTTATCAGAGATATCAAATGATTTAAAAATGTAATTCTATCTTATTGTGTGACATTAATTAAAATATCGTATATAGAGGTTTTCCTAACAAAAAGGCTTTTAATTTTGCTTAAAACCAGCGGGAGCGCAGGAGAGGAATGAGGAGTTGATAAAGTGGAAACTCTAAGCAGGCATTCGATCAATATTCTGCTTATTATTACAGCAATCTGAGGATAAGAAACGTAGAAAAATAAACCTTACTTAATGTGCTTTTTTGTTTAGTAAGACTTATTTTTCTGCAGATGCGCCCCTTACGCTTATGGTGACAGCATAGATTGCAGATTTATTCTCCGTAGGTAACAAATAAGTCTCAGTGTTTGTTATGAGAGTTGGGCACACATACATACTCACAGGTCTTTGTCGAAAAACTAGATAAATATCTTTATCGAATTAATCGCTGTTATTGCGAGTACACCTGACAACGTCCAAAACCTGCTAATATTCTCGTTCCTAGGTCACTCTCATCTATTCCAATGATTACATAATATATAATATCAAATACTAACGTGTATAGTAATCTCTGGCATGAGGTTGTTGTTCCCGCTGGAGGGCTGCACCGGCACGGGCGCGGGGGAGCTGTCTCCTGCTGCTTCGTCTCGCGCTCGTTTACTCTCGTGCGATCTCGTGTGCTTGCGAAGGTGGTCTTTGCGGTAAAAACCTGAAATAAATAAGTTTCTGCTTTATTTCTGAGTCAAAATTACAATTAAACAGCAGTAGCCAGGCTGTGGTTGGCCGAAATAATTGAACCAACTCTTAGTTGCTTAGAGTGCGAGCCTGTTCTTATTGTGAACATGATACACTAAGGAGTAAAGGACAAGACTACTGTACATCGTGTCGTCGTGTATAGACGAGCTGCGATGTTGAAAAATATATGTATTTAAACAGAGTGTATTAATTTTCTATGTTGTTCTCTGTGGTACCTAGTACAAGTTTAAAATGAAGGTAGGTAAAGTAGTAATAAATTGGAAATAGGTAATTTATCAACCACATGGTCTTTTGATGAAGTTTAATCGAGATCAGGCTAGCACTCATTTGTACAAAGTACTTTCGCACTACTGGGCAAAGGTCCCCATGAAACCTACCGCACGATTCATCATCATCTTCATCATTTCAGCCGAAAGACGTCCACTGCTGGACATAGGTCTCCCCCAAGTGTCGCCACATTGTCCGGTCCCGTGCGACTCGCATCCAGCGGATCCCCGCAACCTTCACCAGGTCATCGGTCCACCTAGTGGGAGGCTTTCCAACGCAACGTCTTCCGGTTCGCGGTCGCCACTCCAGAACTTTACGGCCCTACCGGCCATCCGTTCTGCGAGCAATGTGCCCTGCCCACTGCCACTTAAGTTTAATTCTCCGCACGATTGCTCCGCGAAAACCGTCTGTGAGGAGTTAAGATAGCTTTTATTTTACCTTTCCCGCACTCGGTGCACATCTCAGTCTTGACGCCGGAGTGTATGACGGTGTGCAGGTTGAGGTGCTCGCGCCGCTTGAAGCCCTTGCGGCACACGCCGCACACGTACGGCCGCTCCGGGTTGTGGCCCAGCTTGTGACGTTCCAAGTGCTCCTTGCGCTTTAAACTGGACAAAGAAATGAAATGTTACAAATATTTTTACGATAAGGTTGTTGTTAAGGAGGTTGATGGTGACAGAAGTAATCATCATCAGTCGACTCATTTTTCATCAACATACAACCTACCACTGATCTGCAAATTGTAAAAAACGTAAGAAAATTTGAATTTGGGCTACCCTGACGCAACCACCATAAAAAGAACGCTATGTTATTGTTTGTTTCGTAAGATTTTCGGAGTTTATTCAAAAATATGGCGTAAGTGTTATTGAGTGTTTTTAATGAATATTCAGTTTTAGCATGTTATATGTAATAACAATTTATTATTGTAATTATTATAGTTCAGTGGATGAGAATTCTCGTCGGCGTCGGCGCGTAACCTATGTTCCGTTATAAACATTGTGGGAGTTCATGCATTCTAACAGAGAAGTGGCGATGGGGTACAACAAATTGATTTTGTAGGCCCCGACATGTTAGGTCTCAGCTCCTCCAAAGATTCAGTACCAAGGCTTTCCTAAGTCGATATCTTTAAATGAATTGCACATCATCCATGTCGAACGCATTGCATTCATCACGAAGTCGTCTTCTTTTGTTCCTTGATGCACTATTTTGGTGAGAAAAGTCACTTTCCAGGAACTCAAACACTTCATACTCGTCACACATGATATTTTATTTTCATAACGAGATAGCACACGAACAATTTCGCCAAATAAACCCAAGACAATTCAATAAAAGCTCCTCTGACGCAGCGTAAACAGAATGAATTGCGAGGTTACTTTTTGACAGTTGTAATAGGAAAAGAAATGTCAAACGAACGTTCATAATACGGTATTGCCAGGCAATATTCGGGCAGAAGTCGGCCAGGGTGTCACGTAACCGCTGACTGGCTTGTTTGACTAGTTCATAATACGAAATTGCCATGCAGTTTTGTTTACGCCGTAAACTGTCTGGAAATAAGAGTTCGTAATAGGCCCCCAGGTCTATGGTAAATAAAAACTAGGGAACAAAAAGGAGGGTAAACTTACCCAGCGCCACAGATCCCACAGATGAACCGCCTCTCAATCTTATGCACGATGAGATGTACCTCCAGCTGCTCCTTCTCCGGGTACGCCATCTGACACTCGGGGCAGCAGAATATCGGCGAGCCGTCGAGTGCAGTCGCGATCACCACTTGTCCGGGCTTTGGTCGCGCCGGCTTCGGAGGTTTCTTCTTGTATTTTTTCTTCTTTTTACTCTGTATCCTAAGAGTGCCGTCTGGAAGGGAAACAGGAGATAAGACACTGAATCTAATACAACATCAATATCTTTCACAATTTGTTTGCAGAAGTCATCATCTGCCTAGCCTTTTCCCAACTATGTTGGGGTCGGCTTCCAGTCTAAACGGATGGAGCTGAATACCAGTATCTTACATGGAGCGACTGCCTACCTGACCTCCACAACCTAGTTATTACTGCGTAATACGATACCCCTTGTTAAGACTGGTTGTCAGACTTTTTGTGCCACTGACTCTGTAACGACTGTTAAAGATCTACAAATGACAGCCGGGACCAACGGCTTAACGTGCTTTCCGAGGCACCGAGGAAACTCGGTATGTAATGGGTGGTCACCCATCCACAGACCAACCTAGGCAAGCACGGCTTAACCTAAAGATCGAACCGAGCGGCTGTTATTACTTAGCCACGAGCTCCTCAAGCTCGTAGAAGTAAGCACTGAAATCGAATTGAGTTCAAAGAGTCGACGATATAGCTCAATTAGTCATATTACTTAATTTGTAACTATAGAAGAAGTTAGGTAAGTCTTTTAAGTACGTTTTTTACGAAGAACCATTCTGCAATAGTTCTTAATACAAAACTGGGAGTAAAGTCTATGTTTTAAAGCCATTTTTATTATTTTAAACTTCCCTTCTTTTGGAATAAGGTTTAAAATACAAAAACTGGCTTGATGGATCTGTTGAGATAGCTGGCTCTGTCATATACTATGAGATTGTTATCTTTCGCACGCTTAACTATAATAAAACTGCCGAAATGGCAATGGAATTACTCTAAGAAATTGAGTATAATACGACATCAGATTACTCATTATTAGATCATTCATCAGTTATTGTACAGTCCCTTCACAGTTATGAAGGGTGTAAAAAGACTCTTAACGAAACCGAAAGCCACTTGGTCTCCCCATCATTGCGATCATTTTTTTTTGTTCTAGACCATACCTGGGAACCTTCTAGTTACGGAGATATTGGGGGTCAAAGTTTCATCTTTTTCACAAGTTTTTTTTTGAAATACATGTTTTTAATGTATTTTTCCCCCGTCCGCCCGACCCCTGTACTATTCAATCCACAATGTTTTGAATGCGTTACATTGCGTTCTACCGTAAAACGTGATTTTTCACCCCAAAAAAAAAAATCGTTTCCCAGCACTAATTTTTGCGTAAAGTTACTTGGTGTGATGTACGTAATGCTTGGTTAACGGCTTCGTGAAGAGTCTGCTTACACCCTGTATATATAAAAAAGTGTATATAAAAAGTATAAATGTATGCATTGAAACCCAACGCTCCCCGCACCACCGCCGCCGCCCCGCTCCCGCTGACTTCGTGCCCGAGGCCTTAAGGTTCAGGTACATCATACGGTAAACGGTGGACTATCTTACACTACAGTTAGGCCGTACCACCCATTTTGCCTGATGCGGCTGTAATGTGCGCCTGGCTTTAACGTGCGCAAGCCTTTTTTTTTTTCCTGATGCGAAATCATCAAATGACTTCTCCCGGTTCGGGCAGAGCGGAAGGGAGTGTCAGACTTGTACTGACTAAAACCCATCCATGTTCCTTCCTTGCCCTTTGTGTTCCAGGGCCGCGGTATCTCTTTGGAACAGTCCCGCAGCCCTGGCAGGCATCGGCCCTTGCAGGCCCCTCCCTGTTTGCTGACATCTCTGTGAGGCACGCGTGGAACACGAACGCGCCGTCAACACGGCCTGTCGTCAAAAGACGGTCGGACGGCGAGCTAGCCCATTACTCACCGTCCACAGGTCCGCGTCTACGGCAGCCGGAAGTCACCACGTGACCCCCGACGAACGGAACGTGCGCAAGCCTTCTATATATTTCGCTGTCATGCATGCTAAACGCGCTCAGTCTACTAAATCATAATCTCACCCAAACAGTCGTCGATCGTACTACGAAGGGGTGATACAAATCCACAGGTCTTTAGAGCAATCAATGTAAAGCACAATGGACCACTGTGTGAGGTAGTTGGCGCTATATTTACCTTCACTAAGTACTGCCTCGGCAACGGGTTCCTCTTTCTTATCGTCGGTGACGTCATCCATCTCTATCTCAATGTCTTCAGGTTTTGTTTTCTTGACATCCGTTGTATTTAGTCGTAAAAACTGTTGCAAGGATACCGGGAGGGCTTGTGTTTGCTGTGAAAATAAAATCTATGTTAGTAGGTGTTTTGTTTTTGTAACATAAAAACTCGACTTTGTCCAGAACTGGGACAGTATGGGCTAAGGAAAAACATGAGAACACTGCATATCAATTGTTTTGGGCGAAAATTTGATGGCTTAAGAGTACTGAAATGGTCTCCAAGCACACGTAGCATAACCACCATGGAAACGGGTTTTGTCAACGGGATTATAAGTTTATAACGTCAAGCAGCGTAGCTCTGTTCGGATTTGTACGGTATCTGTGCTGTGGCTGAAAATCAGCGTCAGGTTGTATTCCTTGTGTTGTCATCTGGCATCCTTGTGTTGCCATCTGGAATACTTGTGTTGGCATCTGGCATTATAGGCAGACCTATGGTCGGGAGAGGACGTCTGCTGGTCATTACTGTGTGGCCTGCCTCACAACGCGGCGCAGTATACTGTTGGCGGAGTTTTCAGCTCGGCCCTAGCGACACTGTGCCCTCGTCGCGGTTCTTAGTGCGGGCGACCTCCCGCTTCCGGTAGTGGTTCAGTCGCGAGAACGCGTGCGAAGCCGTCGCCTCTTTGAAGCGTGGACATTGATACAAAGGCAGCGGAGTAAACAGAGCATACTTCTTACTCCAACCGCACCAGAAGATAAGCCGGGCGTCGAAAAACGCTAAACGATCTCCGGTCACCATGTGGGGTCTGTGGAGAACTTAAGGTGCAGTCATCCCCGACCAGTCGTCAGACGACAAGAGATAGCACAGAGGACACTGTGCGCCGAGGGGCACCTTACGCACTATGGGAGAAAGGTGGAGTGAGGTCGTCGGATCGGCCGCAATTGGTGATGAGGTATGGAGGGTTCACACCAGTTAGGGATGCGTGCGAATATATACTATCACCCGGGTCCCCAACTTACAGTACCGCACACAAAAAACGCGCATTGGACGTGGAGTTGCGAACACCAGCCCGTTATACAATGTACCTATAACCCTACCCTACCCATAACCCTCTGTACTCCCTAAACGGAGCCTCAGTTTAGGGAGTACAGAGGGTCCATGTGGATAAGCACACATTAAAAATAAAAGATGTCAATAGGCAGCCACTTTGAGTGGGCCTGATTGACACCAAAAATAATAATAAAATAAAAATGTAACCTGCGGCGGCAATGTGCTGAGGTACTTGACGAGTTCCTGTTGATGGCATCCGTTCAGCTGCCATTGCATGGTTTCCCCGGACTCCGTGCCCTGTGAGCTCTCCTGTATGACACAACATTATCCATAAAACCTCGTTGACACGATCAGAGTATGCTCGGACCGAGTGGACTACCCATCCGAGTGCGCTCGGGTTATGGGTTGCCACAATACGAGTTGTGTCCGAGTAGGTATCCGAGTCCACTCGGCCCGAGCATACTCGGTGTGTCAACGTGGCTTTAGACTGCGTTCCCACCAGCGACGTGCGAGGATGCATCACGATGCTAGGCAATGATACCGGCGTGCATGTATGAAACTGGATGAATCATGAAATAATGATCGTAGCAGGTGGCGATCTGTATACCTATGTATCTGATAAAGCATGAATTTATAATTGTATGATTGTGAACAGTGATACTTTAAAGAATAAGACTGAGATCTTACAGATAGCGTACGCTATGTAACAGTTATAGAGCTCAGCCTCAGACTTTTTGGAGACAAGTGAACCGAAATATGAAATTGTGAAGCCAACAGGCAATGTCCTTATAATTCGCATTTGCTTGTAATACGCTTTATCAAAAACAGGAGCGAGACAGTTTTCCAACGACGACACAATCAGCTGTTTTGTATTTATCAGAATGTTTTTAAATGGCGTGTTTTACCTCATGCCCTTGAAGGAACTGTTTTTTAAGAGTCCTTTTATGTTATACAACGGTTTTTCTCGCCTCTTGTGTATAAACATACAGATATTTTCAATGTGAATAATTTTATTGATAACGATGGGGAATACCCAACATTCGGTTCAATTCATTTATTTGCATGAATATGGGTCATCCCTATACGGGTGTAATACCTTTATATGTTTCGATACCAAATGTTGTAAGTACAGTTTGGCCGCTGAGAGAATGCATTCCTGACAGGTCGTGAGCGAAAGGACGATGTAACTTTGAAGTGGCGAAAAATTTACGATAAATATATAACTATCTTCTTTTTGCCCTGTCAACAAATAATATTATTAAAAACGATATCATTAAATCAAGTAACAATATATGTTATAATTTCGCGCTAAATTTCAGAAACGCATTCTCTCAGCAGCCAAACTGTATTAACACTAATGATGATCTGGTTTGTCAATAATTTTATTAATTACATGATGATCAAGCGTTATTGGGTTTTTATCAGGAATGTTCAGTTACAGTACCGAGTCTGTGTTTGTGCCCAGTTTATGGCAATAGGGTCACCCCCTAATTCATGATACTTAAACTATGCTGGCGAAATGAGGGTGCCTTAAAGAGACATCTATGCGTAATCCTGAGGGGATGAAACAGATCTGATGCGTGATGATGCCTCCAAAGTAGCTTAGGAAAAATTGCAAAAGCGGACTTAGGGTGAACGCGCCAGGGTAGCCCGCGAAATTCAAATTTTCAAAGGTTTATTGTAATTTGCAGGTCAGTGTTAGCTTGTATGTTGATTAAAACATGATTAGTGACTGTAAGTAATATGGCTTTACAGAGTTATAATCATTAAAATCATCAATACAACCCACTTAATCTCATTGAATGAATTTTTCATGAAATAATGGAAAAACGTAAGGAAATTTGAATTTCGCGGGCTAACTTGGCGCTTTCACCTTAATGAATGAGGCTACCTACTATTCCCCAAGTAAGTTAATGTTACGCAAAACCGAGTAAGTCAAGGTTATGTTTGTTAAATATGGGGTTACAAAGCAAAGATTTAAATCATAGATTCGCCATACCATACTAAATTCACGTTTCTATTTCGTTGACAATAAGATTGTAATAGTGTCTCGTATAATGATTTTCAAATAAGAATAGGAACGTCAATGATCTTTATCTGTCACTTAAAACGTACGGCTAGCAAAAAAAAAATTAATTCACCTTTTTTTTGTTATCTATCTTGTTAATGTTTGTTCAAAGTATTATCGTTTATTTAAGAGCATGGAAGTGTTGCATCAAACGATATCTTAGAAACAACTGGTTCTATTCACCAATATTTTCATGTTTAAGCCACAGAATATATTATTTTTTATTTATAATGGCAAATTCTCGCTCTATATTTTTTGTGGGGCAGGCTTTGCTTAGTTTGAGGCCCATATAAACGCTTTTTTGGCAATAAAAAACTTTATCAAACATATCTTTTTTGCTGACCCTTCCCAACTTATTCGATTCGACAGCATTTGACGCATTGTACATCGTAAACCTGACTTAGGCTAAGATCCCGCATAAACCCGACCGTTACTCATCTGCTTACCAAATGAAAAATATTTTTTAAGCAATCTCAATGCATACACAAACATATTGTTAGGAATAGGTTGCCTCATGAAATTCAGTCAAGACTAAAAATGCGACAACTGTGAGTCTTGACCGATTTTACTATGTTTCAATAGGAAAACAGATAGGTAAATATCATCTGACATGTATTTATTGCAGACTACCCTGTAGTAGGGCCAAAAAGATGAACAACACAACAGTTTCTTGTTAGTTAAGTATTGTACTTTCAATAAAAAATGATTTCTTATTTTCTTTTAAGAAAATGGATCCGAAACTGACTCTCTTGACTGTTACACTTGACTTAATTTCATCAAGCAAATCATTCGCATGTTTATTCTTGTATTACGAAATCTAAAAACCATTTTTCATTCGGTAAACCGATGAGTGACGGTTGGGTTTAAGCGGAAACTCAGAATAAGTATAACACACTTTTTCGCGCGACTTAAGTATGGTGAGGGCACATCTATGATTTACATCTGCGTTGTATTGTATAAGGAGCTGCATAGCTATTCACAAACGCTTCGATTCGATTCGGAATGTCATATGTCTATCTCGCTCGCTTTTGTAATGCCAAAAAAAGATAGACATACGACTTGTAGAATCGAAGCGTTTGTGAATAGCTATGCTGGTGTTTGCAACTGCACGTCCAAAGCGCATATTTTACGTACAATCGAGTTCACTGACGGTCGGCCACTTTTCAACCTTATTGCTTAGAACATAAGGGTGAAAAGTGGTAGACCGTCAGTGAACTCGATAGTACATCTGTGTTACAGAGTAGGTACTCACATCATCGTTAGTTTCGTCGGGCTCGTCTTTAATATAAACCGTATCCACAGCGTGTGTGTGTCCGTGAATGTGTTCGTTGTTGTTGTCAGACGTCGTGTTGTTATTCAACGTCTTGTTTTCTGGCGCGTTGATTATAATCTGCTGGTTCGGCGTTATAAACACCTGCATTTATAATGTTTGAAATGTATTTGTGGTCATTTTTCGGGCCTTGAATGGATTCCTTTGGGAAAATACAAGCGTGATGGTATGTCAGTTAACTATAAACAGCTTTTTCTTAGCGTATCGATGGCAAGAAGTTTAAATATGTGTAGCCCAAAACTCAGCCACGCGAACCCCTCTCACTGATGCAGTAAATAAATCATCAAGAGCGCAGGTGCGGTGCGGTGCGAGATGGAAGGTGTGCCATTGTTAGCGGGGTGACACCGCATTCGCACTTGAGGTTTGAGCTGTCCATGAACCCCCATCTGCAGAGATTGTGTTTGCTCCGGCCGACTTGGGTTCGAAGTCTGTTTAGAGATGTCCAAGTCGGCCACGGTAACTCGTGCGCAGGTGGACGGGTTTCTGATGGATCGTTGAAGTTGTCAGGGGCTTAAACCGCTCCTGCCAGAGATTGCATATCGCTGTGGAGGCGTTGAAATTAACTGGGCTAGCCGGGCCCACGCACCCAAGAAAACTTTTACGACTTTTTAGCCTCTGGAGCACTGAGACGTAGCTGTGCATTGGATGGCGTGAGTTAGCTTGTAGCTTCGTCCTCTCGATACGGCTGGCTATAGTCCTGCGAACTTGAGGAGGCGCGATGCCGGACAATGGATACAACATTCGTACCGGGGTCGGTTTAAGACTACCAGTAAACTCGGCACGTCTAATTAAGAGCTGTATCCACTTGGTGTGCGTGCGCAGAACGGTCCCATACTGGGTTCGCAGAACTTTTGGAGAGGCCTCCCATTTGATGGATGTAAAGCGGCGTATCAGGCGATATCTGGCATTTTAGTTTTACATTTTGGCAGTTGTTTAATTCAGGTGAGAACTGTGCGCGATGGGCACCCCTTGCCAAGAGATATTTAATTTACAACCTGCATGTCTATTACGGAGGTGGAACGCGCATGACTGCGTTTTTAAGGGATTCTGTATCAGAGCGTTTTCGACATAATAATGGCTGAGATCACTTAGAGCTGCAGAAAGTGTTGCTTCAATCTCCTCAAAGTGGTTGCTTGACAAGTGAGTGGAAGGTCGTCAGCGTACAGGAAGTGGGTTGTGTTTTGGGCTAACTGGTTGGTCGTTAGTATAGACATTGAAAAGTAGTGGGGCTAATACGTTACCCTGAGGTAGTCCCATCATTTTGGGCTCGCCATCTGCTTCTAAACAGCTTGAAGGATTGAATGTAAGGCCTTTGTGAATAAAACAAATATTCAAGATAATCTTGCCTGGGATTTTTCTCAACTATATCAGCATCCAATCTATGGATGCAGCTGAATATGTTACATAGAGCTGTCTGACCTCCCCTGTTGTTATTGGGTAACACTTTGGTAAGACTGGTGGTGATTGTATCCATAATGTCTTTAAAAGATCTAAGACAGGCTGCCGGGCTTTACGTGGTTTCCAAAGGAACTCCGTACTCATCTACGGATCAACTTCGGCAAGCGTAGCTTAAGCTTCAATCGACTCGTGCGCCGGTTATTATTTAACGTAGAGAACACAATTCTTTATCGTCATTCATCTTCCTAATTATTTCTCTCTATCATTTACACATTAATTTTTACCTGAGGCATATTCTGCAGATGGTCCTTGTCTTGTGTTTGTTGAACTAACTGCATCTCTTGTGGTAGGGCAGCCAATACTTGAAGACCTGTTGATAGAAAATAAAGCTGGTTTATTGAATTTTAGCTTATAAAATTTTATCTTGGGTACTTTTTGTATGATTTTGAAAGTTTTAATTATTATTATTTATGACTGGATTAATAAAAGTTAAGTATAATGTTAAAGAGAGCAGCGGTGGCCCAGTGGTAGCCACCCCGACTTACGAACAGTAAGTCGTGGGTCCGAACCCAGGCAGGCGCATTACTTTGTGTAATTTATTTCATCACCACAGCTCTCAAAAACGGTAAAGGAAAACATCGTGAGGAAACCGGCATGTCCTAGAACCAAAAATTCGAAGACATGTGACATCTACCAATCCGCACTGGGCCCGCGTGGTAGATTATAGCCCATTCCCTCTCATAGAGAGGAGGCCTGTGTCCCAGCAGTGGGAACATTAAAAAGGCTGATGATGATGATGATAATGTTAAAAACGACATTCATAAAACTGATACCCAGTCAAATCTAGCATACAACTTTGGTAAATAAATGAAGGTGAAAAATAAATAAATATTAAGATTGCTGACCGCGCCCTATTCGGATTGAACCAATGAGGTATAAAGCTCGCTTGATCTGTCTGTTCACAGCATTAGTCTCGATTTCCTCAAGAGATGCCTCGTAAATGAGTTATTGTATTGCGTCGAAGAATGACTGTAAAATAATGCAAATCTGTACAGTGGTACAAGGATCCTTTGGTGCCCAAATGGCATCGATTGTTTCCTGATTTATGAATTGTTTGTTAGGATTTTGAACATGCACCAAAAATCTGGTACTGCAACAGGTTTTTTAATGCGTTAAAGAGTAATAACAACACAAGCAAGTTTATAATAATTTATTGCTTGCTTAGACCTCTCTCCGCTTTACTGGAAACACGGCCATAGAACATCAATCAAGTAAGTTGCCACAAGTGCAAGTGTGTCGAACAGTCGAGTGCACAAGTGTTTGTTAGTGAACATTTACATTTATCTTATGTTTATGTCATGGCAACATCACCTGGTCGCAGCCTGAATGTACCTGCATGTGTGGAAAATTCACTATTTTAAATGTCTCTTTTTTTATTTCTAACTGATAATAAAAGGTTAGGAAAGTCGTCGTCACCGTTAAGGAAAGTCGACTAGGACTATTATAAACTGTAATGCATTACGATTTTCATGGGAATTAATGTTGTACATTGAACAAATCTATACTATATAATATAATATGTAATATAATATATATATATATTACATATAATATAATAAAGCTGAAGAGTTTATTTGTTTGTTTGGTTGAACGCTAAGATCTCAGGACTACTACTGCTTCGAATTGAAAAATTCTTTTAGTGTTGGGCAGCCTATTTATCGAGGAAGGCTATAGGCTATATATCATCACGCTACAACCGATAGGAGCGGAGCATCAATGAAAAATGTTGCAAAAACGGGGAAAATTTATTCTTTTTCAGAGCTCCCGTTGCGTGCGCTGCGTAAACGGTTAAAGTTACTTGAAAATAATGTAGGAGAGAATTATTTCTCATAAAAAAATCTAAAAAAAAGTCAGCAACAGCATATGTCTTTTAAGGTTGACCAACAATAATCATTTTTATGACTTTAAAATTTGGTTAAAAAGAATGCTTTATTTATGAAGGTGTTTTTACCGACAGAGTATTAATCCTTATCAAAATAAATATGTTGGTCATCTTTAGCGTTCAATTATGACCTAAATTGCCCTTTACATCATTTAATTTAGATGAATATCTTAGGAAATATCGAATGCAAATTCACGAGCGACGAAAAAAAAAACGCGGCTTCGTCCGCGTGGATCTTTCTCAGACTGTTACTGTAAAACGCAACATGACTTTATCTGTTCGTAAGTGTGTCAATTTACACCATTGTTTTGGTGTTTTGTGATTGGGCAGGTTATAGACTTGATTCAAACTTAAAGCATTTATTTCAAATAGACCCGTAACAAAGTGATTGTGCAAGTAAGAGGCTGAGAATGATCTAAGTCCACGCGGACGAAGTCGCGGGCACAGCTAGTGCAAACTAAAATAAGTTTACCTTCACCTAAGGTGCCTTGCCCAACAAGCTGTATTTGCCCATTTTCATTGCCCTCCTGCGAGTAAGCAACAGTCAACACTGCACCACCTTGAAAAAAATAACAGTAATTTATATTATTAACACTATTTTTAGTAACAGTACCTGGTTCAAAGGTCACTTTGATTGTTTAAAAGTGAATGTTGCTTGTGTAAGAGAAACTAACTTTTAATTAAGCTTAAAATGTCTAATGTGTTTGGTGATGCTTATTTGCCATAAAATATGTTACGAGCCAAGATAAAAGTATTAATTATGTAAGTTTTCGCATAAGACTAGTAATTATTTCTCTCTCAAAATCTTGAAATGGTCTCTCTTATTAGAAGTTCACCACATAGGTTGGTTAAATGAGTGTTACATAGGGTCGTTACCCAGATTGCCATGACATGTCCCGGTTTTAAGTCACCCGGACTGTGACTTCAGACTAAACCGGCTTTGTGATTTATTTTACAAAAACTGCTAAATGACGACTGAAAATGAAAAAAAAAAAAATGAAATGAATGAAATTTACCCACTTACACCGGAATCCTCGTACAAACTTAACTTTATGATATAAAATACACAAAAAAAAAAATACCAATCGAATTGAGAACCTCCTCCTTTTTGAAGTCGGTTAAATAGAACAAACATGACTTCCTGTAGTCAGAATACAATATACACCTTAAATTGACGGAGTTAGTCTAAGAAACAAATTGAGATATGATTGACCATTAGCCAAAATAGGGTATGTGACAGGAAGTCAAAATAGTTACGTTTTTATGAACTGTCAAAACGCAAAATGTGTACGTGATTTGTATGAAATAGCACGTTGTGACGTCATACTTATTTGGGATCAAATGTAATACTTATTATCAGTAAATCCATTTTACAATTATATTGTCCCCCAATATTTAATTTCTGTACGGTGATGGTAGTTTTTAAGATGAGTGGCCTTATTTCTACGTATTTTTATATTTTATTTTTGACCTTGTCAACTAGCCTATTCTTTATAAGGTCAGATTTCTAAAAACATACAAGGCAAAGAGATTTCTTCTTTACAAATAAGCACCACTTCTATGTATTCTTTCCGTTCGTTTCTTTTCGTAGATTTATGTGTGGACATTAAGTATTAAATGAATAATCTTTACATAATATAGAAAAAAGTCGCTCCGGCTGTTTGTACACTTAGATTTTTTTAACTGCGCAACGGATTTTAATGCAGTTTTCAGCAATAGATACCGAGTGATTCAAGAGGAAGGTTTATATGTATATAGTATCTACATTGAACCCGTGCGATGCCGGGGCGGGGCGCTAGTACAGTATAAAATGATGTATTGCTTACCTTGTGGGTAAGCCCCTTGTAGTGGTATCTGCATTTGGTACTTGGGTTGTGTTAGCACCTGAATCTGCACCGTTTGTTGAGGGTCACCTATAAACAGTATTAAAATGGTTAGCTTTTGACGTGATATAGCTAATAATAACCATACTACTTTTGGATTAATAATAATATGCAATGACCATTTCAATATACATTTTCTGTGGACTTAAGCTGTTGTGTTGTTCGTGCTTTTGGCCGCCGCTTTGCCCTTATATAGGAAATCATCCCATGGTAACGTACTCCCGGGATAAGGATCCTACGACCTTGCGGGTCTTCAAGCAAGCGCGGATCCACTGTTGTGGGCACGATGGACATGCCCACAACCCTAATTGAGGTCGATATTCTACACAAATAGTGTTAAAAATCGGAGGAAAGCTGCTAAAGTTTTCGAGCTCGCTGCACCCGCTCCTGAATTCTAAAGTCTGTTGATTATTCTGAAAATCTAACAGATCAGAGGCGGGTGCAAAAAAATCGATCATAATTATTCATTTCTTCTTGTAAAATTCATAATTACACTACAACCTCTCCACGAAGATTTTTCCTTTTTTTGTTTCGACGGCATTTTGCCGATTTTAGAGCGGCCGTGACCACAACCTATTTTGAGGGCTGGATCTGCGCCTGTCTTCAAGGCGTGTAAACGTAAGAGACATACAGAGTTACTTTCGTATTTAAATTGTATTACTTGTATAGATTAAAAACGCAAGGTAAAGGGATACTTTTTGTATAAATATTATGTTCATACAGACTCGTAAAGCCTCTGATTCACAGACGAACAATGTACCTACGAGTAATGTACAGTCAAAAAAACAGATAGGTATGCAGGGTCGAAAGATATAATTGTTTTTTTCTTAAAAACCGATCTATGTTTTCGAATGAAATTAAAGTTATATGAAGAAAAATAATCAATTGGTTAAATTAATTCAAATTTCATTTGAATTAATCGATCGGTTTTTAAGAAAAAATCAATTATATCTTTCGACCCTGCGTACTTATCTGTTTTGTTGACTGTACCTACGTAACGATCACATCCGTATCTAGAACCGAACACGGCACGCTCTAGCGGTAATCATCCTATACAAACTCTATACAAGTTAAGGTATTATGATGATACATTTATGAACACGTACGTCACTAAACGTAAGTAAGTATGGCCCTGCTCTCTTTTGTATCATACTTCCCTAGTCTGCGGGAGTCTTAGCCCTTTTAACTATAAATGGGTTAAATTCATTGAGCTACATTTTATTCGTAACAAACATCATAAGCATCATCATTATATGAACCATATTTTTCACTCTAGCCTTATATTTAGTTTCTTGTAATACAAATTATTTTGCATACTATTGCATAGAATCAAATTTTTTAACTTGACAAACAAATATGTTTCTGCGGAGTTTGTTTTTCCTTTAGCTTTCTTCTCCCCAGCATCCCCATTGTGGGGACGTTCTTGTGTAATTTTAATGTTAAGAGCCCGGCGGAGGCCGCTCGCAACTGCAATTCGAAGCGAAGGCAAAAATCCCTCGAAATATGTTATCTCTGTTTCACACTTTCCGGCGCGTTTAGAAGCCGCGCGTGAGCGTGTGTGAATAGTTTTTACCTACCTACTATTCTATAATTATCATTCATTCATATCGCCGCTGAACATTTGTGATTAATATGAATGTGTGCCGTAATACCAATGCTAAAACTCAATGCTTTTCTAATTTTTTAAAACAATATTAAAAATATTATTGTTTTTAATATAGAACAAATGAGGTGAAAACATCTTATTGATACTGTAAAACTGTGAGAAATTCAATTCATTTTAGATAAGTATTAAAAAAAGCCTAGGTAAATACTGTCTTGTTCCGAATAACACCATAATAAGGTGGAAATATGCTCAAACTGAAAATGATTTTGGTATTACGTTTGTATGGACCAATTATCGTCCGCCGGCCCCTTAAACCTCGAGAGCGAAGTCCTCCCTCTGTGGTGTCGTTAGATCGAAATTCTTAGTCCATTGTAATACATACCAGGTTTAGCTCCTGGCAGCTGGATTGGCACATGGAGCAGCTGTGGCGCTGGCTGCATGCTGCCGTCCAGAGCGCGCATGTACTGCACTCCACCGTCAGCCATTGCCACGCATACCTGAAGCGAAGGAAACAAATAAGTTCGTTACAACATAAAATAACTATTGACATAATTTCTTTAACAGCCGTGACAGCTTCAAGATTTGCTATGGGGCTTATTAAATAAGCGCTGCTTAAATTAAAGTAATGATTTGGCATCTGTTTTCCATACCTTTGTTGACTTGTGAATAAACCAATAAAATATTGTAATAAAAACTCTGACGCTCCTTCTGAAGTAGAAGGAGCGTCAGAGTTTTTCTTCCTTTGTAACCTTATTTTTCAACTTTGATGAGGTTATATTATACTATAATAATATCATGTCTTGCCTAATCATAACGATATTTACCTGCTGGGACTTATCAGCATATTGATTTTTAAATACAACTTGGAATAAAACACTGCTCAAGCAATTGCTTATATTTCAGTCATTAAAAATATACAGTACGTTTTTATGCTCTTAGACAAACTAAAAAACATATTAAGTCACAAAATGGATAAAACTACAACTCGAGATAACCTTTTGTTTTTTTCCAGTGCTTCAATTACTCATCCTAATCACAACTAAATGTAAAAATAAAACTACAATCGTGTTTTTAGTTCCGTTTATAGTCATGAACTAAATACGTGAACAGTTTTCTAAGAAATTGTCAATCGACATGAAATGCTTGCTTTTAACTAGAATTAATTAGCTTCGTGAATTCGTCTGACATCATTCAGACGTCATTTCTGTTCGAAAATACCTAATACAGTTTGTATTTTTTTGAAGTTATTCTTCTTTTGGCGCGTTAGGGAAAAATGATGAGAGTAAATTTTTACGATGCGCGCGCACACCGTCACGAAAAACCGACACCCTGAAGTTAGCTAGTCAACATACACCCTGAAGATATTTTATGTACAGACGCCAGCATATCGAGCTACCGGAAACTGTAAAAATTTCCCAATCACCCTTGAACCTAATACGCTGGCAATAAAGTTGAAAATTTATTGAAGAAATTTGACAGATTGTTATCGTCTGTACATTGTTAGGTTTATCTTTAGCAAGTCTTAACGTCACGTTTTTTAATAAGTACCTACTTTATAATATGCAGGTGCACTATAATAGGTTTCGCTAGTCATGCTTTTATTATGGGTATAAGTAACTGTAGGTTGATAAAAAGCCAAAAAATAATGAATAATTATGTAATGAAATTAGCAGTTAGCTCAACCTAGGGAACCCTGGACCCCAAGCTCAGCAATCGCACTTGCGACTACTAAATCATAGGTAGTCCATCCTACATTAATGTTATTAATGTTCACAGAAACACTGATTAACACCCCTGAGACTGTGTTAGAAGTCATCCTTTGTTCAAGTTTATGCAACAATTGAATGAATGTGCAGTTTCTAAATAACGTGTGTTTTGCTCGTTACTTTCTCTAGTTGCGTAATAACGATTTATAGGCATTTGTGAACTTTAAAATACTAGATTATTTTCACATTTGAGTATTAAAATCAACAACGGAGATGAAAATATTATAATCTCATTAGAAACTCCATCTTCAATGGATGAGAACACATTGAAAATGAATTCCAAGATTTTCACTAGTGAAAGCTAGTACTCGAAAATGATTCAAGAAGTTATAAATATGTATTCATTGGATGTTTTATCACCTGAGTAGATTTGTTATCATTTGTTTCTTGCTCTTCATTTTGTTTTCTTATTTGTTGAGAAAACAAACATTTTATTCCAATAAAAAGGTAATAACAGTACATAGCTTACTTCTAACGGACTTGAAAAATCAAATTATATTTCTATTTTGAATAGCGGTAAGTTTTTTAATAGACTAGGAGTCAAGACATCACTCAAGTGAAAGATATATTATAGACACACAATAAGGTGAAAAGGAGGTATAAAATACCTACAAATGTAAAATAATACAATACAAATAATGTAATCATATTATTATATAAGGCATATTTGTGTGTTTATAAATTTGCTACCAATGGAGTGTATTAAAAAAAAACAAATTGCTTCAATATCATCAAAACCAAATACCCCAAAGAGTTAGACAGAGGTTTAAGTATATTGCCATGATCTAGATAGAAATCTATGGACTGCTATTGATAATTTTCTAACACACTGCAAAATTGAACCAGGCATCGACCCCAGAACCCACACTTAGCAGTTGCTTACTTGATGAAAGAGGCTGGCAAACTATACATGGTATTGAGGCTGCACGCTAAATTAAACTTGTCTGTTTAGGAAGTCATACACAGATTTATAAAAATTTGAGAACCCATGGTACTTAGGGACAGCCTTCAATATAATTATTCAAGTCATATTTATCTTTGCAAATCCAGAAGGAAATAGGGGTTTATTCATAAAAACTGGTTAAGTTAAGAGTTGTTAATATTAAAAAAATAAGCTTGAACAGTTTAATCATTAGTTAACTTTTAAGCAACTTTCTTGTAAAAAATCTGCACAACACTTGTTGTATTACCTGCTGCATGCCAGTTCCATTGTTGGTCACATTCTGCTGTAACTTAGCAACGGGCAGCTGGCCACCAGTGGTTACATAGTGTGTGCCAGCGTTGCCCACCGCGGAGAATGTGGCGAAATTCATGTCAGTGTCCTCCTCGCTGGAAAATAATGATGACCTCTTTATACACTCCCTTCTTGATACTCTGATCTATTTGGTTGATTGCCCAAGGTTGGGAACTTTGGATATTCAAGTTGTTTATTTAAGCTTTTTTAGAAAGAACTGAGTTCAAGTGAATGTGATTGTGTTGATTACCAATAATAATTTTCAATTTGCTGTTGTGTACCAATATTAAATAGAAACACATTAGTACTTTTAATGCTGCTCGCCAGTTCTGTTAGCTAGAACTTGGCTTAAAACGCTACCGTGTGTCTAGATAATCCACTTTTCCACCAAACTGGGCTAGAAAAAAATTATGCTCAGAAGGTGCACCTGCAGTAATCCATAACACCATTAGTACGTAAACCGGCAATACATCTTCCAAGAGAAAGGCCAAGTTTATATTGGACATTTTTCAAGTATTTGTCCCAGGATTTTATAAGCATAAATAATAATGACTATTAGAAACACAGTAAGCTTTTTATTGATATAAAAAAGGGTTTTAAGACTATGGTGCTTATACATTCACATCATAATATATACAGTTATTTCTTTTTGTGTTGAGACAATAGCTTAGTAGAACATGGGAATACCAATGACCTTAATTTGGAGATATCACAGTGGATTGGGCAACTTTTGATAGAAACGTTTCTTAAAAAATATGAAAAGATATGTGAATACCGTTAATCCAAGTATTGTAATTAAGAAAATATTCTTTAACCCACAAGTTAGTAGTCGGTTAGGAGCCAATGTAGGGAGCAACAATTTTGTTTTGTTACTTATTGACATAATTCTTTTTTGAGTTTTAGAGCAGTTTAAGAAGCCTTTATACTTTTAAAATATGTAACTATAAAATACTATGTAATAGAGAGTGAACATGCTGGCATTAAGAAAGTTGTTTGACTCCTTATTTGTGGAATTAATGTCACAACTTTACAGTGAAAGTAGGAAGTGTTTTAGGTACATAAATATTTGAAAAAGCTTTATCTCTAACCGATCTTTGAAACAGGTCATAATGACGACAGCATTCAATTTTTAGATTGTTTAATTTCTTTATCTCCGACTAGGGTAAAATCAATTATTTTGGTAAAGCATTTAAAAACCAAGTCTGCAATAGTTAAATGATGTAAACAAGGAAGAATTTCGATAATATCCAGCACATTTACAGTAACCGCTCAGGTCTTTCGTCAACATACACTTGAAAAATCGAATATAATTGAAAAAGTCATCCTCATACCAAGAGGTATCTTCTCTAGTGTGCATCTTCTGCATGTCGCACATTGTTGTTAACCCTCCGCGCTTCGCCGCCGAAGCGGGAAAAAAATAAAAATAAAATTCACTGTCCCACTTGAGTCACTATGGCAACGCGTATCCCCACGTCCCACTGTCCCACCACCGCGGCGCCACTGCGCACGGGACTACACTGGGACCACGATGGTAGGGCACATACCTCTACCGACCACCAAACACGGCACTACACTAAAATTAATTCAGACACGGTGAGAGGCAAAGATGATCGCCAAGAACTACTAATAAGAAAGTGGGTTAAAGAAAGTTTTTTATGCAGGCCCGATACTCGACCGACGAGTTTGTTATACATACTGACAGACAATTGGCGTGTATGTGTATGCACATGTAGCTCTAGCGTGATGCTCACTTTCTCTTTGCTGTACTTTCACAAGACTGCGAGGTGTGGTTGTGGTTCACTAGCTGTGGGCAGCAAGCTAGTTGGGTAATCATCTTATAAACTGTACCTACATTTACTAAATTTTATAGATTCCATTTTTGAAATAAAAACGAGTCTTTCCTTTAACTTCCCAATTCGAAAACAGTTCTTTTTCTATTGATACCTTGAAATTTGAAAGTTTCCGCCGTTTACGGACATTTTGCAATAGAAAGTTCAAATAAGGTCACACAAGTTTATTATGTCATTGACCTCATAAATTCGTGGGACGATTTTGTTTATCTACCTGTTTCAATAATAAAAATACTATAAAACTGCAGTTAAGTACGGTACTTTTGGCCTAGAGTTACAAAAGGGTTAACGAATTAATTTAATTCTTAATTTAGGACAAAGGAGTCTCCAACAAATATGGCCGATATCTTTTCAGTTACGCAATTACAAATAAATAAAGAATAATTCGATTCATAGCATTCATGAGGGAACCCCGCATGCTCGTGGGCGAAACCAGACAGAAATCGAAGGTTGTTCACCCCTACCAGTCCTTTTGATCGACAGCGGCTGTGCGACCATCACGCGTCGCATCCCCACCATGATGCGGGATCCCCTCCATGTGCCGTCACCAAATCACTCCCGCTCCCGGCTCCTTCCTCCACTGCCAGGGAAATCGCGAGAGGAGGGGTTGAACGCGGCCCTCGCGGCACTCTCTCGAGAGCGCTCAGGTGGCCACGCGCCCCGTCTAACGGTACTACGGAGTACCGCTTCCAAAATAGGGTCATGGATATTCACACGTTATAAACAAAAAGATGTTTCACGACTTACCTTTGACATTAAATTTTTTTTTTTTCCCTTGTTACTTAATTTATCACTTCAAGAAAGCTTAGAGTATATTCCATAATTAATAGCAAACAAATAAACAACGACGCCCCTTCTCTTTTACCATTTACTACAAATGATGTCTGCCATACTGTTTTTGTAGTGTACGAAACATAACACCAGGTGGCGCATTAATTCCATATCGTGATTGGTCAAAAATGTATCATCGATTTGACATGTGTCAATGAAATGCCATAATAAAAATTAAAAAATTGTTACCATGCTTCAACAATTTTAATTAAAAAGGTACAATGTTTATTACAATAGGTACTAATTAAATATAAGACATAACCAATAATACACAGAGAACTTAAATAAGTACCACTAAAACTAATATTAATATGGAAATTGCTGTCCACATCTCTGTACTCTCTCTAAATGCAGTTCAAACAACAGCTTATTGTCATAATAGTAGCTACTCTGGTTAGAAGTAATTCCAGGCTCATAGCTTGGTCTTCGTTCTGAACCTGACGATGAACTTGGCGAAGAGATTCCATTTTCAGTATTTATTCCATTAATATGGCTATGACTAGCATCTTGCGTTTGAGAAACATTCGTGTTTAGGTTGTTATTAATATGCAAATTATTTATCCTCTTTGACAATGGCATAAATTCACAAGAATCGTCCTCGCGGGACCTTTTCCTGGAAAGGGAAGATATCTATTAACATCAAAGGATACGATAAGGAACAATAGTTATACAATTTATGATAAAACTGATGAAGTAAACATACCTATTCCCTGTCATAGTATGAATTATGTTATTCCCATTACTTCCAATACAAGTGTTCCAATTCAAATTGGCAATTCTCCCAAAAGTCATTTGTTCAGGAATTCCTGTATTTCTTCTGATAACTTTGTAAAACAGTGTACGTCGAATAGAAAACAGTCAATTTTTATTTCACAAGAAACAAGATTAAAAATATGAGATGGACATAAAGTTGGATATACGGGTTAGAACATTACAATTTTAAGCATGTTGCTCAAATAACTTACAGAAATTACCATAGGAGTGAAAGAGATAACACGAATGCAATGTATCAAATTTGAAATCCGAATCACAAGGACAGAGCGCATGGCAGCAGCTGTTTATTTTTTTTCTAGTCATGTCACAAGAATTTGCGTTTAGTTTCTCAAATGATTAACGTTATTCTTTGAAAATAATGTTTTTTTGTTTTGCATTCTTTTAAAAATAGCAAATTAGGTAATACTTATTATAAAAGTATTGTCAAAGAAACGAATGTGTAGTTTTCGCAGAAGTTGATGCAACATCGAAACGCTATTACGCCAGTTACTCCACATTTTTTTCCAGAAGATGGCGCTACGTCACCCTAAGGTACACATCACAAACCATTTTTTTTAATAGATGTCGCTATAGCGCTGCCTAGCCTTTTCCCAAGTCTATGTTTTTTGGAAAAGAAAATCGATGTACTTGGTTATCGCCGTAAGGTCGTCTGAAGTAAGTTTTCCTAAGTAACATCACAGTCACGAGACGTCATCGATTGAACAAGGCTTCGCAGTATGATATTTACGCAGTAAAATCGTTCGCAGTACAGTTTTTCGATGTAACGAAATATCGCAGTAACAAGACGTCGATTTAACAAGGCGTCGCAGTTTAGTGATGTCGTTGAATAGTTTTCGAAGAAACAAACTTCGATGATACGGCTTTCGCACTCAAGTAGGTATTCCCCCCGAAACGGTCAAATTTATCCAACAACCTTGAACCTTCTATTTCAGGAATAAAGTTGAAAATCCATTAAAGCATAATTACGTTACCTTGTCAGGTGTACAAAAACGAAGGGTACGTTTCATCCCGAAAAGAAGTACAGTCCTACTGTTCCTGAGGAAAACAACAATTACGTTCTAGCACATTGGGTACGTAGGTATACCCACCCGTAATGTAATTTCTTCAACCTATGTATTTTAATGCAACCAGTGGCCATGCCATCTAGTAAACACATTAAAACTAGACTCTATTTACGTGGCCCAAGGGCTACTACGATGATTATAATAAAGGGTGTAAAAAGACTGTTCTCCCCGTCATTGCGATCATTTTTTTGTTCTAGACAATACCTGGGAACCTTCTAGTTACGGAGATATTGGGGGTCAAAGTTCCAACTTTTTCACAAGTTTTTTTTTAATACATGTTTTTAATGTATTTTTTTATTTAAGACTCCTTCCTTCGACCCCCGTACTATTCAATACATCCATCAGCACAATATTTTGAATGCGTTACATTGAGTCCTACCGTAAAACGTGATTTTTCACCCCAAAAAACAAAGTCGTTTACCAGCACTAATTTATGCGTAAAGTTACTTAGTTTGATGTACAGTCAGCGTCACGATGTGGGTACCCCTCTTGAAAGCACCCACGCACGTTCCCAACTGGGGTAACCAATTGATGCAGCCCACCGTACATAATGCTTGGTTAACGGCTTCGTGAAGAGTCTGTTTACACCCCGTATAGGTAGGTTCGTATACTATATTTCGCCCCCCCTCAGTAGACTCCCCTACCGAAAGATATGGTGGCTAAGTGGCTCTGGGGCGATCCTGATCCACGTGCACTCTGTATAACTTCATCATCAGTTCAATACAATATTACAACGTCAATGTACAATATTTGAATGCAAAATTATGTAGGTAGGTAGGTATTATAGCCATTAACGAAACAATTGTTCTAATCTACCGACTAATTTATATCTTTCCATAGAAATTAAAATAATGATCTAACTAAACACAGCTTTTAGATTAAAACGATCGCTGTTATGTACAGACGGACGCCAGCACATCAAGCTACTACAAGTAGGTACAATCTAACCAATATTAGCGAACCTTTGAATCTTTAATTGCTCCTTGGTTGCTCCACACTAGGAATTCCTCCTGTATCGTGGGTGCGTTTACAAACATTTTTAAACTCACATGTAACACAAACAGCCAGACCCAGAACAACAACTTGTAGGCCATTCAAATATTTGTTTCGTGCGGGGATCAAACCCGCGACACGTAGCTCAGCAGCCAATCGCTCAGCCACTGCGTCAACCGTGCCGTCTTGCTGTTGGAACACCTTAATGAGCTAAAACAATGTGAGCTGAAATTACTTCAAAGTCCTAATCGAATACTGACAAACGCCCATAATTAACTCAGTCTGCATAATTAACAAGTCTAATTAATTAATTCGAAGTAATAACATAGACATCTGGTACGACAACAGCCTCGCGTTGTTCTCTTTAGCCATAAAAAGGCGGGAACACGACACCTCTTTGCGCGCCATGTTTGGCCAGAAATCGACTCGGTGCAGTTTTTCCCCTTATACCGACACAAAATGTAATGTAATCGTAAACAACTTACACAATTTTACTTAAGAGTGTCCTAAACTTGTAAATTAAGTTTCGTTTACAGTGGGTACCTATTAAAATATATTTACTAGTCCTTACTTCCTTATTCTTACTAATATTAATATTATAAATGCGAAATTAAGTTTGTTTGTTTGCGTTTTTATTATTTTAAGTTTGTTTGTTTGTTACCTTTTCACGCCTAGGTAAGCCACTGAACCTATCATCCTAAATATCTAGTTACTAACCTACAGTATGTACAGACGCCAGCACATCAAGCTACTACAATCTGTCAAATTTCTTTAATAGATTTTCAACTATATCTCTTTAGCATTAGGTTCAAGGTTACTTGGGAAAATCTGACAGTTTCGGGTAGGTTAACCGGCTGGCGTCTGTACTATCCGCCTACATTTACGTAAAAACTATGCAATTAGGTTCATGGATATCTAGTCTAGACTGCGAGGATGAGCTAATAATGATGGAATGTAAGGTAGATAATAAACCGTCGAAATAATGCAGTGCTGGCAGCATATAGGCGCTATTTCGGGTACCTTACGTACCTACTACATAATTACCACATACTAATTAACCAGGTAATTTAGGATGGATTGTCCCAAATATACTTCTCTCCCCAGTCAGTGGTTTTGGTTTGAGCATTGACTGCAGCTATCTGATATGAAGATGTAATTTGCAATAGACCTGCCCCTTACTACTGATACTTCTACCAAAGAATGTAACAGTCTGCCTAGCCAAAAATAAGCAATTTCTCAGATGCTGTCTAAAATTCTCAAATTCAAAGAAATTAGCAGTCATGAATATTTAATTGTATTAAATAACGGTGACAGTTTGTAACTCATTAACGTCGTAAGCTTCCGAGGTATTACGTGAGCCCATTTAGATTACAAATGATGTTGTGTGCAAAAATATTGTCACCGGTTCTTACGTTCACCTCTCGGAATGCGCTCATTAATTTAGTGTGCACGGGTGTGTGCAGGCGAATGCAACGCACACGGATATAAACTTGTCTTAAATATAAGCGAGAGAGAGTAGGCAATAAAATTATCAAATTAACGCGGTACCGTTAGCCGGTGCGGTATAATATCACATTTTGGTGTGATGTCGTTCAGAAATCGGCAAGTCGTGTGCTCAGCGCGCGCATCGGCGCGTAAACACCGCGCTTTATCCGCTCTGCTGCATGTCGTGTGGAATTCGCCTTATATGGTAGCGTATCTGCTGTCTGCACCACACCTAAAAAAATGTCTATTGTTGTTATAGGAAAAACGGGCGTGGGAAATTGTGGAGCGTAACCTATATTTTAAGCTAATGCGTATCAAACGTCGGCTCATAATACGTGACAAATTGCCCACTCAGCCCAAGTGTTGTCAGCTGATGGATTCGCCAATACATGTAGTTGGTTTCACCAATAGGTTATTTCTTGGAAGAAAACTGGGTTCTACGAAAGTTAGCTTAGATTCATCTTGTAGGCTGGCTAGGTAGTAGGAACCATTTGCTCGTAGGTCGGGTTTGTCCTAACATTCTTCCTAAACTGTGCGTTTGGATATATGACGTCACGTAATGTACATTGGTCAACGCATCTTAGATAACGAGAGGAGACAAGTACCTTCCACCTGTCTCTCCCAAGATAAAAAGCTTGGGTAAAATGCAATTCATTAATCATAGTCGGACATGGGTGCCTCCGTATAATGCTAATATGCAGTAGCTGTAGTCGCAAACCGTATACTAGCTACTACGGATCTCTGAAGATTATATACGGTTTGCTTCACTTTGGTACACTTGAATCGAAAAGACTATTAATAGGGAAATTCTAGAGATTGAAGACAGTCGTACACAACTGTTGTGCCTTCAGCATGTGAGCAACCCTAGCGAAATTGGGCAGCACCAGCACCATGTAATTTAGCATAAGAGTTCCTTATACAACGATCCAAAGTCAAGGACTAAGGACTTAAAAAAAGAATCCCCTTAAGAGGTTAAATAGGAAATGAAAATGTATAATATGGAAGCTCGTCATGAACGGCCATGTTTCCGTAACAACACCATGTGCCATAGTGCATACTCGGGCATAACTGTTTTTCATAACCAGCCAATACTAAGATTATTATTTATTATAGCTTCCGTAGTATGGAGATGTTACTTTCTTAGAGATCTGAGCTGTTCACATCGAGTACCTACTATCATACTTTCTCTATTCATACGCAGTCTCCTCACTTTCACGTGGAGACGACTATTCTTTAATGAGATTTGAGATTGTTCGCAAACTTTGATAATCAGATTTAACTTCCCACAATGTTGCAAAGGATTGTGTAAATCGACGGAAATAAATGTAATTTTTTTATCACACGCATTGTGGAAGCGTGTGTTCTAACAATTATCATTACTATGTATAATGTTATAATATAAGATATCTCTTGATCTTTAGATTCACAGGCCTATTTACAAGCGTTATGATGAAGAATGGAATGATGATACTTTCAATGAGACGTCAAATTACGGTGGCTGCGGCTACAAAACTTTTACCGTGGCCTTTTTGAAAATAACATGAGATCACGCCTGTAATTCCCAAAGGGTTAGGCAGAGGTGTACCTAATAGTAAACCCACATATTTAGCCGTTTAAGATCCAAGTAATAGGAGGCGAGCCTATTGCCATTAACCGAGCACAAGTCCAGACTGCGTGGCTACTACTGAGAAATTCCTGATGGCAAAACCCAATATAGACCAGGGTCGATAATTTTTATTATTATTTTTAAATATATTTTTTTTATCTTTTTAGCTATATTTTTTATGTCTTTTAAGATATATTTTGAATGTATCTAAAGTATATTTAAAATATATGAAATATACATGAAAATCGGCCAAAAGTTAGTTATTAAAAATATATTTTTTAATATATTTATACATTTTTTATAGATTTTTAATATATTTAAAATATATTTTTTATACATTTTGTCATTTATTTTTTTATATTATTTTTCATGGGGGTATACCTACTCACGATAAAATTGTGAAGGCATTATTAATTCGATTTTGTCTTTTCAGATTATCAGTATGGATGAATCTGTTTTGCATTTTCTGAGAAGATTTACTATAGTAACATATATATTTTTTTTCACCATCGGGAAGTAGAGATTTTAACGAACAGAAAACATACCAACTTTTTGAAAAAAACTGATATTTTGACGGGTGAATTTTCGATTGAAAATTAAGGTGCTTTTTCGATATTAATTCAAAATAAGGTGAAAAAATAAATATTTCTAATCAAATAAATTACAGCGTATTTGGGACATAAAAAGGTAAGTTTTCACCAAATTTCGTGAAAAGAAAAACAAAATTGTAAAAGATAAAAATAAAAAACCAAAAACTTGGTTTTTTGAATATTTCACATAAATTTTGAGGTTATGTGAAAAAAGTGTAAGTACATAAGTTTTAGATCTTTTTATTACCTACAACTTTGCCATTTGACTTTTTTCCATAGGACTTTTAGTTTTGCCGGAAATCGAGAAAAACCGTTTTTTGCCCTTAAAAACTCACCCCCATCCCCTTCCCGACCTCAGATCGCCCGTAAATTATTTTTCCTTTAATTTTTATAATATTCTCCTCCTTTTCTAATGGGTTTCATCCTACTATTATTTTGTTTCATTTTTTATTATCTTTAAAGGCTTCTACCCTGGTCTAATACCACTTTGCCGTACTTGGGAATCGATCCCAGGACCTCATAAAAATATTTTGAAAATAATATGGCTATATGAAAAGCCCCTTATCCCGCCCATTTCTAAAACATGAATCACGATTTAGCTCGTATCCAAAGCTTAGCTGAAATTGGAACATATCACATTCTGTCAGATTCCGCCAGACCAATAAATTCGCTTTACGAATGTGGGCTTTTGAATGAATCATTCAGCATTCAGTCGACCATTGCAACGCGTCTGCTGCGATGAACAAAATAAAGAATGAAGGAAAGCGCGTTCCGAAATCAAACACATTTTCATTAACACGTTAATGTGGGTTAATTGGTGGATACACGCACGCTCTTGGCCTTAAACTCCAAGTAGTAATTTTAATTACTGGGTATTAGACATTGATTGGTGTGAACAAAAACGTAGTTATTCAATGATGTAGTACAATATTATTCGGCGCGAACGAAGAACGACAAAGCGTTGTGCGTATTTCATTCCAATCTTCAAATACTGGCAGGCGAATATAGAAAAAAAAGACTATTTTATTATGGATCGACAGACTGGTTTCCGTACTTTTGTTAGCAGTAGCACAAAAATACTCTGATGCTGTGTAATAGGTACTTTATCTATTAGGTACCTACCACGATGAATCTCCATGAAATCCAATCCCATCAAAAACATAAATGTGAAATGAGAGCCAAGTTCAACGACAAAAGAAGTGAGATCTAAATGGGTGCCAAGTTCTATGGTCAGTCCTGAAATTTACGAATTATTATTAAGTACCTACTAAAACAGTCATGGAACAGCCCTATACTCGATGGCTAGTTTCTACCAGCAAGCCATATTTTCGGAAGAATAAAATAAGAACTTACAGCTTTAGAACTTGCGAAGACTATAATATAATTCGTATATGAAAACTAGCCAAGTCAGACCTTAAGCTTCAATATATTATCATAAGAAGAAATGATATTATAAGTTGTTATATAATATTTTATTTTGTTATAAATAAATTTCAGGACTGACCATAGAACTTGGCACCCATTTAGATCTCACTTCTTTTGTCGTTGAACTTGGCTCTCATTTCACATTTATGTTTTTGATGGGATATCATTACTTTTTTTAACAGAAATTATTATTCTTATTTATAATAAAATTAATACCAAATGGTTTTTGTCAATCTACTATTTTCCTACGTTTACGGGTTATAATTGTCATTTTTGTGTTATTTTCTATAAAAAAAAATTAAGGGGGGTATTCCATTCGGTATATATTCACGTGAAGACCTTAAAATCTACATAAAGACCGGCTGTCATCAATTTTGATTGCTGATTCTTACATAAGGCATTATCTAAGTAAGTGTTCCTCATAGAATCAATTAATTGAAAAATTATAATAAAATGATAAAAATTTACTAGTTTCTGATTTATTCCTTTGTATTCACCCAACAACTTATTTGGATGCCAAATTTGAACTTTCTAGGTAATCTGGAACTGGGTTAGAGTTTTGATCTATACGTCAGTCAGTGATAAAAACGACGATTTTTGGACGTTAATATTTAAATAACCGCTTGGGATTTGTTTATGAAATTTGGAACACACATGTATCTCGCAAGTCTCAATGTATGAGCGAAATTTGACATGTTTATGTGAAATAGTTTTTGAGTTATGAAGGTGTCAAAAGTGGCTTCAAATGGTTCGTGTAATATTACACACGGTGCTGCTCGCCAGTTCTGTTAGCTTGAACTTGGCTTGACACGCTACCGTGTGTCTAGACACACGGTGCTGCTCGCCAGTTCTGTTAGCTTGAACTTGGCTTGACACGCTACCGCGTGTCTAGAGATTTTCAAAGCCAGCGAACTATTTTAGCCATTTTCAAGTGTTTGTACTTCACTTTGGAGTTTTCCAAACCGCGTAAGGAAGGAAAGTCATAATGTGGATAAGACTTAGTATGCGCAAATACAGGTAAATGTGATTAATTTCGATAACTTCCTTGATTACTGGAAATTAAATAACCTACTGTGACACAAATTTTGTTTATCGTAAAATTCGTTACAATTAATTGCTATAAATAAATGTGATGTTTTGGTGTCAATTCACATGCACGTAGTTATTGTGGTCATGTAATTCCACTGACGTGTGCTGTGATAATAGGTTCATAACGTATAAAATTCAAAGGCGTCTTCTGACACCAATCAAGGTCATAGCTACTCGGGCGGAATAATAAAGTGATTACATCTGACAACGCAACTCTTTATTTTCGAACTACATACATATTTGCAATTAGAGCCTATGCGAGAATTCGAGAAGTTTCATGTATCGACTCACTCTCTCGAAGTTTCGCATCAAGGTCAGAGTTCAATATTATAATTATATTTACTACAAGACAAACTTTTTTTGAGCTTTGATTCTTATCCGTACCTCACGTACACCTACCACTCTTGTTTTTTTTTTATTAATCATCATTTTCCAAAAAGAAACCACGAATCCTAAACCAAATTCAACTTAATGATGAGCTTTAATTACATTTAAAAACAATGTGACGGAAGTTTACACATGAATCACTAAGTCAAGGTAAGAATTCATTGAAAATGTTTTAATTTTATTTTCCTATCAATATTTAATAGAATTAATCACAATTTGCGATATGAAAATGATAAACCAGCCCACGAGATTGCGTAATAACAGGAATTTAGCTAATCTTTTCGTTGTTATGTTACTCATTTCCTGTAAATTTTGATTACAGTATTATATCATTATTATATTATTTTTCTAGTTTATACCCTTCCGCGTTAAGGTCGGAATAATCATGCACGAGAACTTACTACCTACCAGGATCTGAGAGCCAAATTTCATCGAAATCTATTTTCTGCATTTGGCGTCAAAAGGTACACATCAAGCTACCCGAAACTGTAAAATTTTCCCAATCAACCTTGCACCTAATGCCTTTGCTTTTAAAATTTGATAAAGCGATAAAGTTGAAAATCTAATAAAAAAAATTGACAGATCGTAGTGCTTGATGTGCTGGCGTTTGTACCAGGCAGACAGACTTTAATATGTATTAGTACGGATACGTGGCAGTAACTTTAAACATTGATAACAATGGAACTAGCTCTGCTTTTAATAACACAATCGATGACGTGGTGTCCAATTATGTAAGCGTTGGGATAAATTGGTTAGCCATTATACAGAAACAGGATCAACAGGTAAGAGTTACTAAGCCCTCAACACGGAATAACTGATTATTGTCAGTTATTCCTTGTTAATTCCCTTTGAGCAAGGACTCTGGGAGTGGCATGCTTCACTTCAGCGGATCATGGAAGGACAGTTGTAGTATAGAACAGCACTTGGTCATCAAGTAACCAATAAAAGGTCATGACCAAAACGGTGACAATACCGCGAGAACTGTCCGAGTCACAATACAATTCAATCGCTCATAATGAAACAATAGTAGCCCTGCCACGCATCGATCAAGCATCCGTTAGCCAAATCCATTCCGTTGGCTCTTTGAATTTAAATCGTAACGGACATGAGCCGATGGAGGCCAAAGACACTGCATGACACGTTTCGGAAGTCCTCTCCTCTCTGTCTTATCTAATTTTAGTATGTTGTTCACTGTTGTCTGGGCTGGTTTTTTTGCTAACATTTTTTTAGGCGCAGATAGCCTAAAACAGCCGACTGTTAAACTTGGCGGGAGTATGAATTTGTAAGTTTCGTTATTTTTCAAATTAGCTTTTGTGAGCTTATCCGTGAAGTTTTTATGAAAGTCTTATAAACCAACTGTTCACAGCTTTAGACAGATTAGTTACTAAGTGATGAGACGATCTTCTTACATGTGTTATGTTGTGGTTGTCTGTTAGATAAATGTTGGTTTTATCTTTCTGCTATCGGTCAAACCAGCCCACACATGCATATTTTTTTCTGAAATACTGTATTTGTCTCAAGACTTTTTATTTTATTTACATAGCTTGGTATGCAGAGCCCATTGCCATATACCCATTTGTTTCGTTAACCGGCCGGATTTCAATATCACCCCTAAATGTAGTAGTGGCGAGATATTATTTAAATCCAAAGTCAACTCAAGGACAAGGACTGAGATTATTAGACGATGATATCATATGTGGTTCTTTCATACGGAAAAAAAGAATACTGCATGGTGAATTCTGAGATCATACGTTCATGATCTAATTTCAAAAAGGCAATTGAATTCAGATCTGATGACTTCACGATTCTTTAAGGACAATCAATTAGGTAATATTAGAGGACACGATGAATATGCCACTCAGTGATCAGAAATTCACGGACGAATTATGGTCTAGTCCACTGTCAAGAAGGTTTCTAACGAATCATCCTATGTATTTGAAAGAGTAGGTCAACCAGAGATGCCTTGACCTAGTGCCACAACCGCACAATGTCCCAAGAACCACTTTACTGCTCAAAAAGGCACAGACTAGAAATTGTGTGTTTGGGACGGACCTGATATTTTGACCACAGTAGGAAAAAGAAATAACGGACCAAGGTAAATAAGAGGAAATTTTGCAAGAAGGCCAACCTTGCAAAAGAATAAGGCGCCTAAAAGTAATCCAAAACCAAATGAAGCTTGAGTTACTTTATTATTACATACCTACTCGTATTTGATGAGAGACATTCTTAGCTGCAGAAAGAAAACTCTTAAAAACTTCAGTTCAGTATGTAGGATAGTTCGTCTGTTTCCTTTTAAGCAATCCCTCAGTAGAATCGCAGGGTATTTAATTTTAAATTGTCTCGTTAATCTTTGCCAATGGAAATTGGGCCCACGGTTCGTGTCTTATTTGGGCACTCTACATGTTACAAGGTGAATCGTGTAATCTTGCGTTTGTTTACGTTAGTACTTAGTTACTGATTGGTCGAGCACGTAGGCGAAAACGTATGGCCTTATAGTCTCTAATAGTGGCACATTTTTCCTTGGTTAGTTTGGATGTCTGCAAGGTTTTGGCGTGCTACTTGCTGGTATAAGAATTGTTGTAGTATGAAGAAAAGTCTTCCGCTATCTAGATGCAGTTAATCTTATTTCAAGTCCTGTCTCAAAAATATGGCTAACTTCTTCAATGTATCAGTTTGTGTGGGTGTAGGGCAATCTATGAGTCTATGACGCTCGATAAATAAGATGGGACAAAAAAGGTGGAATAAAACGACAGTTCTCCTTGTTTATATGATACTCAAATGAATTACTTATACACTCTTATTTTTTTAATCAAATGAAGCAGGAATAAAGGAAATTGGGAGTAGGTATACCCTTCTTAGGGTTGTATACCCGAAGGGTAACCACCAGGATCCTATTCGTAAGCCTCCGCTGCCCGTCCATCCGTCTGTCAGTCAGCGAGCTGTATCTCATGATCCGTAATAGGCTAAAAGGTCGACAGTTGACATTTTCACAGAATGAGTATTTCTGTAGCCGGTATAAAAACAGCTAAAAAAAATTATAAATTAAGGGGGTTCCGATTAAATCTTGTACGACTCGCACTTGGCCGGTTTTTGTAGTACTCTCTACTTTTTTTTTCTTTTTTTTCTTGCTTCGCACGGTTTATGCATTTAACCAATGTCATGTTAGGAGACAAAGGTAGGGAAATTTCATGCTCATATCATTCAATGACAGTGTCCTACTCTCTACTTATTCACTCAATAAGAATAAAAATCCCCATAGCGTTGCCCCATAGGGTTAATCCGATTTTCAAATTGTAAAATTATGCCTGTCCTGTGAGTGGGTATGCCGCCTTAATTGGAACTTAATTTTGTAGAAGTTGTACGTAGTTTCTTATTTAAATTCAATATCAGGTACGCTGAAAAAGATAGGTGCTCCAAATAAATGAATAGAACGTGACTTTACTCGTTTTTGCAACGTCAACATTTTGATATAGCCATACAGGAATACCTATTAGAATTCGGGGTAAATGGGCTCAATATTTGTCATCTTTGATTCTGATTTTATACAATAACACAAATATCCATATATTGTATTAAATACCAAAATACATACTATTGTAGTATTTTCCTGTTATACATACATTACCTACATTGTTTGCTGAGGATACGTTGAATATTATGTTATTTAAAATATAATAACATACGGAACTATATACCTAAAACATCCTTTGATTACTTGTTTTTGGTTGGTGTTCACTCGGGTAAGTGCTGATAATTATATATGTCTAGCGTTAACACTCTTCCAGCTTTGTTTTTCGAAACAGCGCATCCTTACCTACCTTGATTACGTTGCCGTTTAGATATAATTATATTGCATGGAATTAATAAGGACTGTAATAGGTGAATAAGTATTGTTATTTTTTTTTAATGCGGAAATAGGAAGTATTTGAGAAAGTTTTCAATAAAGACATAAATTAAGTATCTTAAAATGTAAAATATGCAATCTGTCTGCTTTTGAATTATAATTAATATGGTGTTAGTATAGAAGCCACATGAAACTGCGCAAGATAACATTTTAATTTTCCGATTCTGAAATCTGAATATTCATGTTATTCATGGTCTCTACTAGAAAATGTTGGAGTTGAGCAAATCTACATTCATTCTCTTTTAGATCGTCAGGTCATTGCCCTCGCAAACGAATTAATATAAACACGCACAGCTCTTCTTCAGTAGGTACGTATCTAATTCAAATATAAAAATATCACTATCACTACATATTTTAAAACAAAGTCTTCCGCCGTGTCACAGGCCGCGTTTGTCTGTCTGTGCGCGATAAACTCAAAAACTACTGCACCGATTTTCAATGAAAGAAAGATTAATTAATAAAGTACTTACTTACCTTATTAGGTATAACCAATTACGGTGTCTAAGTAAAGCTTAGAAGTCTTTAATAATGTTACTTACTTTCAAATATTTTATTACAATCATTTTTCAAAATAAAATCTTCTGGAACAAAATGGGAGAGAGAAAGGTTATTGCTCCACAAATAGCGCCTCATTTAGCTGCTGTATAACAACCCCTGGAGGTTATTACCCCCTGAACTACGTCTTCACATCTCATTACGATCGATGATTAGCGTTCTTGTTCCTGTAATTATTATACCGAAAGCAGTCTATTTACGGGTAATTTCGCCCTCTACGTACACGGTGTAATCATCAATCATCATTATTCTCATGGATACTCGTGCCCTTTTCCCAATTTATTTGGGGTCGTCGTCGGTGTACCAATTTTATCTTGTTCCATACTTCTGGCTCTATTAGACAAGTTTCAGCAGTCTTAGTTTTACATTGTTCTTTTTAGGAAGACAGCTATCATTTCTACCATATAAAAAATAAAATAAATAAAATAAAAGCCTTTATTGTCGAACTTAGTTTACATTACAATGTTTTTCTATGTGTCTAGAATTACTTATATTACTAAATTATTAACTAATATACTACTGACCATAATATTAATATATTATTAACTAAATGGAAGCGAGACTACTGAGCAGGAGGTCCTGGGTTCGATTCCCAGGTCGGGCAAAGTGCTATTGGGTTTTTCCACCAGGAATTTCACAGTAGCAGCCACGGACTCTGGATTTGTGCCCGGTTGATGGCAATAGGCTCGCCCCCTATTACATGGGACTTAAACATAACTGGCGAAATGTGGATGTACTATTAGGTACACCTCTGCCTAACCCTACGGGGATTACGGGCGTGATGTTATGTTATGTTATGTTATTAACTAAATAAACTTTTAATTTCTGTTTTAATGGTCCGCAAACGATTTCCTTTTGTTTTTAATCTTCAACTTGTCTTCCGACAAAGGCCTCCTGTAAAGATCTCCATTCTGGCCTATTCTGTGCTGTTCGAGTCCATGTTGGACCCACAAAAGAGCGATAATGCTCCCGGATTAGACCTCGTTACAAATGAACTATTGAAATCAAAATTTCTACCATATTTCCCCACAAATAAATGGCATGTGGTGTGTCGTGTGCTATCAAGTGAAAACATCCGCAAGGACAGAAATACGTTAAATTGCAAGTTTCGACAACCGCAGCCGTGCACACTGGTTCACCTTGACACCGTTTGGTGGCGTTTCCTTCCTTCCCCCGATGTTCTTGTTATAGTGCTAATTTTACACACCTGCTCCCCAATCCTCTGGGCCATGTTATTTACACATGGCGGAATAGCTTTTACACACGTGACCATGCTGGAGTATCAAAAAAAATACATGAAACTATTTTTTTTTTTAATATCAGCCTGTCGTTCTCCAGGGCAAAATAAAAATATTTTATTTCACATAGGCTTACTTGAGCACTTATAAAATGTTAAAAGATAGGTAGGTGCCCGGTTCGGGTTGGTCGTTTCCTATGAAGAAGAACCGACAAGAAACTCCATCGTTAAAAGACGAGGCTGCCTCTCTTTCTTATTCGTTTTTCAATTAGTGGAAATCCTGGCTGTATGCGCAGTATGTTTTCTGGTAATTTTATAATTACCTACTATGGAGTACTAGTACTTGTGGTTTATGAAGGTAAACATGTGTTTATGTATACCATACCATAAAAGTACATACATACGTGTTGTTCTAAATAAACAACGCTATAGTTTCTAGAAAATCATATTTATTTACGACGTAAATGACGCGATGCTCCTGTTATAAATTAATTAATTTAATTACTTAAGTCTATCCTTAAACAACAGTTTGTTATTACATGTTCTGCTCAGGCCTTTAATTTAATCATAACTTTAATAAAATATTATCTTTACTTCACTATTCTAGAGCAATTAATTCGGAAACCCTGAAAAAATATAACATTCTTTCTTTTTCAGGTATTTGGGTTGTGATTCTTAATTAGAGTTGAATTGAAATGTGAAAATGTCCTACTAATTAAAATATTTTCAGTAGATACACAGTTCTTTCTAAAATGTAAGGTCAGCACACTCCCCTAAGCATGCCTAAGTAGGCAAGCCGCCATTGCTCCCATAAAGAGTTAGAACGCTCACATTGGCCACAGAAACTCTATTATGGAATCCGCCATCTGGATATGGCCTCAAACGCCAAGGTTTAATGCTCGCTTCGTCCAAAAATGGCCTGCGGTCGATGCTTGTGTTTGCGCACTCACTAGGCCTTTTAAGGCTTCTCAGTAACCTTATAAACTTGAAGTAGCGAAGGCAATCGCGAAATGGGACGGATATTATCTTAGAAACTCAGGCTTATATCATGTATAGCCTCCTTGGTTTAGTGTCACGAAGTCTGGATTTGTCTCTGGTTGATGGCAATAGACTCGCTCTCTACGAATTATCTACATGAGAACATAGCTGGCGAAATGTGTGTGTAGGTACTACAGGTACACCTCTATCTAACCTTTCGGCAATTATCGGTGTGATGTTTAAATACCCTTTTTTTTCGGATGGGAAATCATCAAATGACTTCTCCCGCTCGGGGCAGAGCGGAAGGGAGTGTCAGACTTGTACTGACTAAAACCCATCCATGTTCCTGCCTTACCCTTTGTATTCCAGGGCCGCGGTATCTCTTTCGAACAGTCCCGCAGCCCGTATGTTTTAAAAAAATACCCTTGTGTATTTGCAATTCTCGCGAAGTACCTACTCGTAATTTGCCTGTTAATAAATATTCTTGGCGCGTTTTCCAGCTATGAGCGAAGATCCGAATAAATTATTGCTTGTAATGTTATTTCCTGTAAGACGTAAAGTAATGTATTTTGATGGATCGCTGGAGGTCATTGAATTCGTGTTTATCGTTATAAGTGTCATCAGTGTTGTTTGTCCTTAAAGCAATTTTCAGGTCTGAAGCGTAACGAACTCTTTTATACCGCAAATAATAATTTAAGACTACGTTTATGAGGGGTAATGCTAATGAGATAGCAAAATATGACGCCTGTATTACTCTGAAGGGTTAGGCAGAGCTGTACACCCACATTTAGCCGGTTATGTTTATGTCCCATGTTATAATGGGCGACCCTATTGCCACCAACTCGGCACAAATGAAGACTCCGGGCTGCTATTGAGAAATTCCTAATGGATAACTTGGGCATCGCACTCAGGACCACTTACTCAGCCGTCGCGCTTGCCACCTTTATGAACGAAGCAGTCCATTAATAATTTATTATGCTAAACTACATTTTGAACAGTGAGAGGCAAAAATAATGAATATTTAGTTTAATATTATGTATAATTCTGTTTACTCGACTGTGATATTCTACAATGTTACGTCGAGTTTCTTTTCAAAGTCTCCCTTTCTCTCGATGTTACGCATTCACAACGTGGCATCGCTTCTCACACTATCTTCACTATCTGCACCCGCGTGACATGAAAGGCATAACTCATAGACTAGCGAGAAAGATACTAATGTATAAATCCTAATTTGGGGGCGTCTATAAATTACGTGAGGCGTTTAGGGGGGGGAGAGTCGAGACGAATCTCACCCAATCTCACGAGGGAAAGGGGGGGGGGGTTCTTGGCAGATATCACGTAACTTTTTTCCTGCAAGAAACAGTGTAAAATTTATATTAAGTAAACATGTTTCTTTACGTCAATCATATATTGTCAATGAAAATAATTAAACATACTTAAGTTTTTTAAATGAATTCAACGCAATCAAGCACAAATTACCGTATTTATACTAAACTACGCATGTTGATAAATCTCACGTGAGATTAGGAGGGGGTGAGGGGGTCAAGTCAAATCCCACGAGATCTCACAATGGGGCTCCCTTTCGTAATACCCATATGGCGTTTCCGATCGCCACTTATTAAGATGCAACATGGCCATAATTTGTCACGACTGCTTCCATGTTCTGATGACTGTATGTAGTCTGTTCAAAACACTCTTAGAAATAATACAAAGTGCAAACCTTATCTACCTTATCATACGTAAACTGACGTTTTTTTCGCATGGGGTAAGGCAGAAGCCACAGAATACCACCAGTTACGATATGCCATACACGCACACCAGTTGCGAGTACTGCGCTTATTTCCCTTAAATATGTGCCATTATCTATTTATGCTGCCTATGTTTAACATTACCCAAGGTGCTCAAGTATTGCCGTGCATGTGAGCAATGAACTTGCGCGCGCGTCTCGTTCGCCTCGACCTTGCGCTTGCGCCGATCGGCAGTAATCACTACACGGTGCATATCGCGTGATCTCTTACAAAACAAACTGCTGAAACGAATCGGTTATAAATAGCCGGCTGGAGTTAGTGTGTCGATGATTAATACTGATACTGCACGTCTGCACCCGTAACCCAGAACGGGGTAACTTAACAAAATAAAAATATTCGTTTCTACCACCACTTCTTGGTCGTTTCCAATGGAAAGGAACCGGCAACTCTTTTAAAACCATTTCTATTATCAAAATTGTTTTCTCTTTTAACAAATCTATGATTCGAGAAAACAAGTGTAAATGTCTGTGTTGTTCTCTCTTTTCCTGTGTCGCTGGTTTCTTTTAAATGTCATGTATACATACATACATATATATTTTTTAGTAGTCTTTACTGTCCCACGGCTGGGCGAAGGCCTCCCCCAATTCCTTCCATGTGCTCTTTTCCCGTGCTCTCGAACCATTATAATATGTCAGTATGTATGTTTATTTTTACAAGTACATCTGATGAGAGATGTTTCAAACTGACAAAGATGCAAAAAAAAAAATAGTTTTTTTTTTTTGAGATACTGCTTTATGGCTTCCCAGTGTACAATATTACTATGTAATCCCAGTCATCCACAATGAACGGTTATCAGAGGATTTGGGGCTGCGGATTATGATAGCAGCCACGGATGCTGACTGACGCCATTTGCTGTATTTCATGCCACTGGGTTTTAGGGTTCCGTACCCCAAGGGTAAAACGGAACCCTATTACTAAGACTCCGCTGTCCGTCCGTCTGTCTGTCTCTCTGTCCATCTGTCACCAGGCTGTATCTCATGAACCGTGATAGCTAGACAGTTTCACAGATGATGTATTTTTGTTGCCGCAATAACAAAAAATACTAAATACAGAATAAAATAAATATTTATGGGGGCCCGTATCCCCATACAACAAACGTGATTTTTTTGCTCGATATCAATAACGGTGACAGGTAGACGCCTGAAATATTCACAGAATATTTAGTTGTATAACCACATTAAAAAAAAAAAAGAATTAAAATAAAATATTTATTTAAGACAGAAACGGCAAAAAAATGACGTTTGTTGTATGGGGGCCACGACAAACGTAATATTTTTTGCCGTTTTTGTCCAATGTTGTAATATAGATAATGGTACGGAATATGGAACCCTTCATGCGCGAGTCCGACTCGCACTTGGCCAGTTTTTTTTCCTATCAGTACAAAAAAATGTCAGTAGAGTAATTTTATAAAGATAAAAATACTCGCAGTCAGAATCATGTCGAATAGTATTTTTAATTCAGAGTCTGGTAGTTGAAAGTTTGAAACTACATAATATGAGGTACGTGTGTGGGGAAGTGAGTCCATCGTATATTATACGGTATAAAGGGTGTAAACAGACCCGTAACGAAGTTGAAAGGCACTTGTTCTCCCCCGTCATTGCCATCATTTTTTTGTTCTAGATCATACCTGGGAACCCACTAGGTAAGGAGATATTGGGGGTCAAAGTTTTTCACAAGTTTTTTTTTTTAAATACATGCTTTTAATGTAAGATTTTTTATTTTAAACACCTCCAGGACCCACTTACTATTCAATCCATCTATCAGCACAATGTTTTGAGTGCTTTACTTTGAGTCCTACTGTAAAACGTGATTATTCAGCTCAAAAAAAAAAGTCGTTACCCAGCAATAATTTTTGCGTAAAGTTACTTAGTTTGATGTACAGAATACTTGGTTGTCGGCTTCGTGAAGAGTCTGTTTACACCCTGTAATATACCTCTAGGTACGGTGTAGTCTCCGCGGCTACGCCCCGCTACGCCGTACCTACGCCGCGTAGCAGACTACGAATTTTGGCTGTAGCGGTAAATTACTGAAACTATGGAACGGGTAACACGTATTACAGTACATCATTCCTATAGCTATTCCTATCATCATAATTCCACATATAAATTATACATCGGTAATTAAAAAATAAGTTTAATAGAGGAAGTTTGAAAGTTACAGAAAAATTGAAAGGAAGTCCTTTGTCTTGGTACGGACATGTAATGAAGAGGGATGAAACGCATGTTACTAAAAGAGTGATGGACATGAATGTTGATGGATGGAGAGGGAGAGGAAAGCCAAAGAAAAGATGAATGGGTTGTGTGAAGACTGATATGAAAGAGAAAGGAGTAAATGAAGCCGTTACGTCTGATAGGGGAGAATGGAAGAAAAAAACGTGTTGCGCCGACCTCAAATAGAATTGAATAAGGGCAGGAAGATGGTAGGTACTTTTAGGTACAATCGGTACCGGAAACTCGTATGCAAAATCTCATGTTAAGTGGTGGTGTGATTGGTTGTCAAAAACACGAACTGTTAAACATTTATGAATTTCATATACTTAGTTAGCTACCTAAACGATGACACATTAAATAAAATATAGTTTTTTTTTCTTTGAAATTCAGGGAAACCCATTGTTCCCCAACCATAAAAGATTAACCTAAACCACAGCTTTATGATGAAATTAACCTAATATCCGAAGCCGCAAATGTAAAACAATAGGCAACTGGCAACATGCTTATTAGCATACACGAGGATACAAGTGCCCATCCACTTCACAGACCTAATTGGTGCCTAGCATTAAATTAACGTTATTTCCTGGTACAGTCGAACCAATTAATTCTGATACAAACTGCCTACCAGGATAACGTTGAGAGCCTCGGACATTCTCAACTTTACATCTCTTGTCACTCATAGTTACTCATATCCTGTCTAACCGCCGAACGCTCGAATCGCCAGACCCGAAGTTGCCTTTGAGTCTCATGTGCTGTCTCTGTCAAATTCAATTGAATAGATGAGACAGCAAGCTGCGAGACTAGTAGTGTTGTTTGAGTAGATTGGGGATTAAATACATCCCCCTCAGACAATTTATTTTGACATAATTACACAGTTGCAGTTGTTGGCAGTGAGAGCAGCGGTGGCCCAGTCGTGGGTTCGAACCCAGGCAGGCGTATTACTTTGTGTAATTTATTTCATCACCACTGCTCTCAAAGACGGTGAAGGAAAACATCGTGAGGAAACCGGCATGTCCTAGAACCAAAAATTCGAAGACATGTGACATCTACCAATCCGCACTGGGCCCGCGTGGTGGATTATAGCCCATTCCCGCTCATAGAGTGGAGGCCTGCGTCCCAGCAGTGGGAACATTATAGGCTGATGATGATGATGAATTACACAGTACACTGAAGCATTGACTGCCTCGTCGGTCGAGTGGTCGCAAGCACAACTGCTGAGCAAGAGGTCCTGGGTTCGGTTCCCGAGTCGGGCAAAGTGTTATTGGGTTTATCTATTTGGAATTTTCTCAGTAGCAGCCACGTAGTCTGGATTTGAGCCCGGTTGATGGCAATAGGCTCGTCTCCGGCTCTCCCTATTACATAGGACTTAGCATAAGTGGCGAAATGTGAGGTACACCTCTGCCTAACCCTTCAGGGATTACAAGCGTGATGTTATGTAATAATGAAGCAATCAAGAGACCAAAGTGTAGACCTCGATAGTCATCGTTACTACCTACTTGAGGTTTGATAATTATGATAAGGGGAATGCGATTTATATGATTAAATTACGTGCGTTGATAGTATGTTGAACGTTATTTTTAATCAACGATATTTAAGTCATAATGCCGTAAAAGAAATAGGCATAATAATTTAAACAATAAACGATTGTTCTTATGTATGGACGTACATGAAATATTAAAATAGGACACAATACGGATAATGTTTATTTCAAATACATAAATGTTTTAGACAAAATTAGGTCCATTTATCAGAGGTTCGTGCTTCGTGGTGAAGTAGGGAATTGTTCAATTCTTTTTAAATCTTTATTTTCACGTCTTGAAGGCCGAAAATGTAAGGCTACGCATACTATTAATTAGGTACAGCCCCGGATCTAGGGGGGTGGCAACCGGGCTCCCGCCCCGGGTGGCAGTTTCAGGACTTTCAGGGGGCGCCAAAATCATAATATAGTATGATTAAAAATAAAATAACTTGGTCCACAAAGCGCCAAGCATACGGAAGCCTGGTTAGCTCACAGTCGACTTGTAAGAAAAAGGTGCCACACAGGCCCACACCACAAGTGAATTTGTGAACTCGAGAAACCGATTTCAGAATCGATTTGCCGTGTCGACAGTTGACGTCCTTTTACTAAAATTGACGTCAATGTAAGTTTTTTTTATTTATCTGTAACGCTGAAGAGAGGGGCGCCACTATCAAGTTTCTGCCCCGGTTCGTAAATATCGTAGATACGACCGCACAGGTACGGACTGCATAGGTACGTAAAGTAAAACATTCGATTTCACCAAAAAGGCTACCCCCAAAGTCAATTGAGCTATACGTGAACCATACTAAATCGGATAAACGCGTAATCTTTAGGAGTTACGCCTAAAGATAAAAGATTAATCCGATTGATTCATAACGCGTTCTAGCCAGTACAAAGTACCTTAAATGAAACCACTAAAAACAATCAAATGATAAACGTATTTGAAGCATTTTCAGCGACAAAACAGCACCAGGCAGTCGGTACAACCATTTTTCATATCCCCATATCACTAAAGGATGAGGTTAGACCTTGATTTCATCTTCTAATCCTAAATATTTACATACATACATACATACATAAACTCACGCCCTTTTCCCATGGGGGTAGGCAGAAACTACAGAACGCCACCTGCTACGATCCTTACATACTCCTTTTGCCTCGTCCACGTTCATACATCTGGTCATACACGCACGCCGGTTGCGAGTACTACGCACCTGACCTTTCTGAAGAACCTCACCAATGAGGTCAGCGTATGTTCTTCTAGGGCGTCCCCTCCCGGCGTTGCCACTCACATCTGCCTTGTAAATACCTTTTGTTAGTCGCCTTTCACTCATCCTCTCCACATGACCAAACCATCTAAGCATACTTTTTTCAATTTTTGTCACTACATCTTCTTTTAAGCCGCAACGTTTCCGTATAACCTCATTCCTCACTTTATCAGTATATATAAATATTTACAGCATGACGTAAGAATCAAATACAAATGTAAATTACTGTATTATTCGCCCAAGAATTTACAATAATCTTGGTGATATCGGCTTACGTCATTCAGAGTCAGCTGATAGCGTATTTTGTAAAGATTATTGCGAACCGTCTCATACCTGAGCTTGAGGTAAAATATGTGATTGTGAAGGAGGAAAAATATCAAAAATATTTAAGTATTGACTCGATTTATCTGGAATTATGCATGATTTGTAAATGACTAATAATTTCTCTTTCAATGGAATTGGGTGGTAAAACTAACTACATACGTATTCTGACGATTATAGAAATTAAGTACTCCGGAAAGCTTGGATGGATGTAAGGAAGCGGAAAACGAATCACACAAGTTCGTTTTAAATTATATTTAAAAAGATCTTTTTTTTTATGGTTTGTCCGTCTAGACAACAGATGTAACCAGACCTCATATTTATGCAGAATGCTAAAAGCATTCTGCATAAATATGAGGTCTAAAAGCAGAGAAACCCTTAGGGCGCGTTCCCACTATGTCGTGACGATTAATTTATCGTTGGTTTTTAGTTGGCAAAAGTCGTGGACGACAGTTTAGCTGTCGTCCTGGTGAGCACTTCTATTTAACACAAGCCACGGTGCGCTTTAAACGACACTATAATATGTCGTCACGATATAGTGGGAACGCACTCTTAGGTCTGTCTACCTACATACGAAATGGCATAATATCTAGTCTAGCCTAGATGGAGACGGTATTACGCTACACTCTTCGTTATTTATATAAGGTCCCATTAAAATAGGTGGACAAATTTTAACACAGCGTTCAGTACGTCTAACCGAAGTAACCGAAGATATCGAAGCAAAAAAAACACTGATTAAAGTGATTTTAATTTGACAAAATAATAATAAATTGCCGGCATTTTTAGCGTATTTTCGTTAGCTGTTTTTTTTTCTTGTATGTTATCTAATGTGTTTTTCTTATTATTTTTTTTACCATTGTCCTTATTTTGGTGGTTCTATTTTAACGGGACCTTATAATTACTACCATCCATATCACGTTTAAAATGAGAAATATGAGTCTGTGTAGTGTCTGGCTTGTCTGATTTTAAATGATTCATGAAAGAGATGAGTCAGTAACTTGGGGGCTATAGAAAGTCGTCCAGTATATGGGGGCCAGGCGGTCGTATTCAGTACATCATTCTGACATAGAAATTTTAAATTGGGTAATTTTTTCCATACATTTTGACTATGTACGTATTGCACTTTTTTTATAACCGATGAAAATTTCTGTGTTCTGAAGGTTGAACTGAATACGTGGTAACTGTTTTTGCGTCGGTGTCCCTTCCACCCTGTTTATGATGTGAAGCCAGTTACAATACAGATACAACCAGAGACAATATTATCGGTTTATGAAAAAAAAAGTGATAAATTTTCTTTTTCTTCATAGCGCTAGCAAGTCAGTTTCAATATTTGTTGACTTGGAAGTTTTGTAACTAGCATTACTACGGTGTCATCGGCGGCAGACTGGCAGCGCAGAAGTTACTTTGACTCCAGCATGTTTTGAGGCACAGAAGCCAAGAGAAGGCGTGGTACACAGCGATGTTATTAACATACAAGCCTAACCGCCTTTTGAAGTTTAGACTTAAAACATTACTTGACGTTTTTGAAGAATTCTTTGAATTTAATAATTATTAAAATAATCAATCATCGACCAGCAGGAATTAGCTATGATTCATAATAATTATTGTTTTCCATCAAGCATTCAAAGATCTTTTTCCTCTACATGGCGTACTTAAATATCTACCTACTTCTTGTAATATAAAGTATTTTAAAATAACCTAACCTAACACATACATATCGGACACTGCTCTAAGGAAAATATTTATTTTCATTGTCATTTCAATTATAATTAATGTTTCCTGTTTGCTCGGAAATAACTGTACCACTTGCGTTCGTCGTAATTAAATAAATAACGATTTATTTTATTAAGCAAGTTATTTCCAATAATTACTTTGTTCTTACTTAAATTAATAAAAGCTTTTACCACTGAATATATTAGGTACTGTTTACAAAAATTATGTTAGTTTTCCTTATGATAAATTCGAGGTCTCGCAGTAACTAGATTAAAATACATATTTTAGTAATATTTGTATGACTTTACTCTAAATGAGTAGTAATGTTATGTTTTTTTTAGCCAATAATGTAAGTTACGAATTTACGATGGCAAGAAATAACCGGGCACTTTTGAAAGTGAAAGTCGAATTAAATTCGCTCCAGTAATTTTAAGTATCATGCCGAGGTCCCATCACAGAAACAGGTCACTTCTTTCGTGTCAAAAGTGGACTATGTTGGACTATGTTACGGACAACGGCATCTTCCACCTTAACAATAATTTTTTGAATTTCATGAGCATTTCTGGATTTCCCTAACATCTATTACGTTAATCTTCTTCAAGTAGAATTTTATCATTGGGAGGAGTATTTAGGGATTGACTGTACTAATGTCTTTTCGTGATTCACTGAACCTTGAAAAAAGGCGAGCAAAACGAAAGTTCAAGCAGACACACGTTCAACAAAGCATGAAATTACCGTGCGTCCCATCAGAAAATAAACATATCGCTAATACTTCTCTATTCAGCTCAAGACAATCATGACCTAAACGGTTTGAATGATTCCATTACAAAATACTAATGACGTCATGATACAATAGATGATCAAATCTGTGATCGAGACGAATCGTCACCTGATTCGATTACATCTCCATTATGATTCATGCTGTCAAACGCTTGTGAGAAATCTGTGAGTCATCGGAGGGCCACACCAAGGTTCATTCAAATCACATACGATACTTGTTTTTAAAGTACATTTTGATTTAAATCATACATTACTACAAGGTAATATTTTAACATGGAATGGAGGATGTATCTTGTTTTCTGTACATAGTCATTACTCATTTTCCTTAATGAAGTCATCAGAACAATAGCAGATTCCATAAACATAAAAGGCAAAACCAGGCAAAACAAACATTAAATTAAAGCTATTTTAGGCCCTTCAAGTTCCATCGTCGTGTTCGTCCGCGATAACTCAATCGAATGATATAAGGTCAAGTACGGTCCAGCCACTGCGGACATCCTTAGTTCCCTTTATAGGAAAAAGCAATCCGTCTCGATACCTTGCTCGGTAAAGTAATAAATAAGACAGTGAGGCATACCAAGGTGACTCCGAAAATGTTCCGGATTGCCAATTTGAGTATCGCTAAATAGGCAGCGATCGAAATGTATCGGTAATGGCCACGTACCGGCACGATATTGTAGGCACGTATTGTTTTTATTACTACGACGAAATCAGTAGATATACTAAGCCTAGATTAGAATCTAATATTCTACACTATTTTATCATTACAACCTGTTTTCATATCTTTAAGGTTCCTAACTATCTGAAATTAGCCGACGTTATACATAGACGATATTTTTGTTATTCAAATATTTGAATCTGCAATAACACGAGCTACAAATCACGGCAAATTAATACGATTGAGGAGAGACGGAGGGTGCAGTCGGATGATTCATGCAGCCCCATAGCTGCCCATAGCGCACCCCATGCGATGGTGCACCGGCTAGGGGCGCGTCTGACCGAAGTGCGGGGGCGGGAGCAAAATCAATACACGCAGACGACTGCACAATATTATTCTATACGTATATTAGGAAACGTTTAACGAGGGTGTCTCGAATCTCTATTGATTTATGTCTACCTCTGCAGTGGTGGGGTTGAATATTTTACGCAGTGTAATTTGTAACATCAAACGTTATGTTATGAGTTTAACTTTCAATCAATGTTTACGATTTTAACGTAATTAAAGTCACATTTTAGACTTCCACGTGTTTTCGATGTGTCATATCGTTGTCGATCTGGTTAGCTACTAAATTATACCGCCTACGCTTCAATTCAACAACAAATACATAGTTTGTTTTTATCGCGTCGGTCGCGACGCTGGACTGGCTGCTAGTTTGTCGCGAACAGCGAATCCTACACGCGCCGTCCAGTCGTCCACAGGCCCGTCTGGTGATCTGGTCCAGTCACCTTCGGACGCACATAGATTTTTTGCACCACGTCCGTGCAGCCACTGTAACGTCCTACCTACTAGAACAAGATATCTCTCATCTTAAACGTCAGTTAGTAATGCTTTCTGCTCTTTTCATAAATATAATGAGAATATTTACAACGGTAGAGTATTAAACTAATTAAATATTTTTAGGTTAATGTTAGGCGTTTGTGGCAATTAGCGCAAAACAGCTGAATCATAGAGAAAGTACGTACAGACTGAAGAGAAATTTCAGTATTTTAAAGAAGCGTATTGGTGACCCTGAGAGAGTGTGTTGTCAGTGTTGTACACCGGTAGGCGTTGGCGTCGGGTACGTGAATGTTCACCTGTACACTCACGACGCTTCAGATAACGTGTAGTGCTCTATTATCGTTATCAAAGCATATCGTTATCACCAGATTGTGGATAGAACCGAGTGCGTTACCATATATGGTGACAAAAATTGAGGCAGCATCAAGCAGCTCGTGATTGGCGGAAAATAAATTGTTCCGATAGTACGTGAACTCTGATAAGGCGCGTTTTATATAGTTTATCCTCAAGAGCCGGTTCTCATTTAGTGTGGTGTGCTTGACCGAAGCAGCACGAGTCGTACCTAGTCATTTAACTTATTATTTAACAGTAAGTTGTTTTATTTTATTCAATTAAATTGTGGATTTAAATCATAAATATTTGTAAAGTTTTTAAATCGAAATAATAACAGCGTTTAGAGCCAGTGTTTAATATTATATTGACATCTGTGGATACTACACGTTACATAACATATTTTTACGTAATAAAAGTGAAGTGCTTTTTGGATTTGGTGAATTTGAGAGCGTCTGGGTTCGAACCCCGGACCGGGCAGTAGGCGTTTGGGGTGATTCCACCCTTATTTTTCCAGATTTGTTTTTGGTTTCAAAATTCTGAATTATTCTCAATGTTCTTTCGTTATAGTTCCTAACCTATTTTTAAAATTTACACGTGGATAGTAACGTAGATAGTATAGGCGTGCTTTTCCAAAAATCTTTTCATTATCTTTTTGAGATAGGTGTATCAAATAATCCTTTTATCAGTGAGTTAGCACAAGGCGTGACTGTTACGTGGGATATGAAGTTACTACATAACGGTTGAATTGTGCTAGACCCATTCTTCTTTCCAATCGGTCTATTTCTATCAATTAAGACTACTTACTCTTCAGGAATTTCACAATCCATTCTTATTTTTCAGACTAATTCAAAATGTGCGACGAAGAAGTTGCTGCGTTGGTGGTAGACAATGGCTCCGGTATGTGCAAGGCCGGGTTCGCCGGTGACGACGCACCCCGCGCCGTGTTCCCCTCCATTGTGGGCAGGCCGCGCCACCAGGGCGTCATGGTCGGCATGGGACAGAAGGACTCGTACGTAGGTGACGAGGCCCAGAGCAAGAGAGGTATCCTCACGCTCAAGTACCCCATCGAGCACGGCATCGTCACCAACTGGGACGATATGGAGAAGATCTGGCACCACACCTTCTACAACGAGCTGCGTGTGGCGCCCGAGGAGCACCCCGTGCTGCTTACGGAGGCCCCCCTCAACCCCAAGGCCAACAGGTAGGTCCCGTGCCCAGCGCACTCGTCCGCATCCACAGCCGCAGAGCTCCGAGTCTGAACCACGCCTGACCTTGTGTTTTGTTTTGCAGAGAGAAGATGACACAGATCATGTTCGAGACCTTCAACACACCCGCCATGTACGTCGCCATCCAGGCCGTGCTCTCGCTGTACGCGTCCGGTCGTACCACCGGTATCGTGCTGGACTCCGGCGACGGTGTCTCGCACACGGTGCCCATCTACGAGGGTTACGCGCTGCCGCACGCCATCCTGCGTCTGGACTTGGCCGGCCGCGACCTCACAGACTATCTAATGAAGATCCTCACCGAGCGCGGCTACTCGTTCACCACCACGGCCGAGCGTGAAATCGTGCGTGACATCAAGGAGAAGCTCTGCTACGTCGCACTTGACTTCGAGCAGGAGATGGCCACCGCCGCCTCCAGCAGCTCCCTGGAGAAGTCCTATGAGCTTCCCGACGGACAAGTCATCACCATCGGTAACGAACGATTCCGTTGCCCTGAGGCTCTCTTCCAGCCCTCATTCTTGGGTATGGAAGCCAACGGCATCCACGAGACCACTTACAACTCGATCATGAAGTGTGACGTCGACATCCGTAAAGACCTGTACGCCAATACAGTTCTGTCCGGAGGTACCACCATGTACCCTGGCATCGCCGACCGCATGCAGAAGGAGATCACAGCCCTGGCCCCGTCCACAATGAAGATCAAGATCATCGCGCCCCCAGAGAGGAAATACTCCGTATGGATCGGAGGATCCATCCTGGCTTCCCTCTCCACCTTCCAGCAGATGTGGATCTCCAAGCAGGAGTACGATGAGTCTGGCCCCTCCATCGTCCACAGGAAGTGCTTCTAAGCGGCAAGTAAGACTATTCCTAATTTATGATGCCCTACACCAGGCCCCTGAATGGGCGGCTCAAATTACGCTTGTGATCTTTTATTTAAGTTCAGTATTTAAAAATAGGCTGTAAGGTATCGTAATATGCATATTACGTAATAATGAATGCGGAACATTGTCGATTCCGTATTTTTGACAAAGATTTTTATTTATTTATGATAAATCGTTACTAACCTGAACATTTTTAATAAAAGATAATTTATATACCGGTATAAATATGCATTTTTCTTGCTTTCTATCCTTTCATCTCATTACCTACGTATTTAGCTTCATAAGTGAAAGACGGGGTACCGTTTATGACAGTCAGAATAACACGAGTCTGCGACTCTCGCAGTCCGTCTGCAGCTTTACTGGAGTTTCTAACTGCAACTGCTAGTCATTGACCGTTCCATTTTACATATTTTAGTTGATACATGCGGTAACGGAACTCAACGTCCGCGACTTTATCATCATGGCTGCTTCGTTATTATATAATATTTCATTATGTTAGTAATCATAAAGGGTATCAAATGTGACTATATTTGGAGTATCGTAATGAAAAAGCACGATAAGGTGGTTATCGTGACTAATTCCTTCATACAAATAATTGGCAGGATTTATAGCGATAAGCGATAAACACATTCATTACAATCGATTCAAAGAAACGTTAATCAGGTTGTCGTGAGTAGATATATAATACAATCAGTCCCTAGTAACTACCTGAGTAATAGCTCCACCATCCGCCTAATTGGAGTAATTAGCACTTCTAGCGAACAAAGCAATATTCGTGCTGCATTCAATAACACTAATGGAATATTGTAGGAACATGGGCGAGACTGCGGTCATTCTGTTGGAACAGGAAAACCGCACCTATTGGCTTTTCAGGCTACGAACAGGATATTATACTTTGAAACTACGCAGTTAGGGTATTTTTAGCATTATGTAAGTTTAGGAATTCCCGTTAGTAAATTAAATGACCATTATTTTATAGTATAGGTACAATGTTAGCTCTATAAAACAGTCGTTGCCACTTTCCAATAAAATGTCAACTTGATAATCCTCTTATAATTTGATAGGCAAATTCAAGGTTTAGATAAACTCATTCTTATCACAATTATTGGAGTATTAATGTTCCACTTGACGATTGATTGCACCTACAAATTTTAATAGTTTATGAGTGCGATAAAAAAAAACTCGTAATATCACACACACGTACAGTTTCCCCTATCTCGATTTCTCCAAACAGGTGATATATCGTTGAATTAATTTCCATATCAATTATATTTTTAATCATTTTTAGGATTAGTTTTCTCATTTGGTTACGTGATTATATCAAATGTTTTTAAATTAATCTAGAGATGGGTAGCTGCTGTCATTGAATTTCGTTTTTTGTTATTGTTTTCGGTGTTTACAAATAGAGAGTGATGCGACAGCGCGTCACACACATCACATCCCTACGTGGATAGCGTGTAGTTTATAATAGCTGACCTAGAGCAATGTGTAGTCGAAATCCTAAAATACTCGGTTATAATTAGATGGACACACCCACCACGCGTTCGTTTCGTCTGCTGCGCGTTGACGTCACGGGCGCGGCCGGTGCAACTGTTCGAAATTCGAAAGCTTCCTGGCGCGTCACTTGGCCCTTGGCAGAATACGATCGTTTCCCATGTCAACAAATAAATAATGTTTTCTAACTATGGTAGTAGGTAGACAACCTATTTATAGGATGTTGCCGGCGCGGCGTCAATATTGATCGGGTTGAGTAATGGGCTCGGTTTATGTTCGGAAACACGAGGCGTAGACTACCTACCTATCTAAAATAATAGTTAGCTCCAAATGCTCTATACACCCAAAGGACATGGTTAAACTTTAAATATGACGGTACATTTAATAAGTGCATAAAACAGCGAGGGGCCCGGGGAAACCCTTGTGTGATTCCGGTGCAAATACTTCTCCATTTATCAGTGAACGGAAAGGCATGAAAAGAAAAATGATACCGACCAAAGTTATCTAACGAACACTTGGAAAAAAAATGTAAAGAAATACGAACCATGCGGGTAAACAAATGCAAATAACAATTTATCAAAACCAGAGCACAAGCCCTGCCCGGTCCGTAGGGTGTTAGGGATGAGGGACCGATTGTACGCAGATGGCAATGTGAGGGTGTGAGGGTGTGTAGTCCTTGGGGGAGTGGACATAATGCCATGACATCGAAAGGGTAGTCTGTATACTAAAGTATTGCAGATATTCAAATCGTTCTGATTGGAGTGTCCAGTACCTAATGACAGCAACAAGGCAGAAATCGATTTTCTATTATGTATTTCTGGGCGAACGCTTCTGTACGTTTTGGACCATTTCGACCCCCGTGACGTTTAGGGTAACGAGGGTCAGACAGACAGCAGACTTTTAAATGTAAATCTAGTAAAAAAAAAAAACTTTTAAGTGAGTCGCTGTCTGTCTGTAGAAAGTACTCTAAGATTTGCTGGAGCTGTTAAAGTGTCTACTGAATAACTAAATTATAACCTTGATGGTATTTTCAAACATGTTACTTTTGGTCCACCACAAGGTAGTATTTGGGACCCACACACGATCTAATTAATATCAATATAATCTTATCTCATGATACAAAGAAAATATTCATTCAAGTTTGAGATGGATATTCTATCATAAAAATCCTAAGTTAGGCCTAGTCTAATCACGTAGATATCCCATCTACTATACATGTGGTCGTTGCCAGGTTTCGCGTCAAATATTCACCGCATGAAATTTGCCGAAGTGCCGACACCCCTCACACACACAATCATGCTCACAGCCCACCCCGATGCAGGCGAGGGTCAAGGGCGAGAGCGGGCGGACGATCGATCCCTTCGCCCCGTCTCACCCCCGCACATGCCCCGACGACGTCTACCCGACTAGACTGGTATGCGGTTCCGAACCAATTTACTTATACAACTGTTCCATTCCTTATTTTTTCTCTCATAAGGTTCGCAGCTTTGTCTTTGGTTTCAAACGGTTTTGGCACATCTTGAGATATTGAATTTGTCTAGAATTTTGCATAAATGATTTAGGTGTAGGTAATTAGATTGATGCGGGGGTTCCAATATTTAACCTCGATATTAAAATTACATTTATTGTGCAAAGATGCTATTAGGTATAGGTGCCTATGAAGAGTGTGCTAAGGACCTAGCGTGACTTTGGGGACGAAGGACCTCAGTCCAACAATCCACTTTTACTTAACCTAAAAACAAATGTATGTTACCACAAACAAACACATAAATCACTTACAACCAGCCTCTATTTTTATCCAGAATATCAAAAACCCATCTCTTTGCCTTTTACTGACAGGTTGATAAAAAATGTCTACGAAAGGACAGCCTGTCCTGTCCGCCCTTCATCACAGACGTCCTTTTATCTGGCGGCCATATTAATGAGCCTATTCAAACGAAAACATGTCTAGTATGATTGTGATAGGACTCAGATTAGCTATTTAAGTTTCCATTGTTCATTTATGGCTGGACTTCTAAATGTGGAAGTAGGCCAGTTTGCATCAGATCGCAGTCAAGTGACGCGATCATACGTGAAATGTGATCATGCACAATTAAGTTTTGTCCTACTTACAGTTGAATTGCAACTGCTCCTAACAAGAGTCTAGAATACCTACAACCTACAAACACAACACACTCAGTTGCATTTTTTAACATAACGCCACGCTTGGGATCCCTGAAGGGTGAAGGGTACAGCTCACCCTTTTGGAGTATTCCCATTTGAGCACCGATTTCAAGAGCACCATAGATATTCCCTTTTGAGCAAAGGGAATATCTTTGGTGTTCAAAGCATTGGTGCTCTTGAAATCGGTGCTCAAATGGGAATACTCCACCCTTTTGCTAGTAATGTTGAAGTCCCATGCTTAAGGGCGATTCTATTGTCATCAACTGGACACGATACTCCGGACGGGCGGACCCAAAACGACTTTACCCGACTTGGGAAACGAATTTCGAGTTAAACTTTTTGAATGGTAAACGTGTGCAAAGAAAATATCTCACTGCTTGACACTACATTAATTTTGTTACTGTCTTTTTGGATTTCGATTAATTACTTGCCACACGTCTTGCAAAGACAAAAATGTAGAATATGCTAAACACAAAATGCGGAAGACGATTTTGTTATGTTTCTAAAAACATCTAGCGTAAGCCATACACACGTCATCGTAGATAATTATTTCTGCAAGCTTTACAGAAAGTTGACGACATGCATAACTTCAATTGATATTCAGCTCAACCTGCTACAAATTACATAATATCGTTTTATAACTGGTAAACAAGTTGGCGAGGCAGTCGATAATCGTTAAAATATGTAACACTGCCAAAATTACAATTCGGAATATATATTGGGCACTTTCATGTTCGTGAGCGGCATTTCATTTAATATTTAGTGTATTGTGTACCCTACAGAGACAGGCAAAGGGTACGTTTTCGGTGTATCTATCACATTATTTACATACACAATTCTGCAGAAGTAATATTTTACTGCAAAATTATCGAATAAGCGAACTTTCCAATCAAATGCAAATCATTTCTTCACCTATGCCTACCTACCTACCTCATTTTCGATATCTTAGTTTCTCTTAAACTATTCAATAAGGGGCAAATCATGTCAATCATGTTGTGTGTTGACTGTTCAGTTATTTTGATTATATTAGTTTCCTTTAAACTTCTTAATGAGCCTCTTGCTCAACAATGTTCGATTTTTGGTTCTTTAATAGTTAGCCTCTTTTTCAATTTCACTTTATCGCCTGATAGACCTTCAGTTTAAAAGTATGTCCCAGAAAAAAACAAAAATTGGAACTTCATAAATATTTAGTAGGCAGAAGCGCTCTTGAATGAAGAGTCTTATTGCAAATTAATTTTAATATAACCTAAAAGATGTTTGGTAAACTTGGCAGTCTTTGATCCAAGAGGGTGTGACTTTGCAATAACCTATTTAAGTAGAGGTACTTCTAAGGTCGAATGTTTAAGAAAAGTTGGCAACACAACATATTTATCAAAACAAATAACTAAAAGTATTACTTACATGAAAAAAATGAAAAAATGCTGTGAAAGTCAATACATTTCTCATATAATTTTGTGAAGTTACCGACAACGTATTGGCAATACTATCGCTTGTGAATACTGGCTAAGACCTACAACACCAAGAAGTGCTGCATCATGTAGGTCTCGAAAATAATGCCGAAACCACCAACACATAGGTGGTGCCTTAACCTTATTGCCATATTTGCCCAGGTATTACGCCCACTATAACAAAGTATTCAGAGAATCCGAATAAGCCGATGCTGAATTTTAGACTGATAAAAAAATTGTAATTAAAACAAAAATAAAAAACATATATTCAACGAATTTACACAGGCAAAATAAATAACAAGTGTCGTCAAGGTTTCTAAAACATCGCACATTTAAATGATTCACACCATCCAAGAATACAACAAAACAATTACGTATTCCAATACCGAATCATTTTACAATACAATGGTCTAACGCGTTTGTATTCTATGCACTGCGTAAGTTTCCTTCGTTGAGTCATTTCTTATGAACTTGTGATCCTGTGGAAGTGGTGTCTTTCTTATGTTTATAGGTATCGGTTTAATTTTATAGTCATCGTATTGACTACGCAGAACTTGACCGAGTTCTATGATTTCTTTGTTTTTAGCATTTAAGTGCAGTATTTAATTGCAATGAATTCATGCTCTCAAGTACAGACGCCAGCACATCAACCTACAATCTGTCAAATTTCTTTAAAAGATTGCCACTTTATCATAAAAGCATTAGGTTTAAGGTTGATTGGACAAATTTGACAGTTTCGGGTAGCTTGATGCGCTGGCGTCTGTATCAATTACGATTACAATTAATTTAGAATTGAACCAGATAAACGTGGACGAAGCAAAAATAATATGTATTTGCATCGTAGCAAGTGGTGTTCTGTAGTTTCAGCCATTAAAGAAAAAGCGTGAGTTTAAGTATGTATGTGTTGGAGTAACTTTTAAATGAAATAATATTAAAAATCAATGTTTTCCACAACTCTGGTGATAAGGTTGACTAATACAGTAATTATTAAAAACTTGTCAATATAAAAACAGACTCATCTGATATCCGGACTGGCTCTGAGTCACCGCCAGTTAAGTTAATAAGATAAATAAACACTATTTACATGATGTGTCACGTCCATACATACATTCATACAAAACTTGATTGCTCAAATGTTTTAATACCACAAAAGAATTTCGAAAATGAACGCCGCGCAGCCATTTCATTTTATATTATAGCTGAAAAAGACAAGACAGATTTAGCTGATACAACACACTAACAAGTGGCTAATGAGGAATAAAATAATAAAAAAACCTAGAAAATAACGAACGAACCGATACCGTTCATGATGCAGTAGATTAAATGAATATAAATATATTAAAATAGCCTGATCTAATTTAAAACACTAACGATGAAGACTGAAAAGATTTTGAAAGTACGGTAACCCGTTAAAATAATCAGAGCATGTTAGAATTTTGTCTGAATTTGAGAATCATCATGAATATTAGTAGAAGACATTGCACTCTCTTGTATATCTATGATATTTTTGCACCGGAAGAAATATTGAAGATCGTATCGGTCGAAGTGTTTACGAGAAATTGATGAGCAGTTGAACATTAGAATATTTGTTCAATGGCTTTGCGGAAGAACGGAACCGAATGAGTGAAAAACCAAATCATCAGTAGGTACCTACAGCTGTTGATCATCGCATTGGAATTTAGAATGCCAATTCAATTTCATCAAGAGTATCAAAATGTTTCAACTTAATCAGAATTACGAAGTTGATTCTAAGAATCTGAAGAGGACGAAAAATTTGCTTTTTGGCTTGGGGCATTGTACCTCAAGCCAAAGAGCACTTGTTTGGACGAAGAAGGTCCTCGTATCTAGTGGCTGAGCCGAGTGAGAGTACTTACTTAAAAGATGTGCCAATGGCTTAGCCACAATGAATAAGCCCTTGGCACATTCTTTTAGTTGTGTTTCAAGTATTCATCGGGTCCTCATGTTTAAACAAAATGGTTTTAGTATGTTTTGAACGGTAAACCTTTGTTTGGCTTAGGTTGCAAATAGTTTTCATTTTCTATGACAGTCTGTCTTTCCACAAGGTTCGAATGAAATAGGTACAGCGACAAAGCAGTTTGTTTTGGAAACATTGGCTAGCTATTGTTTGTAAACTGTAGCAGGGCCGATGTCATCGTCATGTCACCTATTGCATGCTCAAATGTACTTAAAAATGTGCTACTTATTAGTCACTGGTCATAACTTACAAGGAACTGAATTAGTGGACTCCAGCGATCAACTGTATTGACTCATCGTTGTAGTACGCACGCATGCGACCGCCATGACTCACAGAATTGCCTGACCGGGAAAGCTCGGAACAGATCAAGCGCAGTTGAATCAACGTTGTCTAAACAACTGGCGTATAATGCCATAGACTTCGTGATCCCCAACATAATCATTACCGTACCATTTCTATGAAATTTTCATCGAATCTTTACAACTTAATAATGATCAGAAAGTGTTCGCTGCTGTGTTCTAACATTTTTTGCTGGGATCCGTATTGCAGTAACAGTGTGAAGCTAATGTTTCTTTCTCGGCTTGACTAGGTAATTAGTGCACTGCGGATAGATTGAGATCACAAAAGGTGTAGACATCTTCAACAAGCGTAGTTAACTACTCAAGTAACAATCATCCTTTCACAACACAACCGTGTACCTCACACGGTACACCAGTACCTACTAATCCATCGGAAATGCGTCTAAATGGCCCTTTGTGTTGAGTCAAGCAACGGCATAATGAATAAGCGTCAACCCTTGTCGTTGGTGCGTCACAGCACAGATAATGTGCAGACATCAGTGACTCCAGTAAATGACTCACTGTCGTAATATTCGTGTCTCCATGCGCCCCTCGTCCCTCCCGGCGCGTTAACATTTTATATTGATAAAATAATGCTTCTTTGCTCGCTGTCTAGCCGAGCTCTTTATCTCTGAGTACATATTAGTGTTTATATCTTAAGAATAATAGGTACGAAATATTCAGCTTGAGGGAGGATCTTATAATTTTCGAATCAATGCTTAAAAGCACTTTTAATTCTTGTGGTGATGTTACTTTAGATCTGAGCTATATTCATTTTTACACGCAGAGAGATATGCAAGCTGCAAGTGTGTTTCTTTTTGCATCCCTTTATAATGCCATTGTTTAAAATAAATATTCCTTCTTCACCCCTCTGTTATTAAATATATTCACGTCTTCGTCTTACTCGTCTCTTTATTATATGTTTCACTCTATTGGGTTTTACTTCAATGGAGATATATTTTAATGTAAAGTCCAGCTAGACCAATTTCATTTTTCGCCTTGGCTTAATTCCTTGGCTTGTGCTTGGCAATTTGTTGGGAATAGGATCTGAAGTTTCTCTTTTAATGTCCCTCTGTGTCAACTCTGTGTAGTTTTCTTCATCCCGTTAGCAATTAACGAATGTGGAAGCTTTTTCCTTTCACACACTTCTCTTTATTTCTTTATTTAATTCATACTTGCCAAAACCTACTCGATCACATTCGCGGGGCATACATGGCCAGAAATTACACAAAACAGAGAGGTTTGGAAGGAGAAAGGGGAGGCCCTGCAGTGGGATACAGTACTGAGTACAGACAATGGAAAAAAACATACTTTCCAGAATGTTTAGCTTATGATTTCTGGCACAGTTTTATGCACTTATGTAGGTATATAGAATATGAGCAAATGAATCCTCTTTTGAAATGGTTTTACAATTTATTAGCCTGGAGGAGACTGGATTTGGGTCCGGTTTATTTCAATCGTCCTCTATTCTATTACGTACACACGGCGGCACATAAAGCTTTACATTTCCAGTGTAACTTGGCCTCGCTTTGTATATATTTTCTGTACAATGAGAAATTCTCATAAACTGGTTTTGTATAGCTTGATCACCCGTCGTGCGTACACTACTTTAACATAATGGGGAAATGTGTGTGTACAATACCTACACCTGTACCCAACTATTTGTGATAATAAACGTAATGTTATTTAGTGGCAAATGTATCGACCTCTGTGGTCCGTCACGCCGCAGTCAATGCCTTTGCCCGCAGGCTACTATCACTTTCTTTGGACAGGTCTTCGCAAGTTGAAGACACCTTCACCTACTTTACATAATTCCATAAGTCAATGAACTGTTAGACACGAAAAATACACACCTAGGTATGTACGGTTACGTTACGGTAATTCATATTTTATTAGTTTATTACCTACTGTCTTTATTACATACAAAATACTTGATTTAAAAAATTGCAAAACAGGCAAGTCTTGCTTGAGGACTATAAAATTACAGTAGCTCCAATCCCACCCAACCCTGTGCACGTGTGACGGTGAAACTGCAGAATTGTGAAGATGATGTTTTAAACTAGAGTAGGTACCTAGATGTCATGCATGATCCACAAGCCAAAAACCAAACCAAAAAGAAGATAAAAGGCTAAAAATGTTTGTCTCACTTCTTAGGCAAGTACAAAAAATTGCGATAAGTAGGTAGGTAGGTACTTATATTGTATTTAGTGGGTAGGTAAGTAATTAATTCAAACTAATTTATAATCTTCTATACTCCCATAAATAAACAAAAAACGAAAGTTATCAAAAATATGGTGATCAATCGTTACGTTTATAAATATCTGCATGGGTACGACGTGTTTACAAAAATATAGTTTTTGCATAATTTATTTGACAAAATTTCACTTAATTTGCAGTAGGTAGGTGGGTATTCGGAAAATCCTGCAAATATTGGTAAAACTGAACCATTTTTATTGCCTACTTATAGTTGCTCAGTTACCTACCCTTCCTGCAGTACTTGTACTAGGTATCTACTGTAATATACTCTAGTCTACACTCTACAGTACAGACTCACCATTCACCAACCAACAAACCGCTCTTCAAGCAGACGAAAATAAGTTAAATTTACTAAACTAAGTAGGTAGATAAGTACCTAAGTGCCTAGACTATCCAACTAGGTAGGTATAGCTTTACATGGTTGAAACTTACGGAGTCAACAGGAAAATAGGAAATAGGTATGAAGGCCTAAGCAAGTACAGCAATTCATTAACTTTAATCGTCTAACGTTAGATGTAAATCTAAATTGAGATTAAAATCATTAAATCACACATCAAACGCAGGCAGTACAATTTAATATTAAACGACCAACGCAAATAATCGTGGAACTATTTGCAGCGTAATTGCACATACAACCTTCTCAACTTGGCCAAGTTATTTGCCGCCTTGCAGACGGTATTGAATGGAATCGCTTTGCCACTAGACACAAACACAATCACAAAAATTATGTTTGTGTGGAGTATGACATGTACGTACAACGACCGTTGCCTGCCACCGTGCACCAATCAGAACTAAGGATTTTACCCATGCCCATATATGGTAAGGCCATCGGTTGCGGCAAGCGGGGAACTCGGGCGAGTCCATTTCTGTGGAAAAAATAATAACATTCCTTTTTCGAATTGTAACAATTGCATGACATCTGTCAATTAGGCCTGTCAGTGAAAGCAATAGGTAGGTCGTTTTCAATGACATCACGGCGTAATTATTAGGAAAATTTGGTATTATTTAGCACCTTACAGAGGTCCGTTGGGCGAGTCGATTGAATCGCGGGGCGCCGGCGTACGGCGTATTCTAGTGAAGCAGATCGACCGACCTCAGCGAGCGAGCGAGCAACAGAAAGAAACCGGCCGGCATTCATTTCTCACGGTTCGCGAACGCTGCGGTTATTGTCTCTTTTAAACGTTTATTACTGGTAAGTGACGCTATTTTTTATATTTATTGTATTTTTTTATATAGGTAGGCTTTGTTTTTATGGTAAATTTCCAACAAGGGTTGATTTTTAATATTGGATTTCATTTATCGAGGGTGCGTCCTCGTGGGTCTAAAAAAATAATTGTGTCAATCAATCAATATAATCTGTCAGTCATTTTGATGATTGTGCATAACTGACAACATGGTATAGGCAGATAAGCGCCACTGGCTGCCTATCCGCATCTACAGTGGTGCACAGCTGTCTTTTTGGAAGTGTGCCAATATGCGGTGAACTTTCGTTAACATCTATTTCGTGAGTGAGTGTAGGCAGAGTAAATACAGTGCATTACTGTCTGGAGCGTCCGTCTGCTCGCTAAATGTTCAATGTGAGCGCCGTTTGAGATCTCGTCGTTATCAAGAGGAGCGCTATCAGCGGCGGAGGTGCGTGCGGGGGGTCGGGCGGCGCGCGCAGGCTCCCTGCGCCGCGGAATACCATATATGGCCACGAAAACTCATGTATTGTGCCGTACTGTGCGATTGGTGGAGAAGTCGCCGCGGCGGGGTAGGGGCGCCCCGATAACCAGCCTCATTTATATACTCTGCCTGCCGCGCTCGCCGACATTCCACGAAGTGAGCTCGAGCTGAGGCGTTGTGCAGCATTTACCGAGGCTGTGCAATAGCGAGTTAATTTATTTATTTATTAGGACTATTTAATTAAAAGTAAGTTCATACAGATGTGCAGCCTATTTTTTTTTTTGTGATGTTTAGTGAATAATATAGTGGCGTGAGGAAATAGTGCTATTCCATTAGTGTGTGCGGGTCAGTGACACGTCGCTAGGGTTGGGCGGTTGGGCCGCATGCCGGCCGGGAGTCTGGGATAGCCGGTTGCGGTAGGGCGTGGCAGTGCTCGGGCACCAACTGACACTTATCGATATTTGAACTTGAGCGGTCATCAATCCAATTAGAAAGTAACTCATCTTGTGAACGACTTTCTCGCTCGGTAAGAGCAGAGGTCCGTCTTTGTGAAATGTGGTCATGCCGCGTCATGTGCCACGTTTTTTCCACCGCACCGCCTATCCATACATATCTCGCCTTATTTGGTTTCAATTTGCGACTTCGACTCCGCCGCCCACTTAGCATTGTCCTGTGATGGTTGCGTGTGGGTCTTCTACCCACAGACTACGTAAATGGATGTGATCTGAAACTTGAACTACCTTACTAGGTTTAACAGTAAGTAATATTTTTTTTTTTTAAGTGAAGGTTAACCCTTTTTTTTTTTTGTTAATTTCAGACTAATTCAAAATGTGCGACGAGGAAGTTGCTGCGTTGGTGGTAGACAATGGCTCCGGTATGTGCAAGGCCGGGTTCGCCGGTGACGACGCACCCCGCGCCGTGTTCCCCTCCATCGTGGGCAGGCCGCGCCACCAGGGCGTCATGGTCGGCATGGGACAGAAGGACTCGTACGTAGGTGACGAGGCCCAGAGCAAGAGAGGTATCCTCACGCTCAAGTACCCCATCGAGCACGGCATCGTCACCAACTGGGACGATATGGAGAAGATCTGGCACCACACCTTCTACAACGAGCTGCGTGTGGCGCCCGAGGAGCACCCCGTGCTGCTTACGGAGGCCCCCCTCAACCCCAAGGCCAACAGGTAGGTCCCGTGCCCAGCGCACTCGTCCGCATCCACAGCCGCAGAGCTCCGAGTCTGAACCACGCCTGACCTTGTGTTTTGTTTTGCAGAGAGAAGATGACACAGATCATGTTCGAGACCTTCAACACACCCGCCATGTACGTCGCCATCCAGGCCGTGCTCTCGCTGTACGCGTCCGGTCGTACCACCGGTATCGTGCTGGACTCCGGCGACGGTGTCTCGCACACGGTGCCCATCTACGAGGGTTACGCGCTGCCGCACGCCATCCTGCGTCTGGACTTGGCCGGCCGCGACCTCACAGACTACCTGATGAAGATCCTCACCGAGCGCGGCTACTCGTTCACCACCACGGCCGAGCGTGAGATCGTGCGTGACATCAAGGAGAAGCTCTGCTACGTCGCGCTCGACTTCGAGCAGGAGATGGCCACCGCCGCCTCTAGTAGCTCCCTGGAGAAGTCCTATGAACTTCCCGACGGACAAGTCATCACCATCGGTAACGAACGATTCCGTTGCCCTGAAGCTCTCTTCCAGCCCTCATTCCTGGGTATGGAAGCTTGCGGCATCCACGAGACCACTTACAACTCGATCATGAAGTGTGACGTCGACATCCGTAAGGACTTGTACGCCAACACAGTTCTGTCCGGAGGTACCACCATGTACCCTGGCATCGCCGACCGTATGCAGAAAGAGATTACAGCCCTGGCCCCGTCCACAATGAAGATCAAGATCATCGCGCCCCCAGAGAGGAAGTACTCCGTATGGATCGGTGGATCGATCCTCGCCTCCCTCTCGACCTTCCAGCAGATGTGGATCTCGAAACAGGAGTACGACGAGTCTGGTCCCTCCATCGTGCACAGGAAGTGCTTCTAAGCGCGCCGCGACCCGCTGCCGACAGCAGCCCGCGGCCCGGCCGGTCCCGCGGCCGGCTGCTCAATTCAGGCTTGTAATCTCCGTTAATTTAATTGTACGTAAGATATTATTGTAATTAAATCGTAATAGTGACGGCAGGACGGAGCGCGGCGCCGCGGGCGCGCCTCTCCCGCCGGCCTCGGTACTGCACTCGCCAAAGGATCTTTTGTAATCTCATGAATGATGATTGTATGTGCTGAAACGGATAAGACTACTTTCTTACTAGGTCATTTATAAATTATAAAAAATGAAAAAAATACAAAAAAAAATCTGAAAAATTTACCTGCCTTTTCTTTCATGTTCCTTTTACACACCACCACACACACACACACACATGACGAATGAATGCTTGTTATCTGAGCGCAACGACCGACATTGACCCATGTATGAAAATAGAACGAACTTGGAACAATCTTCCAGAAATAGCCAGCCGTCAGACGGCAACCATGTTTACTCGCTGTACAGTAGGGATGCTACACACCTAATCGTAATTTTTACTATCATGGCATACCTAGAAACAAAACGTCATGTCGGAATCAAAACTACGAAGAAAACATACCTTTACTTAATACCCGTCCAATTACATAGGGTCAATCAACACTACTATGGGGTTACACTTACTTACTGGGTTACACTTATCATTCATTCATTATTTTGGTGTACCTAAGTATTTTATTTACATTCGTGGCAAGCTTCGAAACGGATATTTTTTCTCTAGTAGACGGAAACCTTTTCTGGAAACTGGTCTCGGCAAGAAAGAGGATATCTCTGGGGATCAATAAAGGTACACAATTGCCTCATGATTGCGAATCATCAGCTCACACATATTTTACAAGTAGGTGGTGGTAGGTAGGTAATCATTGCATGTAGGTAGGTAGGTAGGTAACATGATTAATTATTATTTGTAAAAGATGTCACGTCCAAGTCAATTATTTAAGTTGTATGGAATGTATCTTATTATGTAGATACGTGATGATTTCTTTGGTCCAAGAATGTACACTATCAGAATCCGTGTCTAAATTATTAGTAAACGATAATTATTATTTTTTTAGGATTCCCCAAGTCAAATGGGAAAAACCGGACCATGACTGGTTATTACTATATCGATGGAAATTGGGATGAAGGTGCAGTGAAATCAAACCACTGCAGTAACTAGCCACTGGCAGACTTGATTTGACTCAACGCGGGTAAAGTAGCTTTACCTTATTATGCTGGAGGCTGGAGTCAATTTTTATCATCGGTGGGCGATTTAGGTAATTTGTTTTTGTTTTAGGTTCTGACCAGCCAGTGTCAGAATCATTCACACTGACATGAAAATTAAGTAAGTACCTAAGTTAAGCGCAAAATTGTAATTAACAATCTCGCTAGCAAATATAAGGTTCTGTCGATAATGGGATCAATGTCCGCAGCTAGTGCTGAATACGAATAAGTAGGTAAGATTTTGTTTTCTTTTGTCAATTGTATAAGTACTTACCCAATTTAAATTAACCGTCGAACTTCTTCGGCATTGAGAAAGCCTGCCGGGCTGTTTTAATACGATCGCAACTCAACCTAAGCTTCTCGAGGCAAGGTTTGGAATCTGCTGAAGATTTTGATAAGTTATAAAATCAATCTGGATTCTGTTGTGTCGTAGGGTAAATTTACTTTTGGTAAAGCTCAAAGTAAGAGTTTTGACAACTGCACAATCTTTTAGCATTCTATTTGGCAATCGTGTGGTAAATACATGTAAATGTGTAATGAATAAGCTAAGCTGAAGGGCTACTAAGAATGTTTACCTCATTAGGATTTATCAGACCGCTTCGCTTATTAGGTACTTTAAGTAAGTAGGTAGGTACTTAAATTGCTAATTATGTCGTAGGTAGGTACATTCTAAGATGCAACACAATTAGCAGCTAAAGCAAACTCATTTGCAGTGTTGATTGTTTATTCTTGACCAGTACCTACTTACTGATAGACTTATGTAGGCCTTGCATTCGCCCGCGTGTCTTTAATTTATTCCACAGAGACGTACTACCGGGATCTTTCTTTTTGGTGTGATTGATGCCTAACCTGGTGTCAGAGTTTTTATGCGCCTATGGGCCTCTGAATTGGCTTTACAAGCCGTCGAGAAATATCTCAGATATAATATGTTGGTTACCTCACGATCGAGGATAAAGAGTATCCTAAGATATCTTAACCCAGGTCTAGGTCTACCTGTGTGCTAAACTGCGTCGAAACCCGTTCAGCCATTAGGGCGTTACAAACAGACAAACCAAAGAATCTATCTATAAAGTAACATATATATAATCTCATAGAGAGGAGGCCTATGACCCAGCAGTGGGAACACTATAGGCTGATGATGATGATGATATATATAATCTGAACCTCGGAAACGGCTCCAACGATTTTCATGAAATTTAGTATTCAGGGGGTTTGTTCGGTGTGCGTTAAATCGACCTAGCTAGGTTTCATTTTTAGAAAACGTCGTTTTATCCGTGTTATCATCCAGGTTCGATATTGATATGTCGCAGTATGATAACCAAGGTCAAGTAAGATCAAGAACAATGACTCATAGCCTTAAATACAATATTGTCGTTAAAAATGAAATCACGTCTTGTTAGTGTTGGTCATGGAAATCATAAGTTATTTATAATTAAATCAATAACAATATGCTATCAGAATTCTGAGATTAAGTATAAGTAACTCGGTAACTTTGGTTAAAACAAGGCAGTGCGTTATCTCTGTCTATGAGAATAACAGCTTATTCGGTTGTTTTGTAAAAGCATATTATACTAGGAAGACTGCAAGACCAGACGCTTCTTAAGAGTGCTGGTGGGCTAGCATAAGCAGCCTAATGTACTGCTCGGATACAGGGCCTCTCTGTTAGAGGGATACCTGTCTCTGTCTGTGATTGCTGTGTGAATTTGGTCTGGTGACCTACACCAGACCAAATTAACGCATGACGATGATATACAAAGCAATATTTTGGCGAACGCTCTAAAGAAAGATTCAAGCTGTGGTGAGAAAGTGCTACCAAACTATCTCCCACCTGAACATAAGTTGCCATGGCTACCCTGGAAATCTTTGAATAGACTCTGGACATAGGTTGGGCGAAGCAAGGAAAACCTGTTCTCATAGATGACTCTGCCCTGGAGTGTAAATGTGGTGTTGCCCCACAAACGATGGGACACTTGATATCGTGTCCTGCTTGTCTTGTTGCTTGCACATCACAGGAGCTGATGGACGCTACTGAAAATGCCAAAATCGTCGCTAAATTTTGGGCTAACTTTAAATTGTCATCGACACGCTAAGAAGAATATTTTGGGGATCAATAAAACTGTATTTTATCATACGACTTTTATTTCGAACATCACAAATATTCCACATACATAATTAACAGTATCGGTTAGTTAAAACGTATTAAAAATTAACGAGATAAAACTGTCAAAATTCATAAAATATCATCGGGTCTAGAACTCAGTGCAACGGTACATACCAAGTTTATTGTCATACATTATACACTATAAACTTTGTACAGATAATAAATATGATTAATTTCGAAACAGTGTTGTACTCAATTTAACTGTATTTTTATGGTGGCATACTGCCGAACACTCAAACAACTAAATTTTAAGGCACTCTTAAGTATGCAGTCTGACGCTTTAAGAATGTCTTAAAGTTAAAACAAATTTCAGTAATCAGGAGCTGCACATCATCCTCATGCCAGATAGACCTAGGATTAGGACCTCTGATTAATTGACATGATTGATCATTATAAAATATTTTTTGTACAACAAATAGCTTACCAAATGTTTATAGACCGAGTAACGAATTGCAATGAAGAAGATTATGGTTAGTGGTAACTATTAAACTACTTAAACCTTAACATTAAAACAGTGACGTGTGGGGTACTACTTAGTCTTATTTTCGAAGAAATTATTCGACATGACTATCAGCTAATGGGAAAGACATAAGAGGTGATTCTTGGCCCTATTTTGGAACCGCGCCGCAATGATGTATATGAAAATAAAAACAAGGAATGAAAGCAATGAAGAAAGATGAAATTTTGATGGATGGAGAGGGAGAGGAAGACCAAGGAAACGATGGATAGATTGTATGAGGTATGATATGAAAGAAAAAGGAGTAGATGATAGCGTGACGGTCGACAAAAGAGAATGGAAAAAAAAACGTGTTACACCGATCCCAACTAACATGGTACAGGGACAGGTAGATTATGATGACACTTTTACATACTTTGGACAACTCAAGGACAACAGATTCTATGGGTAAGGGTGCGTCCTACTATGTTGTGACAACATATTATCGTGGCTTGTGTATTTAAATGGAGGTGTTCACACTATTAACTGTCGTCCACGACTTTTGCCAACTAAAAACTCAAGATAAATTAATCATCACGACATAGCGGAAACGCGCCCTAACGGCACTTTTATACCGTTTTAAAGTAAACACATAAACGCGTGCTCACATCTGTGCGGCCGCGGGCGGTCTGAATAGCTGTTACATGAAAATAGGGCCATAAAAATCGTTAACAAGCAGTGCCTCTAATGTATATACAAACTAAACTATCTCCTAATAAGATTCTCAAAAATTTCGCAGGGATGTTCAGCTCTTTTTAGGCTACGTTCGATTTTGAGACAATCGTGAACACTTACATTTATATTGGCATAGAATTTATTAAAATCTAACTGGACTAGCTCCTTCACTAAGCCTATGTGCTTGATTAAATTACGTCGATTTAGAAACGAGATATGACTGAATAGGTCAAGTATTTAATACTAGTAGCTACCAAGTTAAGTTTCCTATGTATAACAATACTCCTTAATTTAGTTTAACAGTAAAGTTAGAAAAATAAATCATGATCATACATTATATAGTGTTTTTATTCTCAGGTTATGCAAAAGTAGCAATTTGTTTTTAAGTATGTAAATTGTTTACGAAATTAGATTTAAAATGTATAATCCTTACAACTGACACCGCGTTTCTAAATCAGCCGTTCAAATTATAAACTAACTATGAAATAAAACCTTAATTTATTAAAACCTTAAAACAATACATTAAAAACTACATTTATAAATAAAATTAAAAAGTATTCAGAACAACTAAGCGTATTACGGGCATTGTGCGGTCTCGGAGATTTCATTAACGTTATTTCACTGGTCGTAATCACACATCAAAAACTTAAAACATCCTTATCGAAGTCACCAACAGTGTTTGTACTATGAATATTAAGAATTTTAAAGATAAGGCCACTTTACACTACACTGAATATGCCTAGGAATGATTACTATCCTCATTCTTGAACACAATTTGATTGGACGAGAGTTTCCACTGGTTTATAATGGTTCACAATTCACACAGTTCAATTCCGTGACATCTTAGTTCCTTTAAAAACAGTTGTAGTGTGTGCTACGTCTCGCTGTCCTTGATACTGTCCTCGGTTGCTCTGCGGACGTCAGACAGCGGGTTGCCGTGTACTCTGAACCTGTAGACGCAGGTGTAAGTCGGGTTGCCATGGTTACTCTCGACTCTCAGTTCAATCATATCGTAGGCGACCGGGTACTGTACTCCGCCGATGTCGGTTGTCTTGGGGTACTTGACTGGGAAGTACTGTATGGCCGTGCCGTTGGCGTTGTACTGGTAGTCGCCAAATAAATGAGGCTCAGCGTCCATCTCGCCATGCAAACCCTGGAAGAGATAGTCCAAAAAACTGTTGATTAAAAATTGGTCAGAAATAAAAACTGGCTAAGTGCAAGTCGGACTCGCGCACGAAGGGTTCCGTACCATTATTTAAACAACGTTAGACTATGTATGTATGGGGCGGGGGACCCTATTATTATTTGGAATTTTTCCTTTATTTTTGCTGTAAGACCTTGTTTTATGCCAAATTTCGTGATTCTAGGTCAACAGGAACTACCACATAGGTCTGCACAAGCAAAGGGAAAATTTCGAAAGATAAAAAAAGTTGAAAATTAAGGTAAATTATGGTACTTAGTTTTATTTTTAAATTAGCTGAAAATTTAAATTAGCCCATATCATTTTATCGTGTTGACTCAGGACCTTGAATTTTATACACCTTTTAGGGACTATAGACTTCAGTATCTGGTATAAATTTCAACTTGCTAGGTTTACCCGTGCCTGAGAAAATCGGTGGTGACATATGGACAGACAGACGGACAAGAGAGTGATCTTGTAAGGGTTCCTTTTTTTACTTTTTGAGGTACGGAACCCTAAAATGAAGTTTATTTTACGTTTCAGTAAAAAAAATGTAAAGTGAGGTGTTTATACTAACCCCGTTGTCTTCATTTTAAAAAATAACGAACAAAATGTAAATGCATAACAACGACAAAGGACAACATAAACGCAAAACAGAATGGTATGAGCAAGATCTAATAGTGCAATACCATAAACCACTACCATAGACACTAAGACAAAAAAAATCGTTTGCAAGCAAAGTGTAGCACAGGATACGAGACAAACATTAACAAGCAGGTTAGGAAGGTAGTCAAAGATTTTGCGATGTACATAAGTTGAGTAAGCTTGCTTCAATATCATAGCAGCCTCAGACCAAATAAAAAACTAAGACACAGCACTGTCAACAGTAAGGTGGAGCCGGTTTTGTAAACATGTGTGCACTGTGAGCTTAGTTTTTGAGCGTAGTTTAATTGTAGTTTGATATGTCTTGGTTTTTTATTTGGTCTGAGATAGCAGCATAGTTTTAAGAGCGATGCAGGCCAAATTGATGAACAATAGATGACTACATGAATGCAACAAAAGTTTACTATCGCTGAGCTTAGAGCTGGTTAGTTACTAGGAAGGATCACATTAATATAAAAACAAGCTTTTCGAATGTGCATAAATTTACCTAAGTACGCTCTGATTAATAATTAGTACTAAATAAGTAAATGAAACTTTATTTCAGACTACAGCCCATAATTTTGTTAGTATTTTAGTGTTAGTAACAATAGGGGTTTAAGTAAATAGGTCAGTTTTGTTCGTGTTTCCCATTTAATATTTATTCAGACCTATGACGGTCCCCACCCTGTGTCTCTGGAAGAGGGGCAGTCTGGTCCGGCAGCGATCACCTTCAAAATGCTGTTGTCACCATCATGCAGGCCATACCCAATAAGATTCACAGTCTCAGGCCGAGGTATTTATGAAAGTTTACGTTTACGTAGCTTGAACTTTGGTATACTGCCGTCATAAGGAAAAAGGGCACAACTAACATTTTTTCCGAAATTGATTGACATAAATATTTGGAATCAAAAAAAAAGGCACATCCGCCAGATTTTTTAACTCAATTGTGGAAATAATGTTAGTTGTGGCCTTTTTCCTTATAACGGCAGTATAGTAATTCGTGTCACTGTCGCACAACGTTCAAACTACACTTGCAAGACAGAGAATCATCACAGGGATCATGTCCAAGCTGAAGCACACGGCCAAGTAACAAAGACAGAACACGGCCCTGGATCTTAGTAACCGCAAGCCTTAACATACTACACACAGACAATATTACGTACGTATACAGAGAAGTTCTTTGGTGCAGATTCGATCTTGCCCTCGACTGCAAGCAGGCGGGACATATGTTCCATGGAGAATCCTGTCACTTCTATTATCGCGTATGTGCGCACCACTGCAACAATAAACATTGTGTTAGTTGTATGGTCTTCAGCTCCCTGACGACTGACGGGGAAGAATGGAAGATATCATATTACGCCAAACCCAAGTAAAATTGGACAAAGGCGGACACAGAGAAGACTTTTGTCTTATCTCACCTATGCAGCTGCATATCAACTGGAATAGAAGTCCCAGCATGATTGATAATATTTAAGAATATACATTGTTGTAAAATATGTAGTAGTATGTAATTTAAAACAATTGCTTCCTCGATGCTGATGGAAACATTGCGCTGGATCGAAAGTTGGATAACTAAATTAGATCCTTTTAAGACTACTGCTCTTTTGTCGACAGGAGATGTTCTTGTTTCTTCAGGAGTGTGCTCGCACATTAATATGTAGGTAGATAAGAGCGTAGGTCATGCCATGATGAAAAGAATAACAGTAAAATCTACTCACCCAGATAACCAGGGAAGCCCTGAAAAGCCCAGCACTCGGCGGGCATGGCTCCAGGAGTGAGGGCGTACCGCGGCGACGTGTACACCCACCACACCGGCAGACCCAGGATGCTGTACTGCTTCGTCTTGATCTGGTACAGCTCTGTGCACTTTGTGGAGATCACTTGACCACCTAGAATGTGATGGAAGATGAAATGTGAGTGACTGGAATGTACAGACAAGCTACTACAATCTGTCAAATTTCTTTAATAGACTTTCAACTTTATCGCTAAAGCGTTAGGTTCGAGGTAGATTAGGAAAATTTGACATTTTCGGGTAGCTTGATGTGTCTGTACGTTTATTTCTATTTACTGTAGTCATACTAGAACGTGATAAGTTACCCGATTCGTTGCGGATGACACGACAGTCGTGTCATCAATTTTTTTAACGTGTGACGTATGACACGAGAGGCGTGCCATTTTTAAGTCGATTAAAACACCTTTTTTTTTTGCGGATGGGAAATCATCAAATGACTTCTCCTGTTCTGGGCAGAGCGGAAGGGAGTGTCAGACTGGTACTGACTAAAACCCATCCATGTTCCTTCCTTGCCCTTTGTGTTCCAGGGCCGCGGTATCTCTTTCGAACAGCCCGCTGCCCATTAAAATTCCTTCAAATTTAGTTTCAGAAAGGTTTACCCAGAACAAAACTATCATTGTTTTTCACGTAGAACACAAGAAGTTTTCGAAACTGGGCGCCGCAATGAATCGGTTAATAGATTGATTGATATTCTCTGATCGTTTAACGTAACACCTATAACATCTGAACAGTAAAGAAAATGTAATATACCTGCAGATTCTAATGCGTAGTCAACCATTCCAGTTTTATCAGCGTCATATACATCCAGCATGCCTACGACCACTCTCTTCACAGCTTCTATATCTAATCCAGTATGTACTGTCTGTACCTCCACCTCTCTGAGATACTCCTTGATCCTCTTAACAATGATCTCCATCTGTCTCCGTTCGAAGACCGCAAGGTACTCTTGGACCATCTGACGGATTCTGTCCTCGTCCATATCAGGTTTCCAAGTACTGATCAAGCGCTCATGAATCTCCTGAGACATCGCCTGCATCTGATCTTTCGTCACGTAATCCTTGTCGAAGTAATGCTTCAGTTTCGCAGCTAAAACATCCGCGTTGTCGTTTTCGTTGAAAATTTCAATTATATTTTGCTGCAAATGTTTGAGGGAATACTGCTCGATTTGCGCTTCAAAGTTATCGAGCCGGGAAAGTTTTTGGTCGAAGTATTTGAGGCGAGTGTCGACGTTCACCGCCCAGCCTTCTAACGCCGCCATACGCTTCGACAAGTCTGGATCTTGTAGGATCTGCGGGGGCTTGTACGTGTTCTCTACCAACTGCTCCGGAGGTACCACTTGCTCACCGTACTTGTAATCTGAAACAGATAGTTCACGTCAGTCCAGTTTGGCATTTCCTCTGTCCTTCCCACATAATGCTTTAAATAAATACAGTTATAAAGAGAGCGACAGGGAAGGACAGAGTATTATAATTAATTAATATTACAGGTATTTGAACTCACCCAAAAGTGTAGCGTCCATCGAGTACGTCCACTTTCTTATAGGTGATTTGGCCTCTATCCTTCCCCGACTTTATAATATTTATGGCAAAAACAGGGAAGAATTATATGGGAATAAATAACAAGACTTATTTCTTACGAACGATATAATTAAATCAAAATGAACCAATTAATAGAACACAATTTGTAGAATAATTGTTACATCATCGAAATGCAATTGAATACGAATTTGAAAATTAAGAATACACATTGAAAGTAAAGCGAACAAAGCAGTTGTTTGTGACAAATAAATATTTGTGCTTATAGTAATACAATACTTATGAATGGAGTATTGTTTCTGGTGGGGTGATATAGTACAGGTACTAAGTATTGCAAATAAATCCGTTTTAAATATATTTCTTAAATCATAACATAATTAACCATATGTGTCAAGCATTGGAGACACCAGAAATTATAGAAAATTGATGCGTTAAAAAATTCAAAATTATACAATAATAAACAACTTTTGAAATAGAAAACTATTTTACATACTGGCCTCATACGAAACATTTTATTTTTTACAGTCTTACATCACGAATAAACAAACAAATTAATTTTAGCTTCTTTGATCAAAAAATAGTTGTACAATTTTGATAAGACCTCTTTAGGCACATACATCAAATTAAATCTCCTTTAAATTAAAAAAAAATAGGCGCAATCACGTATAAATCATCAGAAATTATGACTAGGGGTTAGTCTTTTTAATTTTATCAATTTTGAAATAAGATTAGCACGTTTTTGTTAATACAATAATTTGTACCAAAACATTAATTAACTTAATAACTAAGTAAAACTCCAATGTATGGCACCGTCATGTTAATTTAGGTACATCGATGTTGGTATACTGCAGTATACTACTTAAATAACTAATAATCTGCTGAAGTTATATAATTCCTAGAGTAAGTGAACAAAACGTAATTATTTTAGACTGAAAAATTATCAACTTAGACGAGTCATCATCTGCCTAGCCTTTTCCCAACTATGTTGGGGTCGGCTTCCAGTCAAACCAAATGCAGCTGAATACCAGTATTTTACATGGAGCGACTGCTTATCTGACCTCTACAACCCAGTTAGTACTGGGTAATACGATACCCATTAGTAAGACTGGTTGTCTGTTTTTTTTTTTAGGCCACTGGCTACCTAACGACTGTCAAAGATCTTCAAATGACAGCCGGGACCAACGGCTTAACGTGCTTTCCGAGGCACGGAGGAAACTCGGTATGTAATGGGTTGTTACCCATCCATAGACCAACCTAGGCAAGCACGGCTTAACCTAAAAATTGACCCGAGCGGCTGTTATTATTTCACCGCGGAGCTCGTGGTCTCAACAAGACAAGAAAATGTATTAAAAAATATACTTAATTTTTTGTCTTCTTATATTGCAAAACAATATTTAAGCATCAAGCAATACTTAAAACTGGTTGCAGGCCATTTGATTGGTTGTAACTACATATTTTAAAGTAATGCTTGAGTCTTTGACTGAGGTTCTGTGATACGGGCCCTGAGGTGTCTATGGAAATCTAAATTGAGTGGGCGCAAAACTTGGCTATAAGTTTGTTCTCTTCAATAGTGTCTATCGGTTCCTGTAAATAGCGAACAACAGGACACGCAGGATATTAAGTGCCCCATCGTTTGTGGAACAGTTCCACATTTCTTTTTACTTTAGGAAATAATATAATACAGCAGATTGACAATTAATACAAAAAATATAAATAATAAATGAAAAAAAATAGATGATCTGTATTGCGGAATGAAAATAAGTATTATCATGTTATAATATAATATTAATCCACAATATACATAAAATATTTTATATAATAGCAACAAGACAACCATAAAACAATATTTTAAATTATTTTCACATTTATAAAATTATAATTATTGTAATAAATTAATAACATTAAAAATCCAATTGAATGTAAGCAAGCATGTGCATACATGATTGATAACACAATTTAAATGAAGTTTTTACGTTATTCCAGAAAATAATAAAGAAGCAAATTTAAGTTTCAGGTATTGATAATTTCCTAATAATAAAAAGTAGCTAATTATAAATCTGTGATATGAAACTCAACAATTATATTGAATTATTCAAATTAAATTTTTCTATATTCTAAATGTAAGTATGCACATCCTTTAAGAATTAACAGCACACAATTATCTTTATTATTGTTAAGTTAAAACTTACATCTATGTATGTATCCATCTTATTTTATAACATTGAACATTATAAGTGAGCATCTGGCGATGTTCCGAGCCCGTATTTTTGTTAAAATTACTCACAAATTGACAACAATTCTGTGAGTGAGAGAACAGACATTATGTCAACAAAAACAAAACAAACGGAGACAAAAATTGAGCACCCTATTATAGCGGGTATGTACTTAAATATACAATTAAGTACAGAAATAACTATGTTGTATATACTACTGGTATTGTGTACTGGTACATCGCCCGAACAATTGTCAGAACTTGAGAAACGTATAAACTGCATTACATTGAACTACTGCGTTAAGTGAATATAGGTAGATATGTAGTTTCAAAAGAAAAAAAAATAGTTCTTAATAGACCTTTCACGCAAGACGATATGTTTAATATTATTTATTAGGCAAGTTGTACATAATTCGTAGTAAGTAAACCCTGCTTATAAATTGTGAGTCTGAAATGGTTGTCAATTCCGTTTTAAGTTAATTTTGGAGCTGAATGTTTTTTTGCTAACCTTTAGGTTTACCATATAAGAAAGGTATTATGGCTGGGATTGCAGACGTCGCCGACAACTTGTGTACGATACTAATACTTTTTTAATGTTAACGCTATTTCCACGTGTATTATTAAATCTGGAATATAACTAAGTTTAATATGCGTGATACGTATAACACAAAATCTACTGATTCTAAAAACTTACAAACATCACATCGAGAATACCTGATTAAAAATTCAAATCATCAATGTAAGAACAAAAAGTTTTAATGCCTATTCCTGCGTCGGCGGCGACGGCGGCGCCTCTGTCGAAAAACACCAACCCGTCTTACATTCTTCATTAATAAATGCAAAAGGAAAGTAGCTGTGACCAATATGACAAAATAAAATCCCATTTCCATCAGATTAGTGAGGGAATAGATGTCGCGTCATCCGAATAATTCGCGCCAGGCCTTTTTGACCTCTTGGAAGCAACTATCGGCGACAACAACGACATAGTCGGAAGCATCGGCTACTCTATTCTGTACTATGTCCCTGTACTCTACGTAGGTTTTCTTCATTTCTGGAAGGTTCTCCCTTATATCTGGTAACGTGATATTGATATCTGGCATCTTCGGCATCTCGAAGCTCGGTAGCGAAATGTTTGGTAGCGATAACTTCGGCATTTGTAGGGCGGAGAATTCGGGGAGGTCTAAGCGGAAATCGGTAAAGTTGACCATAGCGAGACGTTCCCAGTTCTCGTAAGTGTAGTGCGCTGTAAGGAATTGGCTTGTTAACCTATTGATGTACAATCGAGGACACTTCCGCCTGATCACCACTAAGTTTATTTTTGCTTGCACTCTCAACATGAAGTGCTCTCAAACCGGGCAGGGCGCCTCCGCATGATACAAGCGTTTTTTTTTAAATTGTCAGGCGTAAAAGTCCGCTACTGTACATGTTACCGGAGAAAATTTATGCTTATTTTGTAGATGATGATTTCCTTAGAAAAGTTGATAGAAATCTGGACCAAATAGTTTCCAGTCATTCTATTGAGATAAAAATGTTCAATAAAACCTTTAAATAGGTAATTTTATTGAGTGAAATCACTAGTTAAACTTAAATTAATTGTATTATTTTCCACCATAGCATTGTACGCACGACGGCTGATCAAGCTAGACAAAACCAGTTTATGCGGACCTCTCATTGTACACAAAATATATACAAAGCGAGGCCACGTTATACTGGAAATGTAAAACTTGATGTGCCGCCGTGTGTACTGTATTAATAACTTATTTTATAGTTCTTACGTCATTTACATTGCCTCATTGTATTTATTTATAGGCTTTTAAGAACTGCCGATTATAAGGACGGTATTTAAATTATATTCTAAGAATTTGTTAGTGCTATAAAGTTCATGACAAAGGAAAGACTGGTAACTTTGAACTTGCAATAATAAACGTTCGTTGTTCAAAGCAACACTGAAATGGTTGTTATACTTAGAACATTTTAATAACATAAAAAACACAATCAGCATCGCAAGATTATTTAAAAAATGCTTAAGATCTTAGTGTAAGCTAATTTAATATATGTATTTATTTTACAACTATATTTTTAGAGTAGTGAAAAACGGGTATCTTAAACAATTTAAATTTACTGAATCCAAAACTTTTTATAAAGGGTGTAAAAAGACTCTTAACGAAGTCGGAAGGCACTTGTTCTCCCCGTCATTGCGATCTTTTTTTTGTTCTAGACCATACCTGGGAACCTTCTCGTTACGGAGATATTGGGGGTCAAAGTTCCAACTTTTTCACAAGTATTTTTTAAATACATGTTTTTAATGTAAGATTTTTACTTTTAACACCTCCATGACCCCTTACTATTCAATCCATCAATCAGCACAATGTTTTGAGTGCGTTACATTGAGTCGTACCGGGATTTTTCAGCCCAAAAAAAAGGTCGTTTCCCAGCACAAATTTTGGGTATAGTTACATAGTTTAATGTACATAATGCTTGTAAACTAAGCATTATGTACATTTGGCTTCGTGAAGAGTCTGTTTACACCCTGTATATCTTGTTATGTAATAGTAAAATCTTCTGATAAGATGTGGTTGACCCGAGCAGCCTGGAGAGCAAACCTAACTGCTTCCACGGGACTTTGACAGATCATAAATGCATACCATCACGCCTGTAGTCCCAGAAGGGTTAGGCAGAGGTGTACCTAATAGTACACCCACATTTCGCCAGTTATGTTTAAGTCGAATGTAGGCGGCGAGCCTATTGCGAGAAATTCCTGATGGAAAAACCCAATATCACTCTCCCCGACCTTGGAATCGAACCCAGGACCTCATGTTCAGCAGTCGCGCTTGCGAACACTAAACCAACTAGGCAGTCGAGTTTGACAGATCATGTACTGAAAAATCTATCAGTCTCCGCAGCCAGTCCGTCCGTCTTCAGGCCGCTTGGTTTCAACGCACCTTTACTGATTCTGTACAAATAACTTTCAGCTCTGCACTATACTGAAAATAAAGTTGCAAATATGTCATATTGAATACAAGTAAAGTACTTACATCCATAGCCGAGTGCAGGCAGCAGCAACAGTAGGAACCACGGCCACCAGCTTCTCTTCACGGGTTTCTTTCCGAAGTACTTCTCATTTACGCCCACGTGGTTCGGTGATAGCTGTCAAATATTGAAGATAAAATTAGTTAGGGTTTCATTTATTTTGTATAGGTAAAAAGCTACATGCTGCATAGACTTTAGAATAAAATAAATTATAAATAAGTCACCAACTACTGAAACTAACGTTATTTTCATAAATAGAAAATTTATGATAGTAAATTGTTACGATGCGCGCGCATACCGTCACGTAAAACCGACACCCTGAAGTTAGCTAGTCAACATTTTAGTTTTTTACGCCAAAGAAGTATAACTTCTTACGTGCGTAATAAATACACACACACTTATTTTTTAGTGTTTGTATTTTTATGCCAATGTTGTGGAATAGTCTGGAAAAATCCCGTGGTTCTAAATCTCCCACCTGGATACGAGTTGTCATGGCTGATCTGGAAGTCTTTGAATAGTCTCTGGACACAGGTTGGCCGAAGCAAGGAAAACCTGTTCAGGTGGAGATTCATATGACTCTGCCCTGGAGTGTAAATGTGGTGTTGTGTCCACAAACGATGAGACACTTGATATCATGTCCTGCTTGTCTTGTTGCTAGCACGTCACAGAAGCTGATGGACGCTACTAAAAGTGCCAAACCCGTCGCCAAGTCTGGGCTGTCATCGACACGCTACGAAGAAACCTTTTGTTTCTTGTTGTGTTCTCCTTTAAGTACTCAAGTATTAAGGAGAGAGAGGAAGAGGACTATGCTCGCAGTTTCCTTGCGTGATCGAAACATGAGGACACCGCAAGAGAACCAAGGTTACCGACGTAGCCCGAAGTATTGCCAAACTTAATTGGCAGTGGGCAGGGCACATTGCTCGTAGAACGGATGGCCGTTGGGGCCGAAAAGTTCTGGAGTGGCGACCGCGAACCGGAAGACGTTGCGTTGGAAGGCTTCTCATTAGGTGGACCGGTGACTTGGTGAAGGTTGCGGGAATCCGCTGGATGCGAGTCGCACGGGACCGGTTAATGTGGCGACACTTGGGGGAAGGCCTATGTCCAGCAGTGGACGGCTGAATGATGAAGAGATCAAAAATGAAATGGGGACTCGAAAAGATTTTTCTAGATTAAGTCGGTGATACATGCAAACTAAGCTAGACGATATGAACGCGTAGATGAAAGTACAGAATATTTTTGTCTGCGTCTTAGATATAACATAAAATAAAATTACGTTTGATTTTGGTCTGTGAGAAGCAAGCTTCATCTGAGAAAATTAAAAGCAGTTCTAAATTGTATATAAAATGGGTGTAAAAAGACTCTTAACGAAGCCGAAAGACACTGGTTCTCCCCGTCATTGCGATAATTTTTTTTGTCCTTCTAGTTAAGGACATATGGGAAGTCAAAGTTCCAACTTTTTCACAACTTTAAATACGTCCATGACCCCTGTACAACTCAATGCACCGATCAGCACAATATTTTGAGTGCGTTATATTAAAAAAGTCGTTTTCCAGCAATCATTTAAGCATAGAGATACTTAGTGGGATGTACAAAATGCTTGACGGCTTCGTGAAGAGTCCGTTTACACCTTGTGTTTTGCTTGGCATACTAACAGTTTCAGTGACAGTCGTAACGGTCGTAGTAACAACGGTTTTGATCATCGTGTAGATCCATACGAAGGGTGCCGCCGCTGCAGACGCGGTCTGGGATAGTACGCCTGTTGTGGACGAAATAGTACGTCATTCATTACATACATATGTGACATCGCGACTTTTTGTAATCGGGCTAAGGATAAACCGTTTTGAGTTTATTCTCCAAGTAGCGAAGTGCGTTTTGGTTTAAGCATAATTTTTTTAGAGATTTGTATACTATTAGTGATTTACAATTGGTTCACTGGCCTGTCGATTGTCTCTTTTTGGCATATTTATGGCAAAACTGTAAAACATACAGAATCGAGATACTATTAAACCATTTATGAATAAGTGGAGTATGGGCCTTGATGTCATACATCTCTAAAAACAAAACCCGACCATACCTTTCGGCCTCCGATCCGTGAGAGGATACCGGTGCGGGGGCCCCATCACCTTCCGGTACGTGTTCCTGGTGCCGCTGGTGACGCCGCTGACGACGCCGAGCAGGACTCGGGTGAGCCACCAGTGCTGCTCCGCTGCGTACGCGCCGCCGTTGCCGTGCGGGTACGAGCTCTCGTCGTCCGAGCTGTCTATTGACTGAGGATAGAAAAAGGAATAGTTGTCTATTGTCTAAGTAATAGGTGTATAGGTTAACAAAAGTTAACATGACAGAAGTGACTTAAACATGCTACCTACAGCTAGGTTACAAAGCTACTAAATAATAGAATAGAATATTTCTATATTCGAGTATCCAAGACTCAAAAACTGTTAGTAAAACTTAAAACTATGTTAGTAAGCACTGACAAAACAAACTACACAACACGTTGGGTCACTGCTGTGAGAACCCATGAGTAATTGCACAACAGCGACCCACATAAATACAGTCAAGGCGACTAGCAATCATGCTTAGGATACTGTTGGAGCTGCCCCACACCCTGCGCACCAGGGAAGCGCACCTTTTACGCATTGTTGCGTAAAAACAATCCACATGCGCATCTGCAAACATCCCCGACGCACTACAGAAGCGGGGCAGCCCCACCAGCATATAGCAAATAATAAAATTGACGACGTGACTATTTTAGCTCGTTGTTCAATGTTTCGTCGCGGGCCTGTGCCTCGCGAGGTCTGTTCGCGGCTCCCTCTGTGCGTACCCAAACTGCTCTATATACGCCCAAAACCTAGGCGATTAATCTACTAAACGCCCCGAATACACAGGAATCGGATCTAAATATGTTTAAGAGTAGCAGGCTATGCATAACCATTGCATACAATTGTTTAGTTAATGTGATGCTGTTGGCTTGCTGCACGGTTTGGTGCAAACTGTAAGTGCAGTAAGTATCTGTTTAAATAAATAATTAAAGTATTATTTGCTGGTAATAGATATGTAAATTTCTCCTATCGCACAAACATTAATTAGACTTGAGTAAAGTACCTAGATACCTAGGCCATGTAAGTATTCGTTCTGTTCCACATTAAACGGGGTCTTAGGGGGACTTACTGAGCTAGAACCTAACATCTGGTTTTAAGTAATCAAATTAAGATGTATTGAACACTATAATTTCGGACTAATTCGTCTTATTTGGTACGATAACAGGATAATCTTAAAAATGGCTATGTTAGTAACATTTAATCTTTATATATAAAAAAATGAATCGCCGCACCAAATTAGATGATTCTTTTTTCTACGTGTTCCTTATTGTCAGGACCAGGTTTGTATATGTATAAGACAATTTAGGTAGGTAGTAGGTCAAATCGAATTCAATATTCATAGTTGACAGGACAACGTCCGTCGGGACAGCTAGTAAATAATAAATATGGTATGAACTAACTCAAAACAATTGACTATTACTATTAAAGACTGGTTTGATAGATTGACAGCTTGAAACTATACTGTGAATTCTTCAATGTTTCTCATAGCTTACTAAACTAAGGTTATATTGAATTCTCCGCCGCTGACTAGTCTCTATTCATAAACATTGAACTGAGATTTCGCAGTATGCAGTAAACTTGAAATTGGAGCTTGTCGAAGGCTTTATTTATATTATATATATAAAAATGAATCCCTATTTCCCTTGGTCACGGCATTGCGCGAAAAATTTGAAAATTTAATACTTAACCACCATATTAAATTTTCTATGTAAGCTTAGCGCTTTTGACAATATAAACTTTTTTAATGTAGCCTTATGGCGTTTAACATAACATTGACAGAATGCGTGCTGCAAATATCGTAAGTAGGTAGGTAGTAGGTCAATTCAAATTCAATATTCATAGTTGACAGGACAACGTCTGTCGGGTCAGCTAGTTTGTTTATAATTACACGAGGCGTATCTACAAAGGAACGAATTATTAGGGAGATTATTTCCTAAGAGGACAACCTCGGCGCTTTCTAAATAAAGGGTACAGGTATCTCACCGTATACCGCCGTCGCACAGTGCTGGTCGTCCAAGAAGTAGTGGCGGACAGGCGGTCGAGCTCATCGACGCTGGTGTTGGGGCCCTGCACGCGGAACTGTGACAGGGAGCGCCGGGACATGTTCGGCATCGCCACTTGCCCGGGCGCTAGTTCCACTCGGTCCTTAGACATGGGGGAGTATGTGTAGTCCGTCTTCGGGTATTTGCTGGGGAGAAGAGAAAAGGGGTGTTAGGTTTAGTTTTCAACGCAAACGGGGTGTTTTTTGTACTTAATTTGGACAGGATGGTTTCCATGTTGACGGTCAAATTCAGGTCGATAATTTTACATGTCTTGTGGCATGTTTTATTTTTGTCGTTAAAATGACTATTTCATGGGTAAAATGCCAAAACAAAATAAAGTAGATTTACTCGAGTCCCGTTATATTATGGTGAGTAAGGTCTAAAAATATATCATTTAAGATAAAAGTTTGCCCAGCAGTGGGACAGAATAGGCTAATTAAAAAAAAAGTGCTCACTGATAGCGAAGTTAGGTACTTAAGTGGACAATTACAACAAATAAAAAAATTAGATTGACATCATTTTTTGCATCTTATCAACACACTTGACACAAAAAATTGTAGTACTACTCGCGTGATGGATCGATACAGGAACTAACCGAACGGAGACAAATCTATAACCAGTTATGTTACCACATTCACAATGAATGCTGACCAAACACTCCATCTACATTAATACGATACTCAAACACACTAAAGATACACACGAGTTATAAAACTTGTAAATAGCACTATATGTAGGCGAGAACAGCCCAATAACCGTAAAACACACAATAAAACCGTAACTCTAACACAACAGTCGGCAGGAAACGTATAAACAGACACATAAACGAAATACCTGACGATTTCTGTGCACCTTAGCGTCCTTAGCCCTTCATACGTGATTGCTGAAGGCAGCCAGATAGAAACTTATTCTCTGTGTCATTTGAAGTATAAAACCTTTTCTACAGTACTCAGGTACTACACGATACGATTGACTACACATAGTTATAAAGCCACGCAAAATTCCCCCTTAATTAATTGTTAGACGAAGTCAGTAAGATGTATACTTATACCACTGTGCCACTTAAAAGTATGAAATCTCTTGCATTCAGCTTATTCGGTCCTCAATAACTATTGATCGGTCAAAGTTTTATAACTAAGCAAAATTCTCCCATAACAGAGTGTTAAAGGAAATCAGTAAGATGGAAATAATCACAGTGTCACTTAAAGTATAAAATCATTTGTACCCAGCTTATTCGGTCCTCAATAACCTTTGATTGGTCAAAGTTTTATTTAAGCAAAATTCTCTCCCGAGTGTTAAATGCAAATGTGTCAAGACAACGAACTAATAACACTGAATAGATAAACAAACTCCCATCAAAAATACTTCAGATACAGCTCAATGAGTGTTTCTTGAATATACAGAGTGTTTCTAAAATGCACTTATCACAGTTGGTGAGTCAAGTGTACTGCATGAGTTTGGCATCGCTTGGCATTTGCGCGCGGCGGCGCAATGCAAATATAGAACATAATATCTAATTTTATTGTCACCGTTCTAGTCTTGTAGGACACGTCATGTCATGAGTACCAAGCTTTGTTTTGCAGTGTAAATAAGGTTTTATGTTTTATTTACCAATCGTGGAATTTGATTAATAATTAAGTAGCGAACCGGTTTTGTATTTTTAATTACTTTAGTAGTTCTAAGTTTGCTGTCAGTCATGTGTCGATAGTTATTGGGAATGTTGGTGCTTTCGCGTTATGGAAATATAATCAAATTGATCTGATTTTTTAAGTTGCACCTGTGCCATCAAGGTGTTAGTTAAGAGTTTGGCCTGAATTGTAACATTGCTCTCGCCAATAAACATCACATTAGCCCACAGGGTTTAATTAATTAAAAACAGTTAAATAATTTATGTGTTGCAAGCTGTTGCCCGCGACTTCGTTCGCGTGGAAATTTTGATATGTATGAGAGAGAAAAAACGAGACTATAACCTATTTCTGTGCCAAATTTCATCCAGATCCGTTCAGTCGTGATTGAGTAACAAACATCCATCCATCCATCAAAACTTTCGCGTTTATTATAGTAGTAAGATTAATCCAACTTCATGGTTTTCTTCCAATGCTTGCTCCACCTACCGTAGCGTAATAACTCCTTCCAAAGTCTCCGTCACTTCCATTTCAGTCTCAACTTCAGTCATATTTCAGAACAATAATCATTAAAATTTTATATAAAAAAACACGAAGTCAACCATAAATTAGTCAAAAAATATAAAAACTTTTCACGAAATCATTTAGACCTCCAGCCAGCTGGTATTAAAACAGACATCATTATGACAGTTGACGATTCCAATTTTGAAATTATTATTGCAAGTATACCCACTTAAAAAAAACGAAATGACGTCATATATGTGCGTTCCAGATTCTTATCTGTGTAATTGAGTAGAACTTGAACATGTTTTTGCAGTTAACATATAAATTAATAATGTTACGTTGAAATACGCGGTTACGAAGACTGAACATAGAACTATTTACTTTTTGTGTTCATACTCTTTGGTGTGATTTTCAATATCGAGTCTTATCTTAAGTGCGTAAACACTATACTGTATGTTTAGTATTATCGTATAGTGCACTCTAGTATTCGCGCAAAAATATATACAGAAACATATTTAACCAGTGTCATATTCAGTTCAGCTCTTACATTTAACTATATTAGTTCTACATACAAAGTACAGTGATTTCGCTAGGAACAATATAAAATTAGGATGTTTAAACTCAATCTATGTTTAGCCGACAACTTAAATAGCTTTCCGCGAAGCTTTTTGCTCGACAGAATCGTGACACACATAAGTAATTATATATTTTTTGGATGTACAGACGGCAGCACATCAAGCTATCCAAAACTGTAAAGTTTTTCCAATCAACCTTGAACCTAATGCATAAGCGATAAAGTTGAAAATCTATTAAAAAAAATTGACAGATTGTAGTGGCTTGCGTCTGTACATTCGACAAAAAGATAAGTTTTTCGGCAGGTAGTTTAATTATTTTCGAACTATTTTTTGTAATAAGTAGGCAAGTCCTTCGTCTCAGGGTACCTAAAAAGATTTTTAAGCACTAAATGCTAGCATTGTGGATGTGCAAATACATGTTGATTTTTGCTCGTATTTGACAATTTTAGTTGACTGTACTCTAATGGGCCCTGACTTGCAGTTTGTTGATAATAAAAACTTGAGCCACTGTCTAATAAGCCAAACTATTGATTGCTATAAACATGACGAAATTTTATCATTGATTTTAATTAGAAAATAATAATTATAGTATATTGTTCTATTATAATTTTGTGGTTATTATTATTTTATTTGTAACTAAGATAAGATATTGGCAAAGCATTGACCAATCCTTGTAGCTGTTTACTGTGGTTACTAGGTGGATTGTACAGCCTACAACCACTGCTGGGCTAAGGCCTTACCCTTTTTCGCTGACTTTCAGCAAGTACAAAGTTCCAGTTAGGCCATTCGGAATATTTTCTATGAAACTCCATCCTGCTGGGCTGCTGCGAATACTTATGAACACCGTGACAACACTTTCTTGCCATCGCCATGATACCGACCAGGTGCAGTTCCTGTAAGTGTTCTCAAAGGTTTTGTTGATACTCACTTCCAGTACTCCCTAGCCATCTTGTAGAGCCGGGAGGGCAGATGGTCGCTGCTCGGGTTGACCTCGAGCAGTATGCTGGCGTCGGCGAGCGCCTGCTCAGCGAACGAGCTGTCGGTGGAGCATGCGCTGATCGAACTTGGGCTGCCTATGCGGGATGACCTGTAAGTAAAGTGGTGCTGTTAGTTTGTGAAAAGAATACATGGTGTACAACACCATGTATTCTTTTCACAAACTAACAGCACAGTAACAGATTTCGTCGCGATAAAGGTCGGTTTGTCTCCTAGAGAGGAGGCATGTCAAGGAGTGAGCTGATTTTGCTTGAGATAGATAGAATCTTTGTAATACTACGTGAAGAAAAAACTTCGTACCCCTCTTTAAACAGACATTGTGCGCACGAAGTTTTAGTTTTGGTAAAGTTGTTTATGGAAAAGGAGTGCAAAACATTAAAAAAATCTATAACATCTTTTTGACATTAAAAAAACATAATTATTCCAAAAAATTGTCAAAGATTAAGACGTCATTATAACGTAGTCGTGATTTATAAGCGAGCAATGAAACGGACAGCCAATAAATGAGATCCGACAGTCGTGAAATTGAGGAAGACCTTGCGAATTCCAATGACATTGAGAGGATTTTAGAATTCTTAGATTTTGACGCTACACGTGTTTATGTACCGTCTAGAGAATTTACATATTGAAAAACAGATTGGAAAAGTCATTCTAACATTTGAGATCACATAAAGAGCGAATACATTTTTGATTATTTATTTATTTGTGTACACAAAAAACACATATACAGGAAGGTACTGCTTATTCGATTGGTGTGTGGTTGAATGTAGCCCGGAACTGATTATGTACCTGACCACAGTTTCATGATAAACAGGCGGTTTTGGTACACTTACAATCATTTGGTTTTTGACCGTCAACAGTTATTGTTCTAAAACGTTTTACGTTGGTAGCTGAATTTAAAGCAAAGTCAAGGAAAGACTAGAAGGCAACACAGGTAGGGCATCGGAAAACGTGCCGTAGAACATTTCCTAGCCAAATGAATAGGTGACCTTTATAAGGCATTTGCCGCAGGGCGTATGGGAGAAAGGAATGCAGTTTGTCGGCTTCGAAAAACTTTATATTCAGGTGTCGACTTTCAAGAGTAGATATTATACATACATAATTAACCTACTACCGGGTTTTCTCCGTGCCTCGGAAAGCACGTTAAGCTGTTGGTGCCGGCTGTCATTTGAAGATCTTTGACAGTCGTTAGGTAGTCAGTGGCCCAAAAAAGTCTGACAACCAGTCTAACCAAGGGGTATCGTATTACCTAGTACTAACTGGGTTGTGGAGGTCAGATAGGCAGTCGCTCCATGTACAATACTGGTATTCAGCTGCATCCGGTTAGACTGGAAGCCGACCCCAATATAGTTGGGAAAAAAAAAGGCTAGGCAGATAGATGAGTACACCTAGAATTACACTGTCAACCATCATCACCCTTATCCTGACTTATTTAGAGTCTGCTCTGCATGTCATCTTCTTTCATACTTCTTTTTATTGCACTGCACTAGATATTCTTGCTGTTGATTTTAATTTGTGACTCAACGAAAAAAAAACACAAATCATGCTTTTCAAAATATGACTCAAAAATCAGGTGCCATTTAAGTAATTTTCTATTATCTAGTCAAAATTAGATAATTGATCTGACATAGTTGTACATTATGTTTCAACCAGTTACGCCAGTAGACGTAAATTTTTAGCGTGGCACATAAAAATTTTGGCCCAGTGCCAACTGTACCAATAGTAACGTTTGGCCCAATATTTGTTTGTTTGATTGTTCAACAGATTCATTGATAATAAAAAAGCGGTTTTGTGTAAGTATGAATACCGATACTATCGCTCTTTGATGTGAAGAGTGGATTTGTATGAAAAATATAGATGATGAAAAAGAAGCTTCTGGTTATTTTTAGCAAGTATTATCTTATTTTTAGGTCAAGGGCATTTTTGTACTGGTGTTTTTGGCAAGAACAAAAATAAGTATAGAAAGCATGGATTTCAAAAAAACATTTTTTGGCTGAATAGGGAACGGCTTTAAAGGCTTACCCTTTCATTTTATTGATAAATAACCTCAGCCACGTCTTCAAAAACATGTGGTCAGCGGCGTGATTTTATAAGTTAGCAAGCGTGTTACATTATCATTACGTACAGTCACTTATGTTTTCCGATTACCTGTGGGGTTAGTCATGCGTTGCATAAATCTTACGCGGATCATTACTTCGATCAGCATAACGCATTTTGCATAATTATTTAATGTAACACAAAAAATTATGATTGTTATTTTAAATTCAAATTTTCATTCATGGTTTTTGGTGGAGTCGTAGCGCGAAAAGATTTTCACGTGCATACGAACTAAGAATAGAATGAGGAAAATGTCGTGAGGAAAATTTTGATTATGGATGTGGATAAGAGTAGAGGAAGACCAAAGAAAAGATGGATGGACTGTGTAAAGGATGTAGGAAGAGGTGTCTGATGAGATGACGAATAATAAAGAAGTATGGAAGAAGAACACATGCTGCGCCGACCCCAAAATTAATTGGTATATGCGCAAAAGACAATAATGGCGAATTTAGAATGAGACTCAGATAAACGACCAATCATAAGGTCGAGTATTTGTCTAAATAATTGAAATCCAGTTTCGCAGACCAATTCTAGTTTTAGCAATCTTAAGATCAAACACTTTAGAGCTGATATCCTTCCACGACTCTTTTCTATTTTTACAGGCTATCCGGAATTTTTAGCTTCTTTAATTTTAAAAGCACGATAAACAACCCAACACTTTTAGCAGCGGGTTATAATTATACGTACTTTTATGGGAGTACGGTATGATAAGCATTTATAGTACCATAAACCACACAAGGTGTCCCAAGTGGTTGTATGTTTACAGAGCAGCGTGTTTGGTATGATATGAGGAGATAAGGGTCGACAGGCAAACGCAACGGAAAAATAACGTAAACACAGCTGTTGATGGACAGATGCTTTCTTTTATGTTGGATTCGTTTGAATATGGTTAAAGTCTGAATTCAAGAGAATTTATCAAGATGGTGATCTTGAATATTAAGTTCAGAGTTTAAAGTTATCATCATCATCATCTGCCTAGCTTTTTTCCAACTATGTTGGGGTCGGCTTCCAGTCTAACCGGATGTAGCTGAATACCAGTATTTTACATGGAGCGACTGCCTATCTGACCTCCACAACCCAGTTAGTACTAGGTAATACGATACCCCTTGGCAAGACTGGTTGTCAGACTTTTTGGGCCACTAACTACTTTAACGACTGTCAAAGATCTTCAAATGACAGCCGGGACCAACGGCTTAACGTGCTTTCCAAGGCACGGAGAAAGCTCGGTATGTAATGGGTGGTCACCCATTCAAAGACCAATCTTGGCATGCTTAAAGTTATGGTAATCTTGAATAATTGGGACATGAAAAGATGAAAATATTGTGCTTTATTAGTACCTAAAACAACCAGGATCCATCTCTAGAAGAATTGTTATTTTATCAAAAATCTGAAATCAATTAGCATGATCAGCCAAACACAGAGCCTGCCTACTGGGACACAGGTTCCCACTCTGTTAGAGGAAGTGGCTCATAATCCACCACGCGAGCACAGTGTGGATTCCTGGTTAGTCTGGTGTCAACTGTTGTCAGGGGGTCTAAAATGGCCACTTAAGCAAATGCTCTAAAAGCGAATCATTTCTCGAATTTCCACGTGTTTATTATTATTTTCCTAATTTGACTCGACTTGGAGGTGGCCCAGTGGTAGCGACCCCGACTTACGAACAGTAAGTCGTGGGTTCGACGAACACAGGCAAGGCGGCATTACTTTGTGTAATTTATTTCATTACCACTGCTCTCAAAAACGGTGAAGGAAAACATCGTGAGGAAACCGGCATCTCCAAGAACTAAAAATTCGAAGACATGTGACATCTACCAATCCGCACTGGGCCCGCGTGGTGGATTATATATAGCCCATTCCCTCTCATAGAGAGGGGGCCGGTGTCCCAGCAGTGGGAACATTATAGGCGATGATGATGAAGAATTTGACTCTGTTAGAAGCGGTTTTTTTAGGCCCCCTGGTAATTCTAATCACTAGTTACCAAAAGAAAAGTATATATTAATAATACTGTTTTCTGCTATCTCAAAAATTACGATGATAGAATCGTCAATAGGAATATGATGTTAGCATGAACATTATTATTCGTTTGAACAATATTTGCATAAGTATATGCAGATGCATTGAAAAGACGTGAAAACATGTGACCTTGTTGATGTTATGTCAATTTATACTGGAAACTAATGAAGACGGATAAGGTTGGTGACATTGAGAGGAATTCCAAGCGAAAATAAGGTCAGACTGTCAGCTGCTGAATGCCGATGGATTTTTGATGTTTGTTAGTCATCGATGAACCAAATCTATTTCCTTGATGGCATTATTCAAAAGTGCCCTTGAATGGTCTCACTGAAATAAATCGCTGTACTTTAATTAACCAAAAGTGAATTCAAGGCCAATAAACACACTGAGATGAAAGAGATATTGGCCTGTTTTCCTATTCATTTTGTTGTGGTCTTATTTGAGGAAAGGTCAATGTAATTATCAAACAAGGACACTTGATAAACGCATCGATGACACACTGTGTTATTTATTATCGTGGAGGAGAATGCCGCCTGTAACCATTTTCTGCCCGAATCCTATAATCACTAAAGCCAGCACGGACAAGGACGAAATTGAGGAATGGACGACAAAAAATCGACCTCACAAAAACACATCATTCTCCTCTTCTGATATTCGTATATTTAATCTGATCTAACCAGTCTGTACTGCCATGGGGGGGGGGGGGGGGGGCAGCTGCAGGGCAAAGGCGTCCCTCTTTGTTTTCCATACAATTCGGTATTTAGCTTGTGCAGGCCAGTCATAACGATAGAAGTAAAGCTCGTCCCGCGTATCTTCCCGACCCACTGGTTGTCTGTCTTTATTCCAATTTTTTTTGGAGTCGACGCAGTATCGCGGGTAAATTCTGGATGAGGTTGGCATAGTGACGCGGAGATTAGCAAAAGCAAAGGGAAAGCCGACTCCACCCAGGATTGGGTTAAGTCGGGCGATAATGAAAACGCAGCATGTCTCCTTCATCTTTCTTACGCATCATATCAATTTATTTGCAATGAAACTGTAGGCTAAACTTACCGATCATGAGTCACACCGTGTGACGTGTAGATGGGACTTAGCGTGACGTCAGAAAGCGACGCGTACCGCTGCGTGCTCGTCGACACACGCTCATATTGACTGTTGAGCTCGTTCTGTGGACAAATTATATTGTTACTGGCAGTTCATTCCGGCCTTCAAATTATTCGAGGACAAAATTAGGAAGACAGCGGAAATTGGAAACTCGTTAAAACGTTACTAACTTTGATTACATGGTACACCTACTAGTACTACTACTAAATAAGTAAGTAACGAAACTACCTACCTACCTACCTTCCGGCCCTCTCGCTGACAGGAGGCGCAGTCTCATCAGTGAGAACATTATTTTATTAACAGATGCCTGACTTATACATATAATGGACCAACATGATCTTAGAAGTGACCACGAAACTACAGATAGTCTTGATTGTGTTTAAGATCGAGAGCTCTGGAAAACTGGTGGCGAGAATGACCAACTATGGCCAGGCTTCCCAAGATCTAGAAGAAAAAGTCTTTTACAAATTCATATTCTGAAAGCAATTAGTTTAGCCAAAAAGCCGGTTGATCTATTGGTTTAAGGATCGCTTCGTTCAGTTTTCAAAATCTATCAATTTATATGGCAATTCTGTCATCCAATCAGCTTAATCCCTAAGTGTTTAAATGACGATGGAAGAATAAGGAACCACCACCATTATTCTCTGTCCAAAGTCACCAAAAACAGGATAATTATCGCCCATCTTGTTAGTATCACTAACCAGGACGTAAAAGGTGTTAACTGTAATGGCGCGTGACATTTCCTTTTAAGCGCCGTTGCCGTAGCGGCTGCTCCGGGCCGTCTGGTTCCTGTATCAATTAAAACGGAATGCACCTGCCTCGTGGCAGTCGGAGTACAATATGTATGTACAGCTTTGAGGGTATAATTATGCTCATGCTTTTGAAGTTCAGACCTAGCCACTAATCAGACTATTGCCCGCATTGTATTTATACTTACACTTGCCCGCATTCAATTAGAGTGTGGTGGTCCTAGCGGAAAAGGACATAATGTCTCTATAAATACACCAACCAATGCAAAATGTGGATTATTTAAACGTGTAAAGAAATTATTGTTTTTCTGGCATAATTATCGAAAATATTGAGAGAAAATACAGTCAACATGCAGTGTACACGCCACGGGTTATCTCTAACTAAAACACAAGCACATTATCCAGCTAGTAATACTGTTGAGCACTGAGAAAGTATTACTACTCCAGTGGAAATGGCGTGTAATCACATTCGTTGCGCTTCTTATGTCTGCGCCGGCGTCGATCAGAAAGTGATGTAATTTCATTTATAACTGTAACTGTTCACTCGTCACGGATTAGCCTTCAAACAGATATTTTGTAGAACACCTTATAAGGCTTCCAAATCTAAATAGTAAGAGGAACGTTCCTTACGACGTAAGCACTAGCTTAAAGGAATAACATTAATTACGTGACCAACACTTTTAGAAGAACGAAACCATAGGAAACCATCAAACCTGTAAAAAAAATGCCGTTTTCTAAATTTTGAATTTGAAGTTATGAATATATTAAACTCTACGCAATTTTTGATTGTTAAACTTTGATTTCGAGTGTCTTTGAACAACCTTGACTAGGGTTTGACTATTCAAAACCGAAGTTTACTCTTCAGTTTATAACAATATACGTAAAATCTATTTTTAATCCACATGGAAAAGAAACTATCAGCAACAAAACCAAAAAAATCTCTATCAGTCACCATCATGACATCATTGGTAACAGCAATGCAGACAAAAAGTTCGTACGTATAGAAGAATTTGTTGAAGGCAATCCAACCGTGGCGCTCTGTTGTTGCAAGCGAATCACGCTGTGAATCATCCACAGGGCTTTGACATTGAATTGTTGAGCTACTAAATACGTGAGCACCCATCTTTGGATACTATACAGGGTGTAAACAGACTTCTCGAAGCTGTCCACCAAGCATTATGTACAGTCAACAAAAAAGATAAGTATGCATGGTCGTTAGATATAGTTGCAGTTTTTTTAGAAACTGTTGCACATTTTCAAATGAAATTGAATAAATTTAACTAATTGTTTATTTTTCTTCATTGAATGGTGAGGGGGTCCTGGAGGTGTTAAAAGTAAAAATCTTACATTAAAAACATGTACTTAAAAAAAATCTTGTGAAAAAGTTGGAACTTTGACCCCGAATATCTCCGTAACTAGTCCGTAACCCGTAACTAACTGATTGCAATGACGGGGAGAACAAGTGCTTTTCGGCTTCGTTAAGAGTCTGTTTACACCCTTTATTTCACTATCATCAGTTTTGGGCTAAAAGGTTCATCGATATACTCAAGAATAAAGAATAATAGATTAGCAGTTTACTGCTGGAATAAGTCCCCAAGTACACGTTAATGAACTCAACAATAGATGAATCTGAAAAAGAGATCGATTCTGCAAGTTAAGCATTTGAGGAAACACACAACATTGATTATAAAAGGAAAATAAATACCAACGTTTTACCAACTCATGCCAACATTAACATACAAAATAATAATTATTATTTATGCATGCCTATTTCAGATCAATTCTAACAACTAATATCTGCTACATCAAAGTGGCCTGAGCCCGCTGGTTTCGATGCCCCAAATAGACTTCCAAACAGTTTGGCGACCATATAAGTAGGTGCGGAAGTAAACGAATAAGTACCACTAGCGGAGGAGTAAATGGAATTGCAATTCTGAAAAATTGAATGTTAATTCAGCACCAGATAGTTGCAGCGTAATAATAGTGATGATGAAAATCAAGAAGAAGTAAAGAGTATCAAATCTACTATCATTGTTATACGAGTAAACGAACAGGAAAACCACCTCCATAATACTATTGTTGAAGTTTTTCAATGTCTTCTGATGCAACCGCTTTCAAGTTCGTAGTGAATCCAATAAATAATCTAGACATGTGTATAGCGGGCAGGTGAGAGGCGTCCAGGCGGACTACACACTGAAGTAGTCTATTGATTTGGCTTAACAGTCCTCGATGTTGCACATGCGCCGTATGCATAATAAATATCTTCATACATACGTAATAAGTACAACATATTGAACGCCGCGACGAATTTAAACTACGAATAAGCGCGATGAACGTTAGATAATTTATCCATGCACTACACTTATGTGAGCTAATCAGTCACCGACCTTGAACGTCGGAGAACGCATCTTCAACACACACAGAGCTCATCAGACTAATAACAAATCGATAGATACACTTGTATTGCGTAATTTCACTCACCGCGTCACCATAGCAACTTCATAGCACCGCACCTCCCTCTACACGATTCTTGAAGACTTCTAAATTAAGCACCACATCCGAAACTAGGTCAGAAATCTTAGAATCACCGTTCTAAATTAGTAATTACTATCTTTGCTAAGGAACAAATGCACTGTGCTATCTGCGCGTAGCGACTGGAAGGCGCCAGATGGCTTGGAATAATAATCCCCATACGTGAAGTATGGGCAATTCAAAAATAAACCACGCGGGGGAAGTTTGATTCCATTTATATTTTGAAGGATAATCTTTATGTTTTCCTGTTTCTAGTGCTCAACGGTGGCTGGACCGGCGGCCAGGAAGCACATAGCGTTACTAAGCTCAGTCAACAATAATGTATTGTGTCGCGAAATGTAGGTGTTTATCTAACGGTCATATACTTATTTCAAGACCGAATACTGCAAATATGAAGTGCCAAGCGCCTGGCTGGGTGGTCGTGCTAACAGTCGCGCGCATTTCTAACCAGAATATTTCAGAGTTAATAGCTAGGTAGATCCGTGTTATCACATTGTTCTAGACTTCCGTGACTGCATGCTAATGAGTATCGATTCAGGTTAGTTACCACCGTTAACTGTGACAAAAGAATACATTAACATTATTCTACGAAATGTAGCGGAAGCGGCATTAAATGTGAAGAGTTTAAGCAGAAGGAAAACGTCTATTACAGCAACATGTGGGCGTCTGTTAAGTTCAATTACTTGATTGTTATTTATGTTACTTTTATAATTGTTTTTCAATTAAGATAGACGGGTACAGTCCAGCTCAACCTGATATGAGGTGAATGATCTTTAAGCAAATAGAGATGGGATATCTTAAAAATTCAAACAACAGATAGCGGTGCGTTCAAACGGGAATAATAATGAAAGTTAAAAGCGTTTATTGATTTATTCTACGTAAGGTCAACACACTCAAAATAAATTGAATATTTGGAATACTGTTTGCATACTGCTTAATTTACATCATCGGGAGAATAAATCGGGACGTAAAAACAGAAATTACTTAGTGTTTGCGAACATTTTCGCTCGGTACACACGGACATGGTGAAAGACTACAACCAAATGCCACTTCGGTTCCCATAAATACACTACGTGAGTCCTTGAAACAACAATTACTTTTGTTTGGTTAGGGTGTGACGCAAACGGTTTACTATTAGCCGACAAAATTATAACGTAAATCTGTCTGTAAGTTGAATATTATTAAAAGGAAGCTGTATTCTACGAATTTTCTCCGGATCAAGTCGTCAATGATTGAGTTTTTTCAAGTGTTAGGGGAAAATTGACTTCTAACATAATTTGAATAAAATACATTTTTGCTAGGCTTAACACGCGCCGTTGCGGCCGGCAATGACCAACGGCTTTTCGTGGGTAAGACGCAGCTGGGTTTATTACATTGCGATTTCTCTATTCAAGTCCCGCGCGTGTGGTTGGCCATACAAACGCGGTTTTGGGCGAAAACGCGTGGACCTTCAGCTTAGTTTTATTCTTTTAGTAGTTTGTTTATTAACGTTCTGTCAGTCAAGAGAACCCAAAGCCTAGTTTCGGCTGTTTAGGAAGAAGTGGTTGAAGATAGAATGAATTCTTTGTAGATATGATCCCTAGAGGGTGTTGTGAAATGATTTTTTTTTTAATTCCTTTAATGAGCGAGTCATAATGGGGATTGTTTTTCATAATACTTTGAATCTAAGACCAACAAAGCATAATTCGTCTACTACTATTAACAGATACTTTATTAACCCGCACAAAGCTAAAGAAGTTAAACTACAGACTAACAGACGCAATAAATCTCTGAATCCCGAAATTAGTCCAAGGTTACAACGCGAGTAATATATTTCGGAACTACAGCGAATAACGCCCGAGTATACTAGACCTTGTTCTTACGGCGGCCATAATCACTACCTTGTAACATATTGTTTAAAAGATTGCACGGCTCTTATCTAAATCTTTTAAAACTGAGGATAAAAACATTTTCAAGTTTATGCAAATCAGTGACGCTGTTTAAACGGAAACAGCAGATACCATACATGGTGATATGCTAATTGCTTGACTGCAATAAAATGCAGACGGCGGTTAGGATTTTATTAAACTTTATGTACCATTGATACTTTGTAGTATTAGCATTGCGGGAATGCAAAGATGTTGTTATATAAAACATTTATAGAAAACAGATTGAGATACGATCTTTTCAGGACAGTTACTTATGGAACGATAATAAAATCTGATTTTATTTGATACTCCGTGATAAAACTGGTTTAAATTTTGTAACGTCTCTAAACAATCAATAGGAGCTGCACGTTTTTGGACAACGTAAACACGAAACAAGCCTGTTTTGACTTCCCTGCGTGTCTACGGATGTGGCAAGCTCTTATACCAGTAGCAAAACCCGCTTCACACTTTGACCGTAACTTCCTCTCCAAGCTTTATTACCACAATGCGGACATGCAGTTAGCGAAACCTAACGACTTTTGTCACATTGGTTTAGCCAGAAGTTACAGAACGCTACGTGCAATCCTTATACGCTCCTTTTCCTTCGTCCTCATTCATATCCGAATACCGGTTATGAGTACTACGCGGCTGACCTTTTTAATGGCTAAGGACAATACCAAAGATGTCTATATTACTCGCTTCATATACTAAGACCTTGACACCACGTGGTAGGCACACCGGCATACATAAAGACTCGCGGGCGACAACACACCCATCTGCACTATACCATCTAAGTGCAAACTCATTAAAGTGGACATTGCATGCTTTGTTTACATTTTCCACGCATCGTCCGTGAATGGCCCATTCATACAAGATAATTTACATATGGTTTTGTAATATTTATCTAAATTACTTTAAGATAGACAAATCTAGAGCAGAGTGTCAATGTGGTGCTGTTCGATAAACAATAAGACACCTGATATCGTGTGCTGATGTGCACACTATAAGAATTGATAGACGAATATGGATTGATGGCGGTTATTGAGATAAGGATTTGATATGAATTGATAGATGGATTGATGGTTGATGGACAGTATTGGCCACTTGTGAGCGCTACGTGGCAGAACATGACTTATTGTACAATGTTTGTGCTGCAGACGTAAAGGTGACGCTCTTTAGAGCATTCTGAATCACCTACACTTGCAGCTTGTGGGAAAATTATTCGCAAGCGTCGTATGGAGCCCTTCGTGTTCAATTCCATAATGCGTTCCGTATGCTGATGCGGTTGCCATGGCGTTGTAGTGCGTCAGGGATGTTTGCGGCGGCGCGTGTAGATTGTTTCTACACAATTATGCGATAGCGCGCAGCATCGATGGTGGCTCGCGTCATGGCCAGACCTAACAGGGTTCTGGAAGTAGTTGCTGGCAGTGTCCTTATGTGGTCCACTGCTGTCAGTTACATGTGTTATCGTGTCATTTTGTTCACTAACAATTAGTTTTTATGTTACTAACCCTATATGAGCCTCCGCTCGAATGAAAGAATTTGAATTTGAATAGCGCCAAACTGATAGCTATGTTTTGAGCAAACTCTTTAAATGGATATTGCCATCAACTAAGGATATGCGAGTTAAGATAAGGACGGCGTTTCCCCATAGACAATGGCCTGTCCTCAATCTTGCATCGCATGCCCGGTCACCAGCACACTTGACGACCTTTTGACTGAAGTGAATCAGTAAGGGGAGTTTGCGTAACTGAATTTTTGCCCAACACAATTTGATCTTTTTGCCAGCTAAAATGAAGAATATTTACCTGAACTACTTCTTTAGTATGTCCCTTTAGTCGATCCAGACTCTCCTCAGAGGAGTAGTCTGAAGTCTTGACGAGATGAGCTGCATTCCTGGTGACCCGACGTGTAACGTGAACTGGCTGCGACTGATGCTCTTCTTCCATTTCTGATATGGATTCTGAGGTCACTGTGCTTGCTGGCTGGCTTAGTTGTCTGGGGAAGATTGAAAGCATGATAAAGATGTGTCAGGAATTAGTGTCAAAGTATTAGCTTGCGCCTGCATATAGCTCGGATATTATATCGCGGTAATGTACAGACGCCAACACACCAAGCTACTACAATCTGTCAAATTTCTTTAATAGATTTTCAACTTTCTCTCTGAACCATTAGGTTCAAGGTTGGTTGGGAAAATTTGACAGGTTCGGGTAGGTTGACCTGCTGGCTGTCCTAATCTTAACCCAGGTCACGGTCTACGTCTGTGCCTAATTTAATTAAAATCTGTTCAACTATTAAGGTGTGAAAAGGGAACAGACAGAATTACTTTCATACTTTTGGGTACTGATTATTAGTAACATGCAATGTGGTAAGTGTAATAATTTTTGAGATTTCTAGCTACTGACAAAATATTTACATTCTAAACTGATAGTGTTGAAGCATTTTTGGACCATTGTAGCTAAAAAGTATGTATCATGTCACAGTTACCTACTATTAAACATCTTGAGGTATTCATTTAAACAAATGTTTGATAGACCTTGATTCACTGCTTTGGCCACAACATACTATTGTACAACTACTTTTGGCACTTTGCCTATTATGTTAATTTATTTATTTAATTACAACGGTTGCATTAATAACCAATTGCAAAAAGATGATACTAATGTTGTAATGTCATTATTTAACAATAATAACTAACTTTATTGTGCTAATTTTCTGAGAAACAATTTAGATGATGGTGCAAAATGGTTCATCAAACATTGGTGTATGTGAAGGAATGTGTATATATATGATAAATGCTTGTGTATTACAGGGGTAAGGTCTCGTTATCATGTGAGTCACTTCCGTTCGCCAAGGTTAAAGTAATTCTTTTACATTCACATCTTATCAGGGAGAGTTGTTTAATTAGAGCATTTAATTTATTTACTTAGTTGTTGGTATTTATTTTTATAGGAAAATTAAAATAATCAAATGTAATTGTTTCCTAAATTGGTTTTTGTTTATCTAAACAGGGTCATTTAGTTGTAATTATTTTGGAATAGGACTGAGTATTAAGACCTACTTTCGTAATTCAATAATTAAACTGTGTCATAATAAGTAGGTATTCAGAAAATAAACTAGAATTACACATCCAGTCCTACCATTAAATGCCAGCATTACGCTATCATTTAGTTACTTAAATATAAATACAGTAACATACATGGATTACAAACTTATTCTTAAATTAAGTCATGACCAGAAGTTCCAAGAATCCATGTTGTGCATAGTTTTAGCAAGGTCAGTTCACACTATGCTGCTATGATGTCAGATCTATGGTTGTGACATCATTGACAACAAAACTTGTCCTTTAGAGGTACTCAGGCCCTAGAGACCTTGTGATCATTGTCATACACATCTGAGAAACCAGTGGGTGTCAAAAGATGACACATTAAACTCTGTATTTGAGGTAAACAAATATTGTAGCAGTATGATTTTGTGTTCATAAATTTCTCAAAACCAGTATGGAGTTTGTTAATGGCAATAATTTTGCCCCCTAGTATATTGATAATAAATAGAATTGTGGCCTAACCACAGTTTTAGTGAAGTTTTTTTCAAATTACACCTTCTTTAGTTATGTTTCTCTACCTTTTTCTTTACGCATTTTTATTTTATTTTAATGATTTTGTGTTGATAGAAAACATATTGTTGGCAGGATAGAACTAGATGTGGAACTTAAGCAATGTGTCACACAGCTTTTGTTTACCACAAAAACCAAGGTTAGTAATTGATAAATAAGCCTATTTAGTAGTCAAGCCAATAATGCTATTTCATCATGAATATCAATATAAATAAACAATGCACATGATCGTAATGAGGATAAAAAATATGTTTATCATGATTGATAAATCAACATCACATAACAATAAGCTTTAAATTTAGAATGTATTCTGATTAGATTTGATTAACACTTTGATAGCACTACAAAATTTAAGCACATGATCAACAACATGTTTTTTTTCATAGCCAATACAGCGTCCCACTGCTGGGCAAATGCCTCCTCTTTCTCCTACCAAACCCCATTGTTTTGTGCTATCACGTTTGCACCGCGAACATGATCAGCTCAACATAATAAACTTTTAAAATTCAAAGAATTTGGCAATGAACTATACCACAAAAATACTAATTTTATAACATAGAAACAAGTTTAGCAAGAATTTATTATTATCATAGTTGACAGGTGTGATAAACAGGGTTTATCTTTCATAATCTTTGATACTTCAATAACTTAGCTCAGTTCAAGAATAAGATAGGAAAACAACAAAATTAAGACATAAAAATGAATTCTTTATACTATTGCTCTACTTTAAATAGGACAGTGCTAACCACACACATGGTTGATGACTAAATTCGAAAACTAGGAAGCTTACTCACTTGATAGGGGTGCTTCTCTTCACAGGGGTTTTACGCCCTGACTTCTGATGATGGGTGTGTTCCTCGCCCTCCAGGCAGTTCTCACGGTCGCAGCTCGACCGCAGGAAGGGTGTCTTCGAGCGAGACCTTGACCTCAATCCGCTAACTGTCGGGTTCTCCATGCTTCTATCACTGATACTGACTTGCTGTTATCACTGACTTCACACCATCTTCACACCTCGCTCCCAACGACCCAAGGTTGATGATCTCACCGGAATTCCACCGATATTTAAATTACTTCACCGATTTTTATTATACCGAATATTGCACAAGGAAATCTATTTCTGTGGCTTCATGCGATGCCGCCAAAAGTAACGTAACGAACGTCTCGGTGACTTTCAGCTACACTACACACGGATGCTCGGTTTTAAATAACGTAAGTTATTTTGTATGTTTGTTGATATGTGACCATTTACAAATATATAAGCGCGTACAGTAAAATGTACACAAACGTGCGCGTTTAAAATGAAATTCGTGAATTTCGTAACTTCTCAATCGCTAAACATAAACTGATGACGTCATCAAAAAAGACGTTACGGGGATGCCATTAGAAATATTTTAGTAGAAGAAAACACTAAACTTATTCAAAAAAATAAAACAATCCGTATTATGTTTTCCATGATTATGTTCTATTATTTTGGTAAATAAATGATAAGAAATTAGCATCCAAAAATTCATGCTACATCTGTTCCACATGGTGTTAAAGATGCAGCCAAACACGAGAGCTGGAACGGATTTTTGGTGTTGCCTATTCCGAAATAAAATAGGGATGGGTTATAGAAGCCGGGACAGAAAAGTACTGTGAACTAGATATCACGGGATTCCGTTCTTTTTGACACTATGTGGATATAATCTGTGGTGTGGTATTCACAGAATTGAACCCTGTTCACGGACCAAACTGTCACAGAGTACTTGGCAGTGTTGTTTTGGCGGGTGAGAACAAAAACAAGAATTTTGTGAAGTAAAAATCATTGTAAAATGGATGTGAACAAAGTATTTAACAAAATAAAAGAACTTGGACACGTACCCGGTAAACGTGAAGAGTTACGTGAATACTGCCAACTCAAAATTGATCAGGTATAGTAATTTATCCAAGAAATTTAAAGCTTCTATGACACTGTAACTGTAACAAGTTTTTCGTTAATTTATTTACAGATATTAAAGTTTTTACCGCGGCGTATAGTAAATAGTGACGGCGGGGACCTGTTGAATTGTTTATTAAATGGATTCCCGGATAATGCTGCTACTTGCAGGAATAAAGTTAAGGTATCTATACAAAAACAACAACATTGATTAAGAACAAGTTATAACATGTTCACTACTTTATATAATGCATTTTAGAGTGTCACTCCAAGCAAACTGATGATGGGTTATGTGTTATCTATCAATGTTGCACCATGAAACTAAGTTTTCATTGAAAACATGTAAAATATTAGGCTATTAAATTTTTGTCAATACAATGTATCATATCATTATTCTCAATACAAAACATGACTAATATTACTTAACTCTAAAGCTTGTTTCTAATTTTACTCTAAACCAAACATTATTGTAAAGACAGGGTTAACTTGTGTAAGTTTCAAGTTCGTTTCAAGACTACTATTATGTAGATCAAACTCAAATCATTCATTTAAAATTGACCAGTTGCAGACGCTTTCGTATTGTTAAACACAAGAGTGTATCTCCCTATAGTCAAGCCACAAGGCATAAAAATTACTGTGATAGGACTAATAAACCCGTTTTAAACTGTGAAAGGTTAACCCATTCAGTGCTCAGCACCCAGCATTTTTATTTATTTATTTATTTATCATTACTTACAACTATTTTTACAGGCACAACCCAATGCAAATTCGTTCGTTCGCACAACCTGTACCCGTAGCTATGGACTCGCTAGTCGGGTTCTGGACATGAATACAAGTCATCTATAGTTCATTATAACGACGACTTAAATACAGGTTGTGGGCACGCGAACAAAGTTCGCGAAGTACCAGGCAGTGAATGGGTTAAAACAGTGTTTGTTTGTCATAGGATTGTATTATAGTTAGCACAGGTTGAACACTTATTTATTTATTTTATTATTTATGTACACACAAGATAGAATACAAGGAATCATCAGAACATAACTTAGAGTACAAAGGCAGAGTTTATTTCAAAATAAATTTCTACCAACAAGCCTGTGAGAGGAAAAATGAAATGTAGACTAGTGTGTGAGAACAGGAACAGAATAAAACTTCTGAAATAAAAGATAGAATTGCACTTATTCATTAATGCAGTGGCATGCAATAAGTAGGTCAAAAATTTATTATTCATTAATTGCCAGGTGGTGGACCTAGTACTACAGACTATGAGAAAAGAGTCCACATCTCTCACTCACTGTGGAGATGTCACTAGCAGATTGTGTCTGGAGCTGCCGAGGTTGCCGATAGATGATCTGGTGCGCTGGTCCAATGATAGTGTGCAGTCCATTGTACAGGATACTGATGTTAATATGATGTGGGTGCAGTACACACACTCTTCTATTGTTCCATAAAGGGTGTAAAAAGACTCTTATCGAAGCCGACAAGCACTTATTCTCCCCGGAAAGGAAAAATGATCGCAATGAGCGATATTTTTCCTTCTAGTCACGGAGATATTGGGGGCCAAAGGTTTTCGCTAGTTTTTTTTTTAATACATATGTAAGATTTTCACTTTTAACACCTCTACGACCAGCTTACTGTTCAACCCATTCATCAGTACAATGTTTTGAGTGAGTAACATTGAGTCCTACCGTAAAAGGTAATTTTTCGGCCAAAAAAGAAAAGTCGTTTCCCAGTAATAATTTTTGAGTAAAGTTACTTAGTTTGATGTACAGGTGCTTGGTTGACGGCTTCGTGAAGAGTCTGTTTACACCCTGTATGTAGTTTTATACTGTTATTTTATTAGGATACTTGGCAGTTGCATTGATTTACATAACATCACGCCTGTAATCCCAGAAAGGCAAAGGTGTAATTACTAGTACACCCACATTTCGGAAGTTTTGTTTAAGTCCCATGTAATAACGGGCGAGCCTTTTGCCATCAACGGGCACAAAATGAGACTCCATCTGTGGTTGCTACTGAGAAATTCCTGATGGAAAAACCCAATAACCCTTTGCCTGACCAGTACAGTACAGTTGCGCTTGCAACTACTAGACCAGAGAGCCAATTTGTTGTTTTTGTTTTAATTTGCCTGTACTTATACTCTATCTATACAGTCCTTACACAGTTATGCTGCAGTCAAAACAATAAGATTGCTGCTGGATTATAGGAATCCAGCAGCAATCTTATTGATTTGACTGCATGTTTCGTTTGTAAGAACTGGTAATGAGATATCTGATCTCAACACATCTGACCAGTCAACAATGTAATGAAACTGTAAGCTGCAGTAAAAACAGTATTAGCTGAATCCATACTTATCATACAAGTGAATCCATCAGAGGTTAAATATCGACTGCTCAGCATGAGGTCCTGGGTTCGATTCCCGGGTCGGGCAAAGTGCTATTGGGTTTTTCCATCAAGAATTTCTCAGTAGCAGCTACGGAGTCACACACATCACATGGGACTTAAAAACATAACTGGCGAAACGTGGGTGTACTATCAGGTACACTTCTGCCTAACCCTTCGGGGATTACAGGCGTGGTGTTATGTAATATCATTGGTCATATTTTCAGTTAAATTCTATTCATCCAGAAAACGCAATTATTGATTGATGTTATAGTTTAAATTTCTTAAAAATGCTCCACAATTTCTGTTTCCAGTTGGCGGGACGTCCTACCAGAGTGCATCAATGCCATATCAACACATGATCTAATCAAGCACTGTGGTTCAGAGCTGACGAGCATAGAGTACAAAGAGCAATGCATCCACACCCTGTGTCAGTGTAGCTGGACTGAGAAACAGCTTGTACAGCTGGCTGCTATGTTCAAGTTAGTATTTAACCATTTTTAACAGTATCTGAGTAGTGTTCAGATGTTATTAAAGATTTGGTATATTTATTTTACTTATTTATTAAAACTTTATGCACAAGTAAAATTACTGTACAAAGGCGGACTTAATGCCTTGGGCATTTTCTACCAGTCTACCTTAGGGTGATGCAGAGACAATACACAGTAGGTGCAAAAACAGAAAAAGAGACTAGAAAATATTTATAAACATATAATAATAAGAAATACATATATACATACATATATCAAAATGTATAAAGTTAAGATAGAAAAAAAAAACTAACACAACTTAATTCTGAGACGAATCTGCCAACTTCTTATGAATATGCTCTCGAGCCTTTACTTTGAAAGTGAACCGACTGGTCACCGTCCTGATACTCTGTTTATCTCTAGTATAACAAAACAATGGAAGAGAGCTCTTCAAATAAATTTCTCTCCTCAATCTTTCTTTAATTTTTTTTAAATTTTAAATTTATTTATCAGCAGTTTGAGTTACAGAAACTGCAGTTGGCCTTTGTAATGGTTTACAAGATTTTTTTGGCACTTCTTTATTATTTCTTCTGTTACATTAAGAGCTCCCGCACATTGAGCCACTAGTGGCGGCTACATTAGAACGACTAGTAGCCACCACAAGTTGCGGACGCGTTTCTCCCATATATTTTGTATAGCATCGGCGCACACCGAGCGTTTGAGTGGCCGCGTCCGAGCCACAAGCTGCGGGAGTCGACCGCGCTCGCTACTTGTGGCCGCGTTTTGTTGTTCGACTCGCGCCCACACACAACACAACTGCCGCAAGTGGCTGCCACGGGTGGCGGCGTGTAGTGGTCTGACAGGACCACTGGTGGTTGCGTATAGTAGCGACGACTAGTGGCTCAATGTGCGTTGGCTCTAAAACAACAACTTGAATAGAAACATCTGTAAAAAATTTACTTAGGAGTATTCTATTGTATCCTATTCTATTCATGATTTCAGAGACATGCAGCTATCGCGCATTGATCACAAGCAGGTAGTCAACAAGATCTGTTCTCACATCATAGATATGCCGCCTGACTCACTGCCTCCTCTCGTGCATCAGTTACTCAAGTGAGTTAACCAAATGCAAACCTAAGTAGCAGTAAACCTGTAGTATTTACAGAACCTGTATTAACTCTTTCAGTCACACTTTTAATGCCCCATTATTGTGCTAGTTAGGCCACCATGGCGGTTTTCACAACACACGGTCAACAATGACTTTAAAAAGCATAATAGTCAGCGCATTATCGATAGATGACGTGGTAATATTTTTAAACAACCTAAAATACGTGGTTAGAAAACTAACCACCAAGCCTGAAAGAGTTAAAACTTTAAGGCTGTATAAAATAAATAAAAGTAAGGTAAGTAAGGCTGTACCTAGTACTAAATACACGCTTAGGACGTGGAGTTGTGGACACCAGCCCGTTATACAATCCAACTAGTGCCAAAGAGGGTTCAGACTTGCACACTAACACGTTAACTGCCATGTCAGGCACAGGTGCCTGACAGACTCACTATCTGTTCAGGCCATGTCAGGAACAGGTGACTGACACCAAAGCATCAAATTCAATGTAGTTTTTTTTTTACGTTTTTTATCAAAATAAAGAAAAGGGGACATTTTTGTATACATACAAAACAAGAATCACTACGTAAGAAATGAAATTTGGATGGTTCAGAAAATATACCTTGGCAGTTAACGTGCTAAACAACGGAAGGCAGGCAGGTTCTCATTTTATCGCATCAGCAGCTGACGGCTTAACGTACTTTCCGAGGCACGAGCTCGATATGTGATTGATTGTCACTCATCCATGGACCAACCTCGGCCAGCGTAACTTACCGTCGATAGAACCGTGCGGCTGTTATACCTTAGCCACGCGAGGAGTTCATAAAATCGTAGAATGTTCATGTTCAAGCGTTGGGACAATCATCATCGCCAGCCTATAAATGGGCTTCTATTTGCACACTACTCTGCCTGTCATTTAACTCCGTAATTATTATTTTCAGACTATGTAAGACATATCACTTAGAGATAGTACTATCGCACCTGAGCCATTACTTCAGTGTTCGGCTGTACAGCAAGTTGGAACCTCCACCACAAGATTCTGAATCTACTACCATTGATATAGATGATATTGGTGAGTGATGAAATCAATTAATTTTGTGATTGGAAAACTTTTGACGAAATATTTGACGGGCTACCTACAAACATATTGTATAACATAACATCAGTGCGGCAGTGGGCAGGGCACATTGCTCGAGAATGGATGGCCGATGGGGCCGAAACGTTCTGAAGTGGCGACCGCGAACCGGAAGACGTTCTGCGTTGGAAGGCCTCCCACTAGGTGGACCGATGACCTGGTGACAGTGGCGTGCCCGCAATGAAATGGAGCCAAAGCCCAATTAAAAAAACTCAAAGCAAGATTTCACACACTTTAATCCTTCACAAGGAACTTACAGCCGTTTTAGAATTCATTTTAGTGTTAAAAACCTATAATCACTACTAAACAGCGTTAATCATAGCAAAAACTAATCACAAAATTTTAAATCACAAGAAATTAAATAATCTAAAACACAAAAAAGAAATGCACCAGTAACCGCTTAAACCAAATATGAACTAATTTGAAATCGTTTGTTTATTTCTATCAAAATTCGCGCTATGCGCAGCTTTCCGCGCATTCTTGGCGCGAACACACAATTCTCTCTCAAACTTACACTGACTTACACTCACACATTCATAAAAAAGCCCTGCTTTTAATTCAATACAAAATTCAAATTTCTTGCCTATTATTGTTATCAAAAACAGAAACATTTTGCTAGAGAAAATGAACGGTCAGAGAAGCCAAATTACAAGCCAATGGGTGTGAAAGAGAAAGCGCTAGCACGGGGTCACTGGCCGTAGGCCGTAGGCACAACTCTTCTTTTGTATAGTGTTAGAGCGAGCCAGAGTCGGCCGGTATCGGAGATATCAGAAAATTTTGACAACGTCGCGTTTGATGCGCGCGAATTTAAAATAATTTCTGGATTGATAAAGTTGTGTGGAAACCTGGCAACGTCTCATCGTATTACGTTGCGTTTGGCGCAGATTTTGATATTATTATTGTTTGACATACATTTTTATTTTTGTAAGAATGTTTTTTTTTTATTTGATGAGTTGATTGTAAGGCAAACCGGGTTTTTCGGGTTGTATGATAGATCCGCCACTGCCTGGTGAAGGTGGCGGGGATCCGCTGGATACGAGTCGCACGGGACCGATCAATGTGGCGACACTTAGGGGAGGTTTATGTCCAGCAGTGGACGTCTTTCGGCTGGAATGATGATGATGATGACATCAGGCCTGTTTTCTTCGAAGGGTTAGGCAGAGGTGACTCATAACGACACCATTATTCGGTAGTTAATGTATCTTACAAGCAATCGTCTCAATCTCTAGATGAGAAAAGAAAACGAGTAAGACGAAATGTTTTAACAAGTCAATATTTGTCAATGCTACACTATACCGATCTCGGCGATAAGCGTAAGGCCATCGATGTGTGGCTGACTTTAGGTTTCAACTCGGTGAGTCTGTAAATGTGGTGCTGTTCCACAATCAATGGGGCACTTAGTATCGTGACCTGCATGTCCTTTTGCTTGTTCACTACAGATCCTACCGGAACTGATGGACGCTACCTACAGCGCCAAACTAGTAGCTCAGTTCTGAGCCAACACAATATAGATTGCCATCGACACGCTAAGAAGAAGAATGCTACACTATAAATCATTTATCAAAAAGTCTGGCTTTATAAATTTTGAAGAATTCATAAAAAACCATAACTTTCAGGCCCGAAGGCACCCAAGAAGCCGATTCCTGTCGGCTTTCCTTCGGGAACAATACACTCTATGTATAGCTTCACTTACTACCTTTGCATTTGCACTGTCAAAACGTTCACATTAAAACAGGTTGTCTAATAAGGATTGCAATCAAGAGAAGACAGGAATAGAGATTTCAACTTGCTCTATGTGAATACTTCGCCAATGCACAGTAAGTTCTGTAATTTCAAAGCATTTTTCTTCCAGTCCCACACAGTTCGGCGGAACTAAGCCGCTGCCTCTCCACCTGCATCTACCACATCTCGCAAGGCGCCGCGGACCCTGAGCTGGTCCGGAAACACATCCGGACATGGCCTAAGACGCAGCTGTTGAGAGCCCCTTTCATCATAGACCTGGCTTTAGCCATGTCAGATAAGGGAGCGGACTTTAGATCTGTTTGCTTGGATGTAAGTTTCATCATCTTATTGAGCCATATAACATTCAGGCGCCAACTCCACAGGCTAGAGAATCGCGGCGAGTCTCGCCGTGCTATAAATTCAATAAAAACCCTATATTAATCAAATAAACGTACGGTGACGTCATCGCGGTGAGACTGACCGCGATTCTCCCACCCGCGGACATGGCGCCTCACTACTGGATAAAGGCAAGTCAAGCATCGTCAAAACGACCAGTGTCTCGGCCGTTCACCCGGTTCACGTGAAGATGTCTCCAGGCTTCGCCGAATCAGTACGCAGTGGCTATCATAGAAGTTCAGAACTTTTCAAACCACACAGTAAAACTTAAAACAAACAACGTGGTCGCGAACGGTCGCAATTTTCGTCGAAAATGTGGCTATCTGACATGATGGACTAAGCTGTGCAATGCCCGCGAGACGCTAAAACTAGATAGGGTAAATTGTTTTATAGTTTTCAAAATGGTGGTAAATTAATAAAGTTAACATAATGGGGAAGGCTAGTCAAAGCTGATTGTAGATGGCGTGACCATAGCTTAGTACCAATCTGACCAATGAGGTCAAGCTATTTTGAAATATAAAATGACATTGACAGATTTCCAACCAATGAGGATGCTTGGTACAAGCTATACTAGCGCCATTAGATTTACAGTTGCCTTCCCCATTATGTTGGCTGCACTATTTATTATAATTTATTACAGGTAATAAAATCAGCGATAGAACAGCGTGCCATGGACGATCTAAGAGCTAAGGAGTCGGCGTGGGTGCGCGCAGTCATGCCGCCGGACGTCGATGTGGTCAGCGTACTCAAGCTTATCACTACTGAGAGGTAAACTACCTTTATAACATCACGCTTAACTCCCCTAAAAGCTTAGGAATGGGGTAGTAGGAGACCCACTTTTCATCAGGATTGTTTAAGTAACAAATCCTTGGCTTTCTGTTCAGAGATACATTATGGAACAACCAAACAAAATTCAATCAATTCACGATCAATTCGTTCACAAAGCCAGGAAGCCAATCATGCTTAAGTCTCTTAAATAAACGGGACAGATGCAACTCACAGTCATAATAACACAATTATGGTATTAAAATTTGAAATTAATATTTTTGTTCCAGTGCCAACCACCGCCAACTTACAGTGGTCGGTCTAATCAACCTAGCCTTCCTCCTACTCTCCGTATCTCGTCTAAAGCCTGTCGCCCCAACATGCTGGTCACACGGCAAGTTAATACTGGTGCGACTCAGCAAGGCACAGCCCGAGACAGCCGGGCACATACTGAGCCAGCTAGCTGACAGACTGTGTAGCGACACTACGCACAGGCAGTATGCAGGTACAGTGAGACATGTGTGCAACATATAAGTTAATACTGGTGCGACTCAGCAAGGCACAGCCCGAGACAGCCGGGCACATACTGAGCCAGCTAGCTGACAGACTGTGTAGCGACACTACGCACAGGCAGTATGCAGGTACAGTGAGACATGTGTGCAACATATAAGTTAATACTGGTGCGACTCAGCAAGGCACAGCCCGAGACAGCCGGGCACATACTGAGCCAGCTAGCTGACAGACTGTGTAGCGACACTACGCACAGGCAGTATGCAGGTACAGTGAGACATGTGTGCAACATATAAGTTAATACTGGTGCGACTCAGCAAGGCACAGCCCGAGACAGCCGGGCACATACTGAGCCAGCTAGCTGACAGACTGTGTAGCGACACTACGCACAGGCAGTATGCAGGTACAGTGAGACATGTGTGAAACATATAAGTTAATACTGGTGCGACTCAGCAAGGCACAGCCCGAGACAGCCGGGCACATACTGAGCCAGCTAGCTGACAGACTGTGTAGCGACACTACGCACAGGCAGTATGCAGGTACAGTGAGACATGTGTGAAACATATAAGTTAATACTGGTGCGACTCAGCAAGGCACAGCCCGAGACAGCCGGGCACATACTGAGCCAGCTAGCTGACAGACTGTGTAGCGACACTACGCACAGGCAGTATGCAGGTACAGTGAGACATGTGTGAAACATATAAGTTAATACTGGTGCGACTCAGCAAGGCACAGCCCGAGACAGCCGGGCACATACTGAGCCAGCTAGCTGACAGACTGTGTAGCGACACTACGCACAGGCAGTATGCAGGTACAGTGAGACATGTGTGCAACATATAAGTTAATACTGGTGCGACTCAACAAGACACAGCCCGAGGAAACATAGACTGTTTATGCATATGCATAATCTATTTTGTGGTCCATACAGCAGGTGCATTCTGTGCATTGGTGTGTGGTGTGATGTCAGCACGTCACGTACAGCACGTAGTATAATATGCTAAGGTAGATAGTATGTGAATACGTGATTGTAGATTATCGACATAACATCACGTCGTAACTATGTATATAATGTTGCTAATTAAAGGTGGAAGAGTAATCGACTCTTGGAGTAGTAACTAGCATGTAGTTTACTTTGACCCCTCCATCCCCTCGCATCGCATGGCGACCCTGCCAGTCGGCTGGACGGCGTTATAGTTGCCCGACCAGGAGCTAGTCACGGTTCGTGGTTGGCGGTTTGATTGTCTTCATTGAGTATCACGTCAGTCGCGTCACGTCGCAGGCCATGGGGAGCACGACGTCCAAGGAAGAGGTGATTATCGCTCAGGCGTCTACGAGTGGTGCAAATACCGCAACGGCTACTCAGGAGCAGCTGGCGGCTATCAAGACCGTGTTGCTGTTTGTGGCTGTGTGTATGGCAGTTGTCATCATAGGGTTGGCGGTTCGCATGTATCGGAGATGTCACCACAACTGGATTGAAGAAAAGATGAGACAGCGGGAAGTCCAGAAGGCTGTACAGATGGTTTGACCAGGAGCCGTCGGAGGAACGAAGTAAGTGTTTCTTAAGTGGGAGTGAATAAGTGTGTTTCGGTGCTTGTGTTCATCGTTAAATTTAGAGACATTAATTTAAATGGAAGTGGAGTTAACGTCGCTATTTGTACAACTTAAGTTATTAAGGGAATCTATTGTCAAGTTAGGCCCTAGTAGGCGGAGAGGCAGAAATTTTGATAGTAAGATTAGTGAGGTGAAAGCGCTTTATCGTAAATTTAAGTGTATAGTTTCAGAATCTAGTAAGTTCTCAGAAGAATTGGCTCAGTTGGTATGTAAGATAGAAGCATTATACGTCGACACTATTAAGTTTGAGAGCGAAACCGAAACGGAACAAAACATGGCGGCGGAAAAGTTTTCTTTGAGAACGGCAGTTGGCCTACTCCCAAAGATGAGTGGTGATGAACAAGTTACGCAAGACTTAATTGATGCCATAGGATTATATAGTTCTATGTTAGTGGAAGCAGATAATGCACTTTTAATTAAATTTGTTTTGACTACGCGACTTACCCAGGGTGCTAGGATTCGGTTGTCCTCTAGTTACGCAACGGTAGATTGTCTGTTAGCTGATATGAAGAAGCATTTGTTAACAGTAGAGTCAGACGTAGCTGTGCAAGCGAAACTTGCTCGCGCTAGGCAGAATGATAGGTCGGTCGCGGATTTTGGGGCTGAGATAGAGAAGTTAATGGTTAATTTGACTATTTCTCAAGCCGGGGAAAGTTTGGAAGCATATGAGATTTTGCGGCCATTGAACGAAAAGTACGCGATCAGGAAGTTTGCTGACGGGTTTCGCAATCAGCGTTTGGGTACGATCATTACGGCGCGGAATTTGACTTGTTTGAAGGATGCGGTCAGGGTAGCAGAAGACGAAGGTTGTGCATCGTCGGCACAGGTTATGGCGTATCAGCGTTGGCCCGCAAGGGGTGGTTTTGATAATAGAGGTCGCGGAAATGGTTATAGGCGGTCTACAGTAGGAAGTGGATACGCGCAACATAAAACAGCTGTTGAGCGTACGCGCAAAAATGCCACCGTATGGCATAATCGTGGAATGCGGGGTCGTAGCAATAATGCTCATCGTGGTCATTCGACTCAACAAGGTTGGAGGCGTGTAGCGTATTTCGAGCATGCGCGTAGTGATGCTGACTCAGGCGGAACGTCAATGTCACGACGTAATGAAGCAGCTGACCACCAGTTGCAGTTTTTTCGAGGCTAAGCGTATTTTAGCTTGCGATAGTATTAATTGGGTTAATTTTCTAGTGAATAATGTAGATGCGGAATGGTTAGTGGATACGGGCGCGTCGATATCGGCTGTAAAGAGTGGGTTCTTGTTGAACAATGCTTTGTGCTGTAAGGTAGTTAAGGAAGAATTAGTGATTAATGGTGTAGGAGGTAGTTTGAGGGCTATAGGTTATGTATATTTAACGTTGGAATATGGACGATGTTCTTTCGCGCATAAGTTTTATATATTTGATGATTTGCCATGTAAGTCGGTTGGTATATTGGGTCAGGATTTCTTGCAGAAGTATGGTGGTATTATAGATTTTTCGGCGAATAAGTTCTCTCTTAGGGATCGTGAACGGCGGGTGGTTTCGATGCCACTTAAGTCCTATGATTACTTGTTGACTATTCCGGCACGTTGTGAGGTGGTTAGGTATTACCCCGTTAACAGAGCGGAAGATTGTGTGGTAGTAAGGCAGGAATTGCGGGAAGGCGTTTTCTTGGCTAATGTGATAGTAAGGCCTAGAAACGGGATGGTACCCGTTAGGATTTTAAATACGAACTCCGAGGAAGTTGTGTGTAGTATGTCCGGTGTGGAAGTTTGTCCGTTGAGTGATTTTGATTGTTGTAATTTCGTGAAGCCAGGGACGGACGTTGGGCGTGTAAAAGGGGTACTTTCTTTACTTAAACTCGACTATTTGAACGCCGAGGAGCGGTTGTCGATTGAGCAAGTGTGTGCAAAGTTTTCGGATGTTTTTCATCTCCCGGGTGATAAATTAGATGTCACTAACGTGTATGAGCAGTCTATACGCTTGAAAGAGAATGCTACTCCGGTGTACAAGAGGCAGTATAGGATACCTTATGCACAGAAGAAGGAGGTTGATAGGCAAGTGCAGGAGATGCTGGAGAGTAATATCATTGAGGAGGCGGTTAGTGAGTGGTCTAGTCCTGTTTTGGTGGTCCCCAAAAAGGCGGATCGTAGTGGAGAGAAGAAATGGCGTGTGGTTATAGATTATAGGCAGTTGAATGAAAAGATACAGGATGATAAGTTTCCATTGCCGAATATAACTGAGATTTTGGATTCGATGTCAGGCGCAGTTTACTTTAGTCACTGTGATTTGTCACAATCTTATTATCAGTGCGCTTTGGAGGAGAGTAGTAGGAAGTACACTGCATTCACAACAGGCAAGGGGCAGTATCAAATGTGTAGGTTGCCGATGGGGTTGAAGATAAGTCCGAGTTCGTTTAGTAGATTAATGACTGTGGCCATGTCTGGATTGAGTTACGATGGGTGTCTGATTTATTTGGATGATCTCATTATTTTTGGACGGAATTTAGATGAACATAATCGAAACCTAATGTCAGTATTTTCACGCTTGAGGGAAGTAAATCTAAAGTTGAATCCGTCTAAATGTGAATTTTTGAAGAAGCAAGTGCTTTATTTGGGGCATGTAATATCGGCGGAAGGTATTTCACCAGATCCGGAGAAGGTAGAAGTTATTAGAGGTTATCCGCGTCCATCGACGGTTGATGAGGTGAAGCGATTTGTAGCGTTTGCGAATTATTATAGGAAATTCATACCACAGTTTGCTGATATAGTGGTACCTATGAATAGGCTGTGTAAGAGAGGTGTTGTATTTAGTTGGTCCGATGAGTGCGAGAAGTCGTTTTTGTTGCTTAAGGAAGCGTTAATGAATCCACCGGTGTTGGATTATCCTGATTTTTCTGATAGCAATACTTTTATATTGCAAACCGATAGTTCTGGATATGCTATAGGGAGTGTGTTGTGTAATGGGAACGGAAAACCCATCGCATATGCTAGTAGGTCGTTAGGGAAGAGTGAGTTAAATTATCCGATAATAGAGAAGGAGTTGTTGGCAATAGTTTGGTCAGTTAAATATTTTAGACCGTATTTGTACGGACGGAGGTTCGTTGGAAAGACGGATCACCGGCCATTACTGTATTTGTTTAACATGACAGATCCATCCAGTAGGTTGACTAAGTTTCGTTTGTGTTTAGAGGAGTATGATTTCGAGGTTGAATATATTAGGGGCAAAGAGAATGTTCTAGCGGATGCACTTTCTAGAATAGTGATAACGAGTGAGGATTTGAAATTGATACGGGAAAAGACGATATCCGTGATGACGAGGGCGCAGTACAAGCAGTTGGGAAAGCCAAATGTTTGTGATAGGGACTCCGTGGTATCTGGGACTGATCACCCTAGGATCGTGGAAGTACTTAAGAAACAAGGAAATGACATTGAGATTTGTTTAGATGATTGGGAGAAAATGTTACGTAACAATAATAATAACAACAATAATAAAAATGGTTGTAGGAAGATATTTTCAAAGTCGCGCAATTTAGTGTATATGCCAGAAAACTCGAGTATTTATGTAAACTATGAATCTTTATCGGGAACTTCGCGAGACGAGTTATCGAAAGACATAGTCAGTTTTTGTATTGAAGAAGGCATTAAAGAAGTAATAATTATGAAAAATCATTATAACATTGATTTTATTACAAGAATGGCAAAATATTTGAAGGAAAATAGAAGTACGATTTGTGGGGATTTTAAACTGTGTGTAGTGAAGGATTTACGGAGAATAGAAGGGAAAGATGAGAAGAAGGTTATTTTGAATGATTTCCATATTTTACCCACGAGTGGTCATGCAGGCATACGTAGGATGGTGAATAATATAAAGAAGTATTATTATTGGCCTTCTATAGAGAAAGACGTAGTGGAGTACGTTGGTAAATGTGATAAATGTTGTAAGCAAAAGTATTCTAGGAATACTAGGGAACCCATGACGATTACGACTACTGCATCAACATCGTTTGAGAAGGTTTATTTAGACATAGTGGGACCCTTAGATAGAGACGAAAGGGGCAATGTTTACATATTAACTCTTCAATGTGAACTTACGAAGTTTGTAGAGGCTTATCCGTTAAAGAATAAATCCGCAAATGAGGTAGCAAAAGCTTTGGCAGAGAATTTTGATTTGAGATATAGAATACCAAAAACAATAACTACGGATAGGGGTAGTGAATTCGTTTCGAAAGTAATGATAGAGCTATGTGATATCTTGAACATCAATAAAGTCATGTCGACGTCGTATCATCATGAGAGTATAGGTTCATTGGAGAATGTACATAAAACATTAGGTGCATATTTGAGGATACAGACGAATAATAACCCATCATCATGGAGTACTTGGATTCCATTTTGGTGTTTTTCTTATAATACGACAGTTAATACTGTTACCAAATATACACCTTATGAATTAGTGTTTGGAAGAATATGCAGATTACCAAGTAGTCTTCAAGGAGAAAGTGTTGAACCATTGTATAATTTTGATGATTATCCTTTAGAATTTAAGTACAGATTGCAAAGGGCACAAAATGATGCAAGGGAGAATTTAATAGCGAGTAAATTAGCTAGAAAACATTGTTATGATAAGAATCTTAATTCTGTAACCTATAAGGAAGGTGATTTAGTTTTGATTAAGAATGAAACTGGCAACAAATTGGAATGTATTTATAATGGACCTTTTGAAGTTGTAAAAGACGAGTCACCAAATGTTGTGATTAAGTATAAAAATAAAATAGATATAGTGCATAAGAATAGAACAAAATTGTATTGTAAGAGTTAGAGTAATAGTTAGTAATGAGGAAAAAAAACCTTGTAATTTAGTTTTTTTATTTATTTAAGGGGGGTGATGTGGTGTGATGTCAGCACGTCACGTACAGCACGTAGTATAATATGCTAAGGTAGATAGTATGTGAATACGTGATTGTAGATTATCGACATAACATCACGTCGTAACTATGTATATAATGTTGCTAATTAAAGGTGGAAGAGTAATCGACTCTTGGAGTAGTAACTAGCATGTAGTTTACTTTGACCCCTCCATCCCCTCGCATCGCAGGTGGCATACTTATTTGAAGATTACGAATAAGCAACACGCAGTCGTTTTAGCATTTAATCGCCAGCTAAGAAACCCACGGGGCTGATTGTAGTACAGAGCGAAAGCGACACCGACGTTACCGCGTACAGTACAAAACTGTACCAGTTTATCATTCTGAACCTAGACACTTATTATTCATCGGTAATTAAAAAAAATATATATAAATAATAAATTTAAAATAAAATAATATAACATTATATAACAGTCCCGCATGACGAGAACCTCGTGAAAGCAGAGAAAGATAAACAGTTCAAGTATCTGGCTCGCGAGGTTGTCGACATGTGGGATGTGAGTACAGCAGTCATTGTACCGATAGTCGTGTCAGCCAATGGCTTAATAGCCAGTAGCCTCGACCAACATCTAAGGAGGCTCTCGCTTGGCAGGGCTTGATTCAGAAAGCAGTACTTCTGGACACGGCGCGTATTGTCAGGAGGTTCCTCTCTCAAGAGCCCTGACCACCGATAGTTCGGACCTTGTTCCCAATGCTGGCGGGCTACTATTTCCTATATATATATATATATATATTTTATGTTGTTTTATAAATTTAATAAAGGAATTAATAAAATAATAAAAAAAAAATATTCCATACATTGTTTTAAGCTTTCACAGTTGACAACTATGCTTATATTGTCACTTACGCGATATCTTCCGTGATGGTTATTTCTTTTGAGCTCCCAATATTTCGATGGGTTGAATGGAATTACTGGCGAATGAATATTTCAACAAAGACAAAGAAAGAGGTTAGACACATTTGTCTGCTCCTAACAAGTGATTTCCATTCACCCGCATTCACCAGTCAACCTGCGATCATGGCGCTTGCAACAGCGTCGAAATATCGGGAGCTCAAAATACAGAACCATCATGGAAGATATCCTGTAAGTGACAATATAACTTTATTCCATACACATTTTGACGTGTTAGACACCTTTGTAGGAAACAACTTAAAAAGAATCTGATGAAACATTTCTGTGGGGATAATCATACTTTGTCCATCTACCTACTTTTCTTTCCAGATTGCCTTTACATCCTATGCAAGCTGACCCCGGTATCAGTAGAACGTTGCACTCAACTTGGCGCCATCTTGGAGAACTGCCAGCCTTCCCCCACCGACTACAAGGCAGCTGCATCAGTCCTGGATGCTGTACATCCACTCCTCAATTTCAGTACTAGGACTAGAGATACCCTTGTCATGGTGTGCAGAAAAGGACTTTATTCCAGGTGTGTATATTAGAGAGAAATTCGAGCTTTCTTTGCCTCTACTGGAAATTATGATTTTTTATTGAACATGCGACACACATGGTTTAGTGGTTGCAAGCGTGACTACTGAGCATGAGGGAAAAGTGTTATTGGGTTTTTCCATTAAGAATTTCTCTGTAGCAGCCACAGACTCTGGAATTGTGCCCGGTTGATGGCAATAGGCTGGGATACATGGGACTTAAAACATAACTGGCGAAATGTGGGTGTACTATTCGATACACCTCTGCCTAACCCTTCGGGGATTACAGGCGTGATGTTATGAATTATAAAATCTGTTATTGTCAACATCGTCTCCCCGGCAGGGAGTCCCAGCACCGCTGCCTGTCGCTGTGCGGCTTCCTGTCCGTGCTGCGCCACGTGCGCGTGAGTGTGTCGGGCGGCGCCAGCCAGACGTACAGCGAGCCGCACTCCTACCTCACGCAGCTCACGGTGGACCTGCACGCCACGCAGCAGGGGAATGTGTGAGCTGACAAAGCTTTTTTACAAAATATCCTATTTAATTGCCTTTTTGCAGGCCAAAGATCCAACTTTTTCACAAGTTTTTGAAGTGAAAACTTCTTTAGCATCGTTGTGATTTGAATGTCGATGAAACGAAAAAGAGACACACATAAAGTCATATGATTTAACGTGGGAGAAAATGAGATAGGAACCATTATACAGTGTTTATCTTGAATCCAAAATTTTGAAGGTTTCACTTCTATCACGTGTGAATTGCATCCATGTTTTTTTTTTAATACAAGTTTTAATGTTAATATTTTACTGTAAATACCTTTACAACCCCCGTACTATTCAATGTATCCATCAGCGCAATGTTTTGAGTGCGTTACATTGAGTTTTACCGTAAAACGTGATTTTTCACTCCAAAAAAATTCACCTCATTTCCCAGCAATAATTTTGACGCAGTGTTACTTGGTTTGATGTACAGAATGCTTGGTTGACAGTTTCGTAAAGGGTCTCTTTACACCCTGTATGTAGAGAAACACTCAAGAATGGAGGTAAAAGAGTGAGAGACAAAGCAACATAATTATATGTTGTGTTACCATACATCAATCATCAATCAATATAATGTATGATTTGATGGAGTTTGTTCGTGATAAATGATATAATGTTTTTATTGACGTGACAACGTCTAATAAATCGATGAACGCCGGCTGCATGCATGAAAAAGTGTCCCGGTCCCGTTACTAGTGTCAGATATTGACAAGCCTAGGTTATTATTTTTAATCTACTGCTGGAGCTAGGAGGTTTGGCTGTATAGGTAATTTCTCTCTTCCACTCGATTTTATGACGTTGTCACGTTAAACTATCGTCCGTAAACCAACTTTACAGACAACCAATTTTTTGGGCAAGCCGAGCTTTTGAGCTTGTGTGAATAACACAACTTAGTTAACTTATTATTTTGGCAGTGTAACTTCGCGGGTTCGTAATGAGGCAATGTGCATGGAGGTAGTATCAATACTGCGACGTTGCCTCGTACAAGATGCACTCGTCAAACACCTACTCTACACGAGTAAGTATTTTTTGTATTCCTGATCAATCTATCCACACAGATAAATCACAAATGTATTTAGTCGGTGGGTTTAGTCCAGTTCTTGCCTATAACAAACCGCACTCGATCGCATTACCTAATTGTTTTCCCGTGTATATTATCCCTCTGATGGGGAAAGGCCTCCCCCAATTCCGTCCTTGATCTCTTTTTATGCGCTACCTCTCGCCAGCCCGCGCGGCACACGCCCAGCTGTGGGCCGTCTGCGCCCCCTCCCAGCCCCCACTGTGTCGAGACTTGCCCAGTGGGTATCATGCACGTCTTCAATTATAAAATTTGCGTATCCCATTTTTGTTACCAAACGGTGCTAGTACAGTTTCCATACCATTTTTTAACGCGATCGAATTGACTTAAAATCCTGCACGAAGCTCTTGAGATTTTAAACAAAAAGTTTCCTGAGCTTCAGCCAACGAAGTTACAACTATTCTGCCCCTAGTAACTTCCCTAAACAGTCGAGCCTGTAGTAATACTTCACTGTAATACATTTTATTTATAGAATTATACGGTTGCGCGAAAGACAAGCAATTTCTACATGAATCTATATTGGAGTTGTTATATGAACACTTGAGCAAGTACCTACCGGAAGGCGCAGACACTGCCTCCCTGCTCATCAACAAATGTGTGCAGATCAATGGAGCGACTGCTGTTTTAATTGTAAGTACCTACACAAATCCGACACTACCGGAATATACTAGGACCGCTTTATGAGTGTAAGGGAAGACAAAATGCACTATTTGAGTATTTGCACACACTTGGGCACTATAATTTCTCCTGCATCGATGACTTATCTCCACTGAGATTGGCCGCAATGGCTGAAAACGATCAGAAGGGCTATTAAATATTCACACAGCTAGGATCAAACATCGAGTTAAGTGGCGTTTTTAGGGTTCCGTACCCAAAGGGTAAAAACGGTACCCTATTACTAAGACTTCGCTGTCTGTCCGACCGTCTGTCTATCACCAGGCTGTATCTCATGAACCGTGATAGCTAGACAATTGAAATTTTCACAGATGATGTATTTCTGTTGCCGCTATAACAACAAATAATAAAAATATCAATTATTTATTATTCAAAGGGGGCTCTCATACAAGAAACGTGTTTTTTTCGGTTTATGGTACGGACCCCTTCGTGCGATAGTCCGAGTCGCAACTGGTCAGTTTTTTTGATAGCCTATTTTCAGCAGTGGACTGCTAATCTATACTAATATTATAAAGAGGTAAAACTTGTTTGTATGTAGGGGGTCTCCAGGAGATCTCCATAACTAATGATCCAATTCTTTAACTGGCAGAAAGCTACATTATGCGTGGGTGCTATAGGCTATAAATGATATAATGCATATTAGCCGAGCCATCACAAGTTTTTCAGACGGAGTCGCAGGCGAAGTGCTAGCTATATACCGACGATGATGACTTCATTTTGTTCATATCTCTCTCGAGTTCTTTTAATATTTTTGTTAAAATTCAAAGCTATAATTTTGTGCAGGTATATCCTAAATAATAATTTCTTTCCCCATTACCAGGAGCCCATAGCCCAGCTGCTGTACGCTGTAGCCCAGTTCCTCCAGCCTGGTGAGGAGGAAGATTTGGAAGACATCCTGGCCAGCCAGTCAGTGGAGACAGGAAATGCTTACCTGAAGAGTAAGCTGTCCAGGGTCATGCAGCAGCTCTGTGATAACGAACAGTTTGTCAATATTGATATGGCGAGTTTCTTATTGGTTCTCATGTTAATGTTTCTTGATGAGTTAGGCTTGATATCTCTGTCGTCGATGGCTACTTACTCTCTGATGAAGTTGCCCGCCATGTCCGAAATCCGTCAGGTAGGCTGGTACACGGTAAAATTTTAATATAAGGCAGTAATGGCTGCTGAATGTTCGAAAGAGATACCGCGGCCCTGGAACACAAAGGGCAAGGAACGAACATGGATGGGTTTTAGTCAGTACAAGTTTGACACTCCCTTCCGCTCTGCTCAGAGCGGGAGAAGTCATTTGATAAATTCCCATCCGCAAAAAAATATATATAAAATAAAAAATAAGGGCGGGTGTAGCCATTGTAGCTCAATCGATCTAAGGAGACTAACCATAACTTTTTTGAAAGTTTTCGGAGGATCCTCGAGAGTTTTTTGATCTTTGTAAGGAATAGGAACGATTGACATCAAAAGCTTTTGTGAAAATTGGTATTTTTCTTGCTTACTGTTCACTTTTTCCAAAATCTCAAATACAAATTATTTATTTGTGAAAAATACGTACAATATCATAAGATCTAATTCGAATGTCAGGATCGCTATGTTAAGCCTAATAAGCATACAAATCTGTAAATCTAATCTGTGAATGCAGATCGTTTCTCAAAAAGTTAAGGTTAGTCTCGTAAGACCGTTTTTCTGATACTGTACTGCCCCATCTCAAAATTCCACCCTGTATAAATGCCAACAGGCACATGTATTTAACTACAGGTTATGTATGGAATATTGATATTTAAAAAAAAGTTTTGATTTGTAGTGCAGCGTGTCTGTCTGAATGTCAGCCTGCATGAAAGCTCGATGGATTAAAAGTACGCCTAGGAACTATCTGACTAATATAATCATATGGTCATATAATAAATAATCATATGGTCATATAATAAATAATCATATGGTGGTTATATGGTGGTATGGTGGTTATAACACACACTTTACTGATACCGATATTTTTGCGTTTTCTCCCGCAAGATTTAAAAGAATGGCTATAGGTTTACTTACCGACAACCTTTCATAACTTGCTTTTCTTTTTTTCTTTTAATTCATAATTTAGATATGCGACCGTCCGTCCTTTCCTCTTTTAAGTATTTTTTTTCAATCCGTGGACAATAGTGTGGGTTATACGTTTATTAAATTAACATAATAATTAGCTCTGATATACAAATTGTAACGTGTAACTGTTTTTTGTCCCTAAATAAATAAATGGTCATATTTCAATTTCGACGCCCATTCGCGATGGTTACATGCCGCTGTCATATTAACGTATTTAAATGCTGGAACCGATAGCACAAATAGCATAAAACTTTTTTGAATGTGATAAAAAAACTATACAGCCAAAGAGATTTAAAAGACTATTTGTACACAGCCAGCACAGAAAGCTTTTGAATGTGTTTTCTATACTTCTTCTATAATAAAGAGGAAAGATTTGTATTTTTGTATGTAACGAATAAACTTAAAAAGTTTCAGCAATGGATAGCTACAATAACAGCGATTAACTTAAGCTATATTTTATCCCCGTTCTCTCACGGGAACAGAACTACGCGGGTGAAACCGCGTGACGTCCGCTAGTGTTAAAAAATATTTTTATTACAGGACGAACCCGGTCTCTCAGACTTAACACCGGAATCGAAAGCCAAATGCCTAAAAGTGCAGCAAACACTACAATGTTACGAAACGTTTATAGCACATAAAATACTGCAGTGGAATCCTAGCAGTGAGACCGCTGCTAACAACGTTTACAAACTATTTAAAGCTTGCAATCAACTGCTGGAACAGACCAAGGTATTATGACTCAATTATTTACCTAAGAGGAAGAAAGTCGAGAAGTACGGAAGAAGAAGACCCCAAGTAAATTGGGATAGGGCAAGAGAATTATGATGACTGGCTGGGGGAAGAAAGCCGAACAGAAAATTGGAAAGGTATGGGGCACGCCTTTGACCAGCCGCGGGACAGAATAGGCTAATTAAAAAAAAACTACCACCATACAGCTTGACTTAGGCCTCCTGAGTTTCGGACATTTCAGGCTCAGTACTCCGTTACCGTATCAACAGATCAGATCGGAACAGCGGAATAAATTCTCTCACACGTATTACTCTGCTTCTTTCTTAAATCAAAATGGTCTAAACGTGCCATTTCGGCTCTAACTGATTCCTAGGGAGTGTAAAATCCGAGTATACTTGGGGGCCAGTAAGGTGTGAAAATGTAGTTCGAGTGAATCGGTTTCCTCTAGGCAAGCGTGCTCAAGTAGCGGCCAATCACAAGCCTACTTTTCTCTCATAAGAAGTGATAACTTCTTATGAGAGGGTAATCCGCTTCGTTACGTAACGCGTTACGGCGCCAGTCTGTCTTAAACAATTTCAATATGAAATAGTTCAACATAGATTATTTTAAGTTATCACTTCTGTCGGGCGTCCCTAGACGTACACGTTTTTTTTTATTATCCTGAACTCCACTCCTGGGTAAAGGCCTTCCCTCATTCTTTGCACCTCTCTCGATGCTGCGCATCTTCTCGCTAGTTAACCGAAGTCATCTGAAATGTCCCCCGTCTTCTACTCGGTCTGCCGCGACCACATCAAGCTGTCTCAGGACTCCAGTTTTACGATATCCAGGCCGAAAGCTTTGCCGGCATCCGGCTAAAAATCAGACGGAGTTACTCTCGCATTTCTGCAGTGCCATTTTCACTTCCATAGTCCTGTTTCAGGTACCTCCAAAAGCAGCGAAGAAAGGCAACAAGTCTCTAAACGAGACACGTGAGACAGTAAAATCTCAGAAGAGTCAGAAGTCTCAGAAGGACAAAGGCAAGGCACCCGTGAAGCTGGCCAACTTGGTCAGGGACAAGGCGGGCCCGTTCAAACCGCTGCCTTGTGTGTGGGACACCAAGTTCTGTGTGAGGGTGGTTGAGTTGTTGTACAGGTAGGTCTACGTGAAATATATATAGGATGTGAACGGATCCTTTTTGTAGCCGTCAACCAAGCATACTCTAAATCAGGGCTTCCCAAACTTTTTCAGTTCGCGGCCCACTTACAGGTTTAATATCTTGCCTCAGCGCCCTAGCTAGTCGAAAAAGCAGAGTTTTATAATAGTGTTGACCCACAAGAATGCATTTGAAAATCCGCCTTCACATAAATAAAATGTTGCAAGAGGAATGAGAATTCTTAGAGGTTATTAATTTTAAGTTTGATATTCAGTTTGGAACAATATCCAAAACTCCGCCAAATCACACGTGAACCGTTGTTTTAAGGCTGCAGTCGCAAGAGATCAATGAGACTCTCTTCTTCTTACAAAGTGAATTCTGGTGGATCTTATGCATGGAAATGATTTTGATTCATAAAAATTTTTCGCCATCGTCTTCGGCAAAGTATTTTAAAAACAATTCAGTGAGCTTCGAAAGGATTTCCGAGAAAATGGACATTGACTCTTGTGAAATAATAAGCTCATTAGATTTTTATGGAATACTTAAGATTCGTTTCCGGAGAATAGTAAACAGGAGCACCTCGCGGCGCCCCTCTTTACTCTCTACGGCGCACTAGGGCGCCGCGCCGCATAGTTTGGGAAGATCAGGGGGATCTCATCCAACTAAGTAACATTGCATAAAATGTTTGCGGGGTAACGACTTTTTTTTTGGTGTGAATATAACCATTTACGGTAGCACTCAATGTAACGCAGTCAAAACATTTGTCTGATGAATGCATTGTACAGGAGTCAGGAGGTATTTAAGTTAATACTTATTTTTATAAAAAGTTGGAACTTTGACCTTCAATATCTTCGTAACTAAAAGGTTTCCAGGTATGGTCCTGAACAAAAGTTTCGGGCTTCGTTATGGTCGTATTTGCACCCTTTATTAAAGCTCAATGTGATGTTTCCAACTGACCTGCATATTTTATTAAGGTTCTGATCAAAACCAATTAGAAACCTGTATAATCTGACTTTCTTGCTAATCCTTTCCTTTTGAAAAGTAGGCCCAGTTTTTCTAAGATACATAGCTTTTAATCCTACATTGATCCTCTAGTCGCGTTGAGTTTTATTAGACAACTTGGAGGCCTGGATTTCACACCTCTGCCTTATCGTTTACGAAATACGGGCGTGAATGAATCCTATCTTTTTAATTCCTTACACTGACTATGCTTTATGAGATCCAGCTCGTAGCTAAATAATAACAGCCACTCGGGTTGATCCTTAGTTTAAGCCGTGCTGTTTTAGGTTGGTCTGTAGATGGGTGACCACCCATTACATACCGAGTTTCCTCCGTGCCTCGGAAAGCACGTAGTCCCGGCTGTCATTTAAAGATCTTTGACAGTCGTTAGGTAGTCAGTGGCCCAAAAAAGTCTGACAACCAGTCTTAACAAGGAGTATCGTATTACCCAGTAGTAACTGGGTTGTGAAGGTCAGATAGGCAGTCGCTCCATGTAAAATACTGGTATTCAGCTGCATCCGGTTAGACTGGAAGCCGACCCCAACATAGTTGGGAAAAAGCTAGGCAGATGATGAGACTGACTATGCTTTCCCAACAGTGAGAACGTGCCCTGGTCATCCCTGGAGCAACGCAATCAGATCCGCGGGCGCCGCGACTTCCACGCGTGGGCCCTGCGCTGCGTGCACTCAGTACTGCTCGCCGAGCAGCTCGATAAGAAGGCTGTCGCTACGCACGTGGTCAGCATAGCCAACGTCCTATACAACAGATGTGTTTCTAGGTAAGTACATGTCCCCCAGAAAGAGTATGCGGTTCGGCAATCATCGGTTATCTTCAAAATTACAAACGCGCGTTGTTAAGATCACTACATATTTAATACAAAGTCCTCCGCCGTGTCTGTCTGTCTGTTCGCGGTAAACTCAAAAACACCGATTTTTATGCTGTTTTCACCAATGGATAGAGTGGATCTTGAGGAAGGTTTTAGTATATAATCTGTCATGTTTTTGTTGCGGGAACGAGATCAACATTTCGTGAATACTTTTGGATGCGATAGCTGACATCCTAGTGTCACTTCCACCTTGTACATAATACAAGGTGGAAGTGACAGCGGCGCTAAAACGGCTACCACGACTTCAGTACGTCATTCTGAACCCCCCTCATAGACGTCTTTCGTCGGTAATTAAAAAAAAAACTGGCCAAGTGCGAGTCGGACTCGCGCACGAAGGGTTCCGTACCATTATCTATACAACATGAGACAAAAAGAAAATCTGTTGTATGGGAGCCCCCCTTAAATATTTATTTAATTCTGCTTTTTGAAGTTATACTTCTTATGGCGCGTTAGGGAAAAATGATGAGAGTAATTTTTTACGATGCGCGCGCACACCGACACCTAAATTTAACAGCATGAAGTTAGCTAGTCAACATACACCCTGAAGTTAGCTTAGTGTCAGATATTGACAAGCCTAGGTTTTTTATTTTTAATCTACTGCTGGCTGAGATAAGGCGACAGATAATTTTTTTAAAGAGAAGTATAACTTCTAACGCGTGTACATAAGTACACACACACACTTTTTTTTGTTGTTATAGCGGCAACAGAAGTACATCATCTGTGAATAGTAATAAAATAATAAAACAATCTTTTCTAGGGCCGATGTATTGTGAACTATTTGATATATTTTTGAGAAGAAATGTTTCTACCAAGTGTCCAAAGTAGAGAAAAAATTGTCGTCATGCTTGACGTTGTAGAGTTTAGTCGACTGAAGAATAGAAACATTTCTTTTCTACATTTTTAACATCGCCATGCTTACGATTGTAGAAATGTTTTCAATCTTTCATTTTGTCGATTCTTCTGTCGACAAACCCGTTTCCACGGTGCGGTGGTCATGGTACGCGTGCAGATGATTATCGAAGCACATACCTTTTCTGGTTAAAGTAGTCTTTACGAATCACGGCGTCATATGACCTTTATAAATATTGAAATAAGGTTGAAAGTGATTAGGTTACTTTATAATATCATATTGTTTGTTAAAATTGATACTGACCACTGACGCCCACAACCAATTACGTTTATTCAAAATTGACCTCTAACGTCATGGTAACAGGTTCCAACATATGTGCGAATTCGACGACCAGACTACGCTGGGGTGTCTGGAAGTATTCAAGACTTGCCTCACGTTGTTGTTCTCGCCTCTTTACTCTCTCAAGATGGATAGTTTCCTGTTGGCTATAAGTAAGTACCTACGTATCCGGCGATTGCTATTTACTAAAAAAAATATTGTCTCACCAGGTAGTTGAACCTAGGACCTCACGATCTCAGAACCATTGAAGCAGTCTATAATTCTGGCTTCCCACGTGTAGGTCGAAAATTATCCCACGGGAACTTACTACTGCGATAAAAAGTATCGTATGAACTGGGTTGGTCATGGTCTATCTATATGCTATATTTCATCCTAAACTGTTCAGCCGTTAAGGCTTGTAAAAGTAACAGACAGGTCCCAGTTTTCGTATGGGTTCCCCTTATTTGAGGGTTATTTTTGGGATCTGTTTGCCCAGGGTGTACACGTTTAACGTATCTCCTCGGGGCTTGGTTAAGAGCATAGTTCCGCCACCCCACCTACCGCCTAGTTATGATTTTTTGAAGTGAAACTTCTAATGCGACTTCCAACAAGGTTACGTTTAACGCTACCATAGAGGGGGTATGAAAGCACTGTTGCGTTAAACGTTAAGCGCTCCTGGGGAAGGGGTATAGAAAGAGACAGAGCGAGAGTGAATGCGTGGCACTCGAACGCATGCGCGTAGTATACCTGTTTTCATTGCCACATTACGAAGTTTCACTTCTTCCGCGCGGAGGGACTCCACGCACTATTTTTTTTTCCAAGATGTCGATCAGCTCCTGGAGTTCGTCAGACACATTATTTTCGAAGACCCTTCAAGTAAAAGTACGAGGATAAACTTACTATATTTTTTTTCCTTCAGCCGAAAGCAACGACGGTACATCAGAAGCAGAATGCCTCGCGAGTATTCTGGAGACCATCCACATTGCACTCCATCACATTGAAGAGGACAGTATACCTGACGAAAGAGACGTTATTGTCAAGAAGCAGTTGACGGTGCTCATACAAATCGCTTCTTTGTTGCTGGAGACGCCTGTGGCTCCTTGTCCGCAGAAGACCAGGGTAAGTTGCCCGAAAGACCAAACGTACAGTGCGATATTTTTTGCACATACTTTGAAGGACCTAATATACCAGGGCTGCGGGACTGTTCGAAGGAACATGGATGGGTTTTAGTCAGTACAAGTCTGACGCTCCCTTCCGCTCTGCCCAGAGCGAGAGAAGTCATTTGATGATTCCCCATACGAAAAAAAAAGTGGTTATAGTTTTTTTTTAATGGCATCTCGCTCTCCAACTAAAAGGTTGCAATATTGTGCAACAGGACTATCCTGTGGTGACCTCAAATGAATTTGGCTTTTATAATTACATATATTTATTTATTTATTTTATTTATTAAAACTTTATGCACAAGTAAAATTACTGTACAAAGGCGGACTTAATGCCTTGGGCATTTTCTACCAGTCTACCTTAGGGTGATGCAGAGACAATACACAGTAGGTGCAAAAACAGAAAAAGAGACTAGAAAATATTTATAAACATATAATAATAATAAATACATATATACATACATATAACAAAATGTATAAAGTTAAGATAGGGGAAAAAAAAAAACTAAAACAACTTAATTCTGAGACGAATCTGCCAACTTCTTATGAATATGCTCTCGAGCTTTTATTTTGAAAGTGAACCGACTGGTCACCGTCCTGATACTCTGAGGGAGCGCATTCCAAAGGAAGACCGCCTGGACAAAGAAAGAAGATTTTATAAAACCAGAGCGGTGAGAAGGACATCGTAAAAGACATATATGCGTTTTCATTCGCTGTGTCTTCCACATAAAAATTTCTGATTACTCGTCTCTTTTCTGTAAACTCTCGTAAAGATACAGCCGAATTGAGAAATTCCTCCTTTTTAGAAGTCGGTTAAAGTTTATGCATTTAATTGATAGAGTTTTGGCTGCCGGTCATGAGGTTGCATTGTGTTGAGTTTTATAATCGCGAGCGGGCGCCACAAAACTATTTATGTGTTCATCTTCCTCATCGTTTGCTGTGAACACGTGGTTTCAATTTTTTCAGATACTGGTCAAATTCGAAGAATACATACGAACTAGCAAACAGGACTGCCTCTCATTGATAGGACCTTTGCTGACGTCATACTACAGCTCGCAGCAGGAGGCGACGCTACTCGACGAGCTGCTCGCTAAACTCTCCTGTGCGCTCGGCAGGATCGATGTAAGTTGATATTTAGGTTGTTACCTTGGTAACTGCCATGACTAAATTATCTGAAAGTGCCTCGAGGCAAAATTATAATTTGCTTGCCAAAAGTCTTAATCGTATGCGTATCGTTTCGTAATTATAATAAAATAAAGAAGCAGGATCGTTGGTCAAAGGTTAAATCGAAAACATCGCAGATTTATTTATCTCGGAAGACGCCACATGGGAGTTTCTTTAGGTGACAGATAGACTTTAAAATTAAAAAGCTACATAATTTTAATAATTATAAAAACGACGATCGGAAACCGAAGAGAAGTTTCTATGAAACCGCTTTTATAGATATTGCCTCCTGGTTCTAGTGTCACTATTCGGTATTTCATTGCGATAAGGTAGCTGTACCGCAACGGTTTCCGGTCGCGTTCGAATTGTACCAAGAGTTAGTACATTGCCTTTTTTTAGGAAGAAGACACTTCAGCCGGCGAGGACACGAACTACTTCAGCACGATAGACTCTCACACCGGCCACGCCGTCCTGAGCGCGGTCTGCGCCCAGCTAGCCGCGCGCGCCAGGAGTGTGGAGCATCTGCAGGGCCGCGCGCGGGACCTGGGCGGGGCTGCCAGCACAGCCGCGCATGCTGCACAGCAGCGGGTACAGAGAGGTACATACTACGTGTGCAGCACCTGCAGGGCCGCGCGCGGGACCTGGGCGGGGCTGCCAGCACAGCCGCGCATGCTGCACAGCAGCGGGTACAGAGAGGTACATACTACGTGTGCAGCACCTGCAGGGCCGCGCGCGGGACCTGGGCGGGGCTGCCAGCACAGCCGCGCATGCTGCACAGCAGCGGGTACAGAGAGGTACATACTACGTGTGAAGCACCTGCAGGGCCGCGCGCGGGACCTGGGCGGGGCTGCCAGCACAGCCGCGCATGCTGCACAGCAGCGGGTACAGAGAGGTACATACTACGTGTGCAGCACCTGCAGGGCCGCGCGCGGGACCTGGGCGGGGCTGCCAGCACAGCCGCGCATGCTGCACAGCAGCGGGTACAGAGAGGTACATACTACGTGTGCAGCACCTGCAGGGCCGCGCGCGGGACCTGGGCGGGGCTGCCAGCACAGCCGCGCATGCTGCACAGCAGCGGGTACAGAGAGGTACATACTACGTGTGCAGCACCTGCAGGGCCGCGCGCGGGACCTGGGCGGGGCTGCCAGCACAGCCGCGCATGCTGCACAGCAGCGGGTACAGAGAGGTACATACTTCGTATTACTTCCCAACATGAGATGTGGTGCAATTTTAACTACAATTGAACTGTATTTAATAAAAAAGGCCTTTTTAAGAAAGTTTAAGAAATATAAATAAACATGAATGAACTGTCCTGCTCCATAGAAAAAAATCTTAGATAACTAAATATTAAATATTGACTTTACCGGAAAAAAGTCATTAATTGCATAAAATATTGCTGATTAGTAAAGGAATACGTTGGTATGTTTATTTTTTCGAAATAAGTTACTTCAATTTCAAGGGGCGCTACGTTTAAGCTACTTAATATCGACCACAAAATTGACTTGTTACACACACATTATTTCTTTTCACGAATGCTCCGTTTAATTCCAGAACTAACTGAAGTATACAAGTCCCTCATAGTCCAGCTGTGCCAGCTAACGACGTGGACGGCTGGCTGCTGCAAGCTGCGCTGCTGCGTCGGAGGTGGGAGCGAGCGAGTACTAGCCAGTGCAGTGCGACTGTACTCGTTACTCGCCGCGCTAGCCAAGCAGATCGATGCCAGCATGGCGCAGCAAGTACGGTAAGACTACTAATTATTTTTCAACACACTTGCTCATAAAATGGCTCTAATTTCACCGCAATTAGGCACGTAATGACACCTGTAATCAAACTGTGACTTTTTCATTGCTATTATTCACAAGTGAGTTATAGTGTTTTTTTTTTATTTTATTGGTTGAGTTGCTTTGTTCTTAAAAAAGTTTCGATACAAAAAGAATCGTGTTCAATAGTACAAATAAACTTTTATCAACACACTTGCTCATAATATAGCTCTAATTTCACCGCAATTAGGCACATAATGACACCTGGAATCAAACTGTGACTTTTTCATTGCTATTATTCACTAGTGAGTTATAGTGTTTTTATTTTATTTTATTGGTTGAGTTGCTTTGTTCTTAAAAAAGTTTCGATACAAAAAATATCGTGTTCAATAATACAAATAATCTATCTGATGAGACCGCTATGCCATCAAAAACAGTTAATAACATATAATTTTACTAACTGCACATTTACTAATTGTTTTTCTAAATAAACTTCATATCTGATCTACTAAATAAAATTATTTTTTAGTATTATTCACAAGTGTGTTGAAAAACGTCGTATGAAACACGTGTGTATTGATGATTACCGTCCTCGGCTCTCTTAAGACCCTCACCTAACGGCTCGGGTCTCAATTACGCCTCAGCGGTAATCACCAACATTACACACTTGTACCATAATGTACTATTTCAACACACTTGCTCATAAAATGGCTCTAATTTCACCGCAATTAGGCACGTAATGACACCTGTAATCAAACTGTGACCTTTTCATTGCTATTATTCACAAGTGAGTTATAGTGTTTTTTTATTTTATTTTATTGGTTGAGTTGCTTTGTTCTTAAAAAAGTTTCGATACAAAAAGAATCGTGTTCAATAGTACAAATAAACTTTTATCAACACACTTGCTCATAAAATGGCTATAATTTCACTACAATAAGGCACGTAATGACACCTGTAATCAAACTGTGACTTTTTCATTGCTATTACTCACAAGTGAGTTATAGGGTTTTATTTTATTTTATTGGCTGAGTTGCTTTGTTCTTAAAAAAGTTTCGATACAAAAAAGATCGTGTTCAATACTATAAATATATTAATTTTCAACACACTTGCTCATAAAATAGCTCTAATTTCACCGCAATTAGTATTATCACCTGTAATCAAACTGTGACTTTTTCATTGCTATTATTCACAAGTGAGTTATAGGTTGTAGGTGCTTTGTTCTTAAAAAAGTTTCGATAAAAAAAAGATCGTGTTCAATAGTACAAATAAATTAATTTTCTTCACAAGTGTGTTGAAAAACGTCGTATGATACACGTGTGTATTGATGATTACCGTCCTCGGCTCTCTTAAGACCCTCACCTAACGGCTCGGGTCTCAATGGCGCCTCAGCGGTAATCACCAACATTACACACTTGTACCATAATGTACTATTATTGATTGAGTTGCTTTGTTCTTAAAAGTTTCGATACAAAAAAGATCGTGTTCAATAATACAAATAATCTATCTGATGAGACCGCTATGCCATCAAAAACAGTTAATAACATATAATTTTACTAACTGCACATTTACTAATTGTTTTTCTAAATAAACTTCTTATCTGATCTACTAAATAAAATTATTTTTTAGTATTATTCACAAGTGTGTTGAAAAACGTCGTATGATACACGTGTGTATTGATGATTACCGTCCTCGGCTCTCTTAAGACCCTCACCTAACGGCTCGGGTCTCAATAGCGCCTCAGCGGTAATCACCAACATTACGCACTTGTACCATAATGTACTATATCATGACTGGTTACGGTTGCGCATCATATTTTAATCAACTTACAGCCAAACCTGACCTGCAAATTGCAATAAAACTCAAGAAAATTTGAATTTCGCGGGCTCCCCTGACGCTTCCCCCTATGCTATACTTGCTCCAGCACCAACAGGGGTCGCCCCTAATTGCTTCGAATCAGTGACATCAGTTGGTGCCTGTTCATTGAGACAAGTTTGTTGCGCACTGTCTTGCTACCAGGTTACTATGTAGCTGCATAGGTGTCGCTAAAGTACTATTATATGGTAGAGGCGCTATGTTTTTTCTTCTCTGGTTCCTCTGACCCTGTTTATGTGTCAAAAATTAGTTGACGAAACTCCTTATACTGCATCAAAAAAATAACTGCTTTACTATCTTTTAATTTTTTTTATTTATCGCAATTTTTTTTCTTTAAACTTTTCCCCACTTCAGGAATTTCTCCTCTATCGTCACATACACAAACAGCCAGACCCGGAACAACAACCTGCAGGCCATACAATTATTTTTTCCGTTGAGGCATCAAACCTGCGACACGCAGCGGAGCAGTCGATCGCTCAGCCACTGCGTCAACAGTGCTGTATATCACACTCTCACACTATACTCATCACGTCTACAGACTTTCGCTGGATTAATTTTGACCTTTTATCCGAACATTACTTTTCCCTCCACCAGTTTCGAGCGCCTCCTAAAGCTAAGCGGCAAGAAGCTATCCACAGTGATGGACAACCTCATCACGTACTTAGAGGCATCGCAGCAACAACAGAACGCGACCAAAGTGCTGCGTGAGACCAAGCTCATACCGCGCCTCGTGTTGGAAGCTGAGCAGTTCAGCAAACGAGTCATAATGCTCGCTAACAAGGCTAAGGTAAGTTAAAATTATCATCACTACTCTCATGGAAGACTTAGTGAGGAATCGGGAAGTTTTAGAACCAAGTACCAACCTGTAGAAGGCCTGGTGGTGAACCCTCTCACAAAGAGAGGAGGCGTGTAGTTCTCCAGCCAATAATGTCATGCAGCATTCGAGCAAAGAGCACCTCCCAGGAAGCGCCAATATGTTGGTATGTATGTTTAAAGGGTTTTATAGCGAAATAAAATCCAAGTTTCGCCATTTAATATACGTATAATTTTTGTGGACTTCAAATACTATAGGTAACACTTGGCACATAGTAAACGGCTCACTCAAGCATTGATGCCAATGCACTTGCTGAGCCTCTGGTATGGCAGCGTCGATGTGCCGACAGCCTTCAGAACGCGACAGCTGGCTGCAGCAGGGGGACCCGGTGTTCCAGCAGTGCACTGTGTTGTGTTGGCTGGTGGCGATACATATTTACCACCAGATTGACCGCCTGAAGAGCTCGTGGCTATATTTAACAGCCGCTCGGGTCGATCTTGAGGTTAAGCCGCGCTTGCCTAGGTTGGCCCTGGATGGGTGACCACCCATTACACACAGTTTCCTCCGTGCCCCGGAAAGCACGTTAAGACGTTGGTCCCGGCTAACATTTGTAGATCTTTGACAGTCGTTACAGGTAGTGAGTAACCCGAAAGTCTTACCAAGGGGTATCGTATTAACCAGTACTAACTGGGTTGTGGAGGTCAGATAGGCAGTCGCTCCATGTAAAATACTGCTGGAGTGGAAGCCGACTCCAACATAGTTGGGAAAAGTGTAGGCGGATGATAAGATATGGACCGTCTGCTCCTGACACTTACCATCAAAAAGAAATACATAAAACCACTGTAAACAGGTTACATTTCCAGTATGATTTCCAAAAAAAATAATCAAGTTATTAATTCAGTGTATTGTATTACAGTTAAATTGGCAGCAGTATTTGTCCCTGGGTACCGCGCGCGACTTCAGAATCAAAGGTCCCGTGCTACAAGAGGTACTCCACGCGCGAGAGCTCGCTGAAGAGACGAGACACGAAGGTAGGTTTTTACACTTATACCTATAATGGGTGTAAAAACGCCCTGAAAGGCATTTCTTCTCCCCGTGATTGCGAACATTTTTTTGTTCTAGACTTTCCTTTTAGTTACGAAGATATTGAAGGTCAAAATTCCAACTTTTCCAAGTAAATTTTTAAATATTAGTTTTTTTTATGTGTAACATAAAATGCCGCGGGTAAAACCGATTGTTGGCGTGGCGACGCGTCGCCACGGCATGCGTCGCCACGCAAGACAAGACGGTCAGAATCACAGGGATCTTTATTTTTGATACCATAGAGTTGGTATTGGGTAGCAGCTGTCTAAGGTGAAAATACCTTTATTACCATCGTAGTAGGAGAGTCCCCTTTAATTTTTATTTTTTGCTATAACGGCAAAAGAAATACACATTCTGTGCAAATTTCAACTGTCTACCTATTACCGATCATGAGATACAGCCCACTGATAGAGGGAGCTACGGAAGGACGGACGGTTCCGTTGGTTATCCTTCGGGTACGGAACCCAGAAAAGGGTTGACTTAACTTTCTGAATTTCTGGAAATGCACTTAAATAAAACATCATTTTCACGAAAGTCACCTTTAATATTTATTTAGTTACAGTAAATAATAGCTGTGGATCGCTAATTTTTTTCATGTTAAATTATCAACGGTGCGGTCGACGTTAAGGTTTTCCTAGAAGATTACTCGTGTTTGTACACCTTTAAAATTGTTATAATTTATTTGTATACTTTGCACATTTTCAATGTAAAGTCAACGTACTGAAGTCCCGATTCACCTTGGGTCGTCAATATCTTTGTTAAGTACTTAGGTAAATAAGTACATACTTCGGTTATTGACTTAGTAAATCCGGGTGCCAATTTCGCATAAGTGCAACTTCACAGAATTGTTTTTTTTTTCTGTATCGTATACGAGTTTTCGGTAGTGTAGAGATCCTATGATGATATATTCAAACTCAAACTCAAAAGCATTTATTTCAATTAGACCATTACAGGCGTTTCTTGGAGTTTCTTGCCCATTCTTCTCCATAGAGATCTACACTTTGGAATGGGCAACTACAGTACTTTCACAAGTTATTATGCCTTGTGTCTGTGACTGTAGCTTAGCCTAATTTGTTTTTCTGACATTCAAAAGTGCCTGTAATGGTCTAATTGAAATAAATGCTTTTGAGTTTTGAGTTTTGAGGCACTTTTGAATGTCAGCAAAACAAAGAAGGCTAAGCTACAGTCACAGACACAAGGGATAATAACTTGTGAAAGTACTGTAGTTATAGTATTGTTCTGGCAGCTTATTATAGTAAATACATTTTGAATGTAAAAGAAATAAAAATGATGGATTGTCAGAAGGAGACATAGAAAAATATCGAACAATGTAAAAACATATATTAATTGATTTTAAAAGTATAAATATCAAAAGTTACCAGTTCACAAGCGTATAATTTGGTAGTGTAGACTCTGTATACACTACAGTAGCAACCAAGTTCCATGACAAAAAAAGAAACTCATTTTGATATTATCATCATTCTTCTGCCCTACCAATTTATTTATTAATTTGGGTGACCCCAAATAAATAACACAGCATGTCTACTTCCATACTTCTCTATTACTCGTCATATCAGCTCACCTCACCTCCTTTCTAGTTTCTAGCCATATCATCGTTCACACAGACCACCCATCGTTTCTCTGGCCTTCCTCTACCATCTACACACCATTTTACATATTCAACATTTTCCTCACTACATTTTCCTCATTCCTCTGCATCATATATCCATACCACGATTACCGATTACCATACAATTCTCACTTTGATATTCCATCTTAAAACTGAAAACTGGTATTGTTAAAAAGCCGAGCCTATAAGTCGTTTATTGTCCGACAGCAAGGCAGTTAAGCCCTTTTTGTATTTTTTTTTTAGTATGGGAATCATCAAATGACCCCCCCACTCTGGGCGGAGCGGAAGGGAGTGTCAGACTTGTACTGAATAAAACCCATCCCTTTTCCTTTCTTGCCCTTTGTGTTCCAGGGCCGCGGTATCGCTTTCGACCAGTCCCGCAGCCCTGGCAGGCATCGGCCCTTGCGAGCCCCTCCCTGTTTGCCGTCGCTATCACCACGGCATATCGTCATAAGACGGACGAACGGCTCGCTAGCCCATTACTCACCGTCCACAAGGCAGTTCAGCCTTACACTATGATGACGTTAAAATTTCATGTCAGCTGCATGTAAAAGATGTCTGATGTAGAATTTCTCAAAGTCAATGTATTGTTCGCAGATGAAGCCAACATTGACGCTGCAAGCGTTGCAACTGAAATAGTCGAGGAGATCGTAAGTTACACCGAAATTGAGGAGGAGGCAGCGAGTGATGAAGAACCTTCTAGAAGGAAGCGCAGAAGAGTTTCGTAAATTGATACATTAAAATTTGTAAATAATAAATAAAACTATTTTAACATTAAAAATTGTTTTAGTACCTCACTAAGCATGAACAGACGCCTGTACATCAAGTTACGACAATCTGTCAAATTTCTTGAATAGATTTTCAACTTTATCGCTAAAACATTAGGTTCGTAGTTGATTGGGAACATTTGACAGTTTCGGGTAGCTTGATGTGCCGTCTGTACCATCTCCGTCAGAGATATTAATTGATAAGCAAATTTACACCCTACGTCAATAGTCGTGGTTGCATAATTTGCAAATAGTGTTAACCACTTTATACAACTCAACGGCTGATAGTGAAGAGATATGAGAATAAAAAAAATTGCTTAGCAAGGAATGTCGCTAAATTGAATAATGAATTGGCGTCCGTATCTTGAATTACTGACTCTGATTTACCCACCTACGGTGCTTGCACATGGATAGAGATATTCATGTTTTTTTTACTAATAGGATACCCCAATTAGCCTCCATAATGTTTTCATTGTTGCGACCTCGCTGTGGGAAGCAGTGGGCCATAATGCACCACACCGGGCCACCAGTACACGGCGCCAGTTAGTCGACGTGTCGATGTTTCTTTTTCATGTTTTTGAATACTTACCTGTTAATTAAACTTACCTTAGTACTAATTATTTACGATATTTACACAAAACAGATAACAAACACACACCCACATAAAACACACATCACACACACACATGAAACACACACATCACACACACACACACACACATAAAACATGTTTTCTTGTAAAAGATTAACGACGTTCTATTGCCATATTAGATATTGAATAATTGGAATGTAAATCAATACATATTAGGTAAGCAACTAGTTTCCCGTTTTCCTCCATGATTCCGAAAATTTACGTCACGTTGTAATTAGTGTGGCTTCTTAATAGTACATTATGATATAAGTGCGGTAAGTTGAAAAATACAGCCGAGGCGAAATTGCTAGCCCGAGCCGTAGGCTGTAATTATCAAAGCACACGTATGTCATACGACGTTTTTTAACATATTTGCGAGGAAATAAATAAAACTCGTATTTTCTTAAACGAAATTTTGATACGCTTGTAAGTATCTATCGGCCGATTTTTCAGACAAGAGGCTTAGAGTAGCCTTTTTCGCTGCCTCTGAGACTTCAGGCGGTGTCGAATTAATAAATTCATCATTACTTGACGACATTTTTCAATAAAAACAATACAGAGAAAAGAAAAAGTGCGCGGAATTATTTTTACTTGTCCACAAATTAGTGAGGCACGCGCATTAGCGCTTTTTTTTTAAGGCAAAGGCACAAAAACAGCCAGTATTACTAATACAGTAAATTAATGTTTTTGTGTTTTTGTACAGATAAATGGTTGTAATCTATTGTCAAAATTAATTAAATTAAAGAATTGAATGTTTATTTATTATATTTTATCTCCCAAATTTAATTTTATTCATAAAATGTTGACCACTTTTCTGACATAAAAACTCTTTGCTAAAATTTAAAAAAGTACCGTTCGTTTTTGACGGAGCATCTTGAAGCCGTGCGTTTTACATTACCGCACAAGTACGTAATGAGGTACCATACGATATTGAAATTAGTGAAATAAGAGCCCCTTTACGAGCAAATGTGTTATAAAACTACTAATTTTAGTGTTGTTTCCTAATATTACATTTTGTTGCAAGTGTGGAAAGTTTGCCACTTAACAGAGATCGGTATAGGTATAATTTACTAGCCTAAACTTTAAGGAAGTAACATGTGGTTTATAATATGTCTGCCTGTATAAAATACCGGAATTATTTTTTTAATTATGTTTATTTCAAGTCCCATGTAATAGGCGGCGAGCTTATTGCCATCAACTGGGCCCAAATCCAGACAACGTGCCTGCTGAAAAAAACCATAGCACTTTTCCCGACCGGGGAATCGAACCCAGGACCTCATGCTCAGCAGTCGCTCTTACGACTACTAGACCAAAGAGGCAGTCTGAAATAAAGCTGTAAAATTAGAGGGAGGTTATTATCCACAGTATTCCACAGATGCTTCCTTGAAGTTAAGGCAAATAAAAACTTATTCCAATCTCTGGATTGCAGCCCCTAGACGCGGGGATATATAAAGGGTGTAAAAATACTCTTGACGAAGCCGAAAGGCACTTGTTCTCCCCGTCATTGCGATTATTTTTAGGGTTCCGTAGCCAAATGGCAAAAATACGGAACCCTTATGGATTCGTCATGTCTGTCTGTCTGTCCGTCCGTATGTCACAGCCACTTTTTTCCGAAACTATAAGAACTATACTGTAGAAACTTGGTAAGTAGATGTATTCTGTGAACCGCATTAAGATTTTCAAACAAAAATAGAAAAAAAAAAACAATAAATTTTGGGGCTCCATACTTAGAACTGAAACTGATTTTTTTTTTCATCAAACCGATACGTGTGGGTTATCTATTCAAAAATGATATTGAGGTTTCTAATATCATTTTTTTCTAAACTGAATAGTTTGCGCGAGAGACACTTCCAAAGTGGTAAAAAGGTTGACTGGTAGAAAATGCCTATGGCATTAAGTCCGCCTCTGTACTTTGTGCTTGAAGTGTTAAATAAATAAATAAAATGTGTAGGGGGCACACATTTTATTTATTTATTTATTTATTAAGAAGCGATAAGAAAATTGGTCTGAAAATTTAAACAAAAAATGGTATTTCTGGAAAACGTTCTTGTTTTTGATAGAAAAAAGACTTATCAATGAGTAAAGTAACTATTAACGAATAATTTGATGTAAAAAAAATACAAGAAAAGGAATTTTCCATTACGAGATGCTTAAAAATTTGTTTCAAGGTAGAGATTTTTCGATATTTCGGAAAATTTTGTAAAACTGTAAATCCGAAAGATTTTGCTGAACATATATTGTGTTGTTTTGGTAGGTATTGACCCAAGGTATCACCCCCTGCAGTATGTCGTGCTATTTACTGGACACCCTGTATACCTAATGGTGCAATACAGTTATGTTCAATACACTGCATTGTGAACCTAAAAGCGATGCAATTAGAATCAACTTCTGAGTGACTATGTTGAAAAACAACTTACTTACCCAACTGAAAGGTACATACAACGATATCTCAGCTAGAACTATGCGGTTGCTCGAACCTTTGTGAGTTGAGAAACAGAGTATGAAACTATTTTAGTGTTGTAACTGTAAGGGATATTCCCGAGTTCCATAATAGTGGAACTACAAGAAGAGTATCGTGAGAGAAGTTCGACTTTCAACTAATAATAATAATGTTTTCACGCAGTGTTTGTTCCTAGCTATTTTAACAAGGACAGACAGCATAAAGGACAGAAGATAAATATTAGTTTAGTCCTGTCAAATTAGTCAGCACCTGACGTAACTTGAAATAATTTTAGTAGTTAACTTTTTAATCACGTCTAAATTTGTGTCAGGCGCTGGTTAATTTGACAGGACTAAACTAAAATTTATCTTCTGTCCTTTTCTTAATGAAATAGAAAGAAAAAGATGCACTCAACTTAAATTTAGTTTAGTTTGTGAACAAGGGAATCGGCACCAATGCCAAAGAGTAGAATACAGAATACTTATACCAAACTGAAGACAATGGCACCCGATAGGCCTCTATTGAGGACATTCAATCTCTCCCACTTTGGAATTCCGGATATAATGACCATTCGTCACATTAACTATTTCGTTGCTATCCCTAAGTCACATTCACTAATACGTCACCTTGTGCATCTGGTCAGTTTCTTAACTCGTTTCATGCTCTATTTAGACTCATTCCCAATTCGGATGCATATAGCCATTGTTTTTTGCAGCTATATTATGCCTCCTGGGTCTAGCCTTTGCAAGCATGAGGCCACTCTGACCAGGGTCTGTGTTTAATTCCCGGGTCGGTCAGACTTTTTCTCAGTAGCAAAGCATCATGGCGAGCTCCTTACATTCATTTGTATAGAAAAAAAATCATTTAGAGCGTTCAAAATATTTTCCAATGTTGAGAATACATTACCAGGAGTAGACTGATATACTTATCATATTTTTAAGGCCCCGCATATTGAAAATATTTCAAAATGAAAATATCAGTTTTTCGTTTCATCTCGTTCGTTGCCCATTTTGCACAAGTGACAAGTGACAAGTGACATAAACGGATCTATCAAACGGATTCGATTTCGATTCGACAAGTCGTATGTCTATCTTTTTTTGGTATTACGAAAGCGCGATAGATAGACATACGACTTTCCGAAACGAAATCGAATAGAAGCGTTTGTGAATAGGGGGCCTGCTGGTCTGGCAGGTCTCACACTGACAGCCGCCGTTTTGTTTTTTTTTTATAGTTTTATTGCGAGATTATAAAAATATTGTAAATGTCTGAAGATACTCTTTAGGCGCAAAAGATAAGAATATTAGAATTACAACTTCTCTAAAAATCTTTATTTTTCGTACAAATTCTGCCCTAATTCTTTGTGCCCGGTTTGTTGGCAATAGGCTAATATATAAGTCAATGGCAATAGGCTCGAAATTATTGCATATACCTAACTGGTACAATGTGGGTGTACTGTAGCATACCTCAGCATCTTACACCTCGCGGCCTCGGCCTAACCCTTGTGGGATTGCAGGCGTCATGTTAATTATGTTTATTATGCCTAGCGCGGGCTTGCAGCGTCACCATCTGTTCGAATCATCATGACTCTTTGGCTAGAGCGGGTAATCCCTATGGTTCTAACGGTTTCTACCTACGTAATGATTGTCTGTGGGCAAAACCTTTGATACCTCGGTGCTCTCAAACAAAACAACGGGAACCCCCAAACTGGCAAAAAAACAAACTCAATTATGTTCTTATCTTCTTGAATTGGAACAAATAACTAAATGTATCATACACAATGTTTAGTTATAGGTATAAGGTACGTATGTACTGAAACAATAAAAAGCAAGTCGAATAAACATTTCTAGAGAAAAGAGTTAATGACGCGCGGTTTCCTGAAATAGTCATTGTTGCTAACATTGACGACCGCAGAAAATATTATTTATTATTAATAATTAGGTAATGATCAATTGTGGTTCCAATCAGGGTTTTATTGAGTAATACCTACATTATGAGTGCGAAAGTTACTTGTTTGGCTCACCAATTATAGTCTTCATTACCTACTCATGAAATGAACAGAAAATAACAAAAGTCGGTGATGTTTCACTCACCAGCGCGGATCGAACCTATATAGTGTGTATTATTATCTATCTCTATATCTATCGAATTCCCCTGCCGCTGTTCATTGGGCCGCTGATCGCTTATAATGGGTGCAAAGCTAGGTGGTATAGGTATAATGATATGTTATTATAATTAATTCATGCGTACACCTATAGGGTGGAAGGGACATTGACTCACGAACGGTTACTTCCTGTTTCCGATGGACGGATTTCGATGAAATTTGGCACACACTGTACTTAGGACATAATATCCACGCTACGACTCATTGACGATCCTGTCGCATTTCTCAATTACCACGCGGGAAAAAAATACTAACTAATAAATAATTGATGATTAGCGAGTTCATTAATTAGTCAATTAACAACCAACTCAATTATCACTTATTGGCTTTGTGTGAATTTGTAGGAACAATGATTGTATCAACCGCTTGGGTTGAAATCTATCAAGTACTGTTTGTACGATATTTATAATAAAAGCGTCGGAAAGTTCCAACCACAAAGTAATGATCGTTCTAAGCGAATCGTATTGCTCATAGCAAGTAGGCATATTTCGTCGAAACGACAATATGAGGGGAAGTTGTTAGCGGTCCCCGATTCCAGTAAAACCACAATCACTGGGTTGCGTAAATTCCGTAAAACGACCGCATCCTGTATAATTAAAGTGAAAAGCGATAGCTTTAATGTTGTTTGTTATTATTATTAAAAAGAAAGTACGTCCGTACCCTATCTATCCTAATAATATAAAGAGGTACAGTTTGTAAGTTTGGTTAAAGGAGGTAATCTTCGGAACTACTGAGCCGATTCCAAATATTTCTTTCACTCATGCATTCTACATTATCCCCGAGGCTATTTTAGATGTTCCCATGGGATAATTTTTGACCAGAACGTGAGCAAAGCCGCGGGAAAAGTTACTTCATAATAAAATGACACAAGTAGGAAAGTACAGGTCAGTTTATACGAAACTACCTAGCTAGATGATTCGCAAGTGTATATTAGAACCGTGTGTCCTACTTCATACCTGGAAAAAGCGGAACAATACATACATGCATACATAAACTTACGCCCTTTTCCCATGGGGGTAGGAAGAATACTTTTCCCTTTATACATAGAACGGGACGTATACTTTTAAATTGAATTTCCCCAGTGAACCAATATCGATGAAAACGGTCAACGCCTTCCTGGAAAACGATTTCATTTAGATTTTTTTTGCCTTGAGTAATTTACATGCGGGGGAGAGCGCGCCAGACTCCACAATCGATTGTGTCAATACTTCAACAATTAATTCATACCGTTCATACCTCAACATTCACAGGACTTGAATGAACGGTTACGTCAAATGCACACGGAGTCAACACCGCGGACTGATGACATGAGGTAATCGGATATAATTCATGTTTTTGTTGGATTAGCGCCTGACAGTTTAATGATAGCAAACTTATAGTGCGAGAGTAAGCGAACGTTACAGCTCGCTTAGAAGTTTCAGGCGCTTTACGAAGAATGCGTGAGTACGGACCGTAACAAAATACGAACAAACATGCCTAGGGAAAATAATTCGTAATATCCGTGATTTAAAATTGGTGATACAGCGTGTATCATTACTATGGCGTCTTAAAGCAGGAGTAATACCAGTGTAGGAAAGAGACAGCTGTACAGGTCGTCATGCGCCATCTCTTTCTCACACTGGAATTCTCCTGCTTTAAGACGTCATGGTAGGCCTCCAAACTAAACAACCAATGGTCCGTCATCCGTGTAAAAGTATCATATGCCTGGATTTGGGACGTAAGTATTCGACCCAAATCCAGGCATCTGATACTTTCTGGAATCTGTATTAGCTATTAAATTAGTCTTGTATGGGACAGCTGATTATTTTTTCGTGATTACGTTGTTGGTCCCATGGAGAATATTTTTCGGTTTGATGGTGTGTACCACACTCTTAAAAAAGCCACGCCTTTTTGACACTGTAATGCTGTATTATATTTTAAATGTACATATTAAAAGGAACAAAACAAGTTACGCACACCGTACAGTACGTAAGTACGTACTATTCATCAAAATAATATTCCAGGTAACTTAATAAATAGTACGTATAGCTGTTCGCAACATCAGTAAGTTCCCCGAAACATTGGTTCTAGGAATGGTATTCGATCTAAAGTTTCGAGAACATGGCAACCCAGACGTACCTTAGTTCTATGCCACTTACCTATAACTAGCAATATAGGATTCTACGGTTACTAAGAACAATATTGTTTTATGTTGCCACGTGTTTTATTTTTTTGTGTATTGCATCTCGTGGGTAAACCTATGATGCCCCCAGCTAGGGGCTTGCCCACTTGTGTGGCCTGTTAGCATTATGAGAGGTGTTCCTGAATTTTCGAAACGTAATTGACACTGTGTGTGGGCCAAAATAACCACTTTCTCGAGCACTGACACAGCCAGAAGGCGTCGCGGCAGACCTCGTAGAAGATGGCGGGACGAGCTGGATAAAACCAACGACCAGTGGCCCACATTAGCCCTGGATCGAAACAACTGGTAGTCATGGGGAGAGGCCTTTGCCCAGCAGTGGGATGACGCAGGCTAACAGTATCAGTATCAGTAAATGACACCCTATCTAACGAATCTATGGTGTAAAAGTAGTCATGTTTTCTTTCATTGTACTTACCTATTACAGCTAAACTTTGATACGTACTGGAACTAAAAGACAGATGACACTCTAATCGGTATAAGGATTCGGAGACGAGAAGAGAGGAGATAATAGAACTTCGTTATTTACACTTCTCGTCTCCGCTTAGCTTTAGTTGTAAAGGTTAAGCAGAAAGGAGAGATGTTTCTAAGGGTTCATCTCCACGAGCGAGAGAATCGCGGCGAAATTATCGTCGTGCCCCGTATTTCTATTTTCTATTAAATAATATCGCCGCGAGTCTCTCGCTCTTAAAGACGGCCCCTGATTGTTTAGGCCAGCGGAGACGGAAAGAGACGTGAACGGTGTGCTGGTGTCAGGGTTGGGCAGTATTTGAATTACTTGTAATTAAAATACGTAATTGAAATACAAATACGTATTTGGTATTTGTAATTCAATTATTTCTTAAAAATGTAATTTGTAATTGGTATTTTAAACACCTGACGCTAAAGTATTTTGTAGTTATTATTTCAATTACTTATGGCTTCAAAATACATTTGAACATAATACATTTAGCGATCTTATTAATGGGTCGTGCGTTCTGCAGAATAACGCTCAATAGCTTTTGTAAGCAAAATGGCGACCGGTAAATTTACCGGTTATCTTAAAAGCCATCCATAATCCTATTGAATGAATCTTTCATAAAAAGTTATTAAATAGGGTTAAATGGACTTACAGGGTTATATTGATGATTTTCATGATTGTGATTTGTAACTACATACGTGTTACTCGCGCGAATCATTTTTCATCAACATACAACATGACAATGAGCTGAAAATTGCAAAAACGTAAGAAAATTTGAATTTCGCGGGCTACCCTGACGCAACCACCTTAAGCGGTGTGCTGTCACCGCAGTTCGCAGTAGGTACACCTGCTTGTTGAACAGTGAATGCTTTCATGCCAATCTATGGATATCGAAACGTGCAACCGGCGCGGCGCACGCATATTTACCTTAGTTAGCACTGGTTCTCTTTTCCATTTGCACCCTCTCAAACTGTTGGAACTATCCATGGAATTCTATGCTACGTTCACTGACATTCGACTACTTTCAACCTAATAACTCAGGGAATAAGGGAGAAACTAGTCCACCGTCACAGCGCGCGGTACTACGTAGAGACTTCATACGAGTCATGAAGGCATCACTATCACTACATAATCACTCTCATCACTACATATTATAAAACATTAAACAAAGTCCTCCGCCGCGTCTCGTCTATTCGCGATAAACTCAGAAACTACTGCGCCGATTTTTATGCTGTTTTCGCCAATGGATAGAGTGGTTTCGAGTTAGGTTTTAGTATACCGCTCACCTAGTAATATATTGGCACATCTACGTTTTTTATATTTTACAGAAACGAAGATCAAAGATTTTATAAATGTTTAAAATTAATTTATGGGTTCATTGTACGTTTTTTTACAGATTTTATAAGTTCATTAAAGAAAGTCGGTTAAAAATAATTATAATTAAGTAATTACTTGTAACTAATTAATTTTAAACACTAATAAAATCTTTGATCTTCGTTTCTATAAAATATGAAAAACGTAGATGTGCCAATATATTACTAGGTGAGCGATATAATTTGTCAAGTTTTTGTATACATTCGCTAAAATATAATGATATTTGTCGCAGGTGAAAAAATAAGCCGTCTGAGAGCTTTCAACAACAACGCTGCAGCTGCTAAACCCTTTGAGTTATAACAAAATGACGTATGGTGGAATTGTGTATCTTATATAGGTCTACACAAAAGTCTGCGATGGCATGTACCTATATATATACCTATATATGTACCTATATATTACTTTTGGTCGCGATAACCGACATCCACGCGGGCGAAGCCACGGGCATCAGCTAGTATGACAAAGAGAGCATTTAAATCTTATTTAGCATATATCACATCACACACATATTCTGCTTACTAGTCATTTCATAAAAGGCATGGATACTTATGTGTCTAAACACTCATTACCTATTACGGAAAATTCTATATTATATGTATTGGCGTTTATCAATTCCTGAAACAGTAGTTATTTTTAAAGTTTCTAACCACATAGGGATATCGACGTGGTTTTCACTTCAACCAGCTTAACAAGCCAATAATGGAAGTATTGGAACTGTAATTGAAAGCCAGAAACACACGCAATCTTGAGCACCTAATAAATTAATGAATTCTAAAGATGTCACAATTTAAACAAGTTAGACCCAATTCCGATTTAGCTCACGTACCCTTTTAATCAAAGATTAAAGCTGAACCAACAATGAATTATCCGAAAGTGGTACAGCACCAAAATGGAACCTTTGTCATCGCCAGGAACGAACGACAATCGTGTGTCTTAAATCATCGCGCGATGACACAAATGTTTCGTCAACACGCTCATTTGAAATCCGGCCAACGACAAACTCACAGAGAAATTGAAACATCTTTTGTAATGATTAATAATATCATTAATGCTCAGCTACAGTTTTATTGTGTCCCTCCATTTGCGATTCTCGGAACTCGACAATTTGAATACCTAGTATAATTTTTTGCAAGTCTTGTAATAAAATTCGTTCGGCGCGACGATTTTCTCTGAAACATTGAGAAAAACATGTCTAGTGCCTATTCTTGATGGAGGGTTTCATAGAATCGATTCTAAATGCGTCGAATTTATAGGAAGGTAGGTACTGAATTAGATTCTCCTACGCGAATTGTGTTTGCTGAAGACATGAATGTGTAAACAGTCTATTAATATTTTTTTATTGGGGATATAAAACAGTTACATGCTACAGAAAGTAAAAAAAAATCTTAAAAGCTAAAGATCACAAACATGTAACCCACACCAATATCCACATCTTAACAAAAGAATAACAGACTGTGGTAGATTTTACAGAATATTGAGCCCTCTGTGACAGCTGTATTTACCGTGTTACATATCAATTAAATTATTTTATTCACATTCAATTCAATTAAACTTATCCTTATCCCTATTTCGTTTGATTAAATACAAATCACAAATTATTTAAATTATTTAATTATCTTCGAATGACATCCAATATAGAAAATGAAAAATATATAAATATCTGAAAATATAGAATCTCGTTAGGTACCTAAAGTACTTTACCTAGTAGAACCCTCATCATTAATGGGCAATAAAAAATTGCAAATCGTGCGGTTTGGAACCGCAAAATTGTGTGATGTACTTATTCAAACAGCGGCGGTTAGTATGCGATCGGCGTACGCTGATAGCGTTAGTTTGGAAAAGGAAGTTGACGAAGAAGAACTACTGTATTTACTGTGGTTGCTCATACAAGGAAAAGGGCAGTATTGGGTGCCTGTGCCTCTAGCATTAAGTGACCGACTCGTACATGGCAAATTCTAATATAATTAAGAATGATTGAAGGACTTTTTTTACCTACTGTTGGAGAATGAAGATCCCATACTGCAGATATTTTCACCATTTCATCAATTCAATGTCGGTCGAATGGCTTTGGCTCTTGTTGTGACGAACGAATCCCGCGTTGCCAGTCGCGCGCGGTTGTGTCTGATTTTCTGAATATTACTTAAATACGCGATTCTTAAACCGCGCGGTTCCCGCTGTGTATTAATCTCAACGCGGCCTGCGTTCAGACACGGCGTATTTCACGATATTTCTTCTGACTTCTCGAAATGACGTAGTTGAAGGTCAAATAAATTTTAACAACATTTCTTCAAAGGCATACAAGGTCTATCTAATACGTCATACGTGAAATCTCGTAAGGATAAAAAAATCAGCTGTTGCCTACATTTATCTATATCTATACATATAATAAAATCGTAGGAAAGTCAAAACTGTACATTGAATATTTTTTAAAAAGAATACTTGGGGCGTGATCTGCAATTGATATCGAAGCCAAAAATATAGTTTTTAGAATTTTTGTCTGTTTGTCTGTCCGGGCTAAACTCAAAAAGTACTGCATGGATTTACTTTTTGACAAATTCAAGTTCCAACAAAACCCTCAAAATCTTGAGCAGAGTTGAGGAAGACAATTAAAAAAAATTGCGGTGTTAAGTATTACAAAAAAGTTATGTTCATTGATGATGATCATTTCTTCATTTTAGTATGTTTTTTTGGGATTTATTAGGATAAACTAACTATATACAGTAATAATTAAAAACTATTAAACTAAAATAAATAAACTAACAACAAACTATAAAAGGGCATCGAAAAACTCCTCCTCAACGCTGTCAGCTGGTAAAGTGCCCAAGAGACTGGCGGCGTTGCCACGTTGTATGGCAACACTTAGCCTCTGGCCAAGGTAAAAGCCAGCCCTTGGTTCAAGGGAAGCGTCAACTAGGCGTTTCCAAATTTCCTTAAATAGGCTATGAGCACTCGGACCCCACGGCCCCAGAGTTTCAACCCCAAACGGCTCGAAAATATAGTTACCACAAAGGTTTCTATATTTACGCCGCTTGAGGTTCTCTGCAGCCGCAGCGGCAGCACCAGCACAGCACGATAAGCTTGGAAGATGGGATGGCGCAAGAGTATCGACGCATGTTGCGTCCCACACTAAAGGCCTACCCATCTTCCAAGGAAACAAAGACATGTCGTCCGGTCTCTTGCCATCGTCGCGTGCCAAGCCATTGGGTTCTAAAACAGCTGGGACGCCGACGGTGACAAGAGCTCGTCGGATGATGTCGTTTATATTTGCGTGCCGTGCAAAACGGCCCGCACTTCGGCTGCATGACAGGCCGTGGTGACCGAGGTTGTTGACAGCTTCACCGCAGTGACAGCGATGAGGAGAACAGCAGGCGGCACAAAGGCGTAAAGAAACAGCGAGGCGGAAGGTTGTGTCGTCGAACAATGTGCCTATGCTCGACGACGGTAGTGCGTGAAGCCAAAGACCCGACTCCCATTCACCCACAGCCAGTAGGCGCGCACGCTCAGCAGTAGTAGCAGACGTGTTCAGCAGATTGCTCTGAACTACTCTGCAGAGCGGCTCGTCCCACCGTCTCTGGGTAAATGGATGGTCGGGTTCTTCAGTATTCGGGCAAGCGAGTTTCCAAGCATCGATAGCCTCGGACATTTCTTCATCAATTTCATGTTGTTAGTACAAAATAAACATTGACTGTTAATACTTTTGCTCGGTATATATCTGTGTGATTAATATATTTTGTGCTTGGTAATTAATATATTTTCATGTCGTATACCTAATTATAAACTGAAGGAGATGAGATGGCGTGGAATATCCCACTTACCGCTCAGCCTGCGTAGCACGTCACCTTCTCGACGGTGACCAAAATTGGGATGACACCCTCGCAGAGGCAAGCGGCGTCAGTGGCGTCAGTGACAGTCCCAGCCGCATGCTTCATCTGTTTGCCGTCATCCTGGTGTTTTGTGGAGTCGCGAACCGAGAAGTAACGCCATCATCTGTCTGAAGATTTTCTACGAACTTTGAGGCGTGCTACTGGAGACGAAGTCGAAGTAACTGATGAACGCGTGCTGAACGCCTGTCTCAGTTCACTTCAAGATGTGGTCATTTCTATCGGCGGCAATCCACTGATCGAATATGGGTTACCAGCTAACCAATCATGGCCGCATCAAGACCGCGGAAATCGGGAGTATAACGCTGAGACAAATTACGATCCGGGCGAAATGACCACCATACGAAATGACCATGTCGCTTTGTTCTCTTCAGAGCAAAAACAAATATATGACACCATCCTTGAAAGCGTTGGGCAAAACCAGGGTAAAATGTTTTTCTTGGATGCTCCTGGTGGAACAGGAAAAACATTTGTTACCACTGGCATACTTGCAGAGGTCAGGGGGCAAGGCAAAATTGCTATTGCTGTAGCGTCGTCGGGAATCGCTGCCACACTGCTTCCGGGTGGCAAGACAGCACATGCCATGTTTAAAATTCCCATCGATTTAGAGAGCGCCGAAACGCTTGTTTGTGGTGTGTCACGTAACAGCGATAAGGCGTCAGCAAGTGGAATTCCAGCGCATACCATCAAGCTGAAGGTCGGTGTCCCGATTATGCTTCTTTGGAACCTATCTCCTCCGAAGTTGTGTAACGGGACCCGCCTTAAAGTCATCTCGCTCGATAGACACACCATTGAGGCGGAAATTCTTACGGGTTGTGGCGTCGGTGAGGCAGTATTTATACCACGCATTCCCCTCATACCTCATAACTTCCCGTTCCAGTTCAAGCGCGTACAGTTCCCCGTGACCATCAATAAGTCGCAGGGGCAGACACTGAGGGCAGCGGGTGTCGACCTCAGGACGAGTTGCTTCTCACACAGGCTTGCTCCCGCGTCACCAGTCTTGACTCTCTTTTTATTTTGGCTCCTGGCAGCATAACTACCAACGTAGTTTATAGAGAAGTGTTTTAGGTATGATACCGCCCTGTCGGGGCTGCGGGCTGTTTGAAAGAGATACCGCGGCCCTTGAACACCAAGGGCAAGGAAGGAACATGGATGGGTTTTAGTCAGTACAAGTCTGACACTCCCTTCCGCTCCGCCCAGAGCGGGAGAAGTCATTTGATGATTTCCCATCCGAAAGAAAAAAAAAGGTATGATACCTTTGTACGTATTTTTACTCTTTTGTGTCCTGGAATGTATTCCTGCATTATTTTCTCTATTTCCTTCCGTCACATCTTATGACTGAACTCAGCAGGATTCCCATATAACTCTCTTCACTTGCTTCGCTTGCAAAAAAAACTTATATTTTAATGCTATTTTAAAAGTTGTTTACTTATAATGCTATGTGTGCCAGCGACACTGGCATCTTAGGTATTTTTGGTGCTGTAGAGCCTTCACGCAACGACGTCGCGGGCAGCAGTTAGTGTTCGCATAAGTCCTCAAAATGTAGGCAACAGCTGATTTATTTTGCGATTTCAGGGTTGGTCCCATAGTGAAATTTGTTCGTAATGATGAGGTGCATGAACCTTATATTTATAGGGAGTATTTTTTCATGTTAACTAGAAAGAAATTACCTTATTTTCTTTAGGACCTTATTCCTCGAAATGATTTCAATCATAATTCCCATTGAGTTACTAATCCAATCAAAACAAACGATTAGCTAGTTAACGCCGAAGAATCTTGGTAACTAGTTACCTCGAAATTCTAGGAACAATCGTCTCCTAATCGAAATTTTGATGACATAATTAACATTATTGATTTTTATTGAATTTCAGAAATAAATTCTATCGGGCTATCGGCAACGAGTCCAAAGATGATCATCGTCTTCCTGCACTTATCCCATGCTATTTGGGGTCGGCGCAACACGTTTTCTTCTTCCATTCTCCCCTGTCAGACGTCACGGCATCATTTACTCCTTTCTCTTTCATATCAGTCTTCACACAATAATTTGTCTAAAGATATTGAACAGCAATTTAGTACCTAGTCATTGTGAACGTTTGTACAGCATAAATAAGACATCCAAAGCCATTTCTCCATCAATGCATGAAGAGGGATGTTTTGAACTGCTCTTGTTATTAGTCGCGCGCCATTGAAGCAGCCGGCCTTCCTGGGCTACGCGCGACAGCTGCGAACACCGTTTGGCGAATAGGGGTGAGGGATGCTGCCGGGAATATTGAGTAACTTCTCACAAATAATTGGGCTTTGTTGCGGACATGCGGGTCTAAACAAGGCTACAACATGGTTAATTCTTATTCAGTGTTTATCTATACATCTTCTATACATCTATACAGATAAATAAAATTGGAGTGTCTGTTTGTGATATTAAAATAACCGCTTTTTACTAAGTGCATATGGATGTATACACGGTACATATACCAAAACAACATTTTTGAAGTTATACTTCTTATGGCGCGTTAGGGAAAAATGATGAGAGTAACTCTTACGATGCGCGCGCACACCGACACCTAAATTTAACAGCATGAAGTTAGCTAGTCAACATACACCCTGAAGTAAGCTTAGTGTCAGATATTGACAAGCCTAGGTTTTTTATTTTTAATCTATTGCTGGCTGAGATAAGGCGACAGATATATTTTTTTTAAACTTTTTAAAAAGAAGTATAACTTCTAACGCGTGTACATAAGTACACACACACACTTTTTTTCAATTTTTGTCTGTCTGTTTGTTCCAGCTAATCTCTGAAATGGCTGGACCGATTTTGACGGGACTTTCACTGGCAGATAGCTGATGTAACAAGGAGTAACTTAGGCTTTTATTTTGGATAAATAATTAGGGTTCCGAGCAAAAAAAAAATAAAACCCTTGAAATTGGTAACAAAATTCGATTCAAATAGGGAACTGCTTATAATAATGAGATTTTTTAATAATAATTTCACGCGAACGAATATCGCGGGCAACAGCCAGTTACATTTTAAATATTCTAAAGTAACTTTGTCTGTGCGGGGTCTACATATTCCACCGCTGAACGGATGCAGATGAAATAGTAAACAAAGCGGCACACCTGGGAGAGGAATTATGAATAAGATACTTATCCCGGTAGCCCGGTAGTACGTTTCCCTGGGGTAATTTTCTCGCACCTCAATGCGGGTGAACGCGTACACAAATGCTATTGTAATGTTATATACCTATAACACTTAACGCATCAGTTTGCCTGGAAGATATAATTGTTCTGCCGCATGCCCAATGAGTTGTGGGCCAAAATAGCCACTTTCTGGAGCCCAGAAGGCGTTGCGGTTGACCTCGTAGAAGATGGCGGGACGGCGGTGTCGAAACGAATGGAAATCACTGGGAGAGGCCTTTGCCCAGCAGTGGGATGACGCAGCCTTACAGTAAACATAATATGGTTGAAATTCCACGAACTGGAACAAAGCGCTATGCCTCCACATTTATTGTGTGAACCGTCAAGTCTGTGGAATTTACTGCCGGCTTCTCTGTTTCTTGATCATAATAATGTAAATTTATGGTATAAAGTTATCAGTCAAATAAAGCCAACTACAAGGATTTTAAAAACTTTTATTTGTGTTTTGTTTCAATTTAAAGTTCTCTGGCTCTATAAACATCCTTCATATTTATTTTATATATATTTAGTTTATTAATTTCAGTTTATTTAATAGTTTTTAATTATTAATGTATGTATTTAGTTTATACATAGTTAAAGGAACAGTGGTTTTTTATAGTTTTTCAGAGAGCACACTTGATGTGTAGTGTAATCGAATATCAGCCTTTCGGGGCCCCCGGAGCCTTTAAGGTAAAGACGTATCTTGTGCAGCTTTTAGGTACAGGCATGTAAAATTATTTCGTATCAATGAAAAGGCTCTAGAAAACGTATTACCAGTAAACCTAACTAGTCTTACAGACTATATAGGAAAACCCGACAACAACTGCCTACCAGACATGACCAGACGGATGGTCACAGGATCCTGTCATTTCTATGGGGGATGAAGAAGTTTACACCCTGTTCTTCATACCCCTAAATTGGCAATAATACCCATTTTCCGTTTGATGTGAAATATTCGAGGTCCAAAATAGATAATAGAACCTAGTAATCCATGACTTCCCCCATATTGTTGCACAAACCCGCACCGTATTTATTTACTAGATCCAAATAAAGGGACAGAACAGACTCTTAACGAAGCCCAAAGGCACATGTTCTACCCGTCATTGCGATCATTTTTTTGTTCTTGACCATACTTGGGAACCTTCTAGTTACGGAAATATTGGGGTCAAAGTTCCAACTTTGTCCCATTTTTTTTTTTAATACATGTTTTTATTGTAAGTTTTTTACTTTAAACACCTCCAGGAACCCCTTACTATTCAGTCCATCCATCAGCACAATGTTTTGAGTGCGTTACATTGAGTTCTACTGTAAAACGTGATTTTTCAGCCCAAAAAAAAAAGTAGTTTCCCAGCACTATTTTTTGCGTAAAGGTAGTTTAATGTACATAATGCTTGGTTTACGGCTTCGTGAAGATTCCTTTTACACCCTGTGTGTAGTAGCTTTATCTTATCACATATGTGATTACAAACCTGCGATTATAGCGTCCAAACCTCATAAAACGCTGATGTTATAAGGTAAACGATCAGGGCCGAAGGAAGCAAAGAAGAAAAGATCGAATTTTAGAATTATTTGTATGAAATCCTATGAAACGTCGCATATACCCATATTCGCGACGAATCGGACGAATAATTATGTAGGTCGTTACCTACATAATTATTCGTCCGATTCGTCGATACGTATGATAGAACGTTTCGTTCGGTGCGCACGAGTTTGCTTTTGTTTACATTGATGTTTAGAGTTCGAGAACTTGCACAATCTATAGTGCTGCATGGCTCTTTGCGTACGTGGCCGTAATGGGAACTAACGCCGCCATACTGTTTTTTCAATATCAAAGTAGTGATACCCTAGTGGTGACAGTGGTGTGACGTCGGAATGCCAAGTCATAGGTCTCAAGTTCGAACCCAAGACAAACCTCTGATTTTTTCGATTCATGTGCGTATTAATAATTATCAGTTGCTCCTGTTATGAGGAAACCAAACCTAGCTAAGTCAGAGGCCCATGGGTGGCATGAGAACTTTGATACCAGGTCCGTCATACACATGTTTACCAATAGTGCCTGACCTCCTGAAGATGTCAACCGCACGCTAAAAGCACCATGAAACTTTACACAGCACTACCGCCCACCCCTATGCTATAGTAGGTAGGCAGGACGGTTAGTATGTTATATTAATAAACCATTATTGTTAAATAGATGACCGGCCGTGCGTGCGTGTGTTGTTTTACTTACTGCGAAACATGGCAGTTAATATGAAATGCTAACAATTATTGTTGTACTGAGAACTGAAATTGTTTGTGTTATCAGTTTCAAAGTTGATGTCGGCTATGTCGGGTTCGTTCTACGAAATCCTTCTTTTCGCTATAAAATTATATGTTATTTTGATTACCGTCTCATTGTACGAGTTATGAACTAATGATGCAGAATATTTGGATGGATTTAGGATTTAATTGGAAAAGTATTTTGTTGGCAGTAGATCTGGGCTACATTATTTACTAGGTAGTTATTATATTTTTTAAATCCTTATATTTGGATGGATTTAGGATTTAATTGGAAAAGTATTTTGTAGGCAGTAGATCTGGGCTAGATTATTTACTAGGTAGTTATTATATTTTTTAAGTCCTTATAATTATATTAAATTTATTAATTAGTGCTCGGACGTTTATTTATGGCTTGTTTAGTTTTGATTCGAGCGCCCCCGAGACGGTCAAACGGTTTGATTCAAACCTTACGTGTTTGATGAAACCGTTTGATGTTGGTTTGAACGGTTGTCAAACGGCACTGCGCAGTTTGGTTCGGTACACCGCCGTAATTAGAATTGTGATTGTGATGCAGACCAATTGTGGGATTCCCTCGAACAGGGATCGCGATTTCCTTGTGTTTATTACGTTAATGTCCTGCGTTTTTACCAATAAGAGAAAAAGAAAAGAGAAATAATTTGGTCCAAAGAATGGTACAAACTAAGATAGGTACCGTTTCACACACGAACATCTACAGAAAGTTCTAGAAGCTACCGCACTAGATGATTATAAGTACTTATGGATGTATGATGGAATGGATGATGTTTCTAACAAAAACTTATTTGCTTAAAGTTGAACTAAATTTGAATTCAGTCCAAACTGAACCGTGTTTGTTCAAACGCGTTGAAACACGATCAAACGACGCGTCAAACAAAGCAAAAATATGTAATTTCATCAAACAAGCTCGAAACCCGTTAATGTTTGACAAACCTTTCAAACTAGCTGTGTAAACTATCAAAACAAAATAGTTTGAGTCAAACCAAAATCTACGTGTTTGAATTAAAAAGTATGACCGTGTTCGGGGGCGCTAAACATACTTTATTTTGGATATTCGACCTATTTTATTTTGTCTCAAGTAGAAACTCTTTTGCATGCAAAATTGTAAAAGACTCGCAACAATGAAATTTCTAGAAGAAGAAAAACTTTCTTTGAAATATACTTGACGTTCGAAACAAACAAAAAAAAAAGAAATCGGGCGTATAAAAGCACTGTAACTTAATTGTAAAGACACTTAGCAATCATTCTTCAACTCTTCAACATACAGTATTAAAAATTTATAAAAAAATATACAAAAAAAAGTGAAAACGTCACAAGCTCGCTTCCTCTACAGTTAAATTGGTTGCGACGGTTGCGTTTCGTTGAGCAGTAATCTACTACGTCAAGATGCCTTGCTACCCTTGCGGAGGTTGTTGCAGCCCGTGCTGCAGCCCATGCTGTGGCCCCTGCAATTCGTGTTGTTCCCCGTGCTGCGGCCCGTGCGGCGGCTGCTGCTACGGCGGCGGCTGCTGCTGAAGCCTGCGGGCCGAGGCTCCGCTGCGCTGCGGCCGGTCGTGATGAAGCAGCGTGGCATATGCTTAGCGCCAATGCTCCGTTCTGAGCTAAGCTCCTCGTGCTGCCTGTGGCCGCGAGTACGACGTCGAGCGGGCGTCGAGCCTTGCTCCGCCGAGCGCAAAGTATGGCCTTCTCAGAGCTCAGGGAGGGCCCTACGCTGCAATTGGACTCGACCACTGTGCCTGCCGACCGGATCAAACGGACTTCCAAGCGATATCCCCCCGGTTGACCACAGCGTACGTGTGGGCCTCTAACGAAGATATCGCGGTTATGCCGTCCGCAGTCATATACAGTGTTCAGTGTATGGATTTTGTATAAATATACGTTCAGGTCACAATTATGATTTTTGTTTTTTTTTTTTTTTTCTCGATGCACTCTTGCGTTCAGCCTCTTTCTGTGGATATGCAGGACAACATTGCAATGCCTACCTCTCTACACCACTCTCTACACCACTCTCTCACTCTCTGCAGTACCTCGCCTCTACACCACTCTCTGCAGTACCTCGCCTCTACACCACTCTCTGCAGTACCTCGCCTCTACACCACTCTCTGCAGTACCTCGCCTCTACACCACTCTCTGCAGTACCTCGCCTCTACACCACTCTCTGCAGTACCTCGCCTCTACACCACTCTCTGCAGTACCTCGCCTCTACACCACTCTCTGCAGTACCTCGCCTCTACACCACTCTCTGCAGTACCTCGCCTCTACACCACTCTCTGCAGTACCTCGCCTCTACACCACTCTCTGCAGTACCTCGCCTCTACACCACTCTCTGCAGTACCTCTCCTCTACACCACTCTCTGCAGTACCTCGCCTCTACACCACTCTCTGCAGTACCTCGCCTCTACACCACTCTCTGCAGTACCTCGCCTCTACACCACTCTCTGCAGTACCTCGCCTCTACACCACTCTCTGCAGTACCTCGCCTCTACACCACTCTCTGCAGTACCTAAAATATGTAAGAAAGATTGTTTGCGTTCCCATTGAGGGACCACATTTGAATTTTGTTTTTTTTTTTTTTGCATGCATGAGCCGTTAGTAGATGTTCCCAAACGATTGTAAATTCAGCCTTTAGTTTGTAAAAGCAGCCACTCAAAAGTTACAATCGTTTAAAGGTGGTCCCTCAGTCGTGACTGACAGGCATCCATATCTCAAAACCTAGTTAACATTTTAAACTCCTCTATATGACTGCGTATAGTAAAAGATTTGTAAAACTAATTTATTGAATATCAACCCTTCCTGTACACACAGTAAAAAGAACTAGCATGCGGAAGGTTGTCCCTCAATTGAGCACCATAAGTTCCCGTGAGTGGAGACCACGATGGAATTTGAAATTTATATATGGGTCTAGCGTAAGTAAAAGTACTTGAACGATTGTATGTTCAACCTCTAGTTTGTAAAAGAAGCCATTCGAAAATTACAATCGGAACTTTCTACTCCATATATCCCTACCGATCCGCACTGGTGGGGATAGTTGGATTTTTTTTTCCATTCATCGCTACCAGTAGGGATAAGTTTTCAAGGGTTTCTTTATATGATCGGGTTTGTTTAATTATGGGTTCTTGAATTACTTGTGATAGTGAATCTTTTTATAAATGTGAAGTATTTTTTATGTTTTATTGACGCTGAAAAAATTAAATTGTCTTTATGACATTGTTAATTATCTAAGCGTAATATTATAGGTACAAGGAAATATTATTTATTTTCCACTTGTATGACACAACTCTGCAAAAATGACTGAACTAATATTTATAAAACGTGGTCGAGGTAATTGTTTACTTAACGATGGGTATCAATACCATTGGAAGAAAAGATATGCAAATTGCAACGAATATTTTTTTTTAAAAAAAAACGTTGCCCCACACTAGGAATTTGTCCTGTATCGTGGGTGCGTTCTCAAACATTTAAACTCACATACACAAACAGCCAGACCCGGAACAACTATCTGTAGGCCATACAAATATTTGTTCCGTGCGGGGATCGAACCCGCGACACGCAGCACAGCAGTCAGCTCAGCCACTGCTCATTTAGAGCTGAATGAGCTGCTGAGCTGAATCATGGCATTAGAGAGAGTTCAACCCGAATTGATTGTCAAATTCCAAATTAACGCGAGCGAAGCCGAAAGCAAAAGCTAGTTAATCATATAAAGAAATCTTTTAAAACTTATCCCTACTGGTAGCGATAAATGGAAAAAAAATCCAACCATCCCCACCAGTGCGGAACGGTAGGGATATATGGAGTAGAAAGTTCCATATATCCCAACCGGTAGCGATGATTGGAAAAAAACTCCAAGTATCCCTACCAGCGGGGATATGTCAGTAGGGATATATGGAACGGGGGGATTTAAGTTGGTCCCTCAATTGAAACGCTTATCATAAGTAAAATCAGTTTACGTAGCATTCGGAAGTTAAATAGACGAATGCTACAGTCTATCCTTTAGTATTTTTTTTACTAACGATTACTTTACTAAACAGTATCAATAAATGTATCGTTTCATCACAACTAATCATCGAATTCCTGGGAAGAAATACTAAGATTGAGGTGCATTCGTCTATTTAACTTCCGAATGCTACGTAAACTGATTTTACTTATGATAAGCGTTTCAATTGAGGGACCAACTTAAATCGATTGTAATTTTCAAATGGCTTCTTTTACAAACTAGAGGTTGAACATACAATCGTTCAAGTACTTTTACTTACGCTAGACCCATATATAAATTTCAAATTCCATCGTGGTCTCCACTCACGGGAACTTATGGTGCTCAATTGAGGGACCACCTTCCGCATGCTAGTTCTTTTTACTGTGTGTACAGGAAGGGTTGATATTCAATAAATTAGTTTTACAAATCTTTTACTATACGCAGTCATATAGAGGAGTTTAAAATGTTAACTAGGTTTTGAGATATGGATGCCTGTCAGTCACGACTGAGGGACCACCTTTAAACGATTGTAACTTTTGAGTGGCTGCTTTTACAAACTAAAGGCTGAATTTACAATCGTTTGGGAACATTTACTAACGGCTCATGCATTCAAAAAATCAAAATTGAAATGTGGTCCCTCAATGGGAACGCAAACAAAAAGATTTACCAAAGGGCTTGTCCAGAAAGGGCGCAATACGCGCGAATCACGCGCGAGTCGAGGGTCTGGCGTTATGCACGCGATTACGCGCGTATTTTGAATTCGCGCGATGCTTGTGGACGCGATGTATTCGTGCCTAGTATCTCAATAGCGCGCGAATGAATTAGCGCGAAACGTTTCGCGACGAATTCGCTTCTTCTGGACAAGGTCAAAATAATTATAACAAAACAAACATAATTTTAATTAAATTCTACATAATCACTACAACTGGTAACGCCAACACTGATTAGATAGATTCATTCTTATAATATGAGGCAGTTTGTATTTCCCGCTCTTTTTTCCAACCTACCAGCCCTGCCCACCAGAGACTAAAGAGCAGTAACAGCCCTTTTGTGATTTTTCGTTTTATTAGTGATTCTGAAAGCGGGTTTCTTAAGCTTTCTATTGAATTAACTTACTTATTTCTAAGACTATTAGAATGGTTTTTATTTAACAGTTTTCACTTACTGCAAACGAAAAAAATTAACAATTTGGCGTGATTTCCCAACTAAAATACAGTATAAATTATACTGCAGATTAAATTTTAAGGTTTCATAACTAAAATGCAGTAAGCAATATAATTTTACAGTTCTTTAGATAGTTTTATATTTCTGGAAAAAAATTAAAAAAAAAATTAATACGCAGTAAAATTTACCGCCATACAAGCTATTTTTACTGCAAATTAAGAAAATACAATTTATTGTCACGAACTCCCAACTAAAATGCAGTAAAATCAAAGCTTGTCGCATTTTAGTTGTGAATACTTAACATTCTTTTATCATTATAAACTGACTAACACGCAGTAAAATACAGCATTACTGCAGATTAGTTTGGATAGCATAATGACACAGATATGATTATTCCTAGCTAAAGTGCAGTTAATGTTTAATTTTATTGTTAAACATAAAGATACATTATGTTATATATATTATGTTAATATTAAGAGAAAACTGTCAAAGGAGGTTGTGCATTCTGCGCAGGGTCCTTTATTAATTAGATGTTTTTTTTTATTTTTGATATGTAAATTTTACATAAGTGAGTTGAATTATTGTGATTAAATAATAAGAAATAAACGGTCTTTAAAATGTGAACTAGCTATTTTTCTTACTGCACTAGTAAATTGAACACTTTTTTCTTAAAAAACTAACTAAAATGCAGTATTTTTTTGACCTTACTGCATGTTAGTTGGGTTTCTTGACAAAATAACTGATCCAAACGCAGTAATAGGGCTTTTTGCTGCATTTTACTAAGTTTAAAATGGTATTTTTTACAAAAAAGGCTATGCAGTAATAGGCACCAAAAAGAATAAATGGCCATAATAAATTCAGTTATTAAGATATATTTTTTTTTATTGCTTTAACGTGTGAACCTATGCCTTTACAACCTTTCTGCATTCAAATTTTTTTGCTTATACATTCTGTTGATTTTTTAAATCAATTCTTAACTTTAAATGCGTTTTACTCGAAATCGTGATTTTGCTGTTACTGCACTTTAGTGTATGGTGGGCAGAGCCTTTCTCTGCAATATTGAATACGTTCCCGCTCCGCCAAATGCACCCTTGGCGTGACCAACATTTTTTATTTTTCAAAAATAAAAATAACAAAATTACCTACGCAAAACCAAAGATTCTTTCATTTTTTGATTTTTTTTCCAAATCTCCACTATCTTAAAGTGCTCCTTTTGCGAAATGCACCAATTGAGAAGTGCACCAGTTGCTAAGTTCACCATTTGAGCATAGTGTACAAGTTGAGATGTGCACCAAATGCGTCAAACCCCGGTGGACGCTTAGCTCAAAACAGAAATTAATGGAAGTTCTTCGATTACACACGTGACACGTTTTAATCTTGTTTCACACGTACCACACCCATACCGGGCGCAATTTTGTACTGAAAATGAATAGTACAATTCACACGGACCACATTTTGCCGTCATTATCGACCACATGGTTGGTACCGACCACAACGCAACGACAACGCAACCACCTTTTGTCGCTGCGATGTGTGGTTGTGGTACGTGTGAAACAACCCTTATTGAATTGTGTTGTAGTTATTTAATAATTTTGTTAGCACGCGAATGTCATTATCATATCTTGTCATTTTGCGACAGCTGGCATTATGCGTTTCTGACAATTCGCTAATCTGTTATTTTACGTTCATCGCCCGAACCGCTTAATCGAATCATGGAATATTTTGGTTCTGGGGATTTCCATCTCTATTTTGAGAGCAGTGGACAGTGGTGATGAAATGAATAATTAATTTACGCTCAAAATAGAAACGGAAATCTTTAAAATTTACCCAGAACCAAATATTCGAAGATAAACAAGGTACTGGGCCATTGGTTTATTCCGATCCGCTCCCATCGGTTTGTCACCCAGTGGTGGCAGTTCTCACCACTGTCTGCTCCTGTCACCACTGGTGGTACATATCACTTGAATTGGCCGGTATAGAATCCTCCACCAGTGGTGGTAGACTAAGTAGCAGTCTGTCACACCAAATACTAGCACTTCTCTCCTCAACACCTCTATTCACACACTCCTCTGCACTGTATATACACTCCTCGATGACTAGTGACAAGAACACGGCCATTACAGAAAAACAACAATCACATTTTACGAACTTTTATTTAACTATAACATCCACTTGCGAATTGCCGCCAGTGCTCTTGTACTCGGTGAGGAAGCCCAGCAGACCAATGGTCGTTAGCAGCACGATCATCAGCATCGACGTCACAAACTGCACGTTCTGCTTCAATATACAGATCTCGCTCGGCCAGTCTACAGGTAGCTGCAACAAGATAACGGTATAAGGGCTCGTACACATAATCAAGCGACACGACATTGCAACGTGCCACGATTTCGTCGTGTGGTCGGTCGCAGTAAATCTCGAAAAATTGACAGCGCTAGACGTGTTCTCCTCATGCTGATATTAAGAAGACGAATAAAGAATATAAACAGTTACACAGAATATACTGGATCATCTTTGAATATTCAATAACAAATGAATGTGGCACCGGCGAAAGATAGTTTCAACGACGTCGTACCGATCATCGTAGCACGTTGCGATGTCGTGTCGCTTGCTAGTCGTAGATTCCCACGATATGACGTCACTTCGTGAAACGATGCCGCGCCGTAGCACGATGCGACGTCGTATCGTGTTTATGTGTACGAGCCCGGGCCTGGACACGTCGCCACGGTGCGGCGCCGACGTGTGGCGTCGCGGTGTCGTACCACGGGAAGGTGCCGTGTAAGATGCACTGCGCCGGCCCCCGGTAGCAACCATCGGTTCAAACATGTACTAAAACTTGCAATTTTTGTCTAGAAATGAATGAATTGACTTGTTCCAGAGAACGGGACGTGCCTCCACTAATAAAATTAGCAAATCAATTTGAAGGTTAGCAGCCATCTTTTTTTTGGACACGTACGAACTTAGCGACAGCGAAACATTTCCTGCCGGGCGGGCAGTATACCGCTGAAAACAGGCGCGAGGCCGCGCGACCTTTTCGAGCTTTTCAAGCGATACTGGTCTTTTAATTATGTAGTTACAAGTTTAAAATTATTTCACACTAAAGTGCTCTCCGCGTCGCTGCACACATCGTCACGGCGACTACGCGTCACGGCACCGCACCGCGGCACGACGTCATGTGTCCAGTCCTGGCCCGAGCGGCGCATCGCCCGGCGCCGACGGCGCAGCGTCGCGGCATTGCTACGGCGTCGCAACGGCGATGCGACGCCGCATGCCTTGTTCTCTGCATTATGCCACAAACTATAACTGAGCGGTGCTGCGGTGCCGCTCCAGCGTCCGCCGCTCCCACCTCGTCTCGCGGGCAGCATATCCGGTGTGCGTGCGCCGTCCTGTGACATACTATGGATTTTTATATGCAGGACGCCGTAACGCAGTGTGCATGCTCTTAGGCACCTGCCCATCGTCGGCGATAAGGAACGACCACCGAAGAGTGAGACTAGAGCTAGTAACTGGAAACGAGCTCATACGTAGCGAGTCGTAACAACGTACAGATTCCAATGTTCAACGCTGCGAAGGGAAATTAGATGCCCTTTGATGCTTTGGGGGCGATGTCAAACATTGGAATATTTATCCTGTTACCACTAGTTACGTATGAATTTCCCTACGTTGGGTAAAGATAAAAATATGTCCTGCTGTTCTAGAAATCAAGTGGCTGTAATTTTTTTTAACGCCTCGTTCTTAGGACTTGACATTTAAAGCTTATTGAGCTTAACAAAATTACCTGACTAGCCAGAGTATCCGCAGCATGGTCCCGGCAGTGGGCCACACGGACCGCAACCCCCGGTCGTCGGGCAGCAGCCGCACGAGTACAGGCAGTAGCCCCCGCTGTGGGGGCCGCCGACGAAGCCGCCGTAGTATACCGGCATCGTGGGGAACTTTCTTCTAAATTATCAATTTTGGCCGAGAGAATAAATTCTGGGGAAATTTTGTAACGGAAATGTTGCGTGTCTGGGAAAAGCGTCAAGTCTTCTAGATTTCTTCTGCTTGAATGGTGATGATGATTCGATTTTTGAATAATGTCGTAGTAATGAATACAATTTTTTCTTTTCGGTCAGTTTTTTCTACTAACATGTAATGAGGAGGGATGAAACTCATGTGACTAAAAGAGGATGGTCATGAATGTTGATGGATGGAAAGAGAAAGGAACGCCAAACCTGGATGAGTTGTGTGAGAAATGATATGAAAGAGTCATGATGGTCTGATAGGGGAGAAAGGAAGAAGAAAACGTGTTGCGCCCAAATAGAATGAGACAAGGGCAGGAAGATGATGACGATGATAGTTCTAAGGATCTGGCACTTAAATGACTTTACCAGCCCAAGCCAATGATGGCGACGATAATTCCGATTATGGCCATGCGCCAAAAGATCCATGTACACTGCACTTCAAGTTACAATGATGCGTGCTTCTTTTGGCGTTTGAATACGTTGAAAGGCTACGCTGTTGTTGAAGATAACATTTACGCAATAATTTATTGTAAGGGGTGGAAGACAATATTAAGGACAGGAGAATGATGATATTGCACTAAATATAAATATAATTATGTTGTCTGTAGAACTGTTTTAACATGGCCCTTTACGGGGCTCCAGTGTGGGCGCGTTTCTTGAGGCAGCGAGCCGCCCACTACCTGAACGTGCCCCAGAAGGTGGTAGCCGTAAGGCTAGTCCGGGGGTACCGCACGATCTCCGGCGAGGCGGCGAGCCTCCTTGCCGGACTGCTGCCATGGGATCTGGAGGTCCTCGCGCGCCTGCACGAGTGGCGCGCGGACGCACTACGCCGGAGGGAAACTCCACTGCCGCGGCAAATCGTCGCTCAGCGGACAGACCTCCGGCGCGATCTCAGGGCGACGAGGAGTGGCTAGAGAGACGCCACGGCACTATCACTTTTCGCCTGATGCAGTTCCTCACCAGACATGGTTGTTTCGGGAGGTTCCTGCACCGAATCGGGGGGGACGAAACGCCCGGGTGTTATCACTGTGAGGATCGCCCGGACGACACACCGTGGAAGTCTGCTCCGCTTGGGCGGAGCACCACCTGTCCTCGTAGCGGCGATCGGCGGTGGCAACCTATCGCGTCCGGCCCTGGTTCAATCTATGGTCCGGAGCGAGAGGGAATGGGACGCCGTCATCTCCTTCTACAAAGCAGTCAAGCTATCCAAGGAGGTGGCGGAGCGTGAGAGGAAGAGAAAGTCCTAGCCGCCGCGGGAGACGCCCTGGGCGTCGGGGGTCGCGTGGTGGCTTCCGGCCACCGTAGACGCGGACCTGTGGACGGTGAGTAATGGGCTAGCGTCTTATGACGACAGGCCACGCGCGCCTCAAAGAGATGTCAGTAAACAGGGACGGGCCTGCAAGGGCCGATGCCTGCCAGGGCTGCGGGACTGTTCGAAAGAGATACCGCGGCCCTGAAACACAAAGGGCAAGGAAGGAACATGGATGGGTTTTAGTCAGTACAAGTCTGACACTCCTTTCCGCTCCACCCAGAGCGGGAGGAGTCGTTTGATGATTGCCCATACGAAAAAAAAAGGTATTGGTGGCGGTGATGGAACTGTCTATGGACACGTGCTAAAAAAACACTGGCTCTTTTGGAAGGACCGTGGAACTAATAAGTACTAAGTACTACTTTAAGTTCATTAGGAAAGAAATTGTCTGAACCAAAGAGTAGAATAATTATACCACAAAAACGAAGTCATAACCAAAACCTAAAGCCAGATATACACAGGGTAACAGAGTAGGTAAGTAACAAGCCAGTAATCGACACCAGTGGTGACGCCGAGAACTGACCACACTGTTTACATGCAGTCCGAACCGTGAAAAAATTACCACGACTAACTGTCGTGTAAAGTCAGAGGGGAAAAATGAATTTACAACGACTAAACTGACTGACTGTTCAGAAAATGTTCCAGTCTGCTGTTGGAAGAGTTGACGGAAATGTTGTAAAAAGAGACAAAAAAAAAAAGATTTTGGATAGGATACAATTACGACGCGATGTCACTCTACAAACCAGCGCCAGTGACTTGCTCGTTTAGACAAGGTCGGTACCGCTGGTGCCGCGCCGCGCGCATGCGGTAGGGCCAAGGGGAGTGGGCTGACTTCAAAATATTAATGTGGGAATATTGAAGTCAGCACTGACGCGACAGCGCTGCACTAACTCCAAATCAATTTACACTAGTTCAGTACTGGGTCAGCACTGACTCCCGAATTTCGAGTCAGCTACTTACCCGGTGTAAATGTGGCTTAACATCGTGCCAAAACAACTAGCACCACTTTACGTCAAAAGAAGTCAAATTACCCAGTGCCTTTTTACCTCCACACAGGAAAAAAAATTGCAATAAAAGCGAAAATCTAACTTAGTTTAGTACTCTAGTTTACGTTTCATCTTTATTTTTGGTTGTTCATTGTTTGTTGTACTTTGTTGTGTTTTATTTCTAAAACACAACAAAGTATAATGTTTGATAGTTATGGCGCACCAGGACGAGTGCGAGCACGGATTATTTGCGAGTTGCTATCGACCGCCCCATGTGCTGAGCCACTGTGAGCCATGGTGGGCCGGCTTCCAATGTTGCATATTGTGAAGGACACTCGTGTTTTTCGATGTAAGCTAAAATCTTTTGGTACTAGTACGTATCCATGATGGCATTAAGTGTACGATCTAGAAGAAAAAAGAAGAGAGGGAAGAGAGCTAGGGTACAACAGACAAAGAGGTCTATACATCCACCTCTGGCCAGTGTTTACTATTAATAACTTTAGGCCTGGACTCCATCAACGCATAGTCGAGCTGAGCGGAGAGGAGACGTCCGACAATCAATCAATCACACAGATTCATTGAAATGCACCTCGCACCTCTCGTCTCACCTGATGAATGGAGAGGGAGAGGAAGGCCAAAGAAAAGATGGATGGATTGTGTGAAGGCTGATATGAAAGAGAAAGGAGTAAATGATACCGTAATGTCTGACAGGGGAGAATGGAAGAAGAAAACGTGTTGCGCCGACCTCAAATAGAATGGGATAAGGGCAGGAAGATGATGATGATGATCTCTCGTCTCACCTGTGACTGGTTGAATCATGCAGGACTCCGCACCGCCCTGCTGGTCTCCTCTTTGATGGAGTCTGGGCCTTTAATCTGTGTTGCTGTGTATAACTATGATATTAAATTGATCTACCCGTATTCTAACAACTTAACGTTTTATTCCAGCTAACTGTCTGCATCAGTGCTGAAAGTCTGGGACAGTTGCTGGCAATTCTACCAAAGAAACAAGATAATTATTTGATTCAATCAAATTTTCGACACGTAGACGACTGGACGTACGGCATTGCACGAACCACGGGTGCCTTTGCATCACCCAAAGGTTGACTGGTAGAAAATGCCTAGGTATGGCATAAAGTCCGCTTTTGTTAGCGGTTGATTTTGTATGTACTTACATAAAAGATTTAATAAATAAAATCAAGATGAGATTTTATTTCATTAGATAGTAATGGCCTCGTTGGTCTAGTGGTCGCAAACGCGACTGATGAGCACGTCTTGGGTTCGATTCCCAGTCGGGTAAAGTGTTATTGGGTTTATCCATTAAGAATTTCTTAGTAGCAGCCACGGAGTCTGGATTTGTGCTCGGTTGATGGCAATAGGCTCGCTCCCTATTACATGGGACTTAAACATAACTGGTGAAATGTAAGTTTACTATTAGGTACGCCTCTACTTAACCCTTCGGGGATTACCTACAGGTATAATGTTATGCATATAGAAGATAGTATTATATTATCTGTGGTAACGCGAAGGAGATCACATTTTACTGCAGGGGCGAGGAACAGGCATAGATGTGTTACCAGGTAGACCGTACTCTTCGTACAAACAACAATCGATAGAAAGAATAACATTTACATAAAAATAGAGCAAACACTGTAGCATGGTTTTGAAGATTGATTACCCACGAGACCCAGAATGTCACGGTTATTAGAAATGTACTAAAATAAACCGTGACGTTGTATGGGGGCGACGTTCGTGGAATGCGACCCCTCGCCACGGCATTCTATGAAAACGGTACCCGCATCTATAAAAAAACCCGCTCTATCCTGACCTACGATAATATCATATAATAAATAAACCTGAGCTCAACATAATATGGTTATTGTCTTTTTTAGATAGTGGGGAAAAATTGAGAATTCGCCGAAACAGGTCAAAGACCGCGTGGACACGCAATTTACTAGAAATAGTGTGAAACACAATAAACAGTGCGGCATTGTCATTGGGAAACCTGAATTCATTAGTTCCACGACTTTGGCAGGACCCCTATTCCACAAACCTACTTAAGTGTGACAAATGAACATCGCTGAACTTAGCTAATTCCAACTACATTATAGTGATTTCAAGCATAGATCCCTTTGTAATATCACCTAGCTTGTCAATGGTCACGCATACAATTGAGAGGGTCATTGTAGTTTGCAAGTCATCAAGTCACCAAGGTCAACACAGGCCAACACTAACATTGTTGAAATCATTTTCGGGAAGCTTACACTGTCTCTCCATTACACTGTCGGCTTCGGCTCGGATACAACAGCCTCGAATGCGATGATAAACTTTGCCTATTTGTATTAGAACTTATTTTGCAGCAGATCAAAAGCCGAAATGGAAGGCCGAAATAGAGATAAAGAATCATCTGCATAAACCTGGGCCATAGGTACCTGATGTTGTAAACGTCAGACAATATCCACACCATCACGCCGGATGCTGCGGCATCGGCATCATATTTATCGATTCTGAAAACACGATTAATCACCGAGAATGAATTCCTTGAATGATTGAGTCGATATCAGACGAAGCTCATAACGTTTTACTTTACGTGATCATAATCACGGGAATACTTTATTTTTATGAGTTTTCGACATCCAAGAACTAACTTTACGATTTCTACGTAAAAACATTAAATATGTAATGACTGTTAAATACACGCGAAATCCATTAAAAGAGAAGTCGAATGACGAAATACGTTTTATCGTGGGTACATCGCTCGGTACTTCCGGCCGACATTATCTGATGTGGACGTTGAACAAAATGACCGTACTTCCGTTTTCGCGTACCTTGACGCTTGACGCTCAAAGAAATTTCTAGGTGTTAGGTTCATTCACAGCTATATCTATAGTACCTATAATTGAATAATGAACTACTTTCTTGTTTTTAAAGTATGCTAGCTCCTAAATGTCTTCATAAGGTAAGGGCTCCTAACGCTAACTTACAGATGAGGGAACTGACAGTGTGTGTGTATCTAACTTCATTCCAATGCTGTACATCATCATTATCATCCTGCCCTTCCTGTCCCATGTTACTTGGGGACGGCGCAACATGGTTTTTTCTTCCATTCTTCTCTGTCAACCTCTGTCCTCACGCTATCATTTACTCCTTTTTCTTTCATATCAATCCTCACACAATCCATCCACCGTTTTTTTGCTCTTCCTCTCCCTTTTTATCCATCAACGCTATGTAGAAACTCTAGAAAGATTTTTCAAATGAGCTACGCTGGCAATGAATGATAAAGCAGTCCCCCATTCCACCATCGTATCAAAATAAAAACATGGCCGGACATGGACAGACATCTCAGTATCATGTGAATTCATGATTTAATTCCTTGCTCTTGCGCTTTTTACAAAAAAATCAAGAACGTATGGATTTGTCTTGTTTAGAGGATAAGTGAAAGGCGGCAACAATATTAACAAGGTAGATGTAAGAGTAAAGGATATAAATTAACGTTATGGGTTCTTTAGAAAGGTCAGGTACGTAGGTAGTACTCGCCACCGGTGTCGTGCTCGTGTGTCTAAATGTATGATAGTAAATGAGGCGAAACGAGCATGCCATCATGCCATGTTAGGATCGTACCAGGTGGCTGTTCTTTCTGCCTACCCCATGGACAAAGGCGTGAGTTTATGCGTGCTTGCTCTACCTCTCCAGCAATGCCCTGAAAACAGCTGAAGAGACTCCCAGAGTGAACTGTGCTGTGAGGCCAATCCAAATAAGATATGACAGACAGAATATACTTCATTATGAAATAAATATCCATTCTTAGTTTCCTATTTGTTCATCGACTCGTGGCTGCTACGAGACACGTGTTACTCTTGGAGCTCTCTTCCTTCTGTCTCTTCTCCTAGTGTCCGCTAAAATTGATCGACATGACCGGAATATTTGGTCAGTCAGAAGAACTAGAGTGGCGGTCTAGTTCGAATAGCAATATTTAATTAATTTAAGTTTTATCTTCTGGCAAAAGGATTCATTGGAAATTAGACTCATTTAATTTTCGAATAGAACTCCCCCAGAGACATGGTACTAATTCCTGAAAGTCTTGTCACTTAATTATTATATTAATATATAGTTTCTTAATGTCTGTGTGTAACCTATTAGACTATTGTTTAATGAACAATTCAGAGCATCAAGCATCGATTGCCAGAAAATATTTTGTCATACTAACTTTATTATCATAACAAAACGACTTGGTAGCTATTCAAACATGAATATTATTAAGTACTTCATCTTTCATGATTATTTTATAAACATGTGGCTATTGTTTCAATTAATTGTACCCATAGCCTTCTCTCCCATACTCAAGCCTATGAAAAAATGACGAAAAGTGTAAAACAGACATTTATTAACAGAACGGAAATTTGGGACATCACTATTCCTAAGCTTTAACAGCAGCATGATCTGTATCTCCAGCTGTAGGTGCCGAAGGGCCGACCGCACGGGCCCCTGCACACGCCACCACAGGGGCCGCAGAAGGGGGCCGGGTACTTGAGTCCGGACGTTTGGCAGTTGCAGGGAGTGCAGCAGCAACAGGGGCCCCCACCGCAGTAGCCACAGCAGCCCCCGCAGCACCCCCCACAACATCCACCGCAGCAGCCGCCGCATGATCCACAACCTCCGCAACACATGATGTAAAACTTTCAGAAAATATGTTTAGAAAACGTAATTTTTAATATTTTGATCAATTTTTACTATTTTTTGTACTTTATTAGATTTTATTATAAACCAAAATAGTGTGGCCTGTTTTAATTAAGTTTGACGTATGTTTGTTGTTTTTCTATTTCAAGTCCGAGAAGTCTATGATTTCTAGCAGCCAGTTGCAATCGTAACTCGTTTGTATAGAAACTATGTTTACAGGGAATGGGATGGCAACTGTGAAACTAATGGAGCTAGCATAGCTGGTCCCAACGCAGGGTCCGTCCCAAGCATTGTCAGTAGTTGAAAATCTGGTAATGTAATTGTATATATCAAAATAGTTTGACCCAATCTGACCAATGAGTCAGTTTGAGACCTAGCTATCATCATCATCATTATCATTTCAGCCGAAACACGTCCACTGCTGGACATAGGCCTTCCCCAAGTGTCGCGACATTGACTGGTCCCGTGCGACTTGCATCCAGCGGATACCCGCAACCTTCACCAGGTCATCGGTCCACCTAGTGGGAGGCCTTCCAATCTAGCTATGGTCGCGTCTTTTACAATCATTAGCTTTTATCGTTTCTTCCCATTTCATGTATGTTTTGTTACAAATAAAATTATCCGCATTCCTGAAGATAGTCGAAACATGGCTCGAGAAGCTGAATTAGGTACGGTACGGTCTTTACGATTTTTGAATTTATTTAATAGCCCAAGTTGATTTCACAGAAACAGTGTTTCCAAATGGTTTCCAAGAATTAATCAATAGATTTCCCCCGTTTTCCCATTTTCTGGTTTTGTATAATCGGTCGAAAGAAAAATAAATAAAGTAAGAAAGTGATGCACTAAGGTGGCTAGGTAGTAATAAAGTATTTGGATAAAGGGCAAGAGGATGAAGATGATGAAAGAAAAAACATCCAAAGAGTTTTTCTAGAACGAAACTTTATAGTCTACTTTTAAAATTCCAAATTCAGTGACTTGACATCATTTTACAAAAAATCTGCTATGAGCAGCATCGAAAATCATCAAAAAAATCTATATTATTTTTATAATAAAATTTTGTAAGTATCCGTAACAATTTTATGGGTGACGCAAGTAATAGTGCTTTAAAACGATCTTAAGGCTATGACAAACATCAGCTTGGATCCTCTCGTGAACCTATGTTTTATAAATAAATAATCTGAATTTGAACCTCTGGCTGATAACCATGGCCTGAAGAAGACAAGCGCAAACACGGAGACACTAAATGCCTGTGGCTTGCTGCAGAAGACCGCATAACTTGGAGATGCGTCGTTTGCGGTCGTGATTACGACCTAGAAATATCATGCTGTAAACTTATCCACCAAGCCATTGGGCTGGTATATAGACATAGAAAACGTCATTTTATTTTTGTTCGTGTGTGGTTCCAGATAAAACTTCGCGATGCCTGTCCGTAACTGCTGCGTAGGTTGCCAGGGCCCGATGTGTGGGCCGTGCTGTGGGGGCCCCTGTGGCCGCCGCATTGACTGCGGCTCTGGCCCGTGCTGTGTCCATTCATGTGGTGCCTGCTGCTGTGCCCCTTGCTGTGGAACGCGAGGATGTTTGCACGGGTGAGAATATATATACAATTATTAAGATCATGAAAAGGTTGAAAGTGATTGGATAGCTTCAACATGGAGAATAACCCTTTCTTGGCAGTCGGGTAAAAAATAGTCATAGCTAAGGTATTCAACAACCAAGTGGATACAATAGAATGTGATCTCTATACATTAAACAGTAAGGCCCGTATCAAAGAATGACTGTCAAATTTGACGGCACGGTTGGCGCAGTGGCTGAGCGATTGACTGCTGCGTTGCGTGTCGCGGGTTCGATCGAGGCACGGAACAAATATTTGTATGGCCTACAGATAGTTGTTCCGGGTCTGGCTGTTTGTGTATGTGAGAAATTCCTAGTGTGGGGCAACGGTTTAAAAAAAAAAAAAAAACTACGTACTTAAAGTTCGATTCAACCAATTCAATGGCTCTACAATAAATCGTTCTATAATCGTTATATAATGGTTTGCGGGCCAATTAGATGACAATAATATGAGACACTGTGGGAGGTCCACAATTACTCAAGTCTATGAGTTCTAATACCAACAAATACCACAATTTTAATATGATGATCACTAGGCCTGTAATCCCCGAAGAATTAGACAGAGGTGTACCTTATTAAACTATTCTGTCGTTTTACAAAGTACGAATAGGCTCGCCCCCTATTACACGAGACTTAAACATAACTGGCGAAATGTGGGTGTACTATTTGGTACACGTATGGCTAACCCTTCGGAGATAACAAGCGTGGTTTTATGTTTAGTTGTAATATGGTCATAGCAGTTGAACCCAACACCTATAGACTCGTTACTCGTCGTAAGTTGTCGCTCCAACCGAGGCAACAGTAGTATCATTAAAATAATGTCTCTTGCAGTGCCAGGCCCGGCATGGCGGGTTCATACTTCAGCTGCGGTCACGGCTGCATCGGCGGCTGCACCAGCGGCCTTTGTGCGTCATGTTGTGGCCCCTGCTGCGGCTAGTCCGGCCCTGGAATATTTGTTACAACTGTTGTGCCTTTCGTTCGGATCAATAAATTGTTGCGTGGATATGGTGTTTTTTTAAGCTAGCTTACATCTCTATTAAAAATATGGCATCACATCCGACTCCAGTTTAATTTACAAACGGTTGAGTGGTCTCTAGTTTGTCAAACAAAATGTATCAACAACAGACAATCGACACGTTTCACAGACAACGAAGGAAGATCCATATTTCACTAAGTGAGAGAGAGATTTGAGAGATATTTCTTGACGACATTTAAGCCCAGTCAAAGGCTCAAGGGCGGCATAAAAACTCTGAAACCATGTTAGGCATTAACCACACGATAAAGAAAAAGAGTTCTTGAGCTCCTAGAAACACTATTGCAATTTGCACCGAGCAGAGATCCAAAAAAAAAAATATGGCAATATCTGCCATAATATATTTTTTTTTGGATCTCTACTCGGTTACGTAGTATTATATTATCTGTGACTCGGTTAATTCCTGGGAACTTGATTTGGAAATACACCGTGACTTTTTAGTCGTCTGACAACGGCAGGCTACTTCATGTATCCAATGACTACTATACATTCATAACAAAAAAAATGGTATTTAAGAGAGAAAAAAAAAAATATTATTAATTATTAAGATGCATAACGTAGTTGAAACATTCTGTTGCGAGCGAAGATCTATCTACTCGACTCGTGTGATGGTTAGGTATGTTCTACTGTTTGATACGTAAACATTATTAACAGGATGTTTCATAATTCCCCCCGTTCCATATATCCCTACTGACATATCCCCGCTGGTAGGGATATTTGGAGTTTTTTACCAATCATCGCTACCGGTTGGGATTATTATTTATTTTTCTTTGTACCTATTATCTTAATTAATGGTAAAAAAAACACGCCTAGAGTTTTTTTATGTCGGATACATTGAGTGGACCACCTTTGTCAGACGACATAAAAATCACGCTGTATATTTCCAATCCCTGTCTGCTTCATAAGCTAAATACTGAGATGATCGGTAAGTTACCAACATCATATTTTGGTGACGTTTTGCGAATATCATTATTTTACTTAGCCGCTCACCACCCCATCATATTGGTGATTTCTACTTCTCTCTTTCGTGACGTCGTTACGTAAGTGGGAGGGGCAGGGGGGCGAGTTCCGCTTAACCCTGAAAATATTCTCAGTACATAACATCATAAACATCAACGCATGTAATCCCTGTAGGGTTAGCAGAGGTGTACCTAATAATACAACTCTCATTTCGCCTGTTGTTTAAGTCCCATGTAATAGATATTCTCAGTAATCCTCCCATCGAGATTAATTTTCAATTTGATGGGATCTTAACAATGATTGAAAGTGGTTACACAAGATGAACAAAAAAAAGAAGCAAAAAAGAAAAATGAAGGAAAAAATGTAGAATGAGAAATGATTAATTAAGATGTTTGATACAAGTAACATTTTATACAGGGAGTGGTAGGGACACTGATATTAAAACGGTTACCACTTATTCAGTACCTACCACATAGTACCACATAGTACCACATAGTACCACATAGTACCACATAGTACCACATAGTACCACATAGCAGTACCACTAACACTATCCCTATCATCACTACATATTATAAAACAAAGTAGTGGAAATATGATGCGCTGCGTCCCGCTGCGGCTTCAATGTGCGCTTAGCTTTAAACAAAACATTTGTTAGAATAGAGAATCCCCTTAGCTAATTAATTAAAGGGTGGTTTCAGTGGTTATATCCATACTAATCCTAACTAATATTATGTGAAAGTGAGTTTGTTTGTTTGTTATCTATTCGCGCCTAAAGGTATGATTTCGAACTCGGCAACAAGCAGCAGTGCTGTTGCCGCAGTGCTGCCACTAAGGTGCTGCCCAGTGCAGCCTGCCGCGGTGATTCCGAGTAAGGCGGCAGTGTCGCTCTGTTCGTGGTGATGCGTTGTTGAGTATTCGTTAGTTTACTTTGAGTTGACAAGATGTGTTTATTTATACTGTTGGAAGAGGAAGAAGATGACTGTTCCTCTTCTGAATCAGAGAAATTCATCCTTTTGTTATCAATTTAAATGTCAACATTCACGTAGGTACTCTTGCTGCTGCGTCTGGCTCGGCGGCGTCTCACTACTGGTCTGTCGCGGCGGCAGGGCGACACTGACGCGCAGCAGTGCTGCCGCTACATTGCTGCCGCGACATTGCTGTCTAGCTCGGAATGTAATCTCATATAAGCTAATATAAATTGTATGGGAACCAGTAGTATCGCGGCAGCACTGCTGCTGAACTACGCTGCAAGTTCAGAATTAGAATCATACCTTAAGCCACTAAAGCGATCATCCTGAAATTTTGCATGTATACCTACGTTGTCAGGTGTGCAAGAACGGACATAAAAGTACTGTTCCCGAGGAAAACAACAATAACGTTCTTATGATAACAGACGGCGCCACGTATCTTTTCAATCATAATTGAATTATAATATCATATTAGAATTAGAGTGTGTTAAGAGTTTAATTCATCATCATTTCAGCCGAAAGACGTCCACTGCTGGACATAGGCCTCCCCCAAGTGTCGCCACATTGACCGGTCCCGTGCGACTCGCATCCAGCTGATCCCCGCAACCTTCACCAAGTCATCGGTCCACCTTGTGGGAGGCCTTCCAACGCAACGTCCTCCGATTCGCGGTCGCCGCTCCAGAACTTTACGGCCCTATCGGCCATCCGTTCTGCGAGGAATGTGGACCCCTGCCCACTTTTGCACTTAAGTTTAGCAATTCTTCAGGCTACGTCGGTAACCTTGGTTCTCTTGCGATGTCCTCATTTCTGATTCAATCACAGAGAAAAAAGAGAAGAATTCGATCACAGAAGAGTTTAATTGTCAAATTCTAAATTAACGCGAGTGAAGCGGCGGGCAAAAGCTTGTCGATAATATTTAGTAGATTGGGAGCTCGTTGCTAACTAATTATTCTCTCGTGCACGCCCCAGTAATCTCTTTACGTAGAATCGAGCCATTCTAGGAAATTGGTTTAGGTACCTTTTTAACGAAATTGTATCGGCGAACGTAGTCGGGAGGATAGAGTGGATGGGTTATAGCAGCTAGAAATAACTAGTTATGAAGTTTGCTTGGAGCAATTTCGCAATTTTATTTTATTTTTTTCCTATGGGTAATTGTTTTTAGGGTTCCGTTGCCAAATGGCAAAAAACGGAACCCTTATGGATTCGTCATGTCTGTCTGTCATGTTTGTCTATCTGTCTGTCTGTCTGTCCGTCCGTATGTCACAGCCACTTTTTTCCAAAACTATAAGAACTATACTGTTGAAACTTGGTTAGTAGCTGTATTCTGTGAACCGCATTAAGATTTTCACACAAAAATAGCAAAACAAAAAAATTTTTTTGGGGGTTCCCCATAGAACTGAAACTTAAAAATTTAAACCCATACGTGTGGGGTATCTATGGATAGGTCTTCAAAAATGATATTGAGGTTTCTAATATATTTTTTTTCTAAACTGAATAGTTTGCGCGAGAGACACTTCCAAAGTGGTCAGGTGTGTGCCCCCCCCCCTGAAACTTCTAAAATAAGAGAATGATAAAGCTAAAACAAATATATGATGTACATTACCATGCAAACCGCCACCGAAAATTGGTATGAATGAGATCTGAGTAGTAAGTAGTTTTTTTTTAATACGTCATAAATCGTAAACCGGTCTAATGTTGTATTGATAATGGTACGGAACCCTTCGTGCGCGAGTCCGACTCGCACTTGGCCAGTTTTTTTTATTATAACCTAAGTGCTGTTTATTTTATTTTCTTATTCATCTAAAAATTGTAGTATAATATCTTTGAAACCTTTGTTCAGTCACTGACCCTCCAAAGATTCATTGAGAGACCAGCGTCAGACAGCATCACCTGTCTGACATGAATGCTGAAATGGACCTTTTTGGCGCAGCTGTGAGACACAGCATACATAGGTATAACTTCATTGTATTTTCTCTTTTTTTTTAACTTTTTTCATAATTTTGTATCTTTTTTTGTGTGCATAAGGTGTGACACGAAATAAATCTTAATATTTCTTTCTTTCTTTTCTTTTCAACTAAAATGTAACAGGTATCTGCTGTAAAAAGCTTTTCGCACCAACACTCCTTATTGGGATAAGTTCCTAGTACAGTAAACAAGCTGTTTAGCATCACAAATGATATTGGAAAAAGTTGAACCAGTTTTGGGAAATGCGACGAGTTTTGGGAATTACAAGTCTAACCTAGCCTTTTTCGCTTTCCGGGAAAATGAAGCTTACGTGAAATTTTAACTGTAATTACCTGTTTCCGCGAAGGGTGCGGAGCAGGGAGATGTAGGCATAGAGCACTGTAGTACCTATAAGTAGGTAGGTACAAGAGCACAATTTGCGCATGTTACTTTAGGGTAAATGTAAAGTTTACGTTTCATATTGTAGAAGATTTTATATACCTTTCGTTATAAACCGGACATAAAACCATACCTTGGCCTGCTCTATGCCCAGACTAACAAAACGAAACGAAACGAATGTGATTTGTTGATCCCGCACGTTTCGTGCCCGCTCCGCTTGTCTCCACTTTTGGGAGTCCGCGTCTCTCCTCGTCTACGCAATGCGCTGCTGTCTGCTTGGCCGCCGAATGCGAAGGTTGGCCTCAACAAATATTAGACATCTCCTCGCTGCTCAACCATTTTCACTAAACCTGAGCGTAAACGAGAGTAAATGTAAAGGGTTACAACACGCCTTCTCTGCTCTCGTCTTGTCTTCGCTTTGTCCAGGAATAAAAGCAAGGCGGAGGTCACCAAGTCACCAAGTGACACGTAAGCGTTGCGTAACCGTTTGGTCAGCCTAGTAGTTACTCGGTTGATCAAAGCAAGTATTGTATCATGTTATATCGGAACAAATGAATAGAATTAGTTACAAGTAAATGATGAGCTACGGTTTCCAAATACAAATGTTGTATTGAATTCTTCGTGTTTGTTTGAGGATACTGGGATGTAAAAGTAATTATGTGGTTTTAGTAACTTCCTATAATAAGTCTTTCAAGTATCATAATAAATTTTTTTTTTTTTAAACTACTGTTTTTTTTTAATAGTCGGTGTAGAGTACCCACTGAGTGTACCTCTCTAACTGTGATCACACTTTTTGTGTGCGCTCCTAATCGAGTAGTTGGTCGAATGGACTCAATAAAGCATTATTTTAATAAAATATATAACTACACAACTGATTGTGCCGTGGGGAACGATGTTGTAATAGCGTTCCTGATTGCACAAATAGCTGTGCAATCCAGTTGGTTGGTGGGAAGCAGTTTTTATTTCACATCATTTTTATCACAGCACACTTTCGATAAGACAAAATAACGACAACCACGTGGCGCGCTTACCCTGGACATCAGGTTGGTCAGTTAACAACCAGAGCCCAGGTGAATCAGCGGCATTTTTAAACAGCACAGGACATAACGGGCACAACCACACTTGTAAAATCAAAAACATAAGCTCTTACGCACGACAGGCACGAGCTCTGGTGCACGGTCAGCACGGATCTAGGGTGCACGGGCCACAGCATTGCCCACAGCGTCCACACCATCCACCACTAGGCTGGTCAGTTAACAACCCAAGGGGAATTTGGGAACAGTAGGTACAGGACAATATAGACCAGCTTTTGTAGACAAGCACGAGCGCTAACAGTTCGGTCCGGACGGGTTCCGGCTGCACGGGCCACAAGGACCACAGCAAGGGCCACAGCACGGACCGCAGGGTCCGCAGCATCCACACGTGGGCTTACTGCAAGGTATCAAAGTTCTGGGCCAGCAAGGTCCACAAACAGGGTTACAAGGGCCACGGCACGGCCCACAGCAAGTTCCACAGCCCCCACCGCAGCAGGATCCGCAGCAGCCACCGCAGCAGGGTCCACAGCAGCCGCCGCAGCAGCAGCCGCCGCAAGTCATATTGTTATTTAAAAATTTCGCAATCTTTCATCACCACGAGGTATTTAGGCGGGGGTAACTTCTGTTATTTTTCACTCATTAATTTTGTACATTAAATTGTAATTTAAAAGATTTTTATTTTTATATTTTTTTGTCTTGTATAAATTTTTTTTATGAAATGAGCTCCGCCTTGTTATGTCAGAGGGCGGTTTTTTTTGAATTCAAGTTTTTTTTTTAGTTTGGAAATATGATTTCTAGGTGGACAGCCTCTAAACTCAGAAATTGCAGGAGGATTTAAGTGACGACTATGAAACTAATGGCGCTAGTATAGTCCAAGGATCATCTTTGGTTGAATCAAAATGGCTTACCTCAATGGCCAGATTAGGCCTTAGCTATGGTCATATCATCATACAATGAGCTTTGACAGGTTTTCCTCATTACTCGTGCAAATCCCAACTTTACATTTCCTTCCCATTAATTACCTACCTACAAAAGAGTTACCTATAAAAGAGCTCAAAATGTCCAGTAGAGCATTAAAGCATTTAATTTAGCATTGAATACCAGGTAAAATACTTGCTTGACGACATAACTATCCAAATGGCTACTTTCTAACTCCTTCCAGGTAACAAAGCTGCGTAAAGTGCGTAATGTGGGTAGACAATCAGTTAAGGCTGTTTACCTCTAGGTAGCAGTTGGGTAAGGGGCGTGCAATCGAAACGCAGCAAATTGCCGCGATTACCCGCATCCGGCGCGCTTACACAGAACCGTTGGTGCAGAGGTCGCTACGCACTAAGCACGCACCTCAAACACAGGAGTGTGCAACAGTTTCGATATGGATGAATTAATTTGCTAACTTCTATTTATTATAAAAAAAAGAAAAGTTAAAGTAAGAAAAAACCGGCCAAGTGCGAGTCGGACTCGCGCATGAAGGGATCCGTACCATCGTAGTAGGGGAGCTCCTTTAATTTTTAATTTATTTTTATAATTGTTGTTATAGCGGCTATAAATACACATTCTGTGAAAATTTCAACTGTCTACTTATTACGGATCATGAAATACATACAGCCCGCTGACAGACAGACGGACAGACAGCGGAGGCTTAGTAATAGGGTCCCGTTGCTAACCTTTGGGTACGGAACCCTAATAATCATTGCTTTGAGTTGGAACAACTACCTTGAACTAACTTTAAGTAGGTCACAAGATTATTTTGGAAATACTTTACCTATTTCAATTTTTTTTTAAGGTTTCATGCCCTAATTTTGTCAGTCCGCGCGAGAGCTCCGACGAATAAGTGGCTGTGGAAGCGGGCGGGTGTGCGCCGCGTCCGACGTCGCTTCATACCCCGCACTCTCCCAGCGAGAGCACGCTTATCGAGTCTTTGATTTTAATTTTGCGATAGCAGTTTTATTTATATATTAACATTATCATTCCTCGGAGCTCGCGCGCGGACTGTACTCAATTAGTCATTTAGTATGTAAATAAAACTATAGGGTAAATCTAAGCTAAATTAGCACTAAGATGGTTTGATATGATTTAATTAAGTTACGAGATTGGTGTCCGAACACGCACTAAAAATTGGTAATACTTACGATAGATGCATTTATGGAAATGCACGAAGGCAAAAGTGCTGACGTGTTCTGTTGCAAATATTTTACCGAACAGTCGGACAATACTGAAAACCAATAAAAATACATGTGCCTACCTACTTACTTCATAATTATATACATATTTTAAATATGTATGTAGGTAGACATGTATTTTTCATTTCATTCATCAACAGAGAAAAACGACAGTTCCTATTGTGTAAGTTGGTTGAAGTAGATGTTTGGTGCGTGACCAAAATCGGAACTAACACCGCCATTTTTTTCCAATTTATTTCAATATATTTCACAAAACAACTTCAAAACTGGATAGCAGCTGTACCCCCTGTGAACGTCACTAAAATGCTAATAAATCCTTGTAGCAAAAAAATGTTGTCAGCCCCTGCCACACTCAAGTCACATCCGTCGGTAAGTGCACCTTCCCACGGCAAATTGTAGGAAGTGCGTCCCAAATACACGACACGACAGCTTTCGAAGTAACAGCTGCGTCAGTCGAGGGTGTGCGCCCATCCGAATATTTCTAGTGAATTTTGTGTTACGCGTAATTTACTTTAGAGAGGCGGACACGGTTGGCGGCTGGGCGGACACATTGACGCAGAAATAATGAAAAAAAGGATGAACCATTTAATATTTTTACATGGAATTGGATGGCGCTGAGCTAGAATAGATTATTCACTTTCACTTCGCCTTGAGCCTGCGCATTCTGGGAAGCGATTTTCACCCTAATCATTCATTCTCCTGCCATTATCCCAATTTATTCTTCTCCATTACTTCTCTGTTACTCGTTATCTCACCAGGCACCTTCTTTCTAGTCACATCATCCTTCACACAGTCCATCCAACGTTTCTTTGGCCTTCTACTACACTTATAGCCATTCACACCACGCCAAACATTCATACTCATTTTCTCAATCAAGGCGATTTCCACCCTATTCGATGTAATTAGAGGAAGGTCTTTAAATCAGTGATGAAATAATAAGGAAGTTGCTATAAAAATGTCTAAATCTATGTCTAGATAACGTTCACAGGTATACAGGTGTAGGTAAAGTCGGTTGTGTTTATATACCGACACTAAAGAAAGTGTAATTTTAACTGAAAATATTGAATCTCGAAAAATTAGTATCGAGATTTCACAAATTCGTGATATCGAGATTACAGTCTCTAATTGTATATATATAGTACGCATGTCCCATGATCATTCAGTACAGTTACCAGAAAAGCTAACGGGCTGCTATGAATATTAAAGGCGTAGGGGTCGGAAGTAGGAACCACGTGTAACTGACGTGTTCCGTATAGTAATATTAATAACTGTGAATAAGCATGCGCCTGTCAGCTAGTATGTACAGACGCCAGCACATCAAGCTACTACAATCTGTCAAATTTCTTTAATAGATTTTCAACTTTATCGCGGAAGCGTTAGGTTCAAGGTTGATTAGGAAAATTTGACAGTTTCGGGTAGCTTGATGTGCTGGCAATCGTACTTCCGCTTCTAAAAATGGGTATGTGAACAACTGTACAAGTTTTATAAACCGACAAAGACATCTACAGCCTAAACTGGTCATGAAGAGCAGAATCAGAAGCATGAATTTTCGCGCAAGAGGTCATTAACTTCGAAAATTACTGAAAATTCATCTCTAAAATAAGGGAAGAAAGTATCAAGTTTCTATACAAGCCGTAATTTTTGAAGCAAGCAAGGTGGAAGTTGGTAGGTACTTTTGTTTATAAGTTGTATTTTATTGGTTTTGGAAACTCATTAACTGAAGCTTCTGAGAAGGTGCCGATGGAAAATTTTGTTGGGCTTGAAAATTAGAAATTCAAGAACACTAGATGACGGGCGGAGGTAAGAAAGTTAAGAAAGGTTTAGTTAAATTGCTTGAAAATACTTACAGCAACCACAGTTTACGTGGAAAGAAGTCTTGTGTGGGCATGACAGACTCGGCTTGTCGTTTTCCTAATTCTATCCCACCATAAAGCGCAGGCCACACCGCCAGCTTGCGAGCAAGCAAGCCCGCCGAGCATCCTTTCACCTCTTTTTAAACTTCGGTTCACGCCGCGCACCACGAACTATCGAAAGTACCGAACCGAAGTATGAAAAGAGGAGAAACGGACTCTCGCCCGGCGCGCTCGCTCGCTCGCTAGCTAGCGGTATGACCTGCGCTTTACGCTTCGGTACAAGAATGTTCGGCCCGCCTTCTCAAGATGACATAATTCGGAGTATTCCTGAGAGCTCTAAAGTTACTTTGTTAAATTGTTAGATATTCATGCTCCGCTGAGACCTTGGCTACCTCGCGGTATTCCACTTTAAATATTCCTAGAAGATCCACTTGAAAATTCGAAGATGTTTGACTCCCCTTGCCTCTACCTTAGAGATTTTCTTTCGCATTCTAGGGAAAACCTTCATATTTCAATTACTTACTTTTAATGAAAATATCTTAGAGCAAGATCCCAGGGCCACCAGACGTCACGTATTGTCTGACGGACGAAATGTGGACGATTGAGTAGTGTTAGTATGTACTACGATCGTATGCCTACCTGCTTGCTTGGTCAAACGACCAATTTCCAGGTATCAGGTGATCAAGGTACATAAAAACCTTACTTACTTCACGTAAATTCTCATGGCTGATTTTCACGTAGGGTATGTTTTAGACAATATAGTTAAAAATAAGTCGTCATTACTACCAGACACTTTCCGTCGGCCATTTCTTTTTGATTTTTGGTTTCTGGTAGTAATCACAACCAGTAGTCAGTACGTACTTACTATGTGTGCTATCTAGAAGAATCAATCGATCTTTGGGTTTAAAATCTATTCAACTAAGGAGTCGTTAGGTTAAAAGTCTTTAGTTCTTTACAAATTTTTACATTAAAAACTTAAGTTAAATTAGGGTTTCCATACGTCCTGAATTTTCGGGAGGAGTCCGGATTTAAACTGCACGACAACCATCATCATAGTACGCCTGCAGTGGCGCGAGCACTTGCTTCCAGCACTGGCGCGAGCACTTGCTTCCAGCACTGGCGCGAGCACTTGCTTCCAGCACTGGCGCGAGCAATGGTGAGAGCAAATGCGAGTACAATAAACGACCGCTTAACAGCCAAATAGTTAACTCTGTGCTACTACATGAATGTCACGAGCGCTTTAACCAGGTTTGTAATCTCAACAACGTACCATCCAATTAGCAGCAGTTAGCATCCAATAGATCAAATGACACAGCGATTTCAGGGACCAGGGTGCAGTGGACCAACTCGCTAGAAGGGGATCGAGCATGGTACCTACCAGGCCTGCTGGTATTTCTCGGGGAACTGGGGCGGATCGAATGATTTTCTTACCCATACCTCAAAATACGCGCTTCGGGCGTTGCGTATACCAGCCCGATATACAATACAATACAATAGGCCTTTGACTTGACCGATACAAACGAAAGGATCCCATCTACAATTAAGTCAACATACCGTGGAGTAGAACATTCAAAGACCAGTAAAAAACCGTTGACAAACAATGCAAAACCTACCCTAATAGCCGGGTAATAACGTTGTTACAACCTTATACTTACCGAATAGGGGCCGGCCCCTATTAACGCGATACAAAATGAGTAAAACTCTAGGGGTGCGCATTCAAGCGAGGATACAATTTGAAATAGTCAAGACGACGCCGACGCCAAGACAGATTGTTTCGAGGAATCCGAAGCATAAACTGACATTAATTAATTGATTAGCATTCCGACACTTTGATATCGAGAGTTATCGGAACTTGTTAGCTCATTCGATTTGTTTTCATTTGCTGTGTAACGGATCCCAGTTTCACCACGTCAAATACATTTTTTTAATAAGATGTGTGCGAATTACTTACTTAAAAAATGTGTACTTCATTTTATGCGCATGAATTCACTTACATAATTTTACAGTCATTTTATTTTCATCGATTAATACTTTTCCTATTGGGCGAAGTCAATTTATAGGTAAATTCCCTTTATTTTTATCTGGCAGGTCCTTAATCTTGTCTATTCTTTTTTGTTAGCTTTATTTAATAGAGTTTAGAGGATTCATTCAAATGTCTAAACCAGACAAAAAGAACACAGGTCTTGGTCTTAAAAAGAAAAAATAATCCAAGACTAGGAAAAAAACCCTTTTACATTGAATACTTTGAAAACCAAAATACCTTGCAAGCAAACGAGATTAAATAAGCATTTACTAGAAGAATCTACCTTAATTAAATAAAATTTAAGTTAAACTACGAATGAAACGACCACCGCAGATCACGGAAACAAAAACATAAAGTAAATAAAATATTACAGAACAAAATTGCTATTTGTTGATACACTCCTGGAAATAGTGACGCCGTGACGCGCAGCACGACGTCACAGGCCCTAAAATAACGCACGCCTACGTGTGTCGAGTTGTCACATGCTTTTAACAATGATTCACTCATACGACGTACAGAAAACGTACGCAAAATACTCACACTCGCTTCTTATTGCGTCGCATTGGCCGGCGCCGGCGCGGGGCGCGAGTTAGCGATCAAAATAAAACAGTTAATTGAATTTCCAAGAAACTCTATTTATGTTTACAGGCATCTCATATACATCTCCATTATATTTACGGCTTCGCCCTTGAAATTCTGAGCATTTGAATGCGGCACAAACATGTTTGGATCGTCTTGGAACAATAGCTAATTAAAAAGTAACAAGGAAAAATGTGTTTACCAAGTCGGGGCACGTTTCTTAATGAGGTAATGTATGTCGCCTGCCAATTGTATGGACACCTCTGAACTCTGATTTTGACAATTTATGACCAGGGTATCGTCGAGCTGCGTCAGCGCAGCAGTGGGTGCGCAATAACAACGATTTGTTGGCCCGCCGCGGCCGGTACCAGTCGATTCTCGTAATCGATATGTTTTGAACAGTCAATTCAAACGAAATCGTCATAACATTTCTTGTTTTCTTTGAATATTTGGCTGTTGTTGTTTGCTACATAACTTCATGATGATTCGTGCCATTTCGTGCACTACGCGCGTGACTATTTCATGCGATTTACTATTTTCCAGAACTTCGGAAGGCAATCAACGTCTCCGTAAAATTAAAATAAAACTCATTAAGTATATTTAGATTCAACTTTCCTTACTTAAGGAAAGTGGTTCGACCTTTCCAAATAAGGAGAACATTGCATGGGGACGGGATTATAAAGCCTTCTCGGAATAGGCACACAAACGATAGCGATCTTTATTGAAGAACGGAAGAATGCCTTACTCCTGCCTTTTATCACTCCACTCGACTGATTGGATATTTTAATTAACGTTAAAGCCATTATCCTCTTCATAATCTTTTTTCTGATAATATCGTCGACGTTTACATTAACGTAATTCTGTTCCGGGAGTTTACTTCCCTTGAAAGTCATACAAAAAGCTTTGCCTAGAACTACAGTTTGTAAATGTTATCTATGTAAGTAGTAATGGTCCAGTGATCGTGAGACCATTGCATTATAATGTCTGGAAATCGTTAACTGATGCATGTTATCACATTTTTGTTGAGGTAAATGGAAATATAGAATATTCAAGTTAACGTCTTCATCGTATTGTGGTGTAAAAACAAACATACATTGCTGTTGGGCTCGATGGGAAATGCAGAAGGCGAACGATTGACAACTGGATGAGATGGAACTTACTCGACATGTCTTTTATCATTGTCTTGTCTTTATGGGGTTTGTGAAGCTTGTTTTTTCATAAGTAAATTTCTATTAGTCCACCTTCCTTACAGTGCATCCATCGTTTCTTTGGTCTGTCCCTACTCTCATAGATATATCATCACTTTCCTCCTTCCTCCCACGAGATCATATTCTTGCTTTGTTGCGAATAAAAACACTGTTAGTCATTACATATCTGATCCTGGAATACGGTATACTAGGTGTACAAAATGACTTTTAAGGATACGTAGTTAAGAGTTTTGTAACCAGAGTTCTCTTTGCAGAATTAGTGCAGTCGAGTCAGACAGCAAGATTTGATTAACATTTGTTAAAAGAACTGAATAATATCCATACGTCGCGCGTCGTTCAAATACCAGGCTAGGTGATGTTTAGTATGTAGTATGAAACTGGATTTAGATAGGAGACGACTACTTCTCCGGAAATGACAAGTTGACAAGCAGTTCAAAAACGGTGCTAACTGAACATCATTTCACAATGCAGTGGGTATTCTGTAGTCCACATTTGTCGTGGTTGTCGGGTGTAAGTTGTACCAGGAAGGCGCAGCTGGGTCGGCATTGTGCGGCCAGCGGTGTTCCGCGAACGCGCGCGCAGCGACTCAGGCGCAGGCTTTCTATAGCGGGCGCGCGGAGAAAAGGCAACGTGCGCCGTACATGTATTGTTTCCTTTGCTCTTCGTGGAATGAAATCTGTGTGGTTAAGATGATGGTGGCCAGTTGTATGGGTTAAGACAACTACAGCCCACACACGGCTGGGATTTTACACGTGAAATTTTGCGCGTCAAACAGAATTCGTTTTCTCAATTTGTGTACGTCACCCTAAAGTACAGACGCCAGCACATCAAGTTACTACAATATATCAATTTTTTTTTAACAGATGTTCAACTTTACCGCTTAAGCATTAGGATCAAGATTGATCGGGAAATTTTGAGAATTTCGGGTAGCTTGATATGCTGGCGTCTGTACATATTATGATAAAGATGTCCGATTTTCGTGAATAACGAACTGAATGAGCAGTGATTTAGGGACTTCGCTTTTGAAATCGAAACTGTTTCTGACATATTACCTTGGTTAGAACTTTATTGGAATCACTTAAATCAGCCTTGAGCAGGTGGTGATCAACGCTAATACCTTTCTTTTAGGACCTCTTCATGTATTTGTCATTTCTGTTCCTTTATTTGTTTTTCCACTAAAAATATCTAGGGATATGGGAGAGGTCCCGCAAAGCCCAGCAAAAAAAAAATTCTCTGAAATGTGACCTATTAAAGTCCGTCGGCCACTTCTCGTCATCCCGACTGCACCACTACTGCACCGGCGGTATTTGCCGAGTGCAATCTGCGCATGCGCGTACAGATGGCCTGCGCCCGCGCGTATTCCTCGACATTTATAATGCGCACGAATGTTACCGAGAACATCAGTAAATAATTTATCAAGCTTAATGTATATTTCAATCTTGCCGGAATTGTTAAGAACATTTCCATATCAGCGTGTTTCATCTTTAGAAAGTTGTGTTTTCTTGTATTTCCTTATTTGTGGGATATGGTCAAGGGATTTCGATGGTTTTTTGTCGTCCTCATGTACACACGCCAGCACATCAAGCTACTTCAATCTGTCAAATTTCTTTAATAGATTTACAACTTGGACATGGATGTTGATGGATGGAGAGGGAGAGGAAGGTCAAAGAAAAGATGAATGGGTTGTGTGAAGACTGATATGAAAGAGAAAGGAGTAAATGATGCCGTGACGTCTGACAGGGGAGAATGGAAGAAGAAAACGTGTTGCGCCGACCTCAAATAGAATGGGATAAGGGCAGAAAGATGATGAGATTTTCAACTTTATCGCTGAAGCATTACGTTCAAGGTTGATTGGGAAGTTTCGGGTACTGTACTGGCGTCTGTACAGTGACATAAATTTTGGATGTGATGGCCGTCACGTAGACGGTTTAAAGTACATCTTCATAGAATATTTTATTTATCTGTTTTCCTGCTCCAACAATTTGCTCATCGCTGTCTATTGTAGTCGTATTAGGCTTGTTTGTGTTACTATAGATACTCAAGTGACGTTGTCGATCTGTGACTTGTCATTATCGTGAATTCGTAACTTGAATGACCCCTCTGTATACCCTAAATTGTTGAAGGTCATGACGATTCTGTTGAGCTTATTTTCAGAGAAATAAATATCTTGTTTTCCACGTATCATTTTTCTATTAATATTATTCCTATTACCATTTCAGTTCAAAGGAAATGAAGCCAAATTAGATTGTATTTTCAGAAGGCATTAAGTACCTTTACGCTTGAGTTGTCCCCTTGGAAAGCTAAAATAAGCATTCTGGCTTCCGTTACTCGCCTACGTTTCGGCCTACGCAGTACCTTTCTACCTTTAGCCCCAGTAGCGGAGGGTCAATTTTTGTAAGAGGTAAGGCGGAGTACATAGTCTTTAATGAGATTATAATATTTATCTTTAGAATACTGACTGTGCGATTTTTTAAAGGGAAGCCAGTAGTATGGAAGCTTCGATACTGTTCAGTATTCAATTTTAACTTGGGTATTTCATAGAAAACTTCCCACCGACAGCGACATTATGGTAATAAGACTTATTAAATACATATTTCAAGGTAATTTCGCAGTTAAATTAATGAGACAAATATTATCTTATGAAACAATGTAGGTAGAAAGCATTCATTCATTAGAACTAAACCTATGATTTGAAAGTCGATGAAACGAAAAAGTGACAGTAAAGAGAGACAGACACATAAATTCCTAAGATTTAAATCTTAGGAATTTATGTGTCTGTCTCTTTTTGTGTTGTCTGTCTCGTGGGAGAAAATGAGATAGGAAGCATTATACAGCATTTTACAGTGTTTATCTTGAAGCCAAAAATTTGAAGGTTTCACTTCTATCACGTGTGAATTGTAGACATGTTTTTTATCACCCAGTAAGTAGGTAAGTCGTTCTGGCAGTATAGAATCTATATTTTTAACTAAAGTACAACACAAAAAAAATCCTTAAGTATTTAGGTTTTTTTTTCATTTCTTTTTAACTTTACGGTATAGACACACTACGATCAACGATGTATCAAAATACGAAATTGCGACACCAACTCTTGGCCGAATACGATACTCCTTCTGCTGTATGTTGTCGAGGAGTTCGATATCCTGCAGATTCCAGGTGATGCTTCAGTATCAGGTCAAGGTTACCATGTTAACAGGATCCAAATTTCGAATCAATCTGACCTTTGGAAGTTGCTATCATACCCAAATCAACTAGAAAAGACCTGATGGTCTTCAAACAACGGAACAGATTTGATTAAATCTAACTAAGAACACTTTCGATCAAGTCACTCAAAATTAGTTCATCCGTTTCGGAGTTACGATAACACAGACAGACAAACAGAGTGTCTTACCACCTACTCCCTACTTATTATTTTATTAATATTATGAAAGCGAAAGTTTGTGAGGATGTAGGAATGTCTGAATGTTTGTTACTCTATCAAGCAAACATCGCTGACGGGATTTGAATGAAAATAGGCACATATTATTATATGGTTTATAACCTATATTAACACATAGGATACTTTTTATCCCGGTGCAGGTGATATGACCCCGTGGGACGATTACGGAAGTTCTCCACGCGGGCGAAACCACGGGTATATCTAAGCTAGTCTATGTACTTGTTGTAGTCTATTCTAGTACTATTGCACTACAAAACTGTTATACTAACATTAATTAAAACCTTACCGAGTCTTCACTATACTGGCGCTTGGTCACGGAGTGGTGCTCAGTTATGAAAGGTTTTTATTTGTCTGGTAAAATTTTAAATTAAATTTCTAGTTTGTGAAATGGTGCACAAGCTAGAATAAATTTAAAGTTATTTTATTCGTTTGGTAAAATTTTAAATTAAATTTCTAACTTGTGCACTGTTTCGCAGTAAACCTTTTGAGTTTTTCAAAGCAAACGAAATTATTTTTGAACTACATAGAAAACACTTTTTTCGTAAACATTTTTTAATAAAGGGTATAAACAGACTCTTAACGAAGATGTTCTACCCGTCATTGCGATCATTTTTTTTGTTCTAGACCATACCTGGGAACCTTCTAGTTACGGAGATATTGGGGGTCAAAGTTCCAACTTTTTCACAAGTTTTTTTAATACATGTTTTTAATGTAAGACTTTTACTTTAAACACCTACAGGACCCCCTTTCTATTCAATCCATCCATCAGTACAATGTTTTGAGTGCGTCACATTGAGTACTACTGTAAAACGTGATTTTTCAGCTAAAAAAAAAATCGTAACCTAGCACTAATGTTTACGTAAAGTTACTTAGTTTGATGTACATAATGCTTGTTTGACCGCTTCGTGAAGAGTCTGTTTACACCCTTTATAGGATATCTTGTTCCATCTTCCCCACTCTTTAATAAGATTAAAACAGTACTGCTTTAAGATGTCATGGTAGACCACTTGGTCCAAGCATTTAAATACCTCTGTATTTGGAAGGGACTTCCACGCACCAATAACTTAAAAAAAAATATATATTCTTCAGTAATTTTAAATAACCGGCCAAGTACGAGTTGGCCTCGCGCATGAAAGCTTCTGTACCATCTTAGTAGGGGAGCTCCTAAAAATTTGTAAACTAGTGTGTGTGTGTGTGTACTAGTGTGTGTGTGTGTTACTGTGTGTAGTTTGTGTCTAGTGTTTTGTTATTAGGTACCTGATCATAAATAGCCTAGGATAGCAGCTAGCTACGTAACAGTGTCATCCATGACCCAATGATCCAGAGTCGCATCGGTACGTTATTAGAGTCTAGCGTTACCATTTTTAAGTATGAAAAAAGACTAGACAAAAAGCAGTTATAGAAAAGACTCTTTAATCTTTTTTATTTCAATAGGTAGTCATGAACTGTTGTTAACTGAAAACAATAAAAGCAAAAAGAAAAAGAAAGAAAGTTATGCCTAGAAAAACGCTGGTATGATGACTTATAGCAGTTTATGGAAGATTAACTAGAGAAAACCAAACAGGAGAAAGAGTGGAATATTTTTCGGGGAGACCTTGCCCGGTAGTGGCACAATACGGGTAATTTAATACAAAAATAAAAAAGCCGGTCAAAGTCCAGACGGAGGACACAAACCGAAAGTGTCCGAAAAAATCTAGACAGAAGATATCCCTAGACGGCATTCGACGTGTTCGACGGCGATATTACAAGGCCTGTCCGGCCCGAAGCGTTATTACCAGAGGTCAGAATTAGGTATAGTTATTTATGTACATACTTACACTGAATTCATACAGCGAAAGAATAAAGTGGATATACCTCAAATCCCGACATAAATTTTAAAGAGCAGAAAAATCCCGTGATTTATTTTTGTGTATGTGTGAGTTTAAATCTTTGTAAACGCATTCACGTCACAGGAAATAATCCTAGTGTGGGCAACGTAAATAAAAAATAAAATTGTATTGTGAATTAATGTTAATAAAAATTGTGTGTTAATTATCTTTGTTTTATTTGTCTTATCTATCTCTAAGGTTTTTATTATTATTTATCTATATATATAAAATGCTTTGTCCTGAATGACTAACTTGGAGGGTATGTTCTTTGTATGACGTAGGCATCCGATAAGAAACGATTTTTCGAAATTGTACCACTAAGGAGGTGAAAAACGGGGGCAAAGTTTGTATGGGACAACGTGATTCCTTGGTCCAATCTACTTCAAATTTTGCATGAACATTCTTTAACAGAATTGATGGAAGACGTGTTTCGTATTTTATCGAAACTCATCGCCTAACCGATTTTATACTAAAAAAAATCTGTGGCACAAGTGTCAAATTGACAAGACATATTTTTTTCGACCCGGATTTTTTTTTTAATAAATAACAGTTTAATCCCATAAAATCAATTTTAAATACAATGGAAAGGAAAAAAATACAATTACACAGTTACTGGACTTTCTTCGAAAAAAGAACGTTGAACACATATAAGAGATTGGTGCAATGCAATACTCTTCTCTCCTTCCTGACGATGACCGAAAATATCTCGGTGGCAAATCGAAGCTATCACAATTATAAATAAAAGCGTTTTTAAATAAGCGCAATTGATAGCTCACGTCACGTAGGTAGGTAGGTACTACAGAGGTAGGTACACGTAGGATAGGTAGGTACTAGGGAGTTAGGTACTAAGTAGGTACATCGGACCAGGAGCAGACCAGTTGGCGCAGATCCCGAGAATTCCAATGATTCCCACGGACCTGCGTATATCGTTTAAGCGACTCCACACATAACATCACGCCTGTAATCCCCAAAGACATAGGCACAGGTGTACCTAATGGTACTAACAGTTATGTTTATGTCCCATGTAATTGGGGACGAGCATATTGCCATCAACCGGGCACAAATCCAGACTCCGTGGCTGCTACAGAGAAATTCCTGAAGGAAAAACCAAATAACACTTCGGTCGAACTGGGTATCGAACCCAGGACCCCATGCTCAGCAGTCGCGCTTGCGACCACTAGACCAACGAGGCAGTCTCTAAGCGACTCCAGTTTCCCGTAAAAACATAATTTTTCCAGACTATTAACTAGTCCCAGTGACAAACATTCTCTTTGGTTTCCTAGGGCTGAATTTTCGAAACCCGCGCGGACGAAGTCGCGAGCGAAGTGCTAGTAATATTGTTGGCCACACGGGATTGTATTATAAATCCCGGGAAATCCCGGGAAGATCCATATTAATATCAACATTTCGATGCAATTACATAAATAACTCTACCTAATTCCAACCTCTGGTTATTACACCAAACTCCACAGTGGCTATAGTGGCAAAAGTGCTATCAATACAGTGTCACGACCTGTAACATTTTCCTTATTAGTCACAACTATGAGATAATGATAGTCTGGATTTTTTGTTTTAGTGATTGTGAAAAAAATCCGATTTGGCGATGTTGCGTCATATTATGTGCGTATTAGATGTTATGGTTGACGTATGAGAAATTAATTATTTAAAACTATTAAGATGGGTATCTATGTGTCATAGAACTCCGTTACATCCGTTAACACAAGTTTGCCTTGATTTCTTTTTGTTACTTAGTTTAAATTAAATAAAACTGTGGGTTGGTAGCAAAGCATTTTTTTGTTGAAAAAATCCGCAATCCGAAAAAAATACAATTTCGATGCTGCGATGCCTCAGTGAAATGTTACACTTTTTTTAGTTTTTGATATTTGCTACTGAAAAGCGAAAAAAATGTATATATGTAGATGACCAACGGGTTTTATGAGATTAATACACACGGTTTTCCCAACACGACGCAGAATTCACTAAATGAACGCCAAGAATAAAAGCCCAATGTTGATTTTCATCCTTCGGCTCTGCACTCAGACTTCAAATTTCAGTCATGCATAATGTCAAGTTTCATTTGTCAGTGTCGCTGCGAGTTAGTTATAAAACCGGCCAAGAGCGAGTCGGATTCGCACACGAAGGATTCCGTAAAACGCCGATAAAAACATGATTCTTGTATGTGGTCACCCCCTTTTAATTTTTAACTTTATTTATTGTTATAGCAGCTATAGTTACATACACTCTGTCAAAATTTCAAGTGAAAGACGGACAGACAGCAAAGCCTTACTAAGAGGGGCCCCTAGGCACCTTTTGGGTACGGAACCCCAGAAATGAGCATGCGTTCCTACCGTCAGAAGAACTTCCTTAAAAACCTCATCCATCAACGCATCAAAAAATCTCTATGACGTAATCTTATTCCCTGACCCACAAATTACACGATATTGCTTAATCAAGAGTACGTAAGGAAACCACGCACAGAAATGATATATCCTTATAAATACGGTCTTTGGCTTCCCAATTACGGTGGTTGGGCGATTAGAGAAACCCACGCATTTAGATTGAGGACGATGACTGTACCCAGGTGCGTCAGACGTGTCAAAATCTCAACCACACTACAGCAGCACATTGTATGATAACCACATATGATAATGTACTCTTTACGTGGCAATGCTGCCAACCATTTGGGTATTTATTTCTTTTATAAAGGGTGTAAAAATACCCTAAACGAACCCGAAAGGCACTTATTCTCCCCGTCATTGCGATCAACGCAAAACCTGGGAACGTCGTCTTAAGGAGATATTGGAGGTCAAAGTTACAAATTTTTCCCAAGTTTTTGACGTTATATCGTCTTTTAAATCGATGAATGCTGGTTGCACGCACTAAAAAGTGTCACGTTCCGCCTGAGCCGCGTGTGCAAGCGAGAGCGCGGAATAAGCGATAGAGAGGCACGTTCGGCCTAAGCGTTTGGCTTGTGACGCATCTATGTATTATACAAAATAATGATAATTCAGTGATAATAATTCAATTCATAAAAGTATGCAATTTTTCATCAATGTTTTATTATGACGTTATCACGTAAAATTATCGTCCGTAAACCGACTTTACAGACAGCCATTTTTTTTATAAAAACTAGGTTTAAAGGTAATTACATTACTCGATGACCCGATTACTATTCAAAGCTTCCATCAGCACAATGTTTTGAGTGTGCTACATTGAGTTTTACCGTAAAACGTGATTTGTCACCCCCAAAAACGTCGTATCCCAGCAATAATTTTTGCGTAGGGTTGCTTAGTTTTATGTACTACGAAAATGACGATGAAAGAGCTGTACGCAAACCACCATATAAGTTTTTTTATTTTAAATACTGCTTTTATTTTAAGAGTTTATGTAAATAATGTTATTGTAAGTAAAGTTCTATTTTCAATTACTATAGTGGCATTCAGCGGCTGTCGCGAATACAGACGAATAAAAAATGTAGCATCAAATATTTTGACCCTTTTTCGACACCAAAAGCACTGAAGCAGCTGCAGCAATACTTTCCACTCTAGCCAATATTGGCGTAGTGACGTCACACTAACAAGGTTAAGTTTCTTCTCAGCAATATTCCTGACATTTTTCCTTTTGCGGTTAATAAATAAAGATAAATTACAAATTACTTAATTGTGTTTTTTCTGTAATTTCAATGAACTGGGATGGTCGCCACGATTTTCCTATGACGTTGTTCTAAAATTACTTTGTTAGAAACGTTTTTATTTATTATGTACGAGTTTCCTTCCTCATAAGTACAGTTAAAAGGTTCACCCTTGTTTGGTATAACAACTTTTGATGTAATGTTACTAATTCGAACAACATTTAAGAAAATAATCAATTTGTATAATATTGATTAACATAACTTTCATTTCATCGAATATTTATTTGCGATAACAACATTTGCGCTATTGATCAAAAGGTATAATGTTCATTTGATGTAATGTTCAGGTGGTATAACATGTATTTTATCGAATATTCAATTGGTGTAATGTAATGCAGAACAGAAAACATTGTAAATATTTGCACATTTTTTATTTTGAAAAAGAAAACACTTAGACTAATCTTAAATTAAACAATTAATTAATTAAACAAACGAATGAAATTATGAATTAACGAAAAGGTCTGTTGGACGGAAATAATTATATTTACCTATAGACAATGAAAGGAAACGAATTATTGAACTGAATATTCGATACGATCTTTCGACTAAATCATTATTAGTCTAGTGAAACATTAGTTTAAATAAAATTAGTGCATTTGAAAATTCGGTCAAATGACATTATTTCAAAGAAATAAATATGCTAAATAAAAATCTACCAATTAATTATTCGGTCAAATGAATAATTATACGAAATGACTTTATTGTAACTAAAATTAGCCGGAGCGATTTTCGACAAAACGTTGTTATACCAAACAAGGGTAAACCCAGTTAAAAACGGTCATATGGGAATGTTATGTGGGTAAACTTGTAATTTGGCCGTAAATGAGTATGTGACATGTCTACATGAGACATGTATGACATTGTCCGAAAGCAGGATGTGTTATTGTGCACCTCTGTCCAACACTTAGGGAATCCCTGGTGATGTTACATGACATAAAAAAACTGTTAAAACTAAACACGCTGGAGGGGCTTTAGATATTTTTTTAACAAAGAATGATCTTTTCTCACGATGATTTTCGTAAGTAAATAAGTATCTAAGTGGTTTAAGCGGTAACTTTTGATTTTATCGTAAGTACCTCGTCCACAATTGAACCCATGTACGTAGTCAAGTAGATAATGCCCTCTTGAATCTATAGGTACCCTCGTCCGATCTCCAACAAGCCATGATTATCAATTTCCTCAATTGTCTGGAGCGAATTGTGTACTAACATTGCTCGAGGTACCGAAGCCCGAGGTATTGGTATACTTGAATGGGAAGATAAATAAGTAGATATGAATGAGGATGACCGAACGTTGTGTCCATGCTTGCGGGAGACATAAGGAATAATTTATCTCGGGTGGTAGACATTTTCAGTTAACTACTGAAGTAGCTAACGCTCCGTGCAAACGAGCCACTGGTGGCCGCCACCGGTGGTTGTCGCGTGGTGGCTGTCGCGCGCCACTTCCTTTGGTAGCGCGTAAACGTAGGTGTTAGTGGCTGCCACGAGTGGTCTATATTTATTTATAAAAAAATAAAATAAAAATATTTTATTGTCAGGCATCAAGGCCCATAGGGTGTTAGTATTACATCTTATTTAAAAACTATATTAGCAACATACAGGAACACGAAAAAGGAACACGAAAAAGAAAATCACAATTACAGGAAGGTTTTATAATTCGCCACCGGTGGCGTGTCGCGGACACTAACACCGGTATTCATGAACGTTACTCAGTGCGCGCGGACGCACAGTGTCCCAAAAACCTATTCATAAACAATACTTGAGGGACGAACGACACTATGCGCTCATTATAATGAACTCTCAGATATGTCAGTCAGTCAACCCGAGTGAAGTCGCTTCACAACGTTAACCAATCACAGCGCCCCATTCAATGCTATGTGTCCGCACAGCAAAGAGTCGTTCTTGAATACCAGTGTAAGTCGCGAGTGGCCGTTACCGGTGGTAACGTGACGCGGCCACTGAATCGCGAGCGGTCGCCACTCGCTATCCGTGTGCGGCGATTCCATACAAAACGTTCCCATTATGTACGGAAATTAACCCACGGGAACGTTTTAAGTGTAGCCTATGACACTCTGGGATAATGTAACTTCCCGTTAGCGAAAGAATTTTCGGAATCGGATCAGTAGTTGCAAAGATTACTCCTACATACAAACAAATTACTCTTTACATTACTAGTATAGATGGAACTAGAACATAATATACTACATTGACTCCAATTAAATGAATCCAAACGTCATCACTGAAAATAATTATGGCAATGATGAATCTAAATTCATACCGGAGTACGAATGTTGGACTGGCTGTATTAAAACAGCATGTTAAGGTTACGAAAAGTCCAAAGATACACAATAATAGTACATTATGATATAAGTGCGGTAAGTTGAAAATAACAGCCGAGGCGACATTGCTAGCCCGAGCCGTAGGCGAGAGCTACAAGAAAGCAGAGGCTGTAATTATCAAAGCGCACGTATGTCATACGACGTTTTAAAACATCTTTGAGAGGAAATAAATAAAACTTGGACTTTTTTAAACTAAATTTTGATACGCTTGTAAGTATCTATCGGTCGATTTTTTGAGCAAGAGGCTTAGAGTAGGCTTTTTCGCTGCCTTTGTGACTTCAGGTTCGGTGTCGTATTAATAAATTCATCATTGCTTGACGACATTTTCAAATAAAACAATACAGCGAAAAGAAAAAGCGCGCGGAATAATTTGTACTTGTTCACAAATTAGCGAGGCGCGCGCATCAGCGCTTTTTTTTAAGGCAAAGGTACTAATACAGTAAATTAATATTTTTGTGGTTTTGTTACAGATTGTTGTAATTTATTGTCAAAATTAATTAAATTAAATAATTAAATGTTTATTTATTATATTTTATCTCCCAAAGTTAATTTTATTCATAAAATGTGGTCAACATTTTATGAATAAAATTAACTTAATTAACTTTTCTGACATAAAAACTCTTTGCTAAGATTTAAAAAAGTACCGTTCGTTTTTGACGGAGCATCTTGATAAACCGTGCGTTTTACATTACATTATTGCACAAGTACGTAATGAGATACAATACGATATTGAAATTGGTGAAATAAGATATCCTTTACGAGCAAATATAAACATACTTTAAACCCTGGAAATAGATACATAATATGACAATAGGAAGGTAGCCATGACAGTTAGGTACTTAGGTCTCCACATGAATTTAGAACGATATATTTTACGAAATAACGGACGAAATTTTAAAATAGATACAATGAAGCCGTTGAAGTTCGTTTTATGATTAAACAAAGCTGTTTGAAACTGATACGAAGTTTCGAAATATTTGGAAACTGGCGTTAATAGGCTTACAAATTTAGTGAAAGTGGTAGTTTAATTCTCGAAAACAGACTCGAAACACTGGTCAGTGTTTCAAAAACCAAACGACTGTCATGGCCACTGAATTCTGTGTTCAGAGAATTAATTTAAATTCGAATATACACCATTACAGTCATCAGAAACATTAGGTACCGAACATCAATTAGCAATTTTCCGAACTGTCTCAAATGGTTAGTATTAATGACATAATTAATAATTGTTTTTCCTCGAACTATTTTGAATGCAAAACCTCCCTACTTAATATTATTAGGAATGTTGAATCATGGCTATTTAACATTACAATATTGTCTCTTTAGAATGTCATATGCGTTTTGTGACGTAAGTTTTGTAAACAACAGGCAGAATACTTACTTCTTCTTCGTCGTGTCGATAATACCTTCTTCTTCTTTGCGTGTCGATAGACAAATAATACCAAACCAGTATATTACCACCTGCACAGCTCTATCATTGGCTTCATTTAAATCCTGAAGGTGCAGGATGGGTAAGAAAGGAGGTTGGGCATATCCTGCAGGGGGGCTCCACACTGACATTGTCTTTGGGACGGGTCGATGACACCCCATTTAACCAGATTATTTCTGCAGCGGCCAACCTGGGCCCGCAGACGGTTAAAAGAAATCCTTAAAAACCAAATCACAATAACACCTTACCTTGTTAATACCTTTAAAAATAACCTTCAAGCATTACTCTTGACTCCGTCACCTGGATAGCGTTAGTAGTAACCAGAGATGTTATGAATATGATATTTCGGATCTGGATACGGATATGGATATAGGAATAAAAATATATCTGTTTTGGATACGGTTACGGATATGTAATTATTTCGGATTATCCGTTAGTTTCGGATAGTTTCGGTTACGGATATAATAAAAAACTAACTAGTTACTAAAGAGGTTATGTTATGACTAGAAATAACAAACAAACTGCAAGTCACGTGGTGCGCGAGTAGTGAAACAAAAACGCCCTTATACGAAACTATCCGAAGCTTGTGAAACGGATACCGTTACGGTTACGGATATATTTTTATTTCGGATATCCAATAGTTTCTATATCCAATAGGTTACGGTTACGGAGCTCCATAACATCCCTGGTAGTAACCTTGGGCAGATCCTCAAGTGCAGGTGGAGTTGCACAAAGAGCAAGACAGTATGAAGAACCTTTTTTGAATTGGGCAGCCCGTCACACTATTCACAAATTACTGTGCGACTCCTGAAAGCCACAATCAACAGTGGCGACCACCAGAAAAGCGCCGAGACAATGAAGCGTGATGAAGTCCCAGAGACTCCATTTAACTGTCTTGGATCCCGCAACGAAATTAATCAGAAAACAATAGCGGAGGGGTAGGAAAAGTATGTGGTGGAGAAGTATCGTCCGTGGGTTGTTTTTCAGTTAAACGTGAGTGTAGGTGGGTGTCGCAAGCATTTAAAAATAACTTTCTCCTTTTATTGAAACTCCAGTCACCAATTAAACGAGTTTTCCTTGAATGACTACTTCATCATTGAAGGAAAAACGGTTCAATTTACTTTCCTGGGTAAATTAGTCGTTGCAGTTCTTAGAAGCATGATCATACCAGTCAAAAGTTCTGCTAGAGTACCTGGTACTGGTTGAATCCGTTTGCTCCAACACATATAAATGTAGATTTTTGATTAGAAACAACAACATTTATAAACATAACATCACGCCTGTAATCAATCAATATTATTGCAATATAATTATATCAGTGCAATATTATTAAGGCGTTACATCAGGTGCACCGTCATAGATTGGCCTGTTGGTCTAGTGGTTAGTGACCCTGACTGCTAGGACGGAGGTCGTGGGTTCGATTCCCACACAGGACAAATCTTTGTGCGATGAGTACGATTATTTGTTCTGTATCTGGGTGTAAATTTATCTATAATATGTATGTATTATTTAGAAATATATAAGTATGTTTATCAGTTGTCTGGTTGCCATAGTACAGGCTCTGCCTAGTTTGGGATCAGATGGCGGTGTGTTGGTTGTCCCAAGATATTATTATAACTTTTGAAGAAAAAATGGAAGTCACTGATGCTATGAGTTGGCAATCGCACAACCAACTCAGTCATACCTACCAGGGCTGAAATAATTTAAGAAAATTAGCACTAATACCTATGGTACATACAAGGTGTAAACAGACTCGTCACAAAGCCGTCAACGAAGCATTCTGTACAACTTTACGCAAAAATTCTTGCTGGGACGACTTTTTTTTGGGGTTTAAAATCACGTTTTACGGTAGGACTCAATGTAACGTACTCAAAACATTGTGCTGATAGATGGATTGAGTTCAATAGTATATATAGGTCGTCAAGGTGTCTTAAGTAAACAAAATACATCAAAAACATATATAAAAAAAAAAAACTTGTTAAAAAAGTTGGAACTTTGACTCACAATATCTACGTAACTAGAAGCTTCCCAGGTATGGTCTAGAATAAAAAAATATCGCAATGACGGGGAGAACAAGTGCCTTTCGGCTTCGTTAAGAGTCTTTTTACACGACTGCCCAAAAAAAAGAGTGTTATGTTTTCAGGGTTCATGTATGTATGTATGTTTGTGAGTTTCTTTATTCCACCATAACTTCTAAACGACTGAACCGATTTCAATGTATGTGGTATCTTTACCAGCGTTAAGTTATTCCGGGTAACATAGGCTAGTTGAGATTTAAAAAAAAACATAAAGGGCTCCCCCTTTATGTTTTTTTAATGGTTCCATGGTTCATGAAAAAGACGGAAATATTTTTTTTTATAAAAATTTGACTACGTATACTGTCATCGTCTAGAGCTTGCTTAGTACATAACAAAAAAAAATCTAACAGTAGTATTCAATATGCATTCGTCCACTAAGACTTTACATAAATATAACGGTAGTATTCAATAACCCATGGAAATAACCCATAGTAAAAAAAGTCCTTATCCGTTTCCACACTTACTTCTTGTAGACAAATCGTTTCCACGCTTCAAATTCAAATTCAAATTCAAATTTATTTATTCGCTTGCAAAAGAATACTGACGTAATTACCAGCGGGTCCCAAACTAGGCATAGCCTGTATCTTGGTGACCCAGACACTACACAAAGTTAAAAAAATAATAATAATGGAAAAACATGTTCTGCTAGCGCAAGAAAAATAACTTAGGTTGATTAGCATATGCATACAGATATAAAAAATTCAAAATTAAAACTTAAAATTAATAACATTGAAAAATATTGTAAAAAAAAAAAAAAATTAAATTAATATGCACAATGTGTTTGCTGAAGAGAAAATTAAAACGGTAATAATTTTTAGCATTGAAAAGAAAAAAAGAAAAAACAGGTAAGTACATACAAAAAAACACAAACATTTGAAGTGAGTAAGTGTGGGGGTGTGGGGTGTATGAGTGTGTGTGTGAGTGAATGTGAGAGTATGGATCTTGGTGTGTGTGGGTACTTGGTATCAACTAACTTGAGCCAGAGAGTAAACCTTCTGTTTCCTCATAAGTCCGGCACAGCAACCATTCTTTCAGCTTAATTTTGGCCTCATAGTAGTTATTGGGTACACAGAAAGTTTTGCTAATAGCATTAAATACTCTTATAGGGTAGTATGACGAAAGCCGGGCCGCGAAAAGGGTTTTTATTTTTGGGAGGGGAATTCTTTCTGCGATTTTTCTTCCTCTCTTGCTGCAACTAGAGCGATTTCTGTTGACTTTTATGAGGTTTAAAAGTGACCCTAGGATAAACAATTGACGAACGCGTAAAACCCCCGACTCCTTATACAGTTCATCCGTAGAAAAACGACGCGGCTTTCCCAAAAGTACTTTGAGGACGGCCCGCTGAGCGCGTTCCAGCTCTAGCATGCAAGATTTTCCAGCGCTACCCCAGACACCGACACAGTATTGCAGGACAGACTGGCATAGTGAGATGTACACCTGGATACAAATCTTCTTTGGAGCACTAGCACGTAAGATCTTAGCAACGTAAATGAATTTACGAGTCCTTTTTGCGAGTGCTCGAATGTGTGCTTGCTTCTTGCAGACAAATAAGTAATACAAATAAATAAAACACCAACCAGCCTGCGGCCGCGCGCTAGCCGCTAGGTAGTCGCGGGGCGGCCGGGTCACGGTTGCTGCCCGCGCCTATATAAGCCGTAGTCGCGAGCGCGTCGCGACCCGTCCTCTCCCAGCGACGCCCTGAGCCGAGGTCCGTACCCCACAGGGGGTGCCCTCAGTGTGTAGTCGCTTAGTTTGTAAGTTGCTCTGGCTGGAGGCCTTAATTTCGAGGCATCCACAGAAAAGCCCGGTTAAGCAGTCGACAACCTCCCTAGGTTGAACTGCGTGATGCCCTTCACAAAAAAAAATTTTTTTTTTACTGTCATCGTTTTTTTTTCATTTTTTTTTTTCAAATATTTCTCCAAAAAATAGTAGGAAAATATGGAAGAAGTATATGTATTTGTATATGTGTGACTGCACTTGCATGTGAACTTCAGAGCAAAGTATTATTGATAATAGTCATAAATATGGTAATAGTAACAGACGAAAGGCTTGCTTCGACAGTATTTTTTACATAGCTCTGCGCCTACGCATGATTTTTTTTGCCCGTTTATCAGAGTCCTTAGAAAACAGTATACGCTTCGGCAATCGTGGTCTATCTTCGGAATTCGAGCTCTGTTCCTCTTCTTCTTATGTATCGATGGAACGTTTTATAAAATTATTCATACCCAGGTGGTTACGTTAGTCGCGGCGTCAGTAGCGATTTCTATAGTAAATCCTCTAAAACGCAAGTGTAGGGATACTTTGGACACTTCAGCAAGTCGGCCTTGATCTGTTCGGGAGCTACGTATGCACATTAGTTGTAGCAAACCATGGAAGTACATGCCTATTATGTAAAGTAACACCATGGTTAGAATATTACAGATTTACGATTAAAATCTTTCCAAAACTTAGAGTAACATAAATAAGATGAAGTTCGACTAAAGTGGAGAGACTTCATAAGTGCGCAACAAATGCACTTCAATGCGTTGCAAAACCAAACTTAGAAGTTTTGCATCTGTAGGGATCACACTGCGGCCGAGGTTCGTGTTAATTCGGAAACATGAAGATTACCGAACTGCATACTCTTTCTGGTTCTATGACTAAATATAAATACATTAAATTCAAGTGTTTACAGTATTTTTCAGTAACGGGGCTATTGCATATTCTCATTTTTTATTTCCATCGGCTGATTAGACTCTAAGAGTTGAAAGATTTTTTTTTAAGAATACTTAGCTACGAGGTCTATGATAGACCATGAATTGCATCTATGTGCTTTATTCATAAATTTATTTTTAACGTTTCGATGGTAATCTAAATTTATTCCCAATAGAAATTGACTACGAGTGCGTTTAGTACTTAAAACAAAGATGTAATAACAGGTTTTAGTTTAAATTAACAGTATGTCGGTATCATCATCATCAGCATTCTCCTGCAAGTCAGATATTGGTACACTATTTGTAGAGGTGTTAAAAATATACTACGACTTCAAGTTCCCAAGTAATGTTCCCTGATAAGGCCAAAAGAAAACGCGCTCACGTGAGCGAAGCCGCGGGCACAGCTAGTACCAAATAAATAACTTTATATGATATGAAACGCACCCAGCGTGAGGAGCGTAGGCCGAAGGCCGGCGGAGCGACGACGAAATTTGTGACAGAAAGTGGTTGTGTAATGTAAAATGACTCCAGAAGACCCAGCCAGACTCCAGCCAACGTCAAAATTATAACAATTGAACAAGTTATCATTTTGCCATCGGCATAATAGATAACAGCGAGCGTTTTTAAACTGACGACGCCGTATGTAAACGGCAGAATCATACAAATGCCTGCGACATCTAGACAAATATCGGGAACTCAAAACAAATACGTAGTAAACATGGTTTGACTGGTTTGGTTTGGTTTCATGGTGGTAACGGGAGGATTGAAAAGAGAATTGGGAATTGGAAAGGAGTAGCACAAAATCTTGACCGTTGGAAGGAAAGGAGGAAGACCTTTGCCCAGCAGTGGGACAATATGGGCTAGCTATATTAATAATAACTGTAAACGGTGTGATAATAAGGTTGAACTGTAATGGCATTGTAAACTCAAAAGTACCCAAGTTTTCAATTTATACTTCGGTAAGTCGCATCGAGTCCATTAACCCATTCACTGCCCAGTACTTCACAAAAACTTCGTGAATTTCGTTCCCGTGCCCACAACCCGTATCCGAGTCGTTGTTATAATTAACTATAGATGATTTGTCATCATGCCTAGAACCCGACTAGCGAGTCCATAGCTACGGATACGGGTTGAGCGAACAAACGAATTTTTGTTCCGACTCATATGCTGGGTTCTGAGCACTGAATAGGTTAAAGAAGTGGTGAACCAGTGGAAACGACAGAGACTTATGAGCTGCAGGTCGTATGTTAGAAACCAGACAGGCACTACTTTTAAAAGATGAAAGAAAACATAGTGAGGAAACCTGCTTGTCCTAGAACGAAAGAGTTCAAAGAGTTCACTTATATTCACCAATTCGCACTAGTCCCACATGGTGTATTACGGTCTCCTACGGCCACTTCTAGCGGCCGGTGTGTCACACCAGTGGAGTGGAGCTTATTACCATCAACCGGACACAAATCCAGACTCAAGGCTGCTATTAAGAAATGTATTGTATTACAATTTACATATTTGTTTTGTTTGGTTTTGCTAAGACAGGGTGCAAGTTACTTTTAGTATACTTTTAGTTTCCTTCCAACCCCTGTACAACATGTTTGCATTAAACTGATTTGATTCGTTGTAAGGGAGTTATAACGAGACCCTAAATACAAGGCATAAACTCGCCCCGCCAGCATGAAGTGTTTTGAGACGGCATCACTATTAAAATTTGTAGCTTAGAAAGGTCTTTGAATGCAAACTTCTGTCATATACCAGATTCAAAGAAGTCAGTTTCTAAACGACAATGCTTATGACCTAGCGACCACTGAAGCAAACTCCCCGTAATACATAACACACCTACATACTTATCACAATTATTCTTTTCCCAGAAGAGAAAGCAATGGTTTCTGTATAGGTCACACACATTTTGCCAGTTATAACCAGCCGGCTGAAGGATTAGAAAGCCGAAGGGTGTATAAACTTCAGTAGTTAACCATAAAGTTCGGTACGGGCCCCTTCAGGGGTCTGACACACAAGCCTCCGCTGGCTTGGTACCGGCCCCGAAAAGGGTCTGTCACTTAAGACTTACGTCATCCCTATTATTTATGTAAACATTTAATATTCTGATTATTAAATACTGTGGGTATGCGTTCATTAAGAAAGTAGGAGAAAAGATCATATGTAAACGCCACTAAAAAGTTCTGTATTTAGCGCGCAAGATTCTTAATTTACCCAAATAAAATCCAAGAGCGTAAATACGATCATCGCCATTTTGGCGGCAATGCTGGCCGAGGCTAGAAATCATGAAAATTGTGGTTTTCGGACAGCCAAGCTCCATATTATTGAGAATGATAATTATGTGACGAATTCATCCATACTTTAATTGAAATAAGCAGTGGTAATTATCACTTTTTGGTATCTAAAGTCGAAGTTTCGCACCAATCGTGCGTGTTTATATAATTGCACAGCACATATGAGTACTATGTATAGAAAAGCTACCGTTTACATTTAGCTATTTTTCATTGACTTGAATGAGCCCTAGCAGTTGAGAGAATGTCATGCTCACTCGAATGTCTTGCTGATGGTGGCGGGTGTGTCGGGTCATTTGGTTCCCTTCAATATGGTTGAGTTGAATGGCGCTGATCCATGCGTCATGTTCGTGAACGGGCGCTGTCAGTTGGGACTGGTCAGCTGTCACGGTTTATTTTAATTAAGTACTTTATTTTCAAATTGTTGATTTACTCTTTTACTCTGGACGCTCTTCATTTGCACGCCTCTTTACATCGTTCTCACATACACGTATAATCTCAACATGAATGATGTAACCAAGATTTTGTAATAATATTTTGATTGAAAAGAGTGTCCATGGAGTTTCTTGCCCATTCTTCTCCATAGAGATCTACGCTTTGGAATGGGCAACTACAGTACTTTCACAAGTTATTATGCCTTGTGACTGTGACTGTAGCTTAGCCTTCTTTGTTTTTCCGACATTCAAAAGTGCCTGTAAGGGTCTAATTGAAATAAATGCTTTTGAGTTTTGAGTTTGAGTTTACATTCTTATTTTTCACACAGACGCGTATAGATTCGATAACAAGTATGACAAATATCATTCTAAATATTGTAACAACATGAAAATGCCCTGATCTTAGCGTAATTTACTAATACAAACCAACAACACATAATATTCATTACCACTACTCAATTTGTATACGAAATTGACGAACATTTTTTTTTAATTGTTGTGATGTGTGAAGGCGATTATTTAAATCGATTATTTTTTTGTAAATTTCGAACAACTCGAGTAATTAAATTATAGTTTAAGAAATCGATAGTTGGATATTAAAATAATTTTGTTTTAAGCGCAAAATGCAATACATATAATATTTTTTTAAGGTTTTATAATGGTAATATTAATAGTTACACAAATAATTCGTTAGACTTCGTTTTTCGTTAATTTCATGTACTATGACCAACCCAACGACAAACAACACAGACTGATCTATGGCTAAATTCGCGCCGATTTTCGTTCCATTTCCAAATTTAAATTAAGAATCCACTCGCTGTTCGAATTGATATTCCATTTAAAAGTAGACAATTTATTATAAGCTTTTTTTTTAATCGGTTTTTGGTAAAATCTTGCAACTAAATTTCAAACCAGTTCCCCCCAACCGATTGAACAGAAATTTTGCACAGACACAATTAAAAAAAAATGTGTTTTTTGTTATAATAAGTGCAAGTGTCATAAACGGAGTGGAAAGGACATCGACGCGAAAATGATTACCACGTAGTCAGTACATCATTCTGAGCTCCCCCACATCGAAATTTGTCATCGATTATTTAAATGCATTCAGCAAATAGCCGTTATTTTGATATTACAAACAGACACTTCAGTTTTATTTATTTGTATAGATAAATCTCCCCATGAAGTCAACCAAAAGCATCGAATAATTACTAAATGAAATAATTAAAAAAACCGGCCAAGTGCGTGTCGGGTTCGCGCACGGAGGGTTCCGTACCATTATCTATAAAAACGACAAAAAAATCATGTCTGTTGTATGGGAGACCCCCTTAAATATTTAATTTATTCTTTTTTTATATTTTTTGTTTAAGCGGCAACAGAAATACATAATCTGTGAAAATTTCAACTGTCTGGCTATCACGGTTCATGAGATACATTCTGGTGACAAATGGACAGATAGACAGACAGATGGACGGACAGCGGAGTCTTAGTAATAGGGTCCCGTTTTACCCTTTGGGTACGGAACCTTAAAAACCAGCCAAGTGTGAGTCGTACTCACTCGCACACAGGGTTCCGCAGCACCAAAAAATAAAATTAAATATTTTGAAGGCTCATTCATATGTTGTATTGTATTACATTGAACAGCAAAACTAAATTTCTTTTCATTTTATGTTAATGAAAAACAAAGTTACTGCTGCAGTTTGATAAAAAAGTCCCATATCTCAAAAACTAACCAGGAAATCTTATTCAAACCAATTTTCGTTCAAAGTTTTTTTTACGTTCTAATTTCCTATATAATTATCCTACTTTTTGTCAGAATTTTCCTCCTTTTACTTTAGAAATCAGAGGGGGGGAGGACACACATTATATCTCTTTAAAAGTGTCTATCTTACAAACGATTGACTTTGAGAAAAATGGATTGAAGAACCTCAATGTCATTTTTAAAGACCTGTCTATAGAGACCCCGGACGTATAGGTTTGATGAACTATTTTTTTTTAGTTTCATTTCCACGTACGTTTTTTATAAAAAGCTAAAAGCTTTTAGCTTTTTATAAAAAAACGTAAAGCGGTTCACAGAATACATCTACATACCAAGTTTCAACTGTGTAGTCCTAATAGATTCGGAATAAAGTGGCTGCGACATACGGAAGGACAGACAGACAGATATGACAAAATATAAGGGTTCCGTTTTTTGTCATTCGGCTACGGAACCCTAAAAAGATAGTATGAATGATTAATTTCAAAATTAAATATTATTTGAAATTATATCAAGGAGTTTTTATTCCGGTCTTAATTTTTTTTCAAAACTCGATTTCATTGCGCGTATCGATTAAGCTGAATGCAACTTTTTAATTGTAATCATGATACTTGTATTTACGGTCAGCACTAAGAACAGTTATTTTGCAACATAGTTTTTAGTAATATGTGCTAAGAGTTTAATCGTGTTTTTTTATGAAATTATGTAAAAATAATGGCAAAAATAAGAACGCAGCTAGAAGGTCACTGCTTTTTATTTGCCCTTTCGAGTTTTGTAGCAAACGAGACACTGGTATATTATTTCCAGCGCATCTAAGGTACCGTACCTATTTTTTGGAAGCGTGTAATTATACGTATTTAACACATATTTACCAATAGACTGACGCCGTTTTAGCGACTTTAACACGTTATTGGAGATATTAACCACAAACTTATTGTATGAAATAGCTGCCGTGACATATTTTTCATAATAAAACCGAATGCTGACAGTTCACGAAAATTCTTGAATTTCATGACAATTCGCATCACCCCGCCGATTCAGTTGATGTGTCATGTGTCAGAATTTTGTCGTGCTTATTGGATAAATACCCAAACGGTGGCTGAGCATGAAAACCTCCTTAAAAAAACAAATGATAAGTGATGAAAAATAATGTTTATTTCTTTTAATTCGCTGTACAAACCTTTTTTACTCGCCAAAGAAAAAGGTGCCTCAAATTAAATGAATTCTCTAAACAAAAAAACAAACATAATTTAAAAACCGAAACAATGACACTTAAAGTCAAACATTACAAGTAATTCATTCTATTAGTGGTATACCTGTGGTTATGATCGAGCTCTCTATATCGCAGTGGTCTTCTCCACGAAGTATTTTGAAGAAACCCTTATCACCCCATTCTGTGTTCCAAGAATTTGCCATAAGCCAATACTTGTCACCGTTCTCTACTCCCCAGCCTAACACTTTAACAGCATGTCCGCCTAAGAATTTGCCTTTCACATGTTTGTATACCCCTTCTTTATAATTTACAAAATCTTCATATACTATAAAACTAAACACTGTCGGGCCATTCTTAAACAATTCAGCTTTTATTTGGTCTTCACCTGAGTCTAAGTGATAAATATTTTTGCCGCGTCGCAAATCCTTAGTATAATCAACGTTGTAGCCCGACTCACAGGACTTGACGCATTCCGGGGTAGGAAAAGTGTGCCCTTTACAAGGCGGTAATTTGCCAACTATAAAGTGCTCACAAGCAGGTATCGTATACGGTCTACAACCTTGACTCGAGTTGTAGTTTCCTCCTGACACAATACCCGTGGAGTTCCAGTAAGACCAAGAACAAAAAAATGGATCCCCTCCCAAGCAGCTACCACAATGTGAACAGCTCAAAAGATCTTCTGCAGAGAAATGGAAATTCTGTCCGTTGGAGTGTATACAGTAGCGGTCGGTCATGGCTTCGACAGCGCTGTTCGCCCAGCAACTGCCGCATGAGCCTTGGTCTCTTATTTCGTTCAAGGAGGGACAGTTCGGCCATTGATCCCTCGCGTCGAAGCTCTCTGGAAGACTTGCAATCAGCTCGGCGTCATATTTCACTATTGGTATTTCCGCAAAGTTTTTGTCCTTGTTGGCACCCAGTCGACTTTTGATGAACGAAATTGGTGTATTCACTGGAAAGTTTCTGCCAGCTTTCCAAGAGTTTTGCTTGGAATTAATCAAATTAATGAATTCATCGGAGAACGGGTTCAGTTCTTCGGCGTCGGCTGCCAGTGCGAGCAGCAAAGCAGCAAAAATTGCACACGATGCGACCATTACTGTCGAGTTCTACATTCACTTTATTCCTGAACGCTAAAGTCACCATTTTATATGGCTTATTATTTCAGGATTATCACAGAACAATTTGTTTTTATCGCAAAATACCTGCAAAAATGACAGATACCTATTAAAATACTTATCTGGCATTTTGCAGCTTTTTTATCACGCGTGAACAGAAAGTGATAAATTGAGTATTTCAAACACAACTATAAGAATGTTTAGGTGAAAATAAAATTGTTTAATTGATAACATCATTACACGCGCTATGTGTCATAGGCTTTTAAAATCCTTTGTCCTGACTATCAGCGCACAGCTCAAACCGCCCATTGGTTTGAGCTGTGTAGGCTGGATTTAGGCAGTGTTCGATGTATTGACTTTCACGTTTTAGAGAAGAATAAGATAAGTTTATTTTTCTTTACTAACCTTCTGTGGATGTTGCTTGTCCGAAATAAACGTTATTTAATATAATTTTGAGAGTAATTCGTAATAGATTGCATCGATGAGTAGCTGATTTTGATGACAGAATACTTCAGACTTTTGGGATTTTTAATAGTACTGCCTTACCCTCTGAATAATTCAAAAAAATATGTCGTGATGTCATTGACTTGTCAAAATATGCTGAATTCACTAACCAATAGTTTTATTATGACATCTTCGTAATGACATTACTTAATAATACTGGAACAATTATCAATTGCTATTTTTATTTATTATTATTATTATTATTTTTTTGACACGACATAATTATTGTTTATCACTATTTTTGTTTCTACTTTTATTTTTATATAAATTATTATTATAATTGAATAGAATTGTATTATTATTACTATTTTTTGCATTGTAATAAATTTAAATTATGAAATTATTATTAGTATTGTATGTTGTTATTGCGCTAATTATTAAATGTGTACTGCATGCTGGAAGGATAACCAATGTGTAAAATCAAAACATTTGTACGGCTAAAATGCCGAATATAGTGAAACGCATTAACCTTAAGAACTTACGTTACCTATATTCTTGCAAATAAATATATCATTCATTCATTCATAAGTTTCGTAGTCACTCCTATATCTCAGAAATGTAAGAAATTCTCAGTCGTTATAATATATTAATCCATTACTTTTCAGTAAAGACCCATAGGAAAATACCTTAACTTAAGTATGTAACATAATAATAAAATTCGTGTAATGAAACCAACAATGTTAGTAACACTTCGCTTGCATGATGATAATTCCAGAGGAACGCACAAAAGCGTTCTTGTGGAATTATTTATTCTATTTTATTTAATATATCTAAAACATTGGTGCCGATTCCCTTGTTTACAAACTAAACCAAATTTAAGTTCAGTGCATATTTTTCTTTCTATTTCATTAAGAAAAGGACAGAAGATAAATTTTAGTTTAGTCCTGTCAAATTAACCAGCGCCTGGAAAGAACTTTCCACTGCAATGAAAAGATTGGTTTTCAGTTTTCCACTTTGGGGCACAATGTAACCTGTTTCTAATTTTTATATTCTTATATTCATTTTTGATATGGCAGGCGTGTTTTTGTTTTTGAAGTTATACTTCTTATGGCGCGTTAGGGAAAAATGATGAGAGTATTTTTTTACGATGCGCGCGCACACCGACACCTAAATTTAACAGCATGAAGTTAGCTAGTCAACATACACCCTGAAGTTAGCTTAGTGTCAGATATTGACAAGCCTAGGTTTTTTATTTTTAATCTACTGCTGGCTGAGATAAGGCGACGGATAATTTTTTTAAAAAGAAGTATAACTTCTAACGCGTGTACATAAGTACACACACACACTTTTTTTTTTAATTATTTGTTTTTTACTGTTGCGGAAGTCAAAAGACCTGAGCTGCTACCAAGGATCCGCAAAAATCAAGAAGTAAAACATAGTTAAGTTGGATGTTTTATTATTGTGTTTATGTATCTACATTCATCCCCAATCATCTAGACACGCGGTACACATCAAAAGTGTCTAGGGATATTTGTTATTCACGTATTTAAACAAAACTATAAAGAATTTCTTAAAGCATCCTTCTGTGAAAGTGTGCAGAATTTTATACTCTTACTGAATATATCATAAAAAACGGAACTTTTATTTTTTTAAGGTTTTTTAAGATAAAATTGAAAAAGTTAAAATTTTGCTAAAATTAGACTTATTGTTTTTGGTGATTAAAGCAGGAAACAAAATTAAATGAAATAATAAATTTTGTATAAAATCTAAATTAATAAACTGTAAGAGCACTTCGAACTTTTATAACACGTCTGCAAAGGTTTTTCAAGCTTAAAACAATGTCGTCAAGTTCGCCTCGTGGTGTAAGGTACCAACCAAAATGTACGAAAAGTGGACTGTTTGGCAGCAGATTCTCAGGAAAATTCGTAGAAACTTTCGTTGCACATTATTCCAGGCGCGCTTAACAGGATTTAAATGTGGGGATTGTGTGGGCCAGTCCAGAGCCTCTTCATTATGTTGCTGTAGCCGCTGAGTTACCGCTGGAGTCGCAGTTGGGCGGGCCTCATCATGCATACGCATTAAATCTAGTTCCATTTCCATCCGGTGTGGTTGGAATATAAGTGCTAGCACCTTATCACGGTATTTTGCAGCCGTTAAATTCCATTTTATCTAAACACGGTCAGTTCTCCCGCCTAGACGTAGTCTCGCCCATAGACTTTCTGGGGATTTCGCAAGCTGGTCTCACGTCCAGGTGTTCGCCAAACACGTATTCTTCGTGTATCTGGAAGGATGCCGAACCGGGATTCATCTGAGTGTAACATCTAGACCATTGGCGATCATACCCAGCCAAAAGTTCGTTTGCCTATTCTAAACTTTGCCCGCGATTGCTTCGCCGTAGTGCTGGAAGCGAAAATGATGTACTAGCATGAAGGTTGACTGCTTGTGGTCTCTTCCTGCCAGTTTGGTCACTAACGAAGATCAGGTGTTCTGAGTGTACCTTTAAAACCAATCGCCAAGTCGTAGCGTACGGTTGTCTTCTCGTAACTTGTAAAAATCGGTCTTGTCTGGTGGTGGCTTACCAAATATTCCCAGGTTTCCGCTCAGCCGATTCACCAGTATCCCGATAGTGAGAACACAAACTGGATATGACACTTTAACTGGTGCCAATGGTATCAGCAATATTGCACAGGCGCGTGCCTAGTTCCAGCAAGCCTATTGCTCTCAATATCTCTTACCTAGTTAAATTTCGATGTTCCATGGTTTAGATAAACGCAGCAGTGTTGATTTGTCAAAAATGTACAAAAAAAATCTTTGTTTTAAAAAAAAACCGGTAAAATCATGATTACACACGTAGGTAAGAAAATTATGATTGTTATGAAGTATACTGAATTTTGCCACATTTGAATTATTTTTTTAATTTTTTTTTTAATGATAAATGTACCAGGAACAAATTCGCGTTTAAATCTTTTTGAAATGTCCATTATTTTTAAAGTTATGCTAATAAATGTGCATGACCCCTAGACACTTTTGATGTGTGTATTTGTATGTCGTAATTAATGTGTCAAACAATAATAACGGTACTTCCTGCATCAGATGAAGTCAAGAAAGCAAAATACAACCTTATTTATTCACACAATGTTTTCCTTAAGATCTAATAATAATATATTCCTTATTAACCAGGAAAATGATGGCAAGATCTAGAGTGTAGACGTCACAGATCAAATAAATCAAGAGAAGTAGGCACTATTAAAATTTTCCGTTTGAAGTTTGCCGAATTTGTCGTTTGTTTCTTTCCTATGCCATTGAAAATCGAAATTCTGTTCAAAACGACGTCACTTTAACTTAATAAGCCTCTGGGTCCATTCTAAACAAATCAGTTTTAATTGGTTTCAGTCACAGACGACTTAAAAACAGTGCTGAAATCAATTTTTAAAAAAGACAAAGTTGTCTAAGACAACTTTGTCTTTTTTTCTGGCTTTCATCTATTGTTTAACTAAGTATCTAGCAACTTTCAAAAGTTAATCATTTTACTCCCAGGCCAAACATTTAACGTAAATGAGATTTCACATGACACAGCTACAACCCCCTAATAACTTCACCCAGGGCAGTGAATCATGAAAATATAAAAAACAAAAAACCAACCGCGACAAAAGCGGCAAGTAAAAATTTATAAACAAGACATTGATCTAATTATTTCGTTTTTCGTTTGTCGGGAGTCCCACGAATCTGTAATATGTATATCACGACATCTTTGTGGCTTTTGGCTTTGGGTAAAAAGTAAGGGGTGCTATACACAAAGGGTGTAAACAGACTCTTAACGAAGTCGAAAGGCACTCGTTCTCCCCGTCACTGCGATATTGTTTTGTTCTAGACCGTAACTGGGAACGTCGTCTTACGGAGATATTGGAGGTCAAAGTTCCAATTTTTTCATAAGTTTTTTTTTTTTTTTTTTTTTAAACGTTGCCCCACACTAGGAATTTCTCCTGTATCGCGGGTGCGTTCACAAACATTTAAACTCACATACACAAACAGCCAGACCCGGAACAACTATCTGTAGGCCATACAAATATTTGTTCCGTGCGGGGATCGAACCCGCGACACGCAGCGCAGCAGTCAATTGCTCAGCCACTGCGCCAACCGTGCCGTCATATCGTTAATACATGTTTTTAATGTACTTTTTGTTTACTTATGACACCTTTACGACCCCCGCACTATTCAATCCATCCATCAGCCCAATATTTTGAATGCGTTACATAGAGTCCTACGGTAAAACGTGATTTTTCACCCCAAAAAAAACTCGGTTTCGTCTCGTCCCAGCAATAATTTTTGCGTAAAGTTACTTAGCTTGATGTACGGACGGCGGCTAATCAAGCTATGCATAACCAAATTCAGCTGGTCTCTCATCGCACGGAAAGCTCATACAAAGCGAGGTCAGGTTATACTTATGTACAGCTTGATGTGCCGCCGTGTGTACAGAATGCTTGGTTGACGGCTTCGTGAAGAGTCCGTTTACACCCTGTATACTTACTCGTTGTGAAGCCTACGTTGTCCCCTCATACTTACACAAGTTTACACTGTAATATAAAAACATTGTTAAAACCAAATATTTGTTAAATAAAAGTAACCATGGATTTTCTTGCTGGTTCTTTTTCATACGAAAAGACCAACTCGAACCGTGCACCTATACATACATACATACATAAACTCACGCCCTTTTCCCATGGGGGTAGGCAGAAACCACAGAACGCCACCTGCTACGATCCTTACATACTCCTTTTGCCTCGTCCACGTTCATACATCTGGTCATACACGCACGCCGGTTGCGAGTACTACGCACCTGACCTTTCTGAAGAACCTCACCAATGAGGTCAGCGTATGTTCTTCTAGGGCGTCCCCTCCCGGCGTTGCCACTCACATCTGCCTTGTAAATACCTTTTGTTAGTCGCCTTTCACTCATCCTCTCCACATGACCAAACCATCTAAGCATACTTTTTTCAATTTTTGTCACTACATCTTCTTTTAAGCCGCAACGTTTCCGTATAACCTCATTCCTCACTTTATCATTCAGAATTACACCACACATGCTTCGCAAGGAACGCATTTCCACAGCATTAATTCTACTTTCATGCCTCGTTTGCCATACCCAACACTCACTTCCATACATAAGTGTAGGCACCAGCACACCATTGTGAACAGCCAGACGAGCCTTATTTGACATCGACTGGTTGGTCACAATCGTATGTATAGCACCATTCACTTTATTTCCCGCATTTACTCTCCTTTCCACGTCTTCGTCAATCTTTCCATCTCTTGTAAACATACTGCCCAAATATACAAACTCATTCACTTGCTCCACACTCTTATCATTTATTTTCACATCACACACCGATACATCCTCTTTTCTTTCAAACACCATAACCTTGGTCTTATTCACATTTACATTCATCCCTTTTCTCTTAAAAGCTTCACTCATTACAGTTACCATATCTTGCAACTGTTCCGCTGAAGATGCAAGAATAACTTGATCATCTGCGTACAGAAGGCATTTGACAGGCAACTCATTCATCCTCAATCCACACTCACTTTCTCTTAAATCTGTCAAACAACTATCCATGTATAGGTTGAACGTGCACCTATATTTTGTGTTTTTATTTTAGCTTGTTCGGGTCGGTACCTACATTCGATTCCGTTATAAAGGGTGTAAACAGACTCTTAACGAAGCCGAAAGGCACGTGTTCTCCCTGCCATTGCGATCATTTTTTTTGTTCTAGACCATACCTGGGAACCTTCTAGTTACAGAGATATGGGGGGTCAAAGTTCCAACTTTTTCACAAGTTTTTTTTTTAATACATGTTTTTAATGTAAGATTTTTACTTTAAAGACCTCCAGGACCCCCTTACTATTCAATCCATCAATCAACACAATGTTTTGAGTGCGTTATGTTGAGTCCTACTGTAAAACGTGATTTTTCACCCCAAAAAAAAAGTCGTTTCCCAGCACTAATTTTTGCGTAAAGTTACTTAGTTTGATGTACATAATGCTTGGTGGACGGCTTCGTGAAGAGTCTGTTTACACCCTGTATTTGCTGAACAACTGAGACGACTTCAAGCGATTAGTACACAATATTTTGCTTTCATTCGGTTCGCGCCGTTCGGCATCTACCATTTCTGAATCATGTCGGTTTGGCACTGCTGGAGCTAAACCGACCAAGAAGATTAATATAGATCGATGCCTACAACAGATACTCTCCACCCGGTAACCATGGCAACGTGTCGTTATCGAGATTCACCGAACGTTCGTTATAAGGATAGATCGCATATATCGATGCTCACAAAGGACGGAGAATATTCTACCAAAAGGATGTGGAGATAGAACTAGGTATAAAGAGATGGGAGATTCTAAATTCACGTTGCTGAACTACGAAGGTTTTTGTGTTAGGTAAAAGTACATTATGATATAAGTGCGGTAAGTTGAAAATTACAGCCGAGGCGATATTGCTATTGCTATAAGAAAGCAGAGGCTGTAATTATCAAAGCGCACGTATGTCATACGACGTTTTATAGCATATTTGCGAGGAAATCAATAAAACTCAGACTTTCTTAAACGAAATTTTGATACGCTTGTAAGTATCAATCGGTCGATTTTTCGGGCAGATTCTTAGAGTAGCCTTTTTCGCTGACTCTAAGACTTCAGGCGGTGTCGAATTAATAAATTCATTATTACTTGACGACGTTTTTAAATAAACACAATACAGCGAAAAGAAAAAGTGCGCGGAATAATTTTTACTTGTTCACAAATTAGTGAGCCGCACGCATTAGCGCTTTTTTTTCAAGGCAAAGGCACAAAAACAGCCAGTATTACTAATATAGTAAATTAATATTTTTGTGTTTTTGTTACAGAAAAATGGTTGTAATCTATTGTCAAAATTAATTAAATTAAAGAATTTAATGTTTATTTATTATATTTTATCTCCCAAAGTTAATTTTATTCATAAAATTTTGACCACTTTTCTGACATAAAAACTCTTTGCTACGATTTAAAAAAGTACCGTTCGTTTTGACGGAGCATCTTGAAACCGTGCGTTTTACTTTGCATTACCGCATAAGTACGTAATGAGATAGGTACAATACGATATTGAAATTGGTGAAATAAGAGACCCTTTACGAGCAAATGTGTTATAAATAAAGCTTTAATTATAATGTTGCAGATTCAATATCGGTTCATTTACTTTAGGGGCTCATTAGTTTTAACAACTACTTATTCAATAAAATAGAAAAAAATATGATTACATAAGATTAAACGTTACTTATTAAAGGTACAAGTAGATTTAACAATTATACAATACCAAAAAAATACTAGATACCCTTTTATATTTTGTTGTTAGTTTATTTTAGTTTAATAGTTTTAATTATTAATGTATATAGTTAGTTTATCCTATTGAATAGAAGTCAACACAAAATAATCAACAAGTATAAAAAAATATCAACATTATTTATCAGTACACAAATTAATATTAGTCTTCGGACGCTTCTTAAAGTTCATTTCAAAGAGTTCATAAAAAGCTTTTTCATGAAAACTTTCTACGATTCAAATGCAAAGCAGATGTTAGAAGCTTTTTCATGAAATAGTTATTGAATGAACTTAGAGCGGGGTCGCGGGGCCCTGGGTACTTTCGGAATGGAAATGGCATCTGTGTCTGAATTACCTACCTAGGTGTGTGTTGGTTTGTATTTATTGTTTCAAAACACATGGCTTGTATACGGACGATGGCGAGCCAATATTTCCAACAACCGTGCACCTTTGTATCACATTTTCCTGGAAGTCACACGCAATCTCGTTAGAAAGTTTCATTCGAATAAGGTTTGTTTTGCCGTAATTATGTTCAGTTCTATTTTCAAAGAGCCCTCTTACTAGTTTTTTTTATTTACATTTTAGTAAAAGTGAACACTACATACTGCCATACAGCCTCAACTGACTCGTTAGTCTAGTAGCAGTAAGCACGACTGCTGATTATGAGGTCCTGGGTTCGATTTCCAGGTAGGGCAAAATGTTATTGGGTTTTTCCATTAGGAATTTCTCAGTGGCAGCAACGGAGTCTGGATTTGTGCCCGTTCATGGCAATAGGATCGCCCCCTATCCGATTTGTATCCCGCAGAGTTAGGCAAAGGTGTTATGTTATATTAAATACTAGTGCTCAACCATCTAAGAGTTATCCTAGTGCTGGAAAGGCAGCCCAGAGGGGATCATGCCGGAAATGGGACGTCGTCACCTACTTCTGCGAAGCAGTCAGCTAGCGAAGGAGGTGGCGGAACGTGAGAGGGAGAGAATCTCACGTCCCAGCCGCCGCGGGAGACGGCCACCGAAGGCGCGGATCTGTGGACGGTGAGTAATGGGCTAGCTCGCCGTCCGTCCGTCTTATGACGACATGCCGTGTTGACGGCGCGCCTGTGTTCCACGCGCGCCTCTAAGAGATGTCAGCAATTAAGGAGGGGCCCGCAAGGGCCGATGCCTGCCAGGACTGCAGAACTGTTCGAAAGAGATACCGCGGCCCTGGAACACAAAAGGCAAGGAAGGAACATGGATGGGTTTTAGTCAGTACAAGTCTGACACTCCCTTCCACTCCGCCCAGAGCGGGGAGGTCATTTGATGATTTCCCATCCGAAAAAAAAGGGCGCTCATGACCCCCATGATATTTTTTTTAAGTGTTTGTCTGTTTGATTGCTCGTTTGTGGGTACATCATGTAAATGCGTAAATGATTTTTATAAAATGTTATTCATTGTATTTGCAACGTTCGGCTTAGTATCCAAAATCCAACAGCGTGTTTTATTTACGCATTCATTCAGTTGTCGCATAGTGTTAGAGAAAACGGGGTATTATTTATTAATGACTAGTAAAGGTATTCAACCTTCGTAGCAGCCGTTGGCTGTATGATGAAATTCTTTAGCCCGACCATTCACTAAACTTTATGAATGTCGGGGCGACAAGATCTCTGTTCTCGTTTCTCTAGAATTCTACTAAATTGTGATGTGGAAGCTGATATCGCGTCGTTAAGGTGTGTTGAGATGACACGAACTAGGCTCCAGTTCTCGTGATATGTGTACTCGTCTTTAGACGTACTTACTCGTGTTTACAAAATTATAATGATGTTGCCTCTCTCTAAATTGCTTCTCCCACAGCACACAGCACTGGGTTTTCGTAATTTTTAGAAGCAATTTGTTATTTTATTTCAAACACGTAATGTAAGTCTGCTGAAAATCAGAATCTTGCGTCTGCTACATTACTATTTCATTCTAATGTTCAGATGCTAGCACATCAAGCTACTACAATCTGTCCAATTTCTTTAACAGATTTTCAATTTTATCGCTAAAACATTAGGTTCAAGGTTGATTGGAAAAAAATGACAGTTTCGAGTAGCTTGATGTGCGCCCGTCTGTACATTCGATGTTTTATTTTATTTTGCAAGTTGTTTTCAGTAATTCGTGCTCAAAACACATTAAAATTATAGATATTAAGTACAAATTCTTATAGCACAAGCCTTTACCTTGTTATTCAGGACTACTGAGCACGGAAATTGAACAACATTTAACAATATTTTTCAGTATAGGTATATAGCGGAGTAACTTGCAACCACTCGACCAACGAGGCAGTCACTTCACAAGTTTCTTCACTTCAACTTTTAGTCAAAACATTGTGCAGATAATGCATTGAATAGTACAGGGTCCATTGAAGCGTTTAAAGTTAAATTTAACATTTAAAAAATACAAAAAAAGTAACGCTTATGTATTTAAAAACAAAAAACATAAGTAAGTAAATAACAAAATAATTTTGTTACCTCAACGAATTAATCGCAGTTTTTTGTGCTCAGATTGAAATCTTTCCGAGATCTATCATTGTATAATTATAGATATTATGATGGATCGGTGCAATTATCTCGTTTTACTTCAGACATTGTAAATAAAGGGTGTAAACAGGCTCTTAACGAAGCCGAAATGCATTTGTTCTCCCCGTCACTGCGATCATTTTTTTGTTCTAGACCATACCTTCATACCTCCATCCATACCTTCTAGTAGATATTGGGGGTCAAAGTTCTAACTTTTTCACAAGTTATTTTTTTTTAATACATGTTTTTCATGTAAGATTTTTACTGTAAACACCTCCAGGACCCCCTTACTATTAAATCCATCCATCAGCACAATGTTTTGAGAGCGTTACATGGAGTCCTACTGTAAAACGTGGGCTTTCCCAGCACTAAATTTTTGCGTAAAGTTACTTAGTTTGATGTACAGAATGCTTGGTTGACGGCTTCGTGAAGAGTCTGTTTACACCCTGTATATTTGTCTAGATCTTGTCTTCGTCCGTTTCGCAGACATACAGTCTCACATGACATTACTACGTCCTACCTACCTATGTATGACAGATAAGTAGGTACAATAACCATTCCTATTAAATATTGCATCAACTTTTGCAATTCAATTGATTTTAAACCTTAATTCCACGCAATAAGATTGGAATTTAAGCAGTTGGATCTCGAAATGATGATCATTTTTACCGCGAATTCGTACTGGATCATTTTCAATGGAATTGTAGGAAAGTTAAATTATTTCCATCCGTGTTATTACGTCATGTTATTTCTGTTTTTACCTAGAATTTCATCATTCGTTAAAATTAATAATTAATACGATGGCTTTTAGTTGGCTTGTTATTACGTACTTAGGAGCCACAAGCGTTTTTATTAATTAAGTAAGCAGTGATAGTCTAGTGGTGTAACTGTCGAACTGCCAAGTTATAGGTCTCAAGTTCGAACCCAAGACACGCACCTCTGATTATTCGGATTTGTACTTATTGTATAATTATCACTTGCTTTGGTGAAAGATAATTTCGTGAAACCAGCATGTCTGAGAGATTTTTCTCGATGGCATGTAAAGACACTAAGTGTTGATGAAAACGGGCGCTAGGCATTGACTTAGGCGACACTTAGTGTTGATGAAAACGGGCATTAGGCATTGCGTTAGATGTCGTATAGGATCGCTCCCCATTTCCTTATAAACTTGAAAACAAAACTGATGACTGAATTCATCGCGAGTACGGGGCAAGGAAACCCCGCTACGCCAAGAGGTTTGTAAATCATCAATTCCTGATGGGAAAACCCAAAAACAATTTGCTCGACTTGGGATTGGAACCCGCACTAGAGCAGTCATCGAGGAATTCGATAAATATAAATAAATCTTCCCTCTCATAGAGAGGAGGCCTGTGTCCCAGCATTGGGAATATTATAGGCTGATTATGCTTATGCGGAGTTCCCTAAATGACACAACAACACAACACAACACCGGTCACACATACCTACAGATAAAATGCGACTTTAATTAATTTGTAATACCCATATTCATTTAGTTACACAATTATAGATTGTAAATATATCACACAGACGAGACTCAACATTAAACTAATATCTGTACGCAGAATTAATAACCATTTCTTTGGATTCCATTCTGAGAAGTTATCTCTCCAAGAAAAACTGTTCAGTCTTTAATATCCAATATCATTCTCCATATTGTTAGGAGAACCATTATATCAATCACAAGAAGTATCTAGTAACGATGCGTAGGTACAGTGATATACACCAAACTCTTAATCTCATTCGATTTATTTATTTTATTTAAAACTAGCTGATGCCCGCGGCTTCGCCCGCTTGGATGTCGGTTATCGCGACCAAAAGTAATCATGAAATTTTCATCCCGTTCCCGCAACAAAAACTTGACAAATTATATACTAAAACCTTCCTCGAGAACCAGTCTATCCATTGGTGAAAACAGCATAAAAATTAGTGCATCAGTTTTTGAGTTAATCGCGAGCAGACAGACAGATGCGGCGGAGGACTTTGTTTTATAATATTATAGTGAAAGTGATAATTTGGACAAATTTCACAGTTTGTGGTAACTAGATTTGCTGGCGACTGCACATAAAATAATAATTTTCTCCTGCGCGAATGTTGAAAATGATCCCACGGGACCTTACTACCGGGATAGCAAATAATCATCATAATATGAGCAGGTCTATCCCTGTGTCAAATTCCATACAGTTCCGTTCAGCCGTTCAGCATGCATGCCTGTGAAACAAAGAAACCAACTCACTTTCATAAAGGGTGTAAACAGACTCTTAACAAATACATGTTTTTAATGAAAGATTTTTACTTGAAACACCTCCAGGGCCCCCTTACTATTCAATCCATCCAGCAGCACAATGTTTTGAGTGCGTTACATTGAGTCCTACTGTAAAACGTGATATTTAGCCCAAAAAGGAAAGTCGTTTCCCAGTACAATTTTTTGCGTAAAGTTACTTAGTTTGATGTACAGACGCCAGCACATCAAGCTACTACAATCTGTCAGATTTCTTTAATAGATTTTCGACTTTATATATAATGCATTAGGTTCAAGGTAGTTTGGGAAAATCTGACAGTTTCGGGTAGCCTGACCTGCTGGCGTCTGTACATACATAATGCTTGGTCGATGTCTGTTTATACCTTATATAGTAGGAGTTATAGGAGAACAAGGATCTTGCGGCCCGAGGCCATGTTAGAAAAAAAATGTGTTATTTTCATAATATTTTTCTCAATACTGTTTTCACAAAGACTCACCTATAAATATCCTATATTACACAATAACAAGTTATTTCACAAAATATGAACACAAATTGTTTCCTAATAAAACATCGTCCGCGAGTCCGCGATACGATTCCGAGTAAAAGCAATTAAAGTTAAATTAATTACGCAAAAACTCGAACGAAAACGTCGAAAAACAATTAATAAAAGTAAGTTCCACAAAAAGGCGAACACGTTTTTTAATTATTATTGTCTGTCTCGGTATGTCGTAAGTAAATTCAAAGTAAAAGATAAAACAACTATAAAGGATTAAGTGCGTGTCGGACAACGTACAGTGAAGGGTTCCGCCGTCGGATTACAACCGCGGAAATTAAAATAGCTTGCACATCAATGTACTCGTGGGCTATGAAGTCCAGCTATATTATACCCAACGGCTTTGCGTATCCAATTTAATAATTTATAGTTTGTTGTTAGTTTATTTATTTTAGTGTAATAGTTTTTAATTATTAATGTATATAGTTTATCCTAATAAAAGAAGGAAATTGGAATTTAATAATGCATTCAGGGTATACATTTTTAAACAAACAGTTAGTTTTTACAGTGTTAATGATAGCCTTCAGGGTGCTTTTACGACTGCCATGCTTTTGCAGCGCCTCAGCGATGTTTACCAATGAACCCACTGACACCTTTGACGTCGTATGGCGCAAGAAATGACAGTCCTAACGTCATCCTGCACGCAATAGCCCACAGGTAGGCCGCTTGTGTTGTGTCAGCGTTGTCGGATCGCTCTAGATCGCTTTTAGTATTCAGGTATGTATATAGGCTAAGTGTTTTGTTACTAACACAATAGACCCCTGTAATCTGATTAGATAATAATAATAACTTCAGAACATTCGAAAAGAAAGACGTAATTATAAGGGTACCGTTTTTTCCATTAGCCTGCGGAACCCTAAAAATGAAAAAAAAACGTTTAAAGTGCAGTCGATTATTAAAATTTCTCTGAAACGATATCCGACGGTACTATAAAATTAATTCTGGTAAGCTGGCAAGGAATGTTTGTAACTATAATAATGGTATTTCCATACTTGAAAAGGTAGGTACATATATGTATACTTAGGTAGTATGTTGATGTTCGCATTCCATTGCATCTTTTCAGCAATAATTTCAGTGACGTCTGTTGTTATGCTGGATGACGTGGGACGAGTATTTTAAATTATACGAGTATTTATCAATTCCTGAAAGTTTTTTTTTTTACTTCAATTCGTAATAATAACGGTAACCGAACGGTAATTACCAACCTCATGAGTAATAACCAAAATGTAGGTAAGCAGGCATTTAGGAACAGTTGTAGCGACAGACTAGCAGAAAGGTTAGGTACCAGTGGAGTGCCTAGAGGTCAAAATTACCTCTGTCTGTATGAAGAGTCATGGAAACCTTAGAATTATGACGAGTTTTGGGCAAGCCAAGCTTTTTCTGTTTGTATGGGGGTACCGCCACGTCCCCGACTTTTGTACGTACATGTACCAGTATCCTTTCAATGTGAACGGTAATAGCAGGATTGTAGCTTACTAATTTGTAATAAAAGTTAAAGAAACTTTTCGTAAACAAGAAAATTCCCCGAAAAGTTCTGCAAAACACTTTAACTTTGAACTCTTTGAAGATTCTCAGACAACTTTCCTTATTAAACTTTAATAAAGTTTATTATTGTATTAACTATATACATTGATAATTAAAAACTATTAAACTAAAATAGATAAACTAACAACAAACTATAAAAGGGCATCGAAAAACTCCTCCTCAACGCTGTCAGATGGTAATGTGCCCAAGAGACTGGCGGCGTTGCCACGTTGTATGGCAACACTTAGCCTCTGGCCAAAGTAAAAGCCAGCCCTTGGGTCACGGGAAGCGTCAACTAGGCGTTTCGAAATTTCCTTAAATAGGCTATGAGCACTTATTAAACTTAGTTTACTTTTTTCGTGGTTAGAATAGAATAGAATATTCTTTATTATGTACAGACGCCAGCACATCAAGCTACCCGAAACTGTAAATTTTTCCCAATCAACCTTGAACCTCATTCATTAGCGATAAAGTTGAAAATCTATTAAAGAAATTTGACAGATTGCAGTAGTTTGATGTGCTGGCATCTGTGCACCATATAAGTAATAATCATAAAGAAAACATTTCATATAGATGACACAATAGGTGGTCTTATTGCTGAAAGCGATCTATTCAAGTTAATATACGGGGTGGGAGGGCAACGCGAAAACGGTTACCACGTATTCAGTAAAAAGAAAAAAAAAACGGGTTGCACTCCGGGAGTGCCGGCAGAAGTGAAAACTTGAAACAACGCCATCTAGCGTAAATAACAGAGATTCGAAAACTCGCGCAAGGGCCCTGCGCCGCCGAGTTGATCTTACGATCTGACGCGAGTTTAACAGTTTTTACCAATCCCAATAAGTGCACAACGCCGCTAAAGAAGTTTTCACTTAAAAAAAACCAGCTGTTCCATACATTTTGATCGTGTAGGCTGTAGGTATTCCACTTTTGTAGAAAACAGCAGATTTTTTTTATTTTATACCGATGAAAATTTATATATGGTCTCAGAATGATATACTGTATACATTGTTACCGTTTTCGCGTCGGTGTCCCTTCCGCCCCACATGTATACCTCAAGTTCGAAGAATCAGAAGAATTCCCATTGCTGCTGAACCCCTACCTACCTTTTATATCCCCTCATATTTTAACAATAACACGGTATTAGCGCTAACCACATTGGCAATCATGATTCATGAATGCATGAACATTTCTTTCAATATCCGTAAGAAACATCACTTCCTGGAGACGTTATTAACATTTACCTATACACAAATGTAAATGAGAACCGTTTCTGATGTAATCTCGCCTACCTCAAAATTCGCAGAATTTCTTGAGCCTACATATACAAGGTGTAAACAGCCCTTTGCGAAGCCGTCAACCCCGCATTCTGTTCATCAAACTAAGTAACTCTACGAAAATCATATTGCTGGGAATATAATTTTTTTCGTTGGTAAAATATCATGTTTTACGGTAGGAAGCAATTTAACGCACTCAAACCGTTGTGCTGATTGATGCATTGCATAGTACGGAGGGTCTTGGAGGTATTTAAGGCAAAATTACAACATTAAAAACTTTTTTTTCTTAATCTTCATTTATTTAGAGGCTTTTACAAAAGTACGTCAGCCTCATCGTAGCCTAATCTAACTAGTAATTATTACACGTAATTATAATATTATTAATACAAATATGCGTAAGCGCGGGAGATAGTGATGCAGCAACCATGTCATGAATCAGTTTCGCTTCTATATTAAAAAAAAAGTTGGACCTTTAAGCCCGTCTCTACTTATAACGTACGTAACGTATATATAGCAATGATAGAGAGAACAAATGCATTTCGGTATTTTTTACACCCATATAATGCGGTTATCTAAATGATCAGACACGTAGATATTGTAAGGTGCTTTTTGTGACTTAGTGCTTGACCGCGCTGATCTTCAATCTTAGGGTTGGTAACATCCCAGAGAAACAGAGCGAGAGTGCTATCACACGCGGCATCACGCTCTTGTTCTCGCTCTCGCAAATGACGGTTCTGAGCGACGGAAAAGGATGGAAAAAATTGCGATGCCGTGACGCTAGATTTGACCCAACGCATTTTGATGCAGTTTTCCCCATAATTTAGAGAAATGATTCCGGAGGTTAAAAGGAAGAGGAGGTGGAATAGCTAGCTTCCTATTACAACTCCACCAAACTAAGTTTGCACCTCGCTGGAAAATGAAAATGGATAATAAATGATGATAATGATAATGAATGATGAATTGAATGCAAAGTCAAATCTAACAAACATTTGTTTCCTTTCTAAAGTCATATCGTATCATTTTTTGCAGACGTACGGTCTCAGCGTCAGTGTGACGTAATCGACGCGAGGTGCAAACTTAGCTTGGTCGAGTTGTAAATGGGATTTAAAACATCACTGGCGAAATGTGGGTGTGGGAAGGTACACCTGTCACATTTCGCCAGTTATGTTTAAGTCCCATGTAATAGGGGGCGAGTATATTGCCATCAACCGGGCACAAATCCAGACTTCGTGGCTGCTACTGAGAAATTCCTGATGGGACTCAATAACATTTTGCCCGACCTGGGAATCGAACCCAGGATCATGCTCAGTAGTCGCGCTTGCGACCATTACAACAACAACATACATTTATAAGATTACTTAATTCTTACTACTTAGCCTCCTTACGTTTTTTTTTCCATTAGACCAACGAAGCAGTCCGCGTAGATCTGATTATTTTACATCCCACGTAACTACCTACCTTTTTTTTTCGGATGGGAAATCATTAAATAACTTCTCCCGCTCTGAGCAGAGCGGAAGGGAGATCAGACTTGTACTGACTGAAACACATCCATGTTCCTTAATTCCTTGCCCTTTGTATTCTAGGGCCGCGGTACCTCTTTCGAACAGTCTCGCAGCCCTGGCAGGCATCGGCCCTTGCTCCTGGCAGGCATCAGCCCTTGCTGGTCCCTCCCTGTTTGCTGACATCTCTTTGAGGCACGCGTGGAACACGAACGCGCCGTCAACACGGCTTGCTACCATTACAACAACAACATACATTTATAAGTCCACATAACCTCCTTACTTATTTCTTTTTCCATTAGACCAACGAGTCAGTCCGCGCGGATCTGATTATTTTACATCCTACGTAACTGCCTACCTAGATATCCATTTCTGATGTAATCTCGCTCATCAGAAAATTCGCGGAAAGCAATAATTATTACTCGAGCAATAATGCGGAGGTTGGCTAGATAATCACTGGTTAAGTATACCTAATGTTACAAACACAAATGTAAGATAATACTCATGTTTCTGTGTAGTCGTAGATGTTATAACTACGTGATAATTATGGTATTTTGTTTATTACAAGATCCGCGACGCAGTTCTAATTCTAGGAAGGATACCATTTAGCCTGAATATTTTAAGCAGGAAAAAAGAAATACCTAAATAGTAAAAAAGAAACATTTTTTAAAACAAATCTTGTCAGGAACATGCTGGTGAATTTCACGACAAAAGATATCATTACTAGCTGATCCTGCAAACGTTGTTCTGCCATATAAATAATGGTGTGATCTACGACCTATCATACCTACCAATACACATAAAAAAATCATATAAACGGGCCAAGTGCGAGTCGGGCTCGCGCACGAAGGGTTCCGTACCATAAACCGAAAAAAAACACGTTTTTTGTTAAATTATAAAATAATTTATTTTTTTATTATTTGTTGTTATAGCGGCAACAGAAATACATTATCTGTGAAAATTTCAACTGTCTAGCTATCACGGTTCATGAGATACAGCCTGGTGACAGACGGACAGACACACGGACGGACAGCGGAGTCTTAGTAATAGGGTCCCATTTTACCCTTTGGGTACGGAACCTAAAAAATCAGTTGAGGCGTTTCGGAGTATGTAAGGATCGCAGCAGTGGTTTCTGCTTACCCCCATGGGAAAAAGGAGTGAATTTATGTATGTATGTATATTAGCATTATTAAGTAGTATACGCAAATGGTTTTAAACCCCATACTTATTACAGAGCGCGAGCATTAATAAGTTAAACCACCTCTACGCTAATTGAAAAAAAAAAAATACGATCAAAGTTGGTTAAAGCATTAATAGAGGTCACCCATCCATTAACTGTCCCGAGTAATCCCTTACGTGAGTATTACCGCCGCAAATTAGCACGCTATCGCGTCGAAGTCGATAGACTTATTTGCCTAGTAGATATAAGACTTCCAATAGCAACTTATGTAGAACTTAACCAGCATTCAGCGAAACAAAGTTTATATCACAATACGAAGGATTTGCAACGAACTTCGTAATCCATTGATTCATTTGTTTGAAAAATTGGTATGTTCAACTACAACGATAACGCAATGAATAATGTTGAACTCTTGTATTCTAAAAAGGGATACAGATAAAAAATCAAAAACCATTTAAGTAGGTATTCTTTGGCCAGTATCAGCCTATTTAACATCAAAATTACTTGAGACGGTTCCCTAAAACGCTCGCCCTTGGCCATAATGGCCATAGTTAAACGGAAAGGATCCAACCCACATAGTATATTTCTGTGGGGGCTGGATCCTTTCCGTTTAACTACGGCCACAGTAATGTTTTAGCTGGGAAGAATAAGTGGACGATCAAACTGCCCAGCACCACATGTCTGTTAGGTTGGATTGGGCAACGAACTTAGGACCGAGTTGTCGGCCGACCTGCCTGGCCCACACAGGTGGCGCTTCATGGAAAATGTGCGATCGCTGGATAGCCTGCACCTGGTGATGGGGCCCACCAGGAATGTTGGGCTGATACCAGTCTGGGGTGTGCGCGATTGTACTTGTATGTATCTCCAGGGCCCCCGACACATAGTAATAGGAACTGTGATTTTTAGTCGATTACATTCCGACATAACCCTCCGCTCGGTATCCAAGAGGATTTTCTCACTAAAAAAAAACACGTTAGATTACATTCGATATTCAAATAAATGGCGACAACGTTAGTCATACATCAACTTTAAATAAAAAAGGTGTATTTCATAATAACAATAGTTACAACGTTGCAACTATATACGTTTTACGACGACGCCGATAGACGCCTGGTTATGCAATGAATTATTAATGGAACATAGCATTATGTCATGTCGCTCTGAGCCGATACTCGTAGGCGGATGTCCTACTATTCCATGTTGTTTGCAAGTGGTGTCTGTGATTATGTTCACACGCGGTCTGTACTGTGACCGTGGGTATGATTTTACAGTAGGTATTAAATAAAAGGAGCTCGGGCTATTGTATAATAACAGCCGCTCAGGTCCAATTCGAAGGTGAGTACCCATTTCATAGCGATTTTCCTCCGTGCCTCGGAAAGTACGTAAAGCCGTGGGGTATTCCTCAAAGCGCAACTATTTTTGAACGCAACCAACTAAACGCAACTAAATTATTCCTCGAAGCGCAACCACTAGTTTCGCTCAAAAATTCAAATTGTTCAAATGGTTGCGCTTCGAGGAATAAATTAGTTGCGCTTTAAAACAGTTGCGCTTTGAGGAATACCCCAAAGCCGTTGGTCCCGGCTGTTATTTGTAAATCTTTGACAGTCGTAACAGGTCGTCAGTGTCCCGAAAGTCTGACAACCAGTCTTACCAAGGGAATAACGTATTACCTAGTACTAACTGGGTTGTGGATGTCAGATAGGCAGTCGCTCATGTAAAATACTGGTATTCAGCTGCACACGGTTAGACTGGAAGCCGACCCCAACTAAGTTGGGTAAAGGCTAGGCAGATGATGTGGCGATGTCAAGGCAAAATCGCGCTGGTTCTATGGTTCAAATCAAATTATGTAATAAAATTTACATACTTTATTAGGTTAAACTAACTATATACATTGATAATTAAAAACTATTAAACTAAAATAGATAAACTAACAACAAACTATAAAAGGGCATCGAAAAACTCCTCCTCAACGCTGTCAGATGGTAATGTGCCCAAGAGACTGGCGGCGTTGCCACGTTGTATGGCAACACTTAGCCTCTGGCCAAAGTAAAAGCCAGCCCTTGGGTCACGGGAAGCGTCAACTAGGCGTTTCGAAATTTAATAAAATTAGGTAAGTCGTAGTGTCAATTAAGTACTTATTATAAATATGAAAATAAATATCAGGTCATAAATGAATTATCATCAACAACATTGTATTTATTTAATTTTTAGGAAAACTTACAGCTAAACAGACAGTAAGTAATAGTTTAAACAAAATATGGCCAATTACAAGTTTTTTATTTGTAAGAGAAGGCACAAAAAATAAAGTTAATTGTGGAAATATTAACATACAAAAAAATATATTATGATCACGAGGGATTCTTAATTGACCATAAATACTCGTAATTTTTTTGTTCCGTTGTTGGCAATAAAAAAATAATTAATAAAAACTTTATAACGTAATATCGGCTTCGGTATAGTCTGTTCAAAGGTAATGAGAATGTTTACTGTTTGATTTTAGACTAGTGTTGCCCAAAATCGGTCTTGGTCTTGCGAAAATGCAAGAACAAGATCAAGACTACAAGACCAAGACCGATTTTTCCCTTTAGCAGTTCCCGCCAGTCTGTGATTACTTTCTACTTCTGTAAATATAAAAGCGCACATAAAGCACGTAATGTTTACCATCGGTAAAAAAAAACAAAAGCAGTAATGTAAAGATTTAGCGAGTTTAAAAGCCCAAAATCGGTCTTGTTCTTGCAGTCTTGCTCTTGTTCTTGCATTTTCGCAAGACCAAGACCGATTTTGGGCAACACTATTTTAGACAGATATTGGCTTTCATGAGTGATCTTCACTCAGGGATTTAAGATAATATTAGATCCTGGGTTCGATTCCCATATCGGGCAAAGTGCTATTGGGTTTTCTATTCGTAAATATATATAAAGAGTTGCTTACAATAAAAATAACAGAAACACGTATTTGTATAATAACAATGCGTAGGCCGGGAATGTATTCCAGAGATGTCATGTATTATAGTTTTTTATTTTATTAAGTAGTGCGATAAGACCCGGTTTTCGAGGAATTGTATTGAAAAATACATTAATTTCACAGTAAGCAAATCCACGTGAAAGTTCTACTTCGAACCTGGTTTCCAAGACCGTGTGCTAACGCTTCGCAAACAGCCAGCACTTCCACGAATTCCATTGGCCAATCAAAAAGGCTCTGAAAAGGTTTCGTCGAAACAAAATATAATATTTCGTTCTAAAAATGAATAGCGTTCATTTCTGAGTATTACAAATGATTAAAAATTCCAGGAATTTGAATGCTTATTTTGTTTTATGTGTATATTTTTTTGATTGCATGTTCTATATTTGGTAAAACCCATCACTATTATCCCTTTTAGTAGGTGCTCCATATGTTCCTCTTGAATTTTTAGCCAAAGTTAGACTGATTGTCGATCTCTGCGACCGCAATGCAAATCCAGATTTCTTAGTATAATTTAACTCATATCAGACATAAGGCTGGTATATCCCCAGGGCTGCGGGACTGTTCGAAAGAGATATCACCGCGGACCTGGAACACAAAGGGCAAGGAAGGAACATGGATGGGTTTTAGTCAGTACAAGTCTGACACTCCCTTCCGCTCTGCCCAGAGCGGGAGAAGTCATTTGATGATTTCCCATCCGAAAAAAAAAGGCTGGTTTATCTACCAATATTTCATGAAATGGATTACTTACACTCTTACACAGCGTATACCTATAACCTTGTGTTATTGATGTCTATAATAAAATAAAACTTTTAGAAATAAATAAAACAACTGAACCAATTAATATTTATTTTGTTTTTTCGTTAAAAAAACTTTAACATAATTGGTACTCAACGGTGTTTTCACAAACTGCTTAATAAGTTCTAGAAATATTTACCTAAATCGCGTATCGAAAAGTTTTATGAATTAAGTAAAAAAGCCCACAAGGAAAATGGTCGACCGTTGTCCGTTGTTGGTCGTCGTTCCCCTCCTCAAATTAAATAGATTACGATGAAATCCATTCGAAGGAAAGTCCAAATCAAGTGTTTTATAAGGAAATAACGTTTATTTTTGTAATTGTCTTCATAATAATCTTATCGATCAACGTCACATGAAATTCATTGTAGACTGGTAAAATTAAGGATGATGCTACATAATTACCATAATATCACACCTGTAATCTCCAAAGGGATTAGCAGAAGTGTACCTAATAGTAGACCTACATTTCGCAGCCTATTTTCATTAACCCGGCAAGGTCTAGACTCTCTGACTGCTACTGAAAAAATCCTGATGAACGATGATACTGGCTTACAAAAATGAATAAAAATAAAAAATCTTGTTCAGAGACACATAATTATGTTTGCGTAAAATCAGTCATCAAAATAGAATTTGCTTGTTCAAACAATTGGAAAAGCCAGTTTGGAAAGCCGCGTATTTACTGAAAAATAGAAGGTAATAGTGTTTGGACTATTAACCGCCATACATACAAAACTGACAGCCGCCATACATAAAGAGCTTTCACACCTGTCATGTGGTGCTTTTTCTCCTTCGTGTCGTTTCTGACAAAATTCTGAGCAAACGTGCAATACCTCTACACCGTCAAAATGTATGGAACAGCTTTTTTTTTATAACTGATGAAAAATTTGTATGTAGGCGGGCTCAGAATAATGTAATGAATACGTAGAAACTTCCACCCCGTATAGTAGGATACTGAAACTGTTAGCCTGCATCATACCACCGCTGGGCAAAGGCCTCTCCCCATGACTTCCAGTTGTATCGATCCAAGGTCAATATGGTCTTGTCCATCTCGTCCTGCCATCTACCACGAGTCCACGACGTCTGCCGCGACGCTTTCTGGGTGTGTCGGGGCTCCGGAAAGGTGCTATTTTCCCCCATAGTAGTATAACTCATTCAATTTTGTGCTTTCACCGAGTGTTTCGCATAGAAAACAAACAATGGCTTTCGTTAGTAATTAATTTTATGCAAAAAATAAATGCAATAAAAATCTCCAATACCTATAAAAGATTTTAATTGATTGGGTGCTACGTCGGAACGCAGATATATTTTCACTGTGCTCAGCGTCGGCGTGCCGTCAGAGCATGCGTGAGTGAACATTAAATTATCTAATATAATACAAGAGTAAATGCACGATATACGTTGCGTGGACGTCATAGTGTGCGTCACGAGACGCCACAGAGGCGCTCGTTGATCACACGCTCAATGACATATCACTCTACCAGCGTGATATGTCAATTTGCTGTCTATTAGTTGCCTTGGCACACCATAGGTAACAGATCTACGTCCACGCAATAAGGGTATCGACGCGCAAACGGTTACCACGTGTTCAATACTGTACCTTCGCGTATTTTGCAAGTTACCTACACGGTCGAAATGTATGGAATAGGTGGATCTGTATACTTCCACAAATTCACAGGAATGTCAGACGAATCCGAAGGTTCTATAAAGCCATACATCGATAGGTAGCGATCGACAACAAATGTCTCAATGTCGCAAGATTACCGTATTTCCAGCTACCTTCCTATTGAGAATTAATTGAAATTATGAACCCTTGGGATCTCCAAAGTACTCAGTTGCCATGGTAACCATGAATCAATAAGGTCGACTTAACTTACCTCAATTTACGATGAAAGTGAAAGGATAAATGAACTTAAATCCTTCAAGACGATGCGATCGGGATTTCTAACTAACTGTTTGTTTACTGATGTCTTATCGGGGTCTCGTGGCCGCTTTACTGCCTTTGTATCCGTTAAGGGTTAAGGTTTAGGAGTTTAAGATTTTCCGTAAATACAATTATTATTCCTCCTTTGACATTTACCTTTTTGCGGTTACCTTTGATCCCTTTTATTAGCGCGTATTTAGGTTTAATGCGAGTCCTTTTCTGCTTTCGTTTCGACTCTTATATTGTTTTTGTCGTGATTATTTTAGAAACGGATTTTTTATACGCTTGTGTTTTAGAATCATGTTCGGTCTACTGAAAATAGATATAATCATTTTGGTTAGTCTTGGTAAAAGTTCGTGTCAAATTTTGATCCTTACAATAACACCGTGTATATGAATACCTTAGAAAATATTTAAGGCTGTTATAAAGTTTGTACTGGTTATGGTATTGTAAGAGCTGTAATTATTTCCTAGCCTAAGTGTTGCCCCAATACTGGGCCTCCCCTTTCTCTTTGGCAATGTTTGCGCCACAAACATGACCAGGGCGTCACACCAACTTCTCCGCGGTCAACCTCAACGGCGGCGCGCGCGGCTGTGCCGTCGAAATTCCTTAAAAAATAAACAGTTGCTGGTCATGTTCAAAATCGAATGAGAAAACTTGACAGTATGTGGTAACTTGATGCGCTTTCAACTCTACAATAAAGTATACTGTATCATCTACTGTGTTGTGCTAGCTGTCCAGGTTAGCGATATTCTAAATTCACCCCAATCAACCGGTTTTCGTGCAAATACTCTGATTGGATAACCTCCAGTGCCACGAACAGATCTGTTCAGGAAACGGATGTTATAAGAATGACATCTTTGCCTTTTATAAAGAAAAATCATATGAAAATGACGACATCATTACGTCATTTCCAAGAATGGATACTGAACGAACATGCACTAAGTTTGTAGCATGGAACATTCATCTAAGAATATCTTACACCCACCTTCAGGCAGAATCGGGTGAATTTTCGAGATAGCGTACTAAGGAATATAGCCTTAGCCGTAGTTATAGCTAAGAGAAATCAGTATTTTAGGAAAATGTTCTAAGTTTTGTAGTAATTGCATTCACAGATTTTTGAAAATGGTTGTTACAATCAGCTAGCTATATCTGTCAATTGTCACGATTTATTTCTGTGATGCCAATCGATATTTCTGTACCTAAGGATTAAAATTCTCGTCTGGTTTAACCAAGATAGAGTACTAGAAAAGCCTCATATAGCAAGAACCTTTTCGGCTCATATCAGTTTGTATTTTACTTAAATTGTTGTGAAAATTTCGGTCAAATCACAGAGGACAAAATCGACTCACCAGGAAGCGTTGGCCATATTTTCCCATTTGTAGACGCTGTAATAACTGAAAGTTCGTTGCACTTCTGAACGTTGAACTTCTGTCACAGACCACGTTCAACGCTCTAGTGCGAGTAAAGTTCTTTCCAAATTGTAAAACATCTAAGTTTGACCCACTGTTAAAATCCTTGTGATCTTTACTAAGGTTATTAGAAGGTTGCAATTGGATTGCCGCCTCTGAAAAGTCTGCCAAAACCACAGTGATCTTTTTAAACGGATTTTTAGGATGAGGTTATTTTTTCTTCTCTGTGACTACTGGTCCGATTTTCGTGATTCTTTTGACGTCTAACGTCTTATAAATCAATGAACGCCAGCTGCATGCACGAAAAAGTGTCACGTTCCGCCTGAGCCGAGCGTGCAAGCGAGAGCGCGGAACAAGGGATAGAGAGGCACGATCGGCCTAAGCGTTCGGCTTGTAGTTGTATAAATAAAAAATATATATAAATAAATAATGATAATTTAGTGATAATAATTCAATACAATTCATAAAAGTATGCGATTTTTCATCAATGTTTTCTTATGACGTTATCACGTCAAATTATCGTCCGTCAACCAACTTTACAGACAACCATTTTTTTTTCATTTGGTAGAGCAAGCTCTCGCGATACAACCGTATTTACTTGGGTAGTTTAAGAGTTACGAGTATCTTATAAAATACATATTGTTTCTTCTCCGTCTATGTTGATGAAGTCATTATTACTTCTCGTTACAAAATAGGTACAATTTAAGTATGACAAGAATTTGTGTAGGATATCTGAACAAAAAAGGGGAAAATTAAAAAAAAAAATGTGTGCAATTCACACGTGGTAGAAGTGAAACCTTCAAAAATGTTGGCTTCAAGATAAACACTGTATAACGCTTCCTACCTCATTTTCTTCCACATTAAATCTTATGAATTTATGTTTCTGTCTCTTTTTACTGTCGCTTTTTCGTTCCATTGACTTTCAAATCACAACGATGCTAAAGAAGTTTTCACTTAAAAAAAACACCTTTTTGCAAAAATGATATTTTTTTATTCGCATTAGTGTGTGACACGCTTTGCTTGTGTGGTCTGAGAGCGCCGCCTCTGTGCCGCATGTAGCCGAGGCATCTCAGAGCTCTGTGGGTCAAACAAATTGATATTAAAACGAATACATTTCAGGTAGCAGGTAGGAGCTACCTACATAAGCAAAATAAGTATTTTTCTGTTCTTTTCTCCTTTTCTGTGTTTAGTGTGTATGTGCATACTGTTAAATAAATACCTACGTAACACTAAGCCCGGTTACAAGTCAGGATTACCCCTTTAGGTTAATCAAACCGCGAGACAGCGGTTAAGAGAGTAATCGGGCACGAATCCAATTAACTGAAACGTATGGAACTCAGTGCGGGTTTTGGGACTTTATGTAGGTAGTTTGGAATTGGATAATTTTGGGGAACATACTCTGTGGAAATGCCAAACTAATATTGTGGATTAATTAATAAGTCTGAAGCCGTAGTTTAGTACCCAGCTTGGAAGAGATATCGACGCTAAAACGGTCACCAAAGGAAACATAAAACGGTCAACGGTCATATTAAGTACATCATTCTGTACACCTCCACATATCAATTTTTCGTAGGTTATTAAAAATGAATAGTTGTCTCCTTCAAAACTACACGGCCACAATGTATGGAACAGCCGTTTTTTTTAATTATTGTAATAATAGGCGAGCTATCAATGGGGCACAAATTCAGACTTCGTGGCTGCTACTGAGTACTCCTGATGGAAAATTCCAGTAACGCTTTGCCCGACCGCGAGTCGAACTCAGGACCTCGTGCTTAACAGTCGCGTTTGCGACCACTTGAGAAACAGTACCGACACAGTACTTAAGTAAAATGTAAAAAAAAAATACAAACAGTAGGTATAGATGTGATATACTAATAAACGTAGCGTGAGCTTTAAGGTTCCGTGTCAACTAGTCCACACTTATCCCGGGCAGCGAGAGCACGTACTCTTGAAGTAGTTCATCTACTTACTGATAATTTGGTGGTTTTATTCTAAACCCTAACTAGTGTTCCTAGTGAACACCACAATGTCCTATAATTTGTATACCCATTCAATTCTGAAATCCGTCCCAGGCTGGACTGGATGCAAGTCTTTCTCGAGACTGTATGTGTGACGTGTGTGATTATTGTATTCTGTGTACTCCACCTACGCGAGCTAGCTCAAAAAACTCAAACTCAAAAACTCAAAAGCATTTATTTCAATTAGACCATTACAGGCACTTTTGAATGTCAGAAAAACAAATTAGGCTAAGCTACAGTCACAGACACAAGGCATAATAACTTGTGAAAGTACTGTAGTAGCCCATTCCAAAGTGTAGATCTCTATGGAGAAGAATGGGCAAGAAACTCCATGGACACTCTTTTCAATCAAAATATTGTTACAAAATCTTGGTTACATCATTCATATTGAGATTATACATATATGTGAGAACGATGTAGAAATACGTGCACGTTAAGAGCGTCCAGAGTAAAATATTATATCAACAATTTAAAAACAAAGTAAGTAGTTAAAATAAACCGTGGCAGCTTTGAGATGACCAGTCCCAACCGACAGCGCCCGTTCACGAGCATGACGCATGAATCAGCCCCATTCAGCTCAACCATATTGAAGGAAGCTAAATGACCCGACACACCCGCCACCATCAGCGAGACATTTTAGTGAGTATGACATTCTTTCACCCACCAGGGTAAATTCAAGTCAATGAAAGATAACCAAATGTAAATGGTAGCTTTACAGTACATAGTACTCACACATGTGCTATGCAATTATATAATACTAAGATATTGAGTCTATACAATGCAAAGATATTATTACAATCTTCTGCTTCTCTATTTGACGACAGGGGAGACTTCATTAAGATGCCTGCAGATTTGCTTGATTTTTGACTATTGTTATTGGAGCTAATATGGCGGTATGAGCTGGACTTACATTTAAGGATATTGGTCTACAATAGCAGTAGATTGAGAAATTAGGAAGAGAGAAGGCCTTTGTACTACGGATCGGTAGTTTGGTGGGATAATGTAGGTTTATAATATCGACCCCAACATAGTTGGGAGAAGACTGAACAAATGATTATGATGCTGCCGTATTTAGGCGATTCATTAGGTCTGTCAGTTTTTCAAGACGATATCTTGATATTTGCGAATGAATTTTTAGTTACTAATACTAAATTATTTTAAGGACAGGGCCGAGTCACAATATATTACACACACACAGTATATTTTTATACTGTGCGTCTAGGAACTCAATAAAAAAGTCCAATGAAAAACCGACCACTATTTTCGTTTCACTTTTTGGGTATTTTTTTGTCTAATTGCACTCACCTATATCTCAAGAAAAAAGACTCCTTTCGAGGAATGTAGCGCTAAGAGAAATCTCGTCTATGCGGTCCTTCATAGTCATTTTACTTTTGACATATTATAGTATAGCTCAATACCACTCAGTCTTCACAGTGGCAGCAACGCAAAGCCAGCCAGCCTTATTTTCGCAAAAATAAAGGTTAGTGTGGTTTTGACAATGACGAGAGATGTGACTTGGCCGCCTGTTGCCTTCTTCATAGTTCAAGCCTCCCGACCCTAGAATTTATGGTAGTTGCCTGCAGAATTTATCCTTTACTCGATTTTGTTAGTCAATAGTCATCATCATTTCCTGCCCTTGTCCCATTCTATTTGGGGTCTGCATAACTCGTTTTCTTCTTCCATTCTCTGTTAGACGTCACGGCATCATTTCTCTTTCATATCATTCTTCACACAATTCATCCATCTTTTCTTTGGCCTTCTTTTGTTAGTCAATATTACACGTGCCTATTTTCAAAAAATGTTGTAAATCTGTAGGTTCCTTTACCAAGATATAACTGGTGTACTTACATACGTATTCCCTCGTATAATAACGTACTTACTTGAAAGTCTTCCCTTTCAGCGTTCGGAATGTTATTCAATATATTTCATTTGATATTGAAGTAGGAATCTAATATTCTTTAAATTTGATTGAAAACTCTGATAATAAGGTTTCTTTGATTCGGTTATAAATGTGATATCATTAAAGTACCCATAGTAACCAAAACTTATTAATTTTCTTTTCCATCTAAAAAAGAATCGTCCTATTTACCTATCAAAAGTAGGTATTCTGAAAAATCCAAAGATTTTTTTGCCTAGAAACGATTTTTTTAAATAGTTTAGGTAAAGTTGTTAAAAGACTCCACGCCGTGGAGTCTTTTTACAACTTACAAAAATTCGAAGACATGTGACATCTACCAATCCGCACTGGGCCCGCGTGGTGGATGATAGCCCATTCCCTCTCATAGAGAGGAGGGCTGTGTCCTAGCAGTGGGAACATTATACGATGATGATGGTGATACAAAAACTTGACAAATTATTACTAAAACCTTCCTCGAGAACCACTCTATCCATTAGTGAAAACAGCATGAAAATCGGTGCAGTCGTTTTTGAGTTTATCGCAAACAGACAGACAGACGCGGCGGAGGACTTTGTTTTATAATATGTAGTGATAGTGATAGTGATTTAACACTTTAAGCACAAAATACAGACGGTAGGTCTCAGGGATTGGTGGTTATTCTATAACTCGGCGACGTCACTCGAGCTTATCACAATTTATACTATGAAACTCTACTCTACATCGCACACCTATGTACACCTGAGCATCGCGTTGGATCGGGATCTGCTAATAAAATTGAGATGACATATTGCTGTTCGAGTAGAGTGTTAATAATAAAAATAAATAAATAGTTAATGTGACGCCAACGTTGAACGTGAACGTGCTGGAAGTACACAACATCAACTAACGAACTGGCGAACATCTTCAAATAGTGGTGAATCCCCTTTGTCGGTTTAAGGCCTGGCGCACACTGGCGGCACGGCAGGGTATCCTTCTGCAGCCCTAAACTTATGCCCACTACTACTACCCTACAGTACACTACGTCCTTAGGCATGCCGACGACTGCCGAAGTGACCGAAGGGGTGCTGAGGAATTCTTAAGCACACCTTGGCATTTTTTTTTCAACTTTATTGTCATACTCTTAAGTTATAAGCTTATCTATCTGTGTGCTTAAGTTAGATTGCTACATAACTATAATGCCAGCCGAGACGGAAACTGGTATTTACATTCTGTCAGTGCTTAATTATATTCCCATTACCCACCCAGTATAATTAGATTCGCGTATTCCACGAAATCTGAGATATGTATGTATCTACTATCCTAAATATGTATATGCCTCAATTTCTCAGTAAACGCAAAATAGCATGCTCAAAATTGATGGAACATTACAGCAAATATTTAATAAAATGAAGCTTTAGTAAGTAATTCGTCGAAAAACGACCGATGTTAAATTATTATATATGAAATTCTCTAATACCTGTGTGAAGTTGTAAACTTTCTGAGAAATGCATTACCAGACTAATAACTACAAGCTAAGTTCTTTGAAAGAGCGGTTAATAAACTGTCAATGTCAAACCAGAGCAACCTTGACAGGAATTCTGAGAGCGCTATCAGTTTGATTTTATCCATCATGGCCGGTGGCTCTCAAAGTTTCGTCGACGTTACGGGCCAGACAAAGGGGCGCTCCAAACGGTACTTCGGTAAATCACATTGTTGGTGTTCCATTGTGTTTAAACTGGGTAATTGGTACTTTAGGTATTTGAATAAGAATTCACTGAAATATTATTATAGTATTCTCCTTCATAATTACTTTCAGATTTTCTCCATTACTTAAGCATCGTCAACGAGACTAAAATAGAGTTTTACATAAAGCTCGTGTCGACGGTGGAAAATTGTAATGTTATGGCTGTTGTAAGGGACCTTGAGCGTGTTGTAGAAATTTGAACGTTCGGCACTAAGCCTAATGCTCCAAATCCAAGAGCACGTTTAATATACCATATATTCTATACACACACTACATCTCACAATTGCCATAATCGTTATGCCTTCCATTCCAAGATGGTTGGGTTTTAAATTCTTATCTACCGAATTGTAAAAACTGATACATGAAAACGTTTGATTACTCCGTATCACCGGAAGAGGCAGTAAGCTGTGATAGACACACTCGAAGCTACAGTAACTCCTGCACAGTAAACATAAAGGGTGTAAACAGACTCTTAACGAAGCCGAAAGGCACTTGTTCTCCCCATCATTGCGATCATTTTTTTGTTCTAGACCATACCTGGGAACCTTCTAGTTACGGAGATATTGGGGGTCAAAGTTCCAACTTTTTCACAAGTTTTTTTTGAAATACATGTTTTTAATGTATTTTTTTTACTCTTAAGTAAAAAAAATACATTAGAAACATTACACACACATACATACATTACATACATTACATTCATTATTATCAGGTGTCTTAACACCTTCACGACTCCCGTACTATTCAATCCATCCATCAGCTTAAGGTTTTGAATGCGTTACATTGCGTTCTACCGTAAAACGTGATTTTTCACCCCAAAAAAAAAAGTCGTTTCCCAGCAATAATTTTTGCGTAAAGTTACTTAGATTGATGTACATAATGCTTGGTTAACGGCTTCGTGAAGAGTCTGTTTACACCCTGTATACATAGCATGAACATACACTATACTTTTAAGTCAGGGCTCTCGCATCGAGACAAGGGATTGCGTTTTACGTGTGTAGTGCAATATAACAAAAAGTTTGGTTGACAACCCTAACACCCGCGTTTGGTTCCACAAAAAGGCCTAGTTAATTTACTAGTTTATTATCTGTATACTGGAAGATACAATAACCTGATATTACACTGGAAGATACAGTAACGCACTCGGAAACTGAATAATAGTTCAATGTACTAGGTGCCGACGTGATTGATATAAGAGTTACCTAATGGCAAAAGAAGAATAATGATGTTTTAACTCTGGTAATGGTTGGTATTTATTGGGTTTTTTCATCAGGAATTTCAAAGTAGCAGCCAGGGAGTCTGGATTTGAGCCCGGTTGATGGCAATAGGCTTAACCACCTATTACATGACACTTAAACATAACTGTCGAAAATATGTGGGTGTACTATTAGGTACCAACACCGCTGCATAACCTTTCGGGGATTACGGGCGGAATTATTATGTATAAATAAATATGCTATTATTTATGTAAGTTTTGCCCACCAGTTCGAACGCGGGATATCGGAAATTATCCAACGATAAACATTATCCAATAACGTAACCAAGGAATAGACCATCACTATTCCTGTGTTATACATCCAAATCCGTACTGCTGTTAAGGTGTAAAAAAGGTAAACTCAAACTCACTTTCGCACTTCCAACATTAGTATGGAAGGATAATACTCCATTAAAATTTCCCACTCATTATCCCAAAAAATCCTTTAGGAAAAATTTGTAGTCCCAAAAAAAAATCTATCACTCGAATAAAACTCCGCAGAAACACACGCTTTCAACTAACGCCAAAACTTTGGGTGCCTCTGGCATGGATAATAAAACGTGTTTTTATGTTATAATACGTAGAAGGTATTTTTTATTCACTTCCTAGTATTGATATGTATTATCGTACGTTGGAATCGCGAGTATATTTTACACACGAATTGTATCCATGTATGTACATACATGCCCTATATTCATACTATACTTATCTCTCATTTGCATAATATTTCATAAGTACCTACTTGGTTTCTTGGTATTCAATACTGTAATAAGTACTTTTTAAAACATAGGCCTTTTAGGGTTCCGTACCCAAAGGGCATAACGGGACCCTATTACTAAAACTCCGCTGTCCGTTCGTCTGTCTGTCTATCTATGTGTCCGTCTGTCACGAGTCTGTATCTCATGAACCGTGATAGCTAGACAGTTGAAATTTTCACAGATGATGTATTTCTGTTGCCGCTATATAAACAAATACTAATAACAGAATAAAATAAATATTTAAGGGGGGCTCCTATACAACAAACGTGATTTTTTACCGTTTTTTTGCTCGATATTAATAACGGCAACAGGCAATATTTCGCTTGAAATATTCACAGAACCATTTTTTGTATATTCAATTTAGAATTAAATAATTATATTAAAATAAAACAAATACAGGGTGTAAACAGACTCTTCACGAAGTCGTTAACCAAGCGGTATGTATGTACATCAAACTAAGTAACTTTACGCAAAAATTATTGCTGGGAAACGACTTTTTTTTTTGGGCTAATAAATCACGTTTCACAGTAGGACTCAATGTAACGCACTCAAAACATTGTGCTAATGGATGGATTGAATAGTAAGGGGGTCTTGGAGGTGTTTAAAGTAAAAATCTTACATTAAAAACATGTAATTTAAAAAAAAATGTGAAGAAGTTGGAACTTTGACCCCCAATATCTCCGTAACTAGAAGGTTTCCAGGTATGGTCTAGAACAAAAAAATGACCGCAATGACGGGGAGTACAAGTGCCTTTCGGCTTCGTTAAGAGTCTGTTTTCATAAGGAGTACGGTAAGTAAGGAGTAAGGAGACCTTTATGTAAGGGAGGCCCATCGCCATACAACAAACGTGATTTTTTTGCCGTTTTTGTCTAATGCTGTATAGATAATGGTACGGAAGCGGAACCCTTTGTGCGCGAGTCCGACTTTCACTTGGCCAGTTTTTGAAACATTTTTGTTGGAGTCCCTATTTATTCAGACATTTTATAGTGCTATAAACTACTCCTTCGTTCTCTACTAACTGTTCATTCTTCTCAAAAAAGGATAATGTGCGGTAGAATTGCGACAGCAGAATTGCGATTGCGAGAGCAGCGGTGGCCCATTGGTAGCGACACCGACTTACGAACAATAAGTCGTGGGTTCGAACCCAGGCAGGCGCATTACTTTGTGTAATTTATTTCATCATCTCTGCTCTCTAAAACGGTGAAGGAAAACATCGTGAGGAAACCGGCATGTCCTAGAACCAAAAATTCGAAGACATGTGACATCTACCAATCCGCACTGGACCCGCGTGGTCCCTATCATAGAGAGGAGGCCTGTGTCCCAGCAGTGGGAACATTATAGGCTGATGATGATGAAATTGCGACAAACGTTTCAAATAATGGAAGATTCGTATTCTCTTCACGAATGGATGACCAGTAAGATTGGATTTTATTCTTGTCACATTCTACTTGGGGTCGGTGGAACACGTTTTCTTCTTTCATTCTCCCCGTCAGACGTCACGGGATCATTTACTCCTTTCTGTTTCATATTATTTCTCACACAATCCATCCATCTTTTCTTTGGCCTTCCTTCCCCTCTCCATCCATCAACATTAATATCCATCACTTTATTTTAATAACATGCGTTTCATTCCTCTTCATTACATGTCCATCATATAATAGGCAGTAATTAAACAACGCTATGAATTTTGCTGACTATAATCATGTCACCGTCTCATGACTTCATGAGTTAGCCCCTCTAGTGGTGGATTGAATAAAGAAGAAAATAGTTATGTATAAATAGCACAAAGTCTGAAAAAACAAGGTCGACCTTGAAATTCATAGTAGCTACAACGAATCGATGTGTATATTTTAATCTGAATAACAACTCTCACTTCACATTCAAACACTAAATTCTTAAACAATAGCTGGGAACTAAACTCATACCACGATCTAGAATTCCCCGGGCATTCCCATGTGATCTTTTTGCAATTTTGCACAGATTCGATTCCGTAACTTACGGAAACATTCGATTGAAATACGACACACAAAGGCTCAAATCGTCTGGGAATACTAAAGGCAGGCTTTGATAGATCAAGCTCAGATGTTCTACAAATAAATCTTCCAAAGGCTTTGCTTGAAGAGTAGTAACTACCCATAGACAAAGTAAAATACTTAGAAAAGGGCAATGTCGCTATCTTAAATATTGAATCTATGACAAGTAATGCACCCGATAAGATTTTGCATACTTAGTCGTCATCATCTGCGCAGAAATTTTACAACTGTATTGCACTATGTTGGGGTCTGCTTCCAATCTACTCAAATGCACTCAGTACCAGTAAGTAAGTAAGTAACTGGTACTCAGTACCAGTAAATCAGTGGTCAGAAACTTGTGCATTTCATGCCTCTAGTAGTATAGAAAAAAAAAGTAAAAGACACATCCCGACCAGGAAAACCAATTTGTCAAAAAAGTTTATCAAAGGATCTGAACGACAGTGAAGAAACACATAGCCTGAGGTACCAATAATAAATAGTCATCATCAAATTATTTTTAACACATTCCCAAGAAAAAAAAACATTCCTTTTCAACATTTTCAAACAATCACTGCTCGAACCAACAATAGCTCGGATTCGTAATAATTTTTCGCGGTATCGGAGGTTTTAATATGGCCCGAAGCCTTCTAACGCCTAATGACGACCGAGCCAGTCATGTTAGCTGGAAATTTCAATCGTTTTCTTTCGAAGAATATTCAAGGTAAATCTGCACATTACATATTAAGTTTCTCATATATAAGGTACTGTAATAATAATCTAGGTTTATAACCACTCAACGATTTTCTCTTACTTAGAATGACACACGAACCCGCGAAGCGCAAGCACATGACTAATTAGCTAAGTACAAAATTGGTTTCAAATATTATTCTCTACAATTTTGTTTTAGAAGACAATTATTTTTAAAGTGTTCATCTGTCTTGACTGTACGACCGAAGAAATTTCATCGACTACGAATAACCTGGCTATTCAACTTGTAATAATATCAACGTTTTCCAGGTACGGCAAAGAATGAAATGGAATGGATGTTGATATTGATCAATTATTGTTGGATATGGAAAAATCTTCGTGGATTGTGCGCTGTTGCCATCCCCGCGATTTGCCACCCACTTCCAACACGTTTTTAAATCTCCTTTTAACAAAAAAGTGCGATCGCCATACAGTCTGCTAAGCAAGATAAAACGTGCAAATATTGGAACGAGCGCAAATACCACGTGTGCTTCCACGATTCAGCTCATCAGTTCAGTCATGACTAGAAGGTTACTCGAGCGGCAGCGAAGTTGATATAGCAATGTGTGTTTGCTGACAATGAGCATAATCAGCGTAAGTAACTATACCTTTTAAATGCTTAACTGGGACTGGGATGCGACTGGGAAATGGGAGGGATAATAAATAGAATATTTTGATGGAAGTGCGCAAAGTTTGTCATTGCACTCGAAGGAGAAGTAAGCGAAGTAATAAGAGCCGCTTCCTAGGAAGATATTAGATACCTACGACGAACATTGCATTTCCAGATCTAATCCGAAGTTACAAAGGCTTAAACAACAGACTGAGCACACAAATCTATCTAAATCTCCTTTGTGACTCAATTGGGAAGAGTCTGTCTATTGCAAATTGAGTCACAAAGGCTGTATTTTGGTCCTTTGCATTGACTCAATGCTGCACAAAGGATGTTTCGAATCGGGAAACTCAATTAATCCCTACATACGGCGGTTGTCGGTGGGTGTGAAACTGAAACGCAACGATTTAACAGTGGAAGGTTTAGCTACTGCTAAACTCTAGTGCGTTACTTCTGAGGTGTCATAACCACCTGGTACTTTATATGGCGATGCTGTTCGGAAAATTAAATCGTTTATTAACTAACAGTCTAGGTAATCTGTTGATGGTATAGGGATGTACGATAGTTGATGACGGCGGTTATTTCGGAAATAGATAGGTATCATCATCATCATTTCAGCCGAAAGACGTCCACTGACCGCATTGACCGCTCCCGTGCGTCTCGCATCTCGGGATCCAAGACAGTTAAATTATTTCTCGTCGAGCTTCATTGTCTCGGCGCTTTTCTGGTGAACCCCACTGTTGATTCTGGGTTTCAGGAATTTCTGTGGTTTGAGAATAGTGTGGCGGGCTTATCCCATTAAAAAAAAAGACCTGTAAGCTGGGTTCTCAATTCTTATTTAGTCAAACTACGTTAAGCCCGCTCAAGGCCTTAGGACAGCTATCGGCGGCGGCGACCTATCGCGTCTGGCCCTGGTCCAGTCCATGGTCCGGAGCGAGAGGGAATGGGACGCCGTCACCTCCTTCTGCGAAGCAGTCATGCTAGCGAAGGAGGTGGCGGAGCGTGAGAGGGAGACAACCTCTCGTCCCAGCCGCCGCGGGAGACGCCTCGGGCGTCGGGGGTCACGTGGTGGCTTCCGGCCGCCGTAGACGCGGACCTACGGACGGAGAGTAATGGGCTAGCTCTTGACGACAGGCCGTGTTGACGGCGCGTTCGTCCACGCGCGCCTCAAAGAGATGTTAGCAAATAGGGAGGGGCCCGCAAGAGCCGATGCCTGCCAGGGCTGCGGGCTGTTCGAAAGAGAAACCGCGGCCCTGGAACACAAAGGGCAAGGAAGGAACATGGATGGGTTTTAGTCAGTACAAGTCTGACACTCCCTTCCGCTCTGCCCAGAGCGGGAGAAGTCATTTGATGATTTCCCATCCGTAAAAAAAAAGGCCTTAGGACAGCTGCCAGGGCTGCGGGACTATTCGAAAGAGATTCCGCGGTCCTGGAACACAAAGGGCAAGGAAGGAACAGGGATGGGGTTTAGTCAGTACAAGTCTGACACTCTCTCCGCTCTGGGCAGAGCGGGAGAAGTCATTTGGTGATTACCTGTCCAAAAAAAAAAGGCTTTAAGACAGCTCTCATTTTCCGTCATCATAGTTTGATTATTCGATTTATAGGTAACCATAAAGCCCCCTATCAAATACTTAAGACGTAGAGCAACACCACTTGACGGGATTTTCCTAATAACCCATTATCTTGATGTCTCAGTGTCTGAGAGATAACAGAGAGAGAGATAACACAGTTGTATAATGCATTGATGTCTGAGGCTCAGACATCAATGCATTATACAACTGTGTTATCAATGCAACTGTTATCCATTACATTGAATTATGAGTGTATGATAACGGTGATTGTAAAGTAGCAGATCCCTATCGACTACCTACAATTACACGACACGATAATTTAATAGTATCCCAGTTGCGTGACACACTTGCAATCACAATCCGAAGGATATTCCTAATCTATTGTTCGATAAGGTTGAAAAAATCTTTTGCTCATTAACTTAAAATATAATTAAGGGTTTAAAAAAACGAAAAACACGTATTTTTCTATTCGTTATTTATTCGTTTCTCGTATTCTTCTCAGCGAAGCCTTTAATTAATTTCATATCCTTTTTATTGAAATGCATAAAAAATAAGGTTTACCCTTGTTTGGTATAACAACGTTTTGTCGAAAATCGCTCCGGCTAATTTTAGTTACAATAAAGTCATTTCGTATAATTATTCATTTGATCGAATAATTAATTGGTAGATTTTTATGTAGCATATTTATTTCTTTGAAATAATGTCATTTGACCGAATTTTCAAATGCACTAATTTTATTTAAACTAATGTTTCACTAGACTAATAATGATTTAGTCGAAAGATCGTATCGAATATTTAGTTCAATAATTCGTTTCCTTTCATTGTCTATAAATATAATTATTTCCGTCCAACAGACCTTTTCGTTAATTCATAATTTCATTCGTTTTTTTAATTAATTAATTGCTTAATTTAAGATTAGCCTAAGTGTTTTATTTTTCAAAATAAAAAATGTGCAAATATTTACAATGTTTTCTGTTCTGCATTACATTACACCAATTGAATATTCGATAAAATACATGTTATACCACCTGAACATTACATCAAATGAACATTATACCTTTTGATCAATAGCGCAAATGTTGTTATCGCAAATAAATATTCGATGAAATGAAAATTATGTTAATCAATATTATACAAATTGATTATTTTCTTAAACGTTGTTCGAATTAGTAACATTACATCAAAAGTTGTTATACCAAACAAGGGTGAACCAAAAAATAACCAGTCCACCATTTTTAGTAGTCAGCTGTTTTGAATTTAGAATGACGGCAATTAGCTAACCATGCGTTAGATGAAAGTAAACATTACGGCAAAATTTCAGCACAATCGGAATGAATCTATTTAAAACAAAAAGACTTGTGAAAAAGTTTGATCTTTAACTTCCCTATTTTCAATATCTCTGTAACTAGAAAGTTCTCCGGTATGGTCTAGAAAAAAAAGATCGCAATGACGGGGAGAAGAAGTGCCTTTCGGCTTCGTTAAGAGTCTTTTAACACCCATTATAGGCTGTAGAATGATGAGGTAAGCTCACTTTCCTAGTCCGGACAAATGACAAGGCCAGAGTAATACCAGACGAGGACCAAAAGACACATGACATGACAAAATAAATCCGGATAAATGGCACTCGACATTATGCAAATAAGTTCTGCAAATTGCTATGTCTGACTCAATCAATACGTGGTGCTGTTAAGAAATAAAATATGTGAACAATTTCGCAGAAAAAATTAGGTATTCAGGGCAAAGGAAATTAGTCATTCAAGCATTTTGCTCTAAGTTTTTTTCTGCTTACATTTTAGTGATGCACCAGAAGAAATATTTACGATTCCTTTTTGCCTGTTCTTTGTAGTATAGGCAACATATTATTTAAGATGCTATATTTAAATTTTTAGGTACTTTAAGAAAATTAAACTATCTAACTAAAAAATTTAGGTAAATCGTCATCTGCCTTCCTTTTCCCAACTATGTTGGGGTCTGCTTCCAGTCTAACCGGATGCAGCTGAATACCAGTATTTACATGTAGCGACTGCCTATCTGACCTACATAACCAATTAGTACCTACTGGATACCCTTTAAGGTAAGACTGGTTACGATTGTCAAAGATCTACAAATGACAGCCGGGACAAACGGCTTAACGTGCTCTTCAAGGCACGGTCGAAACTCGGTATGTAATGGGTGGTCAGCCATCCACGGACCAACCTGGGCAATCGCAGATTAACCAAAAGTTCGAACAGAGCCGCTGTTATTATTGGACACGAGCTAAAAAGACAACTTAATAAAGGTTAACAAATAAAAAAAACAAATATTGGATAGTTCCTGAAAGGTACTAGTTTCTACGCACTGAATTCTATTTCGCATTAGCAACCTACCAAAGTACCAACCCCAGATCGAATATTTATTTATTTATTTATTTATTTTAGCTACGCTAGAAAATTGATTCTCGCCCTCCGTTTATTTTTTTAGGTAGTTGTTGTGGTAGTGGTTTTTAGTAAAACCACTCTGGTTTGATATCAGTTGGTAATCAAATTAAAATCAAATTTCCAAAACCACAGTACGACTATTTTTATGTCACTATTTACAGATTCCACGGCTGGGTAAACGTTGCTCCCAATGACCTCCAGTTCTTTCGACCGTCCTGTCCGTCCCGTCCTTTGTCCCGTAATTTTCTACAAGTAGCATGGTAGCTCAAAATTGAATAAGACCATTATGGACTCTAACAGGCAAAGAGAAAAATTCAAGAGCGTACAAGAGAATATCTTGCTGAACTCTGTAAAAATAGTAAACTAATATAAGTAAATTATTATGATATTATTAATTCAACCGCTATTCTTATGATGCCTCCGCAACCCACCACCCACAGGAAACACGAGGGAGGTTGTAATACATGCGTCGATACTCGAGCCCCTGGCAACGCCATCACTTCACGGGAAAAACACGACTGATACACAGTATAAAGATAACCAGACGCCCTAGCACGAGTTTTGACGTTTTTCATAACTTAAATACGATTTTAAAATTAAAAAATAATATTCTCATAATTTAAGAATTTATTCATATCTATGGATGATATTGATTTTGCTTGTTGCAAAAAAAATACTAATAAACTGTAGGATGGGTGTTATTTTCGATTAAAAAATCGACGTATTGACATCATGAAAAACGTCCAAACTCGTGCTCGTGCTTTGTACACCAACAGGTAACGTGTTACCTGAAGCATGCTTAGAATTGGTGGAAACGTTTGCATGTGTGTGTATTTGTTCCTAGTTGAGCTACTGTATGTTCTTATATTCTGTGACTGTGATGGAGATTAATCTGGATACGAAAGCAGGAAATTGAAAAAACCGTGTCACATGCTCACATCCGCTAGCGGAAATTGGTTCCTACGCGATTTATTTATACTTGTATTATATATGAATTAATTGTACTTCATCAAACAAACATGAACGACTTTTCTAAGAAACTGTGATTTTATGTAGGAATTGTGACTTTCTTCTCTTGTTTAACCGACTTAAAAAAGTCGACTGTCGGTCACTGTCGGTCTGTGGTCTGTCGGTTATCAAGTCGACTGTTTATTTTAATTTCTCTCTGAATCACAATCATCATTGGCAGCCTAGTTCCACTGACTCCTGAGTAAAGGCCTACCACCTTTGTGCCATTTATCCCTGATCTGCGGGACAGTCAACGTGGTCAGCCCTTTAGCTACATAATTATGTAGCTCTAATCAAAGACACCGATAATTGCAGAAAACCTGTGTCAAAATTCTAGATATACTTAGTCTGAAATAGTAAACACACTTTTGGGCGCACCATTTACGGATTTTTTTTACGCGCATTTTTATTTCTGAATTTGTTTGCCCGTTATTTTCTACGGGGATGGGAATATTAAAAAGTAGAATAAAAACCGGCCAAGTGCGAGTCGAAGTCCATTGAATGGAGTTTCCTTGCGCGATCGAATCAGAAATGAGGACATCCGCAAGAGAACCAAGGTTACCGACGTAGCCCGAAGAATTGCCAAACTTAAGTGGCTGTGGGCAGGGCACATTGCTCGCAGAACGGGTGGCCGATGGAGCCGTAAAGTTCTGGAGTGGCGACCACGAACCGGAAGACGTTGCGTTGGAAGGCCTCCCACTAGGTGGACCGATGACCTGGTGAAGGTTGCGGGGATCCGCTGGATGCGAGTCGCATGGGACCGGTCAATGTGGTGACACTTGGGGGAGGCCTATGTCCAGCAGTGGACGTCTTTCGGCTGAAATGATGAAGTCATCCATTTTCATAAACCCTCAAATATTCTAAAAAGGCCGTCTTTCCTTCTTTCGCAAAATAATGTATGAATTTAGCTGAAACTGAATTAATACTTTAACCTTATTAAATCATTTAGAGGGAAAATAATAGTAAACAAGTTTGAAGTTATTATTATGTCGACAAAACGTAATAATATTTCATGTAAGTAATTTCCATTTTGTGACCGCAATTTAGCTGTTTTAGTAAACAATGGTTGTAGTTTAAGGGTATTAAAATTAATTACTGAATAATTTCGAATTCTCTCTATGAATTTATAATGTGACAGTCAACGGAACATCGCAACGTAATAATTGTATACTAACTGAAGCTGTTACCCGCGACCGCGTCGATTACTTCCCTATTTAAAACGAATATTGTTATTCATATATGTATATATTTCATGAGTTTTAATTTTATTGCACGGAACACTAATAGTTTTAGTTTTTCTAGAATAAAAAAGCCTAAGTCACGTATATTAAAATGAGAAAATCTGTATAAAAATTTTATGAATATTTAAAATTTTCATGTATCGTCGGTATTTGGTACTCCTTAAAACATCCGCTACCTGCCAGTTAAATTCCCGCCAGTATCGGTCCAGCCGTTTCGGAGATTAGCTGGTACAAACAGACAGACAGACCGACAGATAGACTGAAATGGTTTTTTTATGAAAAATATTTTTTATTTAATATTTTTTCAAGTACGTAATTAGTTCGTAACGTATTTATTATTTAAGTAAAAAGTTGTTATTTTGAAATTACAAACAGACACTTCAATTTTATTTATTTGTATCTAGATTCCAGACTAACACCCGAATCTTTAAACAAGTCCAATTGTTTACTTGACAGCTCTTACTTCATTTAAATTCTTGGCTATTACATAAAAATATTTGCAGTAGTACTTAACTTAAACTCAAGTAATTTTTTTTTTTTTGATGATGGCATCTCGCAGCTCAGCCTATGAGGCTGGGTACTGCTTAACCGGTCAAATCCATTGGATGCCTTGCAGTTAAGGCCTCCAGCCAGGGGCATGAAATATATACTAAGCGGCCACACGCTAATAGGCACCCCCTGTGGGGTACGAGCCCCGGCTTAGGGTGTCGCTGGGGAGCAAGGGGACAGGCTGGATCTAAGTGAGGTTAATTAGCGGACTCAAGTGATTACTTTAACTTGACTATAAATATGGGTGCAAGATTTGGTGGACCGTGGATAGGCAGAGAAGCTTGTAATTAACGCTAGCCTTAAATTAACTTTATTACTCTGGGAGGATAGAATCTGCTTTAACAAAAACGCGAATTTCTATACTTAGGTAGTCTAAGTATTATAAGTACTTATATCGGTATCTAGGTAAGCGGCCTACGGATTTTGTGGTGGTTAAAAGTGGTAGGTGGATCGATTATGTTCTCAAGTAAAAATAGTTTTTCAGTATTCAGTAAAAAAGCAATTCTGTCTGTTACAGGGCCTCGATGGTCTAGTGACCGCAATCGCAACTTTTAAGCATGAGGTCTTAAGTTCGATCCCCGGTCGGGCAGTGTTAGTGTTATTGTAACAGTCACGGAGTCTGGATTTGTGCCCGGTTAATGGCTATAAGCTCGCCCCCTACTACATGGGACTTAAACATAACTGGCGAAACGTAGGTGTACTATTAGGTACTCCTCTGCTCTCGACGTTATGTTATATTAAAACTTGAAAAGGCATAGTTTTCCCCGCTGGAAACTATCATTGTATTACTCGCATATTCATAAAATTTGCAAAACAAAATGATACATCTATCTTCTGGACAAGATAATCATGTCAATGGTGCATGCATATTATTTGTCAATGTCATTCAATGTACATACTATCAGCCAAACGATACAAGTTCCGAGAAACACTATAATTATTACAAAACGTGTTTATTTTCATACAAAGATAACATAATTATTTAATTTTAAATGTCAGATTACGTAATTCGTCGGTTAATGTTCGGAATGTTTTTGCAATAACAAAGTTTTTAAATGTGAGAGGTTAATTCGCGTTATCTACAAGATAATATCATGCCTGCATTCTTGAAAAGGTTATGGGAGCACCCATATTTAAAATTCCAAGTAATAGAGGCTGAGTCTATGTTGGTAATTGGGTACGAATATAGACTCCGGGTTGTTAGTGAAAAGTTCTTAAAGGACACTTTGTTTAACTTGAGAATCAAAGCCAGGACACTAATTCCAGCAACCGACCACTAGAGCAATCAGGCAGTCAATAAATTCGCTCGCTTTAAATTCATGTGTTACAAAATTTCCAAACGAATTGGTAAATAAATAAATTTGCATAAACTGACGGAATATTTAATAGTTCCGATAAATTCATGAATAACAGATGAATATTCATAAAAGACTAAATTTACATAGGAATACAAAAAATATTTATCGAATCATATACATATTGACGCATAATTTTCACGTAGGATTACCTTACATTCAATAACATTGATAAACACGAAATGGAAAGAAAAAATAATTAAGTACCATGTATTTTTAATCGACTCCTGAAAAATGAGGTTCGGCCGGTATCTATTTTAGGGTTCCGTACCTCAAAAGGAGAAATTGAACCCCTAAATGATCACTTTGTTGTCCGTCTGTCTGTCAAGACCCTTTATCTCGGGAACGCGTGGAGGTATCGGGTTGAAATTAAAACTTCATAGGTACTCAGGTCTACAGTCCCTTTTTTTTACGGATGGGAAATCATCAAATGACTTCTAAGAATGACTTTCTTATTTGGTAGAGCAAGCAAACGCGGTGCTCCTGGTAACTGCTAGAGGGTACATTACGAGTTCATTTATATCATTTTATGTTTAGGTACTTTTTATTAGGGTTCCGTGCCTTTTTTTAAAAAACGGAACCCTTCTAGGATCACTCGGTTGTTTGTCTGTCTGTCCGTCTGTCACAGTGGATTTTTCAGACTCTGCTCGACCAATTCAGTTACAAAAAAAGTTACTGAAGCAAACAAGTCACCCACTTTCGAAACTTATTGTTAAGTCCCATCTAATAGGGGGCGAGCATATTGCCATCAACTGGGTACAAATCCAGACTACGTGGCTGCTACTGAGAAATTCCTGATGGAAAAACCCAATAACATTTTGCCCGACCTGGGAATCGAACCCAGGACTTCATGCTCAGCAGTCGCGCTCGCGACCGCTAGACCAACGAGGCAGAGGAATAAATTCATTTATTCGAGAAATCACGTAAAACTAGACGTAAATCATCTAACATTAGTATTGAAAACGTTTAGGCCAGTAATTACACTTACTTACGTTGTTTAACGAAGTTCAGTAGTTCAGCGGAGTTCACCCATTTCCTGAACTTTTACGAACTCATTCGCATCACAGCTCTCGGAGTCACGTGGTTCCGGTAGTCACGTGGTCCCAGGTGGCGTGTTCTCTCGAGGGAATTGTTTTGGAATCCTTTGCTTTTAAAAACACGTTCATAATTTGCTATAGTTCCGAGAAATTTTTCCGCATAGTCGTCTGTAATACTTTGCGAGGGTTAAGTCCACGGTGGGGTTCCATCGAATTCCATAAATAAATCTTGTATGTTTTGCAAGCTTAAGTTTTCCATCTACATATATACATACATCATATACATCATTAGGGGTCGGCTACCAGTCCAACCGGTAGCAGCTGAATACCAGTGTTTTACATGGAGCGTCTGCCTATCTGACCTCCACTACCCAGTTAGTACTAGATAATACGATACCACTTGGTAATCCTGGTTGTCAGACTTTCGGGCCATCTGAATACTTAACGACTGTCAAAGATCTACAAATGAAAGCGGGGATCAACGGCTTAGCGTGCTTTCCAAGGCACGGAGGAAATTCGGTATGTAATGTGTGGTCACTCGTCCACGAACAAACCTAGGCAAGCGCGGCGTACCCTGAACCTGAAGATCGACTCGAGCGGCTGGTATTGCTTAGCCATGGCCCACGAGTACTTACATAAACTAGAATACCCGTTCCGTTCTACGTTTACACTTTTTTTCGCTTTAGTAGGCACAGTATACGTAGCCTAAGAGTAAAAAAACAAACGTAAATATTACAACCGGATGGGGTTGTATGTATTGTTTGCTCTCAGAGCCTTGCAATTGAGGTTACCATCCCGCACACCGACGACGCTCGCTAATGATACCGCAACATGGCGTCAGTTATGAAAAGCCGGGTACAGATTATTTGCAATACAACATACTATGTAGCATGAAAATGATGAATTACATGTTGTGTTGCAAATAATCTGTACCTGGGTTAAGTTCCAAGCTAAACAAAACCTATAACTGCAGAATGCAGATTGGCATTATTCAGAACAAACATGCGTCACAGTTCCTGATCATGTAGGACGTAGCTGATATATGTAGGTATCACCCTAACGCTAAATATCACTATCACTACATATTATAAAACAAAGTCCTCCACCGCGTCTGTCTGTCTGTTTGCGATAAACTCAAAAACTACTGCTCCGATTTTCATGCTAGTTCACCAATGGATAGAGTGGTTCTTGAGGAAGGTTTTAGTATATAATTTGTAAAGTTTTTGTATAAATTGGCTAAAATATAATATAATGATATTTGTTAAAGGTGTCGGAAAAAAATAAGTCGTCTGGGACCTTTCAACGAAAACGCTGCCTAAACCCTTTGAGACATTATAACAAAATTATGTATGGTGGAATTGTGTATCTTTTACATATAGGTCTACAGTAAAGTCAGCGGTGGCATATGTTTATCTCTTAAGGATAACATGCTATATCCATTTTGCTATATCCATTACTTTTGGTCGCGATAAGCTGGCCGCGGGCAGCAGCTAGTTTATGATAAAGCTACACAAGTAAAGGCAGGTTAGCATTATTCAGAACTCAGGGAGTATCAGATTTATTATATGTTCCTGATCATCTGCTGGTAGTTAAAGATATCACTCTCGAGCTAGGCAAGGAAATAAAGCTATAAAAGTTAATAGTACGTCGTTAGCTACTGCAGATCTTGATAAAATAAATCTGGTGGAAAGACCCAATAATTGCATCCAAGACGGATGCGATTTACTGGTTGGGCAAACCGTTATTGGGTTTTTTCCACCAATTTTTGTTTAGTAGCAGCCCTGATTTGTTCCGGATTCATGGCAATAGGCTCGTTCCCTGTTACATGAGATTCAAACATAACAGGCGAAATATTAGCAAAATGTAGGCACCTCTCTGCCTAACCCTAGCTAATACTGTAAACAATTAATTAGTTTTTTGGGAAAGACGTTTTTTTTTTATTTAACGAAAACATTTTTAAAGAATAGGCCCTTTAGATAGATAATAATAGCATTGGAGATGAAAGAGGGCAAACCAAATTGTAATCACAGAAACAAGCTTTGAAGAATGAACACAAAAGATAAAAGAATCGAGGTTATTTTTTGTACTATAAAAACGGTGTTTCCACCGCAACCGTTTGAGTAGGTACCTATCAATCTTCATTTGTTTTAACTTAATTAAAAACATAATCAACAACCATAAAATAGATTTGGCTGTCCTCGGAATTCATTATCAGAGTCCATAAAGAGAACAAGATTGAATGGACCATTCCGAGAACACAAAGATAAGATATCACTACTTATATCTTAAATACAAGTATTACGCCAATATATTGACACTTCTCCGAAACAATATCATCATGTTAATGGACGAGTGTCGATGTGATATCCAATTTGGACATAAAAACGAATATTCATTATGTAAGTACTCAATTACGTCATGGCTTTACGAGACATTGATAATATAATAGTTAATGTTTTGGTTCCAAGAAATTAAAATATCTAGAGATTATTAAAGGAATTTAAATATTTTATGGATTGGTTATGCAGAAATGTGGTTTCCGATGGTTATTTTTCACTTCTATAACGTTTTTCCTGTTGGCACGAGCTACTTACATAAGGCATCAACATTATCATGATAATAACCGAAAGATGTGCGCTTCTGTATATGTGCAGACGCCAGCACATCTAGCTACTACAATCTGTTGAACTATGATAAATTTTCAACTTTATCTCTAAAGAATTAGGTTCAAGGTTGGTTGGGAAAATTTGACAGTTTCGGGTAGCTTGACCTGCTGGCATCTATACATATGTGTAGATCTAGACTAGCCGTCTCAATGCAATAAACTTTTCAGGTTGGAGCGACCTTCTCTCATGACAAGGCACTTTTCTATCTTGCGCTCAGATCAGACCAACTGGTCCATGGGGTTATTCCTCATAGCGCAACTATTTTTAGGCGCAACTAAACTATTCCTCGAAGCGCAACCATTAGTTGCACTCACAAATTCAAATTGTTCAAATGGTTCCGCTTCGAGGAATAATTTAGTTGCGCTTAGTTAGTTGCCCTTAAAATCAGTGGCGCTTTGAGGAATACCCTGGTACATGGAGAGACATGGAGGTAGATCAACATATTTTGAAGACAAATATTCTACGCTTTTTCAATGCAAATAAAAATATTCTTATTCATGTAACATGTAACTTACCTCTTTACTTTTCTTCCCCAGTTAGTGTGACTTCATTAATATGTCCCTTCTTTGGGCAAAGTCGACAAGTGAAGCCTCACGAAGTCACGAGTCACGACTTTCATTACTCGCTCCGATTTTCGGCAATCAGGAAAATAATCTTTTATCGCAGACACCACGTTACATCATAAGTTTTTTATTGTATAAATGGTAATAATATGGACTATAATGACATCATTTTGCAAGCGAGCCGCGCCGTCTATCCTACCTCCAGATACAATGACGTAGATAACTACCGTATCTAAACGTTAGAAGGTAAAATATGCAAATCAAATATGTGAGGTCATGACACTGAGTCTGACACAGTGCATTACTCATAAGTAATTAATGCCTTTTTATTTTGAAAATCGTAACTGTAAAACGACTGACGTAACTTATGTAGGTAGATGGCGTGGATAATATGGATATAGACGTTTTATTAAGGAAATCCGAATCGTATATGACTAAAAGAGTGATGAAAATAAATGGATGGAGATGGAGAGGAAGACCAAGGAAATGATAGATGGATTGTGTGAAGAATGTTATGAAAGAAAAAGGAGTAAATGATAGCCAAACGGTTGACAGAAGACAATGGAAGAAAAAAATGTGTTGGGCCGAACCCAAGTAACATGGGACAAAGGCAGGAAGATGATGATGTCTTCCCTCGTGAAAGTTTTCAGTATCTTGCGAATATATGATTGGTAGATTGAGCAACGATGTGATGGATTGTGTTAAACATGATATAGATGCCGATTCCCTTGTTCACAAACTAAACTGTCAAATTAACCAGCGCCTGACACAAGTTTAGACGTGATTAAAAAGTTGATGACTAAAATTACATCAAATTACGTTAGGTGCTGACTAATTTGACAGGAATAAACTAAAATTTATCTTCTGTCCTTTTCTTAATGAAATAGAAAGAAAAAGATGCACTGAACTTAAATTTGGTTTAGTTTGTAAACAAGGGAATCGGCACCATTGCCAGAAAGGGGGAGAATGAACAGTAACTTTAAACTACTCTGTCAAGAGAATACCGGGGAACGATCAATAATACACAAAATGTTAGTTAAGTATTCATCCAAAGTTATTTTATCACCTTCAAAGTATGCTCCTTCAGAACAATACACTTACGCCACCGAATAATCCAATCATCAAAACATGTTTAATCGCTTTTTCCGGACTTGAGTTCAATTCTCCTTTACGTCTTCTACCGAATGAAAACGGGTTCCACGAAGTGGCAATTTAACTAGTTTACATCTCAATCTCGTAAACCGACGTCTCGTCACCCGTAACAATGCATTTCATGAATGTTGGGTTGGAATTGACTCGTAATGAATTGACTAGCATTTCCTTAGCGACTCTTATGCGATTGAGTTTTTGAAGAAAATTCAGGTCTTTTGGGACTAGCCGAGCGGCAACATGTTTTTTTTAATTTGGAACCACAAACAAATCATTCATTCTCGATACTTTTTGACTGAATGTAAGTATAAGTCCCACTAGGCCCAAACTAACGCTAAAAATTTGAATTAGGGCAGAGGGATGGTGAATGGTAATAAATATAAACTGTTAATATAAATATAAACTTCAGTACCTATACCTACATACAAAATTACAAATATTAGGTATTTTGCTTTTATTTGGATATTTTAATGTTTCGTCTCAAATCGAATAATACCTACTGGAATCAAATTTTCGGCCATCGTCGGGTGAACCCTTTGTTTTCTCGCAACAAAGTATTTATTAATTTACTTCACACACATCATGACTATTACAAATTCATTCGAAAAGGAATTTATATGACCAAAAATAACAGCTGTTTGTAATATCAAAATAACAGCTTTTTACTGAATGTATATGCAAATATATACGGCACTTATGAAGAAAACATTTTTTTTTTTTCAATTTTTTGTCTGTCTGTCTGTTTGTTTGTTCCGGCTAAACTGCTTGATCGATTTTGACGGGATCTTAACTGACAGTTAGCTGATGTTATATGGTCCAACTTAAGCTACTTTTATTTCAGAAAAATAATTAGCATACCTTGACTAAAAATTAAAAACCTTGAAATTGGCAACAAAATCCGATTCAAAAAAGGAAGTTATAATATTTGCCGGCGGAGGGGAAATGAAATGAAATTCCATAATAACACTCAGTTGTGTTTATTGGTGATCTAACTTTGGTGATCAAATCGACGAACTATCATCTATCAGCCGTCATTTGTCAGCTGCCAACTGGCACCTGTCAGCCGTCAGCTGTCATCTGTCGTTAGTAATCGCGTCACAACCAAACACACCCAAGCAATATTAAAATTTTTGAACTAAAGGTCCAAAACTGCTTGACATTCTATTTTCTTCCACCTTCAGAAACTACGCTCTGCGACATATTTTTTATAGTAATTTCACGCGAACGAAGGTCGCGGACAAGAACTAGTTTAATTATAAATAGCGATAGACACTGATATATAAACTATAGATACTTACGTTACTCGCTCTCTGTAGTGGCAACCTGACTGCAAGGTAATTACCGGACTTTCATTTAGTCATGTTCCAACCAGTGCCTCGGCTGTACGTGACATAAAAATAACTTGTGTGAATAACTTAATTAAATAATAAAAAAAACCCTGTCATGTGTTTTTAGGAAATGTAAAAATTATACTGCAATTGTAAAAGATAAAAAAGTTTCATTTCATGTGTAGTATCAAGAAAAATGCCTTTTTTTTTTCGATGCCTTCTAATGGCGGTTGGCGCCTGAGGTAAGTCACGTGCCGTGCCAATGAGCATGCACCAAAGAATGACAACGTAATTAAAGAAATATATATATCTCTCACTAACAGCAGGTACTCCTGAACAGCTCTAACATTTGCTCCCATTAAATCCTGATAGGTGCAAGTGGTTGTTCAGGTGGTGTACTGGTCTAATACAATTTGAGTTCACTGATACGAAAAGAAGATTAAGAACAGGAATTCCGTAGATGACATTAAAATTTTCTTTCCCTTTCTTTGTGCGTCTAAGTAGCTAGCTAGCTACCGGTAGCAATACGCTATTTTCGAGTGCCGTGATGTTCATGCATGACGCGTCTATTTATATTACGTCACTGGCGATAGAGACATCACTCAGATATGGATCTTGATTCTTTAATTTTGATAGATGAGCGTAGGTTAGGCGTTAGGATATCAAAAGCGTAGAAGTGCATGTCATCTATTTCGCAGAAAAAGTGACTAAGTAAGTATTATTATTATGATAGATTATTTCGAAACATAGATTGCTTAAACACATCCTTAATGGCCGCTAAAGGTGTGTGTTTATTTATCTACTATGAAATAGGAGTATGAAGTCAATCTGCCTTGTCGTGTTTGTTTGAAAGTGCTTATCTCCAAAATTGCTGAATTCCATTCAAGTTTTTCAGTATTTGATAAAAAACAGTGCCTTCCGGTGAAAGCTTGTGTGCACGTTTTAATAGGTACGAGGTGTTACATACTTACACACTAGGTGGCTTTATCTTGGTATGCGTGTTAAGACAGTAAGTATGTCAAAATACATATGCAGAGATACATATAAGTACACACGGCAACTAATCAAGTTATACAAAACCAGTTTATGCAAATCTCTCATTGTATTGGAAACCTATTCAAAGCGAGGCCACGTTATACTGAAAACGTATACCTTGATGGGTCGCCGCGTACTATCAGTGGTGTATGATATCCTCAGTAACCTTTCTGTTGTAAAACGTTATTTCGCCACCCACGTGTAGAAAAGTCTACTAACTCTTTGAAGAAAGACACACCACGCTACAAACATATGTATAATTAGAAACATACACAAATAACATACAAATAAATAAAATTGAAGTGTCTGTTTGTAATTTCAAAATAACAACTTTTTACTGAAGGCATAATATGAAAGTTAACCAGTAAACGTTTTTGTCTCTCTGCCTGTTTGTTCCGGCTAATCTCCAAAACGGCTGAACCGATTTTGACGGGACTTACAGATATAACTGATGTTATAAGGAATAACTTTAGTTACTTTTATTTTAGATAAAAGTATTAGGGTTCCATGCAAAACAAACCCACCGGATTTAAATAGGGAAGTAATATTTTTATACTAAAATTCATGCGAACGAAGGACACGGACGTCTGGTACATCATAAGAAACAACAAACTTACAACAACAACATACATTTATTTCAGGCTACTTAGGCCCATATATACCTAACCGACTAACATACAAATAATATAATACAAATTGTGTTAGTAAATAAAACCTTAAAACTATGTTAGTAACACTTCACTTGCGTACTATGTCACTGCGCGTTCAGGTGGCACTTGCCCGTGGAAGCGACGGAACACCACTACCAAATAAACAAACAACAGAAACAAATGAAACACAAACAACAAATACAAATTACAAATAACCATCTGTACTACATATTGTATGGTACAAAAACATACGTCTACCTAGCTTTTATATTCATGTAAGCAACCAGATACAAGATGTTGTTTTGAGCATGTTTTCGTAAAGTTTCTAAAGCAATCATGTTTTCTTCGAAATTTCTTGAACGTTTTGACGTGACGAAACCAGATAACTGGTATGTCTTAGTAACGTTTTTATAGGTAGGTACCTAATTGAATTGAAAACCAATTTTTTGGGTAAAATTAGTTTTTTAGATAATGTGGTGACTTTTTCCCAATTTTATTGGGGTCGGCTTCCAGTCTCACCGGATGCAGCTGAATACTAGTATTTTACATGGAGCGACTGCCTGTCTGACCTCCACAAACCAGGTAATACGGTACCCCTTACTAAGTCTGGTTGTCAGACTTTCGGACCACTGACTACCTGAACGACTGTCAAAGATCTGCATATGACTACCAGGACCAACGGCTTAACGTGTTTTCCGAGGCACAGAGAAAACTCGGTATACATATAATGGATGTTTACCCGAAATTATGAAGAATAGGAGGAAAATATAGAATAGAAAGTGTCTATCCAAGGCCTCCTTCTAAGTATTCAAAAGATATCATTTCTCCGAAAAGTAAAGAAGGATAACATCAGGCAAAATCGAAAATGTTCGGGATATTTTTTTTAATGACAATATTTGAAATGTCCGCTCTAACGCTTGTACTTAAACCTCTTTGCGTAAAAATAAGGTGCTCCGGCATGATCTGACAAAATCGAATTTTCGGTTTTAAGATGTCAAAACGTACTGCACTGAACAGCAGCATTTTTTTCGCGATTTCAGGTTTGGTCCCATAGTAAAAGTTATTTGTGCAAAAGGCTGGATTAGAAGACGTAAATGTCAAACAAACTTCAGCCATCCGAAATTTCCAAACGAATGGAACCGTTGTGATGAGAAACGTGGGACGTTTCGGCCACAACTTCATTTTTACGCAGAAGAGTAGACCCCAGTTCTAATAAATAACGGCAATACGGCAATCAATAAATTCCTAAAATATTATGAGGAAGGAAATCATTTTTACTGATTTCCTTCCTCATAATATTTTGTGCTTAAAAATAGGTAAAAATTGATTGAGGATAAAGATCAAATAAATAATCAATCAATCAATTTTATAATTGCACACTGAGTGAATGAGCTGAGCTGCATCCGGCTAGACTGGAAGCCGACCCCAGCATAGTTGGGAAAAGGCTAGCCAGATGATGATGACACTGAGTGAATTCACACAGGCCGCATTTTCATAAAATACTCATGGTTGCCAAAATAATTAATTATCGTTTTGATAAATTATTGTAACTTTTAATATAACTGCGCTATTGTATTAGGTACCTACCTGTGATAATAGCTGTATGTGTGGTTTAAATAAATAAAAATAATAGCTCCGAAAGTCCTTAGGCCTGAAACCGCGCGGGTGTCGCTTTTCGGTTTTTCGGTTTGAGGCAATGACGGTTGTCATCTTTTCAACACTATGACTCAAAGCATTCATGTGAACAGTGATCCGATGATTCCCGATATCCACCCCCAGCTTGTCCACCAGTGGTGGGCACCGACATAATTTTTAAAAATAATTCTAATTCTAGACACAACCTTTTAAAAAGAATCCCCTTAGGACCACTGGTGGATAGCAACACGATTTTAATTAAATATTTCCGTTGGGTACCTGGTGGAGAATGACATAATTTTAAAAATAAGTATTCTCGTTGTCCACCAATGGCGAACACTTACAAAAGTTACTTTTTCATACCACTTGCTCAAAAAAGTGACATTCTATGCCACAAAAAGCGAACATAACAAAAGTCATTTTTAATCTGTTAAAAACAGGGAAAGAAAATTGTACTGAATTTCATTCATCCTCTAGGGGGAGAATGTGATTTAAATTTGGAATACTTACCGAAATTTATACTGAACTACATCTCTGTTTACACCATTGAGTTTGTATATAAAGCATTATACATATTTTTGAAAAAGGAATACGCATTTATTATGCAGTTATGATTATTAAATAAAATTGCGAAAACCGACGAGGCCGTATGAGCTTGATGCCTTTGCTTTTCCAACAAAAAAATAATAGTCTAGGAATTTGCCGCGTTTTTGTTTTCTTCAAATACATAAACGTTAAGTTTATTTTAATTTATTTTTATAAATAAGTTAATGTTCTAAAAATACGTTACGATGTTAAATAAAAGCGACAGTGACAGTGAATTGTCGGATTCCATTATAAATAATTTGCTTCCAATAAAATCCAAGGAAAATTATTTAAAAACTTATGAAGAATTTTCAACGTGGAGAAGTGCGAAAGGCCTATCAGTTTCAGAATCAGTACTTCTTGTCTATTTTGATTATTTATTCAAGGCAAAGAATCCGAATACACTTTGGTGCATATACTCAAAACTGAAAGCTACAATAAGCATCAAACACAGCATTGAAATAAATAGATTCACGAAATTACTGGCTTTTTTAAAAAGAAAATCAGAAGGGCATTGCGCAAAGAAGTCTAAAATTTTTACTACTCAAAATGTGGAAAAAATTCTTAATGAAGCTCCTGACGAAATTTTTCTGGCCACAAAAGAAAGTATACATGATTTAACTATGAATATTTCGTATCTTAGTAATGGTAATTATTCTAAATATTTACCAGTTTTTTATCTTTGTTATAGGTGGCCTTAATTTTTGGACTCTTGCCGCGGATGTGAACTTGTAAACTTAAAGGTGGAGGACGTTGAAAATCATTCCAATGAGTTACTGCTGATTAATGTAAAGGAAACTAAGACAAAGAAAAATCGATCATTCATTGTACAAGGATAATATACTAAATTCATTCATAAATACAAACATGGAAAACAATAGATTTTTTATAAACTATCGGAATGGGAAATGTACTCGACAAGCCATCGGCAAAAATAAAATTAGCAATATGCCAAAGAAAATTTGCTAAATATTTAAAACTTAAAGTTGAACTCTACACCGGTCACTGCTTTAGAAGGACTTCGGCGACTTTCTTGGCGGATTCAGGGGCGGATATTACGTCAGTAAAAAGACAGAGCTCTGATAGAGTAGCTGAGGGTTATATCGAAAGCTCAATGGCGAATAAAACCATATTAAGCAATCAAATTAACAAAAATATAAAACTTAATCCATCAGATCCACAACCATCAACTTCGTCCGTAACTCACGATGCACCACCACAACTATCTCCAACGTATACTATCTACAATGAAACGCAAGTTCCTCAGACACAAGAACAGAAAAATACTCAAATCAACTCATCAACAATAAATGTACCAAACAAAAATGTAACTCTCTCTATCAATAATTGACCCAATGTTTCGAATGTTAACTTTTACTTTTAATTGTCATTATTTTTAATGAATGCTTATCTCATATTATTATTGTGTTATTTTTTTCGCAAATGGTACGAAAGGTAGAGTATTTTCCTCGGTGATAAAGCTGTCTTAGTCTTGAGTGAACTTAAATCCCTCGCTACACTCAGGACTCGTCTTAAATCCCTCGCTTCACTCCTGATTTAAGTTTTTAACACCCTCGCTTCGCTCGGGAGTAAACCTCGAGTCCTTCGTTACGCTCGCGATTTAAATCGTCACCCGCGACAGAAGACACTGCTTTATCCCCTTGGTTAATAATCTACTAATATTATACCCTCTAACCATCACTTTTTGAAGACTAGTAATAGACATAGGGATAAACTTTTATAAAATATAGATTATTTTGAAAACATGGCTTCAGGACCTGACCTACGATCAAACAGAAAATATCTTGTGCCCCTTAAAGTGAGAAGCACTTAACGCAAATACACTCAGATAGTCAACCTTCCGGGTCCCTTCACTCACATACATACATACACACACTCGCACACACTTGCACCCTTCCACTTAATAATCTCATAATGTTTACTGATGTTTGTAACTGTTTTATGCATGTATGTCCACCAATTCTATAAATTTAATTTTAATTTTATGATTGTTATTATTTTTTTTTTTTTTTTTTAGTTTCTGAATAATTTTATAACCACTATTCTTATAATGAATTATAACTTGTGTCTGCATGTCCACCAATTCTATAAATTTTAATTTTAATTTAATGATTGTTATTATTATTTTATTTTAATTTCTGAATAATTTTATAACCACTATTCTCATAATGAATTATAACTTGTGTCTTGCTGTGCTGTGTCACACTGAACGTTTTAATACAATCTGCCTCTACTGCTGATATTGGGCCACCAAGATACAGGCTGTGCCTAGTTTGGGGCCCACGGCTACTTCTACATTTGTATTCTCTTGCTTATGTATCTTGACTTTTGCTATCTATGTTTGTATGTAAACTAACTTGTGTGGGTCAATAAATTTAATTTAATTTAATTATAAAATATATATTTTCGTTTTTTTTTTTCATTTTAATCTCTGCCTAAAACCCTTATTGCGTCTATTGCCAGTCTTGTAGTCTTACCCTCCAAATTATGTAATAAGGAAGGTATATAATATGAAGGTACATATTCGATCATGTGATCGAATAGTTTTGAAAGTTTTGTAAGCAATATCAGTACAGTCAACAATAGGAAGGTATGTAGGTACTTATATTCTAAATCCTAGTATAACTAAATTGAGTAAGAGGTAGGTAAATAGACTCGAGAGCCAATAACAATAAAATTCTAATGCAATACAATAAGGCAATATTTCTTAGAACTTAACCATTGTCTGTATCATATATGGAATCATGCCAAACGTTCGCCAAACCACAATTATTGTCCCTCGAATCAAGGTGCTTCTGCTTACACCATAAAAAAGACATTACTATATTTTGCATACAATATGCATTACGTAACAACAGACAATTGTTGCTGAGTACTTACATAACTTTATACACACGGCGACACATTAAGCTATACATTTGTAATAAACCAAGACCTCGCCTTGTATAGATTTCCCGTACAATGCGACATCTGCCTAAACTGGTTTTGCATTGCTTGATTGGACGTCGTAAGTACCATTGCATTTGGTAAAGATGCTATTTGAAATTATAATCAGATAGAGCTTTACAATCATCCTTATTGTAAAAATACCCTGTAGAACCATACAAGGTAAGTTTCCAGTGGCGAAGGTTCCATACAACTCTATTCCTACCGGGTTCCCTTTGAAAAATGGCACAGTCAGTATTCTATAGACAAATAATATAATCACATGAAAGACATGTACTCCGGCTTACCTCTTACGAAAATTGACCCTTCGCCACTCTGAGGTTCTTCTTGTTCGTCGTGTCGACGATTCTCTAAAACTAAAGAAGCATCGATCAGAACTCTGCCACCTGGATAGCGTTAGTTAGTAGTAACCTCGGACCAACTTCTCGAGGTGTACGTGGAGTTGCAGAAGGAGTAGGACAGGAGGTGGGTCATCTTTCGATGTAGCTCCCTGTTCACATTTAATTCTATCGGAAAACCTGACTTCGTAGTCGTTACTGCAGAGAACTTAATATGACCGTAGCGGGAAACCTAGAGGAATTGAACAACATGAAGTGTGAAAAACGTATAGCTGTGATATGGCTGCCGAGAGATTTCTAAAACCACACCTACAAAAACCGAGCTTTTAAATCTATTGGAAAACGACGAGAGTCGATATGTGGAATATCCCAACCAGCTAAAACACAAATTTCCCCCCGCTTCCTCAGCCTAGATCGTTTCATCCCGCTCGCACGAAAGATGATAAAAAACGACACTACTCAAATGCAATTCCGAGCATTTTAAACTTTTATAGCGGAGCGTCCGCGTCGTGTACGGTGAATCAATATGCGGGGCGTTTTCCACGTGGCTTCTTTCTACATTTCTCGATACTAGCCCTAGTCATACAAATTCTTCGTCCCCTCCTTTTACTGAATCTGTATGTATGTAGGTAGCTTGATGTGGGTAGAATATAGGGTAGCTGAGCTGAGGGAAACTGACAAATTTTCCTAATCAACCTTGAACCTAATGCTTTAGCGATAATCTGACTGTTTCCGCCCTCCTTAAAGTGACTGGCGATATAAGGGTAGGACTGGAAGACACCAAGGTAACGGTGCTAGTGCTGGTCGATTTCTCGAATGCCTTTAATACCGTTAGTCACGACATCCTTTTAGCCATTTTATCCCATATTATGGTCTCTCCCGGAGCACTGGAATGGTTCTCCACTTACCTTCAGGAACGTCAGCAGTCAGTTCATGTCGGGGATTCCGCATCTTGTTGGTGTGATTTGGCAGCTGGTGTTCCTCAAGGCGGCATTCTATCTCCTCTCCTATTTTCTATCTTTATTAATCTCTTAACTTCTGAGCTTCAGTGTGCGTATCATCTGTATGCCGATGACTTGCAGTTGTACTGTCAGGGGAGGGTTGACGATATACCAGATCTGATAGCCAGTTTAAATAAGGACCTGATGGCAATAAAAACCTGGTCTAATAAATTTGGTGTGGCAGTTAACCCCAATAAATGCCAAGCAATCATCATTGGGAGTTCTCGCAGTCTCCATAAATTGGATGGTACAACCTTGCCACCAGTTCTTTTTGACGGTACAGTCGTTCCTTTTAGCGCTGACGTAAAGGATCTAGGCTTGCACATTGATAGCACTATGAAATGGCATACACAAGTCGCTCGTGTCAGCCAGAAGGTTACTGGTACGCTGCGGGCTCTGTACCGTTTGAAAAACTTTTTACCGTCAAATACGAAAGCAATGCTTGTACAGTCCTTAATTTTTCCTATCATCGATTATGGTGATGTGTGCTACTTTGACCTGAATGCGGATCTCCTCGACAAGCTTGACCGTCTTCTAAATTACTGCATTCGATTCGTTTTCAATCTACGTAAATACGATCATGTTTCAGAGCACCGGTCTCTTCTTAAGTGGTTGCCCATACGTCAGCGTAGAGAGCAAAGGGCGCTCACCACCTTGTTTTCTTTCCTTGTTTCTCCCTCTTCCCCTAGTTACCTTGCTCCCCACTTTCAGTACATTTGTGCCAACCACAATAGGAATCTGCGCTCATCGCAAAACCGAGTTCTTCAATGTCCCTCTCACCGCACTGACTTCATTCACCGATCTTTCTTCGTCCAGTCTATTTCTCTGTGGAATTCGCTTCCCCAGGAAATCAGGATGGCCACCAATCGTCTATCTTTTAAATTTAAAGTTCGTGAGTACATTCGAAAGAAGCTGGCAGTTTCGTCACAACGTTAATGGATTCTCCATTGTTTGTCTTTTTATTTTAGTATACCCGTGTAATTGTCTATCTTCATATAGATATACTTTGATATACATTTATAGTATTTTAATATATATTTATAGTATTTTATATATCCTTGTAGTCTATCTTAGTATAAAATTTAAAAATATTTTCTAATTTATACACCTACCACTGTTTGTCTCTCCATCACCCAAAGGTTGACTGGTAGAAAATGCCTATGGCATTAAGTCCGCCTCTGTACTTTGTGCTTGAAGTGTTAAATAAATAAATAAATAAATAATGTTGTAAATCTATCAAAGAAATGTGACACATTGTAGTAGCATGTCGTGCTGGTGTCTGGCTAGTTTGTTTTGTTTCAATCATTTACATAGTATTAGAAAAAACCGCTGTTTTCAAAATAACATAATACAATTTATTTTTATTTACCTTTTATTAATAAAACCTCGGTGTTTGTTAGAAAACTTGACAAAGGGTAGATAACAAAGGCTTCCTTCTACAACCAAGATATTACGTCCACTTTCAGACAAGCTGGCGAACCGACGCTAATGCCGCGTTGGTTCCGCATAATAAAGGGGTAACCAAAGGGGGAACCAGGTTTCTGTAAAGAAGGATTAGGGTGGCTAGTAGATAATGTGATCTTATAAATGGTGTAAACAGACTATTAACGAAGCCGAAAGTTACTTGTTCTCCCCGACATTGCGATAATTTTTTTGTTCTAGACCATACCTGGGAAGCTTCTAGTTACGGATATTGAGGGTCAAAGTTCCAACTTTTTCACAAGTTTTTTTAAAATACATGTTTTTAATGTAAGATTTATACATACTTTAAACACCTCCAGGACCCCCTTACTATTCAATCCATCCATCAGCACAATGTTTTGAGTGCGTTACATCGAGTCATAGTGAAACGTGATTTTTCAGCCCAAAAAACACTAATTTTTGCGTAAAGTTACTTAGTTTGATGTACACAATGCTTGGTTGACGGCAGTGTAGGGCGTAGTTAACTACTTTTTTGTAATCTAACTACAGTAATCAAGTAACATAAAGTAATCGTTAATCTGATTACTGTAATCGAGTAGTTAAACTACTGATTACTTTAGTTCTAAGAATATCTTGTTTTGTAAGTAAATATGTTTAAAAGTTAATGTTTACCTTGTTCACCTCATTTTCGTTATCAATGACCCCGAAAACTACAAAAACAACAACCATGACGGAAAAACCAAAAAAATCCTCGGCGCCATCTTGGATTTTCATTTAGATCTCATTTTCGTTATCAGCGACCTTAATAACCACAAAAACGACACCCATGACAGAAATACCAAAAAAATTTCTCGGCGCTATTTTGGATTTTCATTTAGATCTCATTTTCGTTATCAGCTACCTTTATAATCACGAAACCCATGACGCAAAAACCTAAAATTTTCCTCGGCGCCATCTTGGATTTTCATTTGGACAAACACTGAAAAAAATACCGATTCAAAATAAGAACAAGAAAACAGCGATCCTAATTATTTTCTTCAACTCAGCCTACCCTTCAAGTAATAACAGGCGTTTACTCTTCAGAGAAAACCTCTGTGGTTAGTCTTGTATGGGAGCCCCCTTTAATTATTAAATAATTTGTATTTTTATTATTTGTTGTTATAGAGGCAACAGAAATACATCATCTGTGAAAATTTCAACTGTCTAGTTAACACGGTTCATTACACCCTGGTGACAGACAGCCAGACAGACAGACAGACAGACAGAAAGATGGACAGTGGAGTCTTAGGTTAGTGAGGTCTTAGTCTGGAGTCCCGTTTTTACCCTTTGGGTACAGAACTACGGAACCCTTGTTATAGTACTTGTATGTATTTGAAAAATAAACATGAAAATTTTCCGTATCTTTCATATTTTTCGTTTTTTTTTCTGTTTTATTGGAAAAAAAACATGAAATAGATTCTGGCGAATCTTCTTGAAACTTTCGAAAGAAAATTGAAAAATACAACGGAATTAAAAAAAAACGGGAATTTTTCCTGCTTTTTTCAACGCTACTTTGAAGTAAACGTAAGTAATTACAAAAAGTAATCACGTAACCGTGATTGCCACTACAATTTGTAGTTAGTAATCAAAACTTTTATTTCGATTATTTCATGTAATCGATTATATGATTACTAACTACAAAATGTAGTTGTAGTTAGTAATCAGTAGTTTGATTACATTTTGCCTAACACTGGTTGACGGCTTCGTGAAGAGTCTGTTTACACCCTGTATGTATAAAGGTAAAACTTCCATAGCCTGTCAATTTCCAGGTATGGCGAGAAAAATGTATGCTATTTTCGCTCGCTCGTCCTTCCACGATTTAGGTAACTAAAAAAGTTTAGTTGTTAGACAACCGTTCCTGGTAAAAATTGTCTGCTATTCCGTTGCACGACAATGATAACGAATAAGGAGCTCGTGGCTAAATAAAAACAGCCGCACGGTCTTGAAGGTTAGGCACTTGCCAATGTCGCTCTATGGATGGTTAGAATATCGAGTTTCCTCCGTGCTTCGGAAAGTACGTTAAGCCGTTGGTTTGTTAGTGGCCCGAAAGTCTGACAACCAGTTTTATTAAGGGGTATCCGTAACCCAGAACTAACTGGGTTGTGGAGGTCAGATAAGCAATTGCTCCATGGAATAGAATAGAATAGAATTTTATTTTGCAAATAATGGTATTCAGTTGCAGCCGGTTAGACTAGAAGCAGATCCCAATATAGTTGGGAAAAGGCTAAGCAGATGTTGATAATAACTAATCCGGTGCAAGACACGCTGACATTAAAACGGGGAAAATAAGTTTTCAATGACTGACTTTACTTTGTCGTTTTAGATGTTTTTATTCCAAAATCCAAAACCAATTGCATAATACCAGATCATAAACAAAAAGTATACCTAAGTATTAGGTATGAGGAATTTAAAGTTTATTAACCATTACTAAAAACCAGGCAAGTGCGAGTTCCACTCGCGCACCGAGGGATTCCGTATAAACTTGTAGGTGTTCTGTTATTAAACTACATATTTACGGTTTTCAGATTTTTTCCTTTACATGTGCTGTTAGACATTGTTTCTTGCCAAACCTCATGATTCTAGGTCAACGGGAAGTACCCTATAGGTTTTGATTCCTTTGTGAAATCGCCAAATATACGACATAAACGGTCATATCTTTTGATCGCGTTGACTTACATGTTTCTTTGACTCATTACTGCAAGCGGTAGCAAACCTGAGTATTTGATATTAATTTCAGCTTGTTATCTCCACGCGTTCCTGAGAAGAAGGGTTTTGGCAGACGGACAACAAAGTGATCCTCTAAGGTCTAAGGGTTCCATTTTTGCAGAGTGATGTGCGGAACCCTAATAAAAACTAGATAATAATATGGGAGATGACGTAGCGGGGATTTCGGCTAAACAAGAAAACCGGTCCGTCATGATTATCTAATCAAACCGCAAATCGTAGCTGAGTGGTACATAAGTAGATATATACCGTCATTAACACCGGGACGTTGTTAAGCCGGTAACGTATTTCCCAAGAGAAATATGTCATGCAATACAATCGATAGGTATGTGTGATAACGGAGATCCCAACTTGCAAAACTACAATGTGTATCAACATAAAATCACGCCTGTAATTCCCGAAGCGTAAGGCTGAGGTGTATCTACAATACACCCACATTTTGCATTGAATAGGGGGCGAGACTATTGCTGTCAAATTCTGTAATAACACTTTTCCTGACCTCGGAATCAAAGTCAGGACCTCATGCTCGCTCGGTCACTAAAAAAATCTATCTCCACAGCGCCATCTATCGGAATGTCCACGGTTTTCAGCTAAAGGCTTAATTATTCAATTTTCTGCAAATAGTTTAGTGTCACTACCTTGTAATTGCAATTTTTAGCGAGTATTACAAGCGACGCTGATTCCCCGAAACGCGGCACATTCGAACTGGCAGTAATTACAAGTCGTACCAACAGAGAGGCCGCCGCACAGTGGAACGAATGTATGGGAGCGGTTGGACGTAGACATGTCCGAAAAATAAGAGTAAAATTATGACAAACTAATGATGCCATCTTATTCGATTACTTAATGCCTTCATAAACTGTGGTGATGAATTTCTTCATAACTCCCATATTTCGGGAGTAATTTGAGAAAATGTGAAATTTTACTATGAAAATGAGTGTATCGAGCTCTCTCCCTCCTGATTCCGGGCTTGTTTCAAGTACCGGTCTCTAATATCGTAATGCTATTACTAAGAGCTATATTTAATACTAAGACACATAGTGCGCCAAATGTGCACTTTCTGGGATAAAAGGAAATGAAAATTTAAAAAAAAAAACGTTTTTTCCCCATTTGTATTTACTTTAAACCGCAGACAGACTTATTAAGAGGTCTATAAATATATTATATATATACAGAAATATATATTAACAAAAATATTCACAAGAACTGATGAGAGTATGACTTTTAAGTAAGTTGATAATAAATTACCTAGTTTCATTAAAAGTACAATAAATAATTAAGATGTAAGCTCTAATTTACTAAGTTACACATTTTAAAACAATAACATCATTTAATTATCTTCGTCATCATCATCATCATCAATTAATTCAAATTCAGAATCGATGTCCGCTAAATCATTTATGTTAACAAATTCGATATCACTTTTCTCAGAATCCGTAAGCTCATAAAATTCCTTAAAAGAAGATTTTTTTACAAACTTATTTCCTTTTGGACGGATACTTGTAACAAGTGGATCAGAAGACAGTAAAAGATTGTGCATAATATCTTCATTGCATGAGATACTGCTATGCTTTCGAGAATGCCCCTCTCTATATTTTCTAAAATCTTTATTTCTAGCCTCAGATGCCTCTTCGGATAGAAAACCAATGGGCACAATTGACATGTTCTGAACTATGTCTGGCCCATGCATTAAAATTTTATGAAGTGAAGAAGGCATATAATACCATGGGTATAACTCCACGTAAAGCTTAGCAGTATCAAAGCAGAACTCTCGGAATTTAGTTACGTTGATCTTCTCTCCTGATGAAATACACTGCAAGATCACACAGATTTTTCTTAAAAGCATAGCATCTATTCCGGTCAGTTCAGCAGATTTAGTGTAGTTTTCAAAAAATCTCCTTGCCGAGTTGCCATTGTTGGTGGATCCACTGCCTTGTTTCACAACATCGAGAAGTAAGCCCGTTTCTCTTCTTACAGCCTCTTGAACTCTTTTCTTCCTGTCATCAACTTGCCTTTTTGCTATATCACCCCTTACTTGCCATGATTTTATGTCTAATTTGTAGGAAATGTGTAATAAGCATTCCATTGAGCGAATCCAAGCGTGAAGGGTGCTTAAGCTATATTTATACATGTCCTCGTTTGCGTGTTTATCTTTGATTAACTCTAAATTATTCATTTCTTTAGGACAAGCCTTGCATATGTCACACACTGAAGCTGCTGTATCGGATATAATGGAATGAATTTTACCATCAATCATTGTCAACAGCAGTTGGTGTTTGACACTAATTCCATCAGTGATGGTGGATGGAGTTAAGGCTTCAATCTCTGCTTCGATTTCAGCCATCTCTCTCTGCACATTTTCTTTGGTTTCCTTTATAAACTTAAACAATATTGGCCGGCAAAATGAAGTGGAAGATGGTCGCTCGTTTTCCCAAATTGTTACACCTTTTGAGACGAGCCGCAGTGGTACAAGACTAATCATAAAATTACTAGCAAGATCGATTTGCTCATCTTCACTCGTCCTTTGATGATAAATGCTTTGGCTAGATGATCCGTCAAAACCCCATTTGCTGGTCAATACGAGCTGTTGATTGGGATCAACAGGGGTTTCTAACGACCTAATAAGTCTTCTTGAGGTTAAATCCATCAAGGCTTATAATTTGATTTTTGCAGAGCTCTCTGTAACTGTGAGATCTTCTTTGGCCGGATAGCACTTATTTTTTTCTTTAACCAACATGTAGTAACTCGGGTATTGAAGAGCTCCTTCTTGAGTGTTGAAATCCCGAAGAGTGTTATAGCGCCATTTCGATAAGTTCATCGATACATAAAGAGCCAATGCCTTCAAAGGGGATATTTCCCGTACCTGAATTGATTTACCTTCAATGAAGGCTTTGATTTTTGAGGCCTCTTCTGGATTCTCCGTCAAGTATTTCATAACATAAGCTGTATCGCTTTGTCCTGCCTTTTGAAGCGCCCTTTCGGCCGAAAACATAATTTCAGCGCTGCTACTGCTGCATGAAAGACTATCTTCAGTGCGTCTTCTTTTTTGCCGGTTACTAAGGTCCTCAAAAGATTTACGAGGACTAGGATGTGTACAAGTTGAAGCATCAGATTTAGCAGGAGAAATTATGGGCTCGATGACGTCACTTATATTTTCTGTAGAAGGTTCCATATTTTCATTCTGTAATTCCGGCCATTGAATTGCAGCCTGTAGCCAAATCTCATGTTTCTTCCGAAACTTATCTGTGCTTCTTCCAGACTGTGTCCATTTTACATAAATGCGGTAGCAAAATCGACGACACCAGTCTTTTAAACTTGTTTCAGCACTTTCACATAACTGAACACAACTGTTATCTTTTAAAACACTGAACAAATACTTAAAGTCGCGTAAATCTTTATATGCGCGTGCGCATAAAGCAACGTGAATATCAAGATTTGTATTAAAATTTGGAAAATACATTGCGAGATTAGCTTGGATACAACGAGGTGTAAATCAACACTGATTTTAAAGTTACTAATAGTGACCTATTTATATAAAATCCAGGTATCCCAGGTATCCTTTGTTAAATATTGCAAGGTAATTAGTTATTGTGATAATTAGTAAATGATGCATGCTAAATTAGTGTATTAAGAGCCATTTAGTAATTAAATAATAGCAATGTTCTTATCAGTAATCATTAGTGCATCAGTTTTATATGTAAACCTTAAGTCCCTAATTATATATCCTAATTAGCTTATATCTTCTCTAATTGGCTGCTCAGAAATGTTATTGTAATAAGGTAAACCTTTAGAAAAACGGTTTTAATCAACAAAATAAACAAAAAATAAAAAAATTGTGTTATAAAATAAACATCACTCTTTATCCCAGAAAGTGCACATTTGGCGCACTATATGTCTTAGTATTAAATATAGCTCTTAGTATTAGCATTATGATATTAGAGACCGCTACTTGAAACAAGCCCGGAATCAGGAGGGAGAGAGCTCGATACACTCATTTTCATAGTAAAATTTCACATTTTCTCAAATTACTCCCGAAATATGGGAGTTATGAAGAAATTCATCACCACAAGTTATGAAGGCATTAAGTAATCGAATAAGATGGCATCATTAGTTTGGCATAATTTTACTCTTTTTTTTCGGACATGTCTACGTCCAACCGCTCCCATACATTCGTTCCACTGTGCGCCGGTCTTACCGCGAACTGTTGGTAATTAGACCCTTCATTACCGCGCTACTTGGAACACTGATGGTAAGAAAAAAGAGTTAATTCACTCAACCGGCTAACTACATAGTTTCGTACCTCCGAGGATTCGTTGGTGAACGCTTATCCGTCGGCGCTTAAATCCTTCGTTCCAGTTTGTGCGCGTCTCCCTCATTCGTCTCACTTTGGTAAAGCGTACATTATTCATTGTATGTATGTTCGGTAATTTCAGCGTTATCTGCATTTTAAAGTTGAAATAAATATGTCTGCATTCCAGGGTTTTGGAGGAGGTCGTGGCTAAACAATAACAGCCGCTCGGGTCGATCTTTAGGTTAAACCGTGCTTACCTAGGTTGGTCTGTGGATGGGTGACCACCCATTACATACCGAGTTTCCTCCGTGCCTCGGAAAGCACGTTAGTCCCGACTGTCATTTGTAGATCTTTGACAGTCGTTACGGGTAGTCAGTGGCCCAAAAAGTCTGACAACCAGTCTTACCAAGGGGTACCGTATTAACCAGTACTAACTGGGTTTTGGGGGTCAGATAGGCAGTCGCTCCATGTAAAATACTGGTATTCGGCTGCATCCGGTTAGACTGGAAGCCGACCCCAATAGTTGGGAAAGGTAGATGATGACAGATAAGTTGGTTGAAGTGTACCCAATGTTTCACAGCTGAATGACAAATCCCTAGTTACAACCTTCAGATTGGCCTCCCATTTTAAAACGACATGTGAATATCAAAATCTTTTCACAAAGACATTTCTAGCTAGTCATGAATCATTCATTTCATTTACCTTATTTCTTCTTTGGACCTAGGTTTACGATACCCAGAATAGCGCTTTTTCCCTTTAATGAGGTTTTCCCAGAGCAAAAGAAATATCCGACCTTGTTTCCGTTATAAACGATTCGATTTTTGTTATAAATAGTCTTTAGAGGACCGAACGGTTTTATAAAAAGTATTTGTATTTTAGTAGATAATGGATATGAGTGTAAAAATGAATCTCAGATAATGTATCAATTCACTTATGTAAATATCACACATGTACTTTATGTAAATAACCTCAGATGTAAACAGATGAAAATTGCGTTGTTATCAGCATAATATTCAGTGTAAAAAAATAGGAACTTGCATAGCAGCTAACGTAGGTACAGACAAAGATTTTCTCAGTAATTTGATAAACACCTTCAAAACGTGTAAGTAAATATTTCTATCTTGAAATACTTCGTTGTAAATAAACTTGTTTGTTTAGTAGTATCCCGTCTTAGTTCGATATTTTTTAAAGATAAGCATCCAACCTGATGCACTGTCAAATTCTTATAGCCTAACCTTGCCTCGAAACACAAAAGTAGCCATGTGGGGTGAACAGTTTTTTTTTCATAACCTGTCATGCAGTGATGCAGACAAACGCCTCTATCATTTTCAAAACAGCCTATTATTGCCCAAAACAGTATATTTATGTATGACATTCATTTACATATCTCAAAATATTCATTAATTAATTACAATTGGGAAAACTTTAGACAGTCGGTGATTTTTCTCTAAAGCATGCAAAGTAGGCAGTATTAACCCAACTTAATTCATTCATTCATTCAGTAATTTCCTTGATCTCACGTAAGCAAATTAATGAACAGCATTTCCTTAATCTAATATGTAGTAAAGTTCTGTGTTCTATAAATGCATGAATAATGTGCCATTAAATGTATTCAAAACAACAAGCTTTTAGTCGCGGTTTTGCCCGCGTGGCGTATGGAAGTCGTCCCACGGAACGAAGTACCTACCTACTATCGGGATGAAATTTTTCCTAACTCAAGATATGGTTTAATAATTCGTTTGTATTGAGTTACTTACGCATTCATAATTCGTATGGATGGATATGTATTGCCCACATAAGGTAATAAAGATAATAGTGTTTTACGTATTCATTCATGTTAGGTTTTCCCAGGTCTTTAGCAGTCCAGGGGCGCCCCACGTTTACAGTTATCTTAATTGAGTCACTAACCTTTTGCGTTTATTATTAGTGTTAGTTAGTTAATAACATTATTATATCTATCATTGTAGCAGACGCTCATTCATGATTACCACAGGACACTCGGTCTGCGCGTAATGTCCTGAGTCCCGAGTTGAAATATATTGCCTTTAAGGGTCAGTTCACACCGAGAAGCGAAGCGACGCGACGCTGCGCGTCTGGGTGTGAACTGACCCTAGTACACGAAAGGTTAGAGAGTGATGGAAAAGTTAAAGTACTTACCTAAAACCACATCGCTGTATTTATTTTTAACCGATTTCTAAAAAGGAGGAGGTTCTCAAATTGATTGTATTTTTTTTAATGTTGTTGTTACCTCATGACTTCTTATGTCATAATCATAACGTTATATAACTCCGTGATTACTGGTCCGATTTATTTGATACTTACCCTAAAAAAAATAACTTTTCCTTGCGGAAATCGGTGACTTATTTGTTTCATTGACTAAAATAGGTCCAATGTGATGATTATTTCTAAAGGAATCTCCGTGAGAAACCATTATTTCAGATAAGGAGGTACCTACCTACCTACCTAGTTTAATAACCTCATAAGTTAAAGCACTCCCTGGACAAAAGTAGCTGGAATAATTGCCGTAAAACATTTATAAAAAACTACCTAGCGATAGGCTAAAATCAACAAAATCTTATAATTTCCAGAAAATTTTGTAAAAGGCCATTCGCTATTTTTACAAGTTGCTGCAAGAAATGAAAAAGGAATTAATTGAAAGGAAACTTTCCTCGGTAAAAGTTTCAGGTTTCCGAAAACAAATAGCAAATTGATTTTACTCCCACAGTAAAAATGAGAGTTTTCTTTTCCTTGTCGTCCATTGAATTGAATTGATCCTTTCCGTTCCAACAAATATCCCAACTTATTTGGGGTCAGTGCAGCCCGTCTTCTTCTTCCATACTTCTCTATTTCTCGTCATCTCAACAGTCACCTCCTGTCTAGCCATATCATCCTTCACACAGTCCATCCATCGTTTCTTTGGCTTTCCTCTACTCTTATTCCGTTCCAACAATATAATTATAATAACATTAACAATAAAACATTTTTTTACAGGAAGCCTTACCCGCAGCGGATTACAAGAAATGGTCACTACTCCGTTGTTCGGAGCTTCCTGTAACAACGGAGTAGGGAATTTTTCTTGTAATCAGTTTGTCATTTCGTGTAATATTCTTTTATTGACATAATTTCCAATTATACTATTTTGTACGCCGAATATGGCAAAACATGTTAAAAGAATCTGAAAATCGTTTCCATTCATATGTGCATAGCATATCTATGTATCGTGTCGCACATGTTTATACAAACAAATAAATAAATACATCTTCCAATAAAAAAAAGACGTGTGGCATTCGGAGACTGCCGCGGTAAAGCTATTGCATAGCATTTTTTATCAACTTATGTAATTATAATAATTTATTCACTTTCGTAGTGTCAAATATTGACAAGCCTAGGTTATTATTTTTAATCTACTGCAGCAGCAGCAGCAGCACAGCAGCGCAGCAGCGCAACAGTGCAGTAGATTAAAAATAAAACCTAGGCTTGTCAATATCTGACACTACGTGTTAGGCACTAGGTGTTAGGTTATTTTCGTTACGGAATTTCTGGATACGGTCTCCACGCTCAAGGCCCGCGATAGAAGCTATGCAATAGCTTAAAAATATTAACCATGGAAGTATTAGAGGGACCAAACTCGTCGAAATTCGCGCTTCCCACTGTTTAGAAGCGTCATTGTCTACCCTAAACAAATGGAGCATACCCATGAGCGATGTTATAATTATTGTCAAGTAATGAAGTGATATTCTAGTAACATAACCCTGCGCATATTTTCGCCGAAGGGTTGAAAGGAGTGACATCATACCATGTAACGTAATAAAAATTAGGGCCTATCCAGTATCTATCCATCATACTGAGAAATTCCTGTTGAAAAACACAATAACACTTGGCCCAATCTGGGAATAGTACCCAGAAAATCATGTTTAGCAGTCGTGATTGTAATCACTGGTACAACGTTTCACTGTTCACAAAATTATAGTCTTACCACAAAAAGTACCTAATACGTATCATAGCATCACGCCTGTGGCTGCGAAGGGTTTGACAGAGGTGTACCCAATTATAGTACCTACACTCACATTTCGCTAGTTATGCTTAAATCCCATGTAATAGGGGGCGAGCTTATTACCTTAAAACGGGCACAAATCCAGACTCCGTAGCTGATACTGAGAATTTCCTGATGAAAAAACCCAATAACACTTTGCCCGACCCGGGAATCAAACCCAGGCCCTGACGCTCAGCAACTGCGCTTGCGACCCCCGACCACCGAGGCCGTCAAAGTACCTAGATATCTGCTTTTTAAGTCGACTTCATACTAACTTACTTAGTCTATTCACACAAACAAAACCACTTCAAAGAAACCTCATTGTCCTCCCCGTTTCTTAAGATAGTTAACAATCTCAATATCCTAGAAAGTTAGTTTCTTCAGAAATGCCATAAGACTGCAATTAGTTGCTAGAACCGGTGGTTATTCGATACTAGAGCAATAATAGCTGGTTACCCAGTATTGTTTCACTGCAATAAGTTGATACTGTTGCTCGACTAATAATTAGGTTTTTTATGATGGTAATAGGAACTGTTTCCATGTAGTGAGAAAGATAATTATAATGTAGTTGATATAACAGCTGCATGCTCCATGTTCTGGGCGTGTGTTCTGAGAGCTGTGGGCAAACGTTGTATGTAAATGACAGGTTGTCAAGCTTTCATTTATCTGAAATGTTTGATATTTAAACACACTGTTTACCGTTTCTGTGAACGCGGTTTTACTGTTTCAATCGCGATGATTCTTAATTTGCCGATTGTTGAACGGAGTTTAATCCATTTATCTCGTTTGTTACAATAGATGGATCTTGTATGGTGTAGGTATGTACATGATTAAGACTATTCTATTCTTGATGGGATACGATACGATTCTGCAACAATGATTCTAAGCCCTCAAGAGCACTTTTTACCTACGGATTTACTTACACAAATGGCTTACGTTTAGTGTGAATGGCTTCAAAATCAAAAGTGATTTATTCGAAGTAGTCTGATAATACTTCCTAGTGTTTTAGCTAGGACGAAGAAGCGACAGAACCAACTCCCCAGCAACACATCTGTGTTAGGTTAGAAGAACCAGATTCTATACAATTTAACCGCCACGGACGTCAATGGACGTCAAATCAAAAAGTGCTCACGACGCCACAGACGGGCTGGCACGTCAAAAATAACACTTTTTTACCGTTGCTTGGCGTAGAGAACACAGATTTTCGTTATTGACGTGGTGGTCAGAAGGTTAACTAATAGGTATACCTGTGTGATAGCATTTACCTTTAACTAGCGACCTGCCCCGGCTTCGCACGGGTGCTATGATACATTTATAAACCTTTCTCTTGAATCACTCTATCTATTGCTGAAAACTGCATTAAATTCCATTGCGTAGTTTAAAAGATCTAAGCGTACAAACAGCGGGGGCAAAAAATATCTAAAATTGTCTCCAAATATAGGTATGTAGGTATCGTCGAAGTGTAAACTGAATCATACTGATTAACTCATTTAGCGCCAAATTTTCCGGTCCATATTCGGACGCACCGATTAAAAGATGAGTCGATGAACCAAACCACAAATAACAATAGGGATATTTGTCAAACATTGCATTGTGACGTCAGCTTTGACGAAGAGATCGTCAACTTCAATACAATCATAAAAGTACTAACACACAACCCACCTTTCTCATATACAGGGTGTAAACAGACTCTTCACGAAGCCGTTAACAGAGCATTATGTACATCAAACTAAGTAAGTTTACGCAAAAAATATTAATGGGAAACGACTTTTTTTTGGGGTGAAAAATCACGTTTTACGGTAGAACGCAATTTAACGCATTCAAAGATCGTGCTGATGGATGGATTGAATAGTACGGGGGTCGTGAAGGTGTCTTAAATAAAAAAAATACACTAAAAACATGTATTTCAAAAAAAAAATGTAAAAAAGGTGAAACTTTGACCCCCAATATCTCCGTAACTAAAAGGTTCCCAGGTATGGTCTAGAACAAAAAATGATCGCAATGACGGGGAGAACAAGTGCTTTTCGGCTTCGTTAAGAGTCTTTTTACACCCTTTATACCTAAGTATATGTTTTTGGTTGTATATGTAAGCCGACCCCAACATAGTTGGGAAAAGGCTAGGCAGATGATGATGATGTATGTATAATAGATACCTACAAATACAATGAACGTTTGTAATTTATTATTAAACAACTGGACAATATTAATGGTACACAGCAGTAAACACGGCAATTACATAATGTATGTAATTATATGATAATCAAAATTTCAGTAGATATGTACCTACCACGGTCAACTCCCACCCTGTGCATCCTCATCATTTCAGCCGAAAGATGTCCACTGCTGGACATAGGCCTACCCCAAGTGTCGCCACATTGATCGGTCCCGTGCGACTCGCATCCAGCGGATCCCCGCAACCTTCACCAGGTCATCGGTCCACCTAGTGGGAGGCCTTCCAACGCAACGTATTCCGGTCCGCGGTCGCCACTCCAGAACTTTACGGACCCATCGGCCATCCATTCTGCGAGCAATGTGCCCTGCCCACTGCCACTTAAGTTTGGCGATTCTTCGGGCTACGTCGGTATCCTTGGTTCTCTTGCGGATGTCCTCATTTCTGATTCGATCACGCAACACACATCTTCTGAGATATGTGGGATAGCGTCTTCAGCTTCAGGTGTCTGCACCTGAAGCTGAAGACACTATATAATATTGATACAGATATTTCGATTCATCTCCGACATGATAAATGGCTGGACGCGGATTATATTTATTATAACAGAGGCCCAGTATAAGCTAGCGGTATAAACGATTTTGAATCGAAAATACAGTTATCCTATAGGATTTTAGTTAAATAGTTTTCAATATGAACAATCAGTATCATCGATAGATATAAATACATTTATAAAATTATGAAAATATTATATGTCAAACGAGTATTCTTAATTTTAAAATCTACGTTACGTTTACACCGCGCGCTCTTGCTAGGGCCTCTGATTACACACTCCGCAATAACAAGTGTGTAACTAAACTATGCAGCATGGAAGCAGTCAGTGCTGTGACCCAATTGGAACGTTACCAGATCAAACATACGGCCGGTTAAGTGAATCCCAAGAATTTCTCGTGTAAACATACTGACATTACGAAATTCAGTGTCTCAATTTTTTCTTCTCATAAAACCTGTTTCTATATATAAGTATTGTGCAAACACGACACGCGTTCGTAACTATGTCGATGTGATTTCAAGAAACCGTCTATTATTTTTTCTTCATGTCTGAGAAGTACTTAGTTTATAGATTTCTAAGAACGCTGCGGAAACAAACAATCCATTTTCTCCTCTATAATATTAGTGGAATTAATTATGGAATCCGCCCTGCGCCATGACGATGGCGTGACAAACGGAATTCTCGGTAGAGATATGAGACCATCTTGGAATGAACGGGGGAAAAGTACGAAGGTCCGCAGTACACAATGTTATAACTATGAAATTTAGCAGAACCCAAGACACGTCTGATTTTCCTTTTGGATTTATGTGGGTATTGTATAATTATCACTTGCTTCAGTAAAGGAAAACATCGTGGGCAAGCCAAATCAGCATGCCTGAGACTTAGTTATCGACGGCATGTAAAGCCAAGTCAGAGGCCCATGGCGGCATAAAAACCCTGATAGGTACCAGGTTAGGTACTCACCATACGAAAAAAGAGTAGGAAATTATCTGAAGAGGTTAGACAACTATTGATTGCACTTCATTGTTTAAGGATTTAGCTACTCTAATCACATCATCGTTATCATCAGCCTGTAATATTCCCACTGCTGGGACACAAGCCTCCCTCTCTATGAGAGGTAATGGGCTATAATCCACCTCGCGGGCCCAGTGCGGATTTGTAGATGTCACATGTCTTCGAATTATTGGTTCTAGGACATGCCGGTTTTCCTCACGATGTTTTCCTTCACCGTTTGTGAGAGCAGTGGTGATGAAATAAATTACACAAAGTAATGCGCCTGCCTGGGTTCGAACCCACGACTTACAGTTCATAAATCGGGGTCGCTACTACTGGGCCACCGCTGCTCCCAAATTCTACCCTTCAAATTCTTACTCTAATCAGGGTTTTGATAAATAAATAAGTCTTAAAAAAATCTTTATGTAAAACTTGATTCAGGCTTTCGCATGTGCACTTGCAAATTTTCAATTAGCGTAGAAAATACTTCTGTGACAAAACAAAACGATTGAACGATTTTCCTAACAGGAAAAGCAATCAGATGAAAACGTGTGCATAGCGCAATTTAATTTATCGGATGAAACGCTTTCAGTACCAATTTCCGTTAATTTAACACACGAGAGTTGCCTAGTTTATTTTCAGTCAGCTACCCAATGTATCCGTTAAAATTTTAGTGACACTGCACACTGGCTTGAATGAAACCATTCATTGGAAAACCGAATTTATTTTTGGAATAACCCAGTTTGCACGCTGAATGGTGAATAAACAACGCCGAATGGTTGGAAAAAACAAAAAAACAAATACCGATATTTTATGCAATAGGCCTCCCACTAGGTGGACCGATGACCTGATGAAGGTTGCAGGGATCCGCTGGATGCGAGTCGCACGGGACCGGTCAATGTGGCGACACTTGGGGGAGGCCTATGTCCAGCAGTGGACGTCTATTGGCTGAAATGATGATGATGATGATGATGAATGCAATAGTGAACAATAATGTTTTCCGATGAATAAATATTTTCCGATGAAGTCTAACAATTCTAACTACCTACATATTTGTAAAACTTTTATCTCAATAACAATAGATTATGCCAAGAGAAAACAGTTCATTCCGCGTCCGTTTATTCAATCAATGACTGCTAAAGCAAACACTTATTTCATTAGCTTTATTTATTTATTACCGTAGGGAAATAGCTCAAAGCCTAACTTATAAGCTTCTACATCTCAAATCTGTGTGGTCCTTTCTTCAAAAGACCATCTCAGACACTAATCTGCGTAGTCCTCATGTGACTTGACCAGGATTATGTCTGGACCTTAAAAGGGACAATGACCTCGGAGTTTGTTTCGGGTGTTTCTTTACAGAGTAGTCAGGTAACCAACCAAAAAATGATCGCAATGACGGGGAGAACAAGTGCTTTTCGGCTTCGTTAAGAGTCTTTTTACACCCTTTATACCTAAGTATATGTTTTTGGTTGTATATGTATGTATATAGATACCTACAAATACAATGAACGTTTGTAATTTATTATTACACAACTGGACATTATTAATGGCACACAGCAGTAAACACGGCAATTACATAATGTATGTAATTATATGATAATCAAAATTTCAGTAGATATGTACCTACCACGGTCAACTCCCACCCTGTGCATCCTCATCATTTCAGCCGAAAGATGTCCACTGCTGGACATAGGCTTACCACAAGTGTCGCCACATTGACCGGTCTCGTGCGACTCGCATCCAGCGGATCCCCGCAACCTTCACCAGGTCATCGGTCCACCTAGTGGGAGGCCTTCCAACGCAACGTATTCCGGTCCGCGGTCGCCACTCCAGAACTTTACGGCCCCATCGGCCATCCATTCTGCGAGCAATGCCCTGCCCACTGCCACTTAAGTTTGGCGATTCTTCGGGCTACGTCGGTATCCTTGGTTCTCTTGCGGATGTCCTCATTTCTGATTTGATCACGCAACACATATCTTCTGAGATATGTGGGATAGTGGGATAGTGGGCACTATATAATATTGATACACGCACGTCATGTATCTGCGACATATAAATATTTTTTCTTTCTTTCTTTCTATACAGATAAATCGATTCACCTCCGACATGATAAATGGCTGGACGTGGATTATAGGTATTACAACAGAGGCCCAGCACAAGCGCGCGGTGTAAACGATTTTGAATCGAAAATACAGTTATCCTATTGGATTTTAGTTAAATAGTTTTCAATATGAACAATCAGTATCATCCATAGATATAAATAGATTTTAGTTTACACTGCGCGCTCGTGCTAGGGCCTCTGATTACACACTCCGCAATAACAAGTGTGTAACTAAACTATGCAGCATGGAAGCAGTCAGTGCTGTGACCCAATTGGAACGTTACCAGATCAAACATACGGCCGGTTAAGTGAATCCCAAGAATTTCTCGTGTAAACATACTGACATTACGAAATTCAGTGTCTCAAATTTTTTCTTCTCATAAAACCTGTTTCTATATATAAGTATTGTGCAAACACGACACGCGTTCGTAACTATGTCGATGTGATTTCAAGAAACCGTCTATTATTTTTTCTTCATGTCTGAGAAGTACTTAGTTTATAGATTTCTAAGAACGCTGCGGAAACAAACAATCCATTTTCTCCTCTATAATATTAGTGGAATTAATTATGGAATCCGCCCTGCGCCATGACGATGGCGTGACAAACGGAATTCTCGGTAGAGATATGAGACCATCATGGAATGAACGGGGGAAAAGAACGAAGGTCCGAAGTACACAATGTTATAACTATGAAATTTAGCAGAACCCAAGACACGTCTGATTTTCCTTTTGGATTTATGTGCGTATTGTATAATTATCCCTTGCTTCAGTAAAGGAAAACATCGTGGGCAAGCCAAATCAGCATGCCTGAGACTTAGTTATCGACGGCACGTAAAGCCAAGTCAGAGGCCCATGGCGGCATAAAAACTCTGATAGGTACCAGGTTAGGTACTCACCATACGAAACAAAGAGTAGGAAATTATCTGAAGAGGTTAGACGACTATTGATTGCACTTCATTGTTTAAGGATTTAGCTACTCTAATCACATCATCGTCATCATCAGCCTGTAATATTCCCACTGCTGGGACACAAGCCTCCCTCTCTATGAGAGGTAATGGGCTATAAACCACCACGCGGGCCCAGTGCGGATTTGTAGATGTCACATGTCTTCGAATTATTGGTTCTAGGACATGCCGGTTTTCCTCACGATGTTTTCCTTCACCGTTTGTGAGAGCAGTGGTGATGAAATAAATTACACAAAGTAATGCGCTGCCTGGGTTCGAACCCACGACTTACAGTTCATAAGTCGGGGTCGCTACTACTGGGCCACCGCTGCTCCCAAATTCTACCCTCCAAATTCTTACGCTAATCAGGGCTTTGATAAATAAATAAGTCTTAAAAAAATCTTTATGTCAAACTTGATTCTGGCTTTCGCATGTGCGCTTGCAAAATTTCAATCAGCGTAGCGTAGCGTTTCTGTGACAAAAGAAATCGATTGAACGATTTTCCTAACAGGAAAAGCAATCAGATGAAAACGTGTGCATAGCGCAATTTAATTTATCGGATGAAACGCTTTCAGTACCAATTTCCGTTAATTTAACACACGAGAGTTGCCTACATGACGATAGCATGCATAAATTGAATAAATATTTTCCGATGAAGTCTAACTATTCTAACTACCTACATATTTGTACAACTTTTATCTCAATAACAATAGATTATGCCAAGAGAAAACAGTTCATTCCGCGTCCGTTTATTCAATCAATGACTGCTAAAGCAAACACTTATTTCATTAGCTTTATTTATTTATTACCGTAGGGAAATAGCTCAAAGTCTAACTTATAAGCTTCTACATCTCAAATCTGCGTGGTCCTTTCTTCAAAAGACCATCTCAGACACTAATCTGCGTAGTCCTCATGTGACTTGACCAGGATTATGTCTGGACCTTAAAAGGGACAATGACCTCGGAGTTTGTTTCGGGTGTTTCTTCTCAGAGTAGTCAGGTACTAAAAACCGGCTTCATATAGTAAAAAAAAATGACATGTAAGTGTTTTTAAAAACCTATTTGCAAAATAAACATCATTTATCTATGCCCCGAAACTCCCTTCTCTATTTACCTACCTATGCTAGTTATAAGTACCATAGTGAGGTCTGGCTCAAACCCCGCCTTTGGTTCCATCTACTATTTATTTATTTTACAATTTATGTACACACTACAAAAATAAAAGAAGAAAGGAACAGAAAATAGTACAAAGGTGATGCTTACTATTTTAATTTTATTTATTTATTTAAGGAAAAAACAAACAGTATCACAATAACAATTAGTCATGAGATCTTAAATATTACATCCTAAAACAATTATGCAACCCACTACGTTCTCCACAGATTACAATTTAATGTATTTAAAGTACTAGGAACTTCCTCAAAAATTCAAAGTAGAAAAATATTAGTTGCAAAACCAGCTAGAGATTAATTTAACAGAAGGGTGTAATTCATTGAAGTAGAACCGTAGAACGTAAGGTTAGTGCCGGTCGCCTGCCCTGCCGAGCCCCTAACAACCCAGGCGTGACGACCCACCCCTGCACTCCGAAGTTATTGATATACCTATTCCAAGAAAATCTTCGCTAAGTGTAGCTTGTAACGCGATCAAATTATACGGTTTAACCTATTTTATGGCTTGTTGAAGTTATACTTCTTTTGGCGCGTTAGGGAAAAATGATGAGAGTAATTTTTTACGATGCGCGCGCACACCGATACCAAAAACCTACATCGTGAAGTTAGCTAGTCAACATACACCCTGAAGTTAGCTTATTGTCAGATATTGACAAGCCTAGGCTATTATTTTTAATCTACCGCTGGAGCTAGGAGGTTAGGTTGTAAAGGTAATTACCTATACAACCTAACCTCCTAGCTCCAGCGATATTATTTTTAAAAGAAAATAAAAAGTTAGATGAACTTGGATAGGTACCTGTTTTATTTCTACATAATTTAAACTGGCTGGTTAAAGGTGACGCGGAAGAGTACCTGGAAGGATATGTCGGAGGCCTTTGCCCAGCGGTAGGATACAAAAAGTTATTAAAAAAAAAACAATAACTGACGCAATTATATTCTTGTTTCGTAAAAAACATTGCATTGTAGTTTCTCTAGCCCAGTCACAACATACCTGAACGAGGAAACAGCAATAACGGGAAGTGCACGTGCCCCCACAGCATACAAATAAATAATTCTAAGTAACCATTGAATCATTAGAGAACTACTAAATACCCCATTATGTCGTCACTATTAAAAAACCATAACGTAATACACGCGTCCACTAGAGTTGCGCAGACGCACCGCAGCTGCCCGTCCGTTGCGCGCCGGTAATTTCGTTAATGCTATTTTAATCGGCATGTAATTGGCCCTCATTGGGGACACGGAACACGGCAAGAGACAAATTACACCAATTCTCAGAAATTTCGTAAAAACACTTCAGTATAAACAATTGATGGAAATATGATACGCCCATACCCCGCAGTTCGAAGCAATCGAAGTAAAACATCTAATCGGAATATTATGATACGAAAAAACGTACTGTTAGTAATGCATTCATAGAAACTATGGGTTTCCTATAAATGCATTATGAGCCTGAATTAGTTATTACATGTAATTTACTAGATACACGAAGTATAACATTGTTTGCGGGTATTACAAAATGTGTAAGTATTAAAAAAGTAGTGCGGGGACCAAATTGGAGCAACTACTTAACGTTTTTTGTTTGTGTTTTATTTTCCGACTTTTGTAGAGCACTTAAATTCGTATTGAAATGGAAACCAAGGCCGTTGAAGTTGGTTTATCGCGTAAGTGCTCTAAAAAACAATGAATGCGAAATAATAACGTTATAAACCGGCTTCGCTGCGCTTCATAAATGCCATTGATAACAAGATACTTCTACATTTTGAAACTGTCGTTTTAACCTCAATACTAGTATGTAAAGGGTACATTTCGACGCCTACAAAGTACTTGAATGTTTGTTCAAGATCACATTTAATCGATTTTTCGTCCTCTATCAATAGGTTACATCCACGAACATCGTACTCCAATCACATTTCGAAGAACAGAACAGATAACTAGATATAGTTGCGCGAAAAGAATTCAATCCACAACATGGCCAAAACTGACTTGAGTGCACCAAACTGATGCTAAACATCGACACTATCGCCCGTAAAAAAGATCCAAGCTAAAAACAAAAGGTCATAATTTTTGTTAACGTTAGAATGAATGAACCCACATGCAGAGTATCGATATTAATTATTAGCATCAGTTGCACTTAAGTAAGTTACATTTGGCCATGTTGTGAATTGGATCCTTTTCACTTAACTACATCCTTTATGCAATTTGGAAAGGGTTTAATGGATCAGTGGCCGCGACCTACACATGTCTGATTCAAATCCCCGTAAAACTCGGCTAGGCAATCCCTAATGGACAGTCCATTACCATTTACCCCATACCATATGTGTTTACGCCATAACTAGAGGTACCTACTATTAGACTTCGTACTTTCAAAGAAACTTAGATATATAGACAACCCGCTATTTTTACTGGACTGTACTCTACCTAAACTGAATAAATCTGTAAGCTGCCCCAATGAATTTGGCAAAAGGCTAAGTAGATGATCATAATTCTCCATCTGAACTCTTATTCAATATATAAATAAAACAGCAAGCCGACGAAAGATTTAGGAAAACTCAAGATCGAATTCTGTAAAGAAAATATTTACTTTTCAAACTTCTTTACGACGGCAAAAAGTGCAAATATGTTTAGCCGAAAATTAAGTTACGCGAACCTCTGCAAATCTGCTAACTAAAGGGAACGGCGTTCATGACAAACAAGAGGATATATATCATGTACCTACTTACCTATATTTTTTGCCACAATATGATTATCGAAATCCTACTATAAAAACAACATTATTACGAGTACAATGTAATTAAAATATCGTTGTTTTAATTCACCCTACACTCCCTATCGCAGAATTTGACACGATTTAATTCAACTCCACTGCTGGACATAAGCCTCCTCAATCGCACGCCACTCAACTCGATTCTCAGCAACTCTCATCCAGTTGCTACCAGCCACCCTGCCAAGATCGTCACTCCACCGAGCCTGAGTCCCACCTTACGTTGGCCGATTCGCGGTCTCAACTCCAGAACACGTCTACCCCAACGGTCATCGGTTCTATGGCTAATATGACCGGCCCATTCCCACTTCAGCTTACTTATTCTGTGAGCTATGTCGACAACTCTGGTTCTCTGTCGGATCACCTCGTTTCGGATGCCATCTCTCAGAGAGCATAGCCCGTTCCATAGCTCGCTGAGCTTGACCTTGAATTTATGGATCAGCCGTACCGTGAGTGTCCACGTTTCGGTTCCGTAAGTCATAAAGTTTTAATTGGTAGGTTCGATTACTACAAGTTACCAATGTATCTCTTGTGATTTTTTTATGTAAAAATAATATCTTTTATTTCAAAGGAAACCTATACTTAATGTTATTATTTTGTAAGTAAAATCAGTTTATATTTTTACCGACTTACCTGCTTACACCTGCTATCAGTGTGGATTTATTGTCTTTTGATGTCGAAAACATACCAATTTTTTTCCTATGACGGCAATAAAACACGTTACTTTTGTAGGTGGAAGTAAATTCATGATAACACAACTTCTAAACGAAGAAGAAGACAATGCTGCGCCGACCCCAAATAAATTGGGATAAGGGCAAGAGAATGATGATGATGATGATATATCCAAAACACAGTAGAAGCATAAAACCATACTATCAGCAACCAAACTAGACAACGGGCAAGCAAGTATAAGCACTATTTAACACTAGCATATAACCTAAAAGCTACTTAAAGATTGTTTTACCGGAAGTACCACTTTATCTGCACTTTGCTTCCCACATTTTAACCAACTCGCTCGAATCGGAGTCTTGCTGTGTGCAATCTTCAGCTTTACCAACGCAGCAGTCTTAAAAGAGATAACGAACTAATAACACAATAAGAATTAAATAAATAGGCGAATAAGTCAACCAGTATTTTGAAATAGGTATGTATAACATAAGTTATTTTGATTAACAAACTGTACAGCCGAACAACGGGCCTCTCAATGATTACCTCGTTCTTCTTATCTATTTATATTCGATCAATGTCTACAACGAATTAATGAATTCAATTGGAGAATGCCACCACAGCCGTCACTCATACGGCAACAGTTCCATTGTCTATAATGATGGATACTAACAAACCAACAAGTTGTATTTGAAAAACTGGCTTAAGTTTATAGGAGTCAAGTGTGAGAGCTCTTAAAACAGTGATGGGAAACCGGCAATATGTTTTAGATTCATCAATCCAATCAACGAATATGTCCTAGAAAAATTCGTAGACATCTGCACTGACACTGTTAGATCATGGCCCAAATCCTCTCACATAGAGGACGTCCATGCCGTGTCGAAGCTCCAAGTAGAAAATGTTCAAGGCTTGTTATACTGTTATGCAGTCTGTGATGGTTAGTATACCTACCTAAGATAATATCTACTCGATTGATTTAAACAAAACTGCCTATACTATAGGTAGGTAACCCAACCAAACCAAAACGTTGGCTTCATTTTGTATTTTAAAAAACAACATGGTATAAATACCAATTTAAAAGCCATTTATATCAATAAACAGAATTTTAATATTCATAAACGAGCAAATAATACAAAATTCATTGGAATTGATATACCTAATGTAGGTGATTAAAATATACCACTACGCGGAATTCAAAATGGAGGTAATGGGTATTACATATCATTTTTATATAATGTAAATTTTACCCGGTATATATTTTTTTATTTTCAATACATTCAATTCATTCAATACATATAAACTAACTACATACATTATTAATTAAAAACTATTAAATAAACCAACAACAAACTATAAAAGGGCATCCAAAAAAACTAAAAAAACTCCTCTTCAACGCTGTTAGCTGGTAATGTGCCCAAGAGACTGGCGGCTTTGTCACGTTGTATGGCAACACTTAGCCTATGACCAAGGTAATAGCCAGCCCTTGGGTCACGGGAAACGTCAACTAGGCGATTCAAAATTTAAACCCGGTATTGAAAAGCAATTTGTTTTTCCACTTCTGACGTGAAAGCTGTCAATTGCATTGAACGTAGTTACAGATTCTCATTATGGAAAGGCTAATCATGACTAATGGATTGGCCAAACCACTATTTCGAATGGCAAAATTAATTTCTGAATGATTGCCAAATTAATGAGAATGTCATCCAGATAAACTGTACAGCAACTCAGCAAGCTGATGTGATGAAGGATTTGACTTCTACAGCAAACAGTTTTACGAAATATAAAGAGTGAAGAGGTCTTTTCGCAACAGTCATCCTATGTTAGTAGTTATGTTAGTTTATGTTAGTACTGGGTAATACGATACCCCTTGGTAAGACTGGTTGTCAGACTTTTTGGGCCACTGACTACGTAACGACTGTCAAAGATCTACAAATGACAGCCGGGACCAACTGCTTAACGTGCTTTCCGAGGCACGGAGGAAACTCGGTACGTAATGGGTCCACAGACCAACCTAGGCAAGCACGGCTTAACCTAAAGATCGACCCGAGCGGCTGTTATTATTTAGCCACGAGCTCCTCGTGTACGGTTTTCCTGTCTGCTGTACGGTGCCCTAATAAAAAGGTTTTATTGTATTTAATTACATTGTGGCTTGATCGTAATTCATGTCGCGTATGTCACATTACTACAAATGCCAATGAGTTAACTTTAAAACTTGTTCTTATGACCTTTGTTAAATGCGTCTTCTACTCGACGACACTTTTCAAAACCCCATGTAACGACAAAAAGGTGTAAAAGTTTAGAGTAGGCAAAATTTCCAGGATAGACTAGCATACAAAATATTTTTTTCCTTGAAACAGTCACACATACCGGTGTCTTGGTGAATACAGAAACAGTTGATTAGCAGTCTGTAGGCACTTTTACCCAACTAATTAACGCCATAGGGTTCGTTTAAAAACCAAAGGAAAAGTTCATTAATTAGAGGATATACCTGACTCGCATAAAGTTTTAATTACATAAATAACATCACGTTCTATTTACGTAGGGTTTTATTACATCGATTTTCATTATACGATTCAAATTATCCATAGATAATGTAAACATTAATTGCGAACGTCAGTGATCAAATAGCAACAACACATTTATGGAATAATGAACTTTAACCCTTTTTAAAACTAACGCAAAAATAAATCCCCCGGGGCCTTATTCACTACGATAAAACACGCTACACGCCAGGGAACTCCCGCTTACAACATTACTGTATAATCTGGCTTGAGGAGACACAAAAAAAAAGAAGCCAAAGAGAGTACGCGTCAGGCAGAATCTAAGTGAAAAATGTACCCGTAATTCGGGTACATTACGGGTACATTAGGGTATTGTACGGGTACAATTTTAGCAAGAAAAACTGTAACACCATAAAAAAAAACTGAGGTGGACGGAAAACTAGCTTCTGCGATCTTGACACGGGTAGTACGAATTTGCACGCGAAAATCCGCCAAATTGTGTCATATTGAATTATCTCTCCCGTACCGTACTTGACTAATCCTACACATAAAAAGACATCGTCATTAGGGCAATCCAATCACTAAATCAGATTACATGACAAAGATAAGGACTACTGTTTCCCAGGTAAAATAAAAAACTATTTATCTTTTCCTGCTAGCAGTAGCGAAGGCATTTATTGATTTCGAAATTCATCGAAGCGATAACGTCGTATAGGGACTATTGTACTATGCATGTTACGATGTAATTAGTTGAGCCACATTATCTAATCTAAGCCTATTTACATAAATGTAAATAGCGAGAAACAATAACAGAGCTCGGCTGGATTTTGAGAATTGTAATAGTTACAAGGATTGAGCGTGACTCTTGGTTGTAAGCAGTTTAAATTAGGGTTCAGTTCGTTTTTGTTTATCTTTAAATAACACTGCAATTTTAACAGAACTATAAACCTGTTTTCTGTGGTTTTATAATAAGTAACGAGAACCACGAACACCACGTATTCAGTTCATTATTCTGAGGCCCATCATTCTGAGTCCCCACGTATAAATTTTTCATCGATTTTTTAAAAATAAAACAGCTGTTCCATACATTTTAACCGTGTAGGTTTTGTAGGAAACAGCGGATTATTTTTTAACTTTTTTTAGTTTTAATTTTTTAATAACCGATGAAAAATTTATATGTGGGGGCTCAGAATGATGAACTGAATACGTGGTATTCGTGATAACCGTTTTCGCGTCGGTGTCCCTTTCACCCCGTATTTATCTAGCTTTTTCTGACATTGTTTTGCCTTTTTTGACGTGCGCTATAAGCATTATTAACTCCGCCGTGCTCGTTTCGTGTCGACGTTCGAGTATTTCAGGATCCTTAATAAAATACACCTGGTTACACAACAATTTAAACGTCCATCGATTCATTAATTATGGCCAAAGTAGTTCGTAATGTTTAACCTACTTATTTGTTTCCAGTTCTCTCAGCACTTTGTTTCAGTTGATTTTTCATTATAATATTGTACTTATATGGGAAGCGAGTTCGATTTTCACGTGTTTCACCTGACCTCGTTATTCATTGAAATATTTATATTCTTTCTTTCTATCTTCTATACATTGATGATATTTGAATAGATTAGTTATTGATTGCGCACTGTATGTATGAATCATAAATTGGTAAAATTTTAGTATTTTAAAGGCAAAACGCATGAAACTGATGTGACTTTACACCGGGGGGATCCATAACACATGACACATCGTCTGACTCAAATATCATCAAATTAATTATGATAACTTAGATATAATGACTTTTTCACGAATATCCTATCACTTATTGATACCGCGCCGGCGCCAAATTCAGCATAACTAATCAAACAATGTGATATAATACTTCAGTATCTACAAATTCGTCGTATTGTGATAAAAGCGTTTCGCGAAACCATGAAACAATCAAATGGCTAAAGTGTCTGGTAGATTTATGTGGAAAGATTAATATTTATTGCGCATATTAGGGTTTAATTTTTTGTTTTTAATTTATAGTTGGTTTATTTTCAGATCTCAGGAAGGCAGCCATTCCTTTTTTGCGCAGTCAATAAGGTACCTCACGTGAACATTTAAGTATGAATTGAAGTGGTACTTATACATATTTCATGTTGTCTTATATACATCGAAGTTCCCCTTACTCTATTAGAAAATAGAGCATCGTACATCAACATCGTACTTCTAAGGTATATGGTATTTGGTACAGATAGTTACATATTAAGTGGCGTTTTGCAGTACTGGCACGGAACCGAACGCGTGTGCGTTTTTCCTAAAATATTACATAAGTATTTGGCTATATGCCAAGCGACACGTGCTGTCGATTTAAAATCCAAATTCCCAGAGTTCGTGTTAGCTAGGCAGACAATCCGCACGTTCTGTAAACAATGCTAAGCGCCCCGGATTCACCATTACTGGGCTGTGAAGATGGGGCTTTCCTATCACGAATTACGTACGTTCGTAGGTGTGTAAGCAGGCAGGGAAATACACAAACATATCATCATCAACATCATATCAGCCCGGAATCACCCACTGCTGGGTATAAATACACAAACATAAACGTACAGGTAAACTCGTCTCGTTGCCCGCGGCCGTCGTCCGCGAGAAATGATTATCAAAATACCACTTCCCTATTTGAATCGGATTTTTTAACAATTTCAAGGGTTTGAGTGAAAGGCGACTAACAAAAGGTATTTACAAGGCAGATGTGAGTGGCAACGCCGGGAGGGGACGCCATAGAAGAACATACGCTGACCTCATTGGTGAGGTTCTTCAGAAAGGTCAGGTGCGTAGTACACGCAACCGGCGTGCGTGTATGACCAGATGTATGAACGTGGACGAGGCAAAAGGAGTATGTAAGGATCGTAGCAGGTGGCGTTCTGTGGTTTCTGCCTACCCCCATGGGAAAAGGGCGTGAGTTTATGTATGTATGTATGTATGTTCAAGGGTTTAATATTTTTGAACGGAACCCTAATTCTTTTTCTAAAATAAAAGTATATCGCCTTCGTACGAGCGAGAAGGATAATCTGCGTAAGCGCCATTTTCGCGACTGACGTCACAAGGTACTCCTTATAATATCAGCTAACTGCCAGTAAAGGTGCCGTATCTACCATCAAAATCGGTCCAGCCGTTTCGGAGATTAGACGGGACAAACAGAGAGACATAATATTTTTTATTAATACCGTACCTTTAGTATACTTTCATATGTACTCAGTAAAAAACTGTTACATATTTTGAAATTACAAACAGACACTTAAATTTTATTCATTTGTATGTGTATGGTTTGCCGACCGACTTAAGCCTCCTCTATGCATAGACACTATCTATCAAATAAAAAAAATGGGATTAATAGATAATCAGGTATGCCATGTGCTTTGAGGATATTACCTAGGTACCTTCTGTTAGCATAATACTACTGCTTTAGCTACAACAGCTGCTACAGCTTCTGTCTACTGTGTGTAGGTACTGTAGTGAATGAATGACTTGAATACGTAAGAGGTATCTACTTATTGAAGTTTGTTATATTTATGAGTCTGTTTCTGGTATCGTGACTCGAACTTACACAAATACGAGTCCTGGGAGTAAAACAGTAAACTTTTGAAAACTTAATAACTATTTGTAAGATTAAACTAACTTAGACATTAATAATTAAAAACTATTGAACTAAAATAAATAAACTAACAACAAACTATAAAAGGGCATCGAAAAACTCCTCCTCAACGCTGTCAGCTGGTAATGTGCCCAAGAGACTGGCGGCGTTGCCACGTTGTATGGCAACACTTAGCCTCTGGCCAAAGTAAAAGCCAGCCCTTGGGTCACGAGAAGCGTCAAGTAGGCGTTTCGAAATTTAAATTTAAATTTTTGTAAGATTATTATTCAGAATGGTATGTATATAATATGGTCTCGGAACAAGGAAGTACCATTGAAATAGAGGTGCTGGGCACTGTGGGCACTTAGAGTCTTAGACCCTAGACGTGGTAATGGTAGATAGAGAATCAGGGAGAGATAGTGTCTTCACTGATTGCCGAGAGACGGTAGAAGTGTTGGCAGACCATTAGTCAGATTAGTGGAGGACGTTCAGGAAATCGCGGGTAAGGTGCCGTCCATTAATTGTCAGTCGATTTTTCTAGCCCCCCTTTCTCCTTTGTGAGAGGTTGTGAGATTTGACTTGACCACCTTGGAAATCATCAAATGACTTCTCCCGCTCCGGGCAGAGCGAAAGGGAGTGTCAGACTTGTAGTGACTAAAACCCATCCATGTTCCTTCCTTGCCCTTTGTGTTCCAGGGCCGTGGTATCTCTTTCGAACAGTCCCGCAGCCCTGGCAGCCACCTCACCCCCTTGACCAGACTAAGCAAGACCAGGTTAAATCTCGCACAGACCAGGGAAGCATGACACAACAGTGAGGAAGCCGGTCTGCAGTGGGTAGAGAAGGGCTGCCAATGATGATAAGACGTTACAGTCTCTAGCTGTCATTAGAGAATCGGGCCAAGTTCACCGACAACATAACGGTCTGATTATCTGAAAACAGCTGTTTATCATGAATTTTCGTGTTCATAAAAGGAAATCTGATGATTAAGGGCCATGTTCTACGAAATTGAATTAGCGATAACAGTTAATTATTGAGTTTAATAATCAGATTTGCTTTAGGGAACACGAAAATTCCCGTTAAACAGCTGTTTTCAGATAATCAGACCGTTATGTTGTCGGTGAACTTGGCCCAAATGATTACTTTACCAGTCAGTCAGTACTTAGAGAAACACTAGCATTAACACTTAACGGGATATTTACTTGTGATTGAGATGTTTCGATCCTGACTCCAAAAGATGTTTAGTTAAGGCCAAGTTTTGGGAGTCATTGTTTTTTGTAAGTTTCGTCAGACCGATATATACGACTTGCCGAAACTGCTGGCTACCTTATAAACACCGGGTTTTTTCAGCGTAAAGTTGAGACAGTTTAAAATCGAGAACTTAATACAAATAATAATAAAGTCACGCCTGTAATTTTTGAAGGGTTTGACAGAGGTGTACCTTTTTTTTTTCGTATGGGAAATCATCAAATGACTTCTCCTGCTCTGGGCAGAGCGGAAGGGAGTGTCAGACTTGTACTGACTAAAACCCATCCATGTGCCTCGTTTCAGAGCCGCGGTATCTCTTTCGAACAGTCCCGCAGCCCAGAGGTGTACCTAATAGTTGGTACACCCACATTTCGCCAGTTATGTGTACATATAATACACATGGTTAATATCCCGTTAAAGTGTGAATGATAGAGTTAGTGACCATATCAGTTTAAAAAAACTGAGAAACACGTTAAAAGGAATAAATAAGTACATACATATGTCACTTATACATTCTAGACACGTTCTAAGAAGATTGCTAGCTTATCGCAGCCGAGCACCGTTGCGTTTCAAACTGAATTTTCCTTTCTCTTACAACTTTTACGACTTCCACGAAGATAAGAAGCTGACATGCCTTTGTTTCTATAACCAAAACAGGAAACGACTGGTGTATAATATAGTAGGTGCATTTATGTCTTTACTAAGTTTTAGTATTTTGCAGTTATCTATACATAAGCATTACTAATAAGTTATGTAACGCAGTATATTAATAAACAGGAAAACATAGAAATTTACTAAAATAACCTAACAATGCCAGTTTTCCCCAACAATTCCGTCAGAGGTGTGTACATGACTGTACACACCTCACCAATCAGGAGCACCAATATGTATACACTTTCGTACATTTAAAAGCAATTTTCGCGACAAATGCGATTTAAGAAAACGATTGTAACTTGGATATAGGATATTTTTAATGAAAAAAATATGAGTTCCAGTGTACTATATTTGTAACAACATGTTTAATCAGAACAGTAGGAGAAAAAACACTTGTAGAAGTTGTTAAGTCTTTACATATTGGTGCTCCTGACTGTACAACTACACACGTAATAACGCCTGTAAACCAGTAAGAATTACCTCTTGGAAAAACTTCACGATTATAATATTATGCCCGTCTCAGGAATAAATTCCTGGACCATTCTAAAACTAACCTCGGATGGTTTATTTGACTGTTTACCATGGAATAAAGCAAATCACGTAAAACTTAGCAATAAACTAGACAAGTTTGACAGCTGTTGTAGATAACTAGAAGTCTAAAACCGGGTTAGGTGGTTGCCGACACAGAGTTTCCGAGAAAAATCCGCCGGCCGTGTAAAATGTATACTTTCGTCTTTCTTTCGAGCGATCGTCAAGATAAAATTAGCGGATTGGACGTTGAGTAAACAAAAACATGGTTTTCCCGCGATCGTTCTGCTGTTAAAGTGTTGAAAGTGAACTAAATGCGCATTTGTTTCATTTGGGAAATTCAAGCTGGAATTATTCTCCGAAATGCTTTTTAATTTTTCTCGTTTGTTCGAAGCAATGCGAAAGTTGTTTTTCTGAAATCGCTGTTTACAATAAAATCTTCTTTATACACAAGACTATAAAAATGTATCGATGTATTCTAATGCCCTCCGGAGTTCTACGTACGTAGTTATTATACGTATGTCCTTACGTTTGAATAGGTTAGCTATATGAATGCGAATCATGCAGATGTATTTGTAAGGTTACATGGCTGATGGCACGTTTTGTCTTCCTAACAAATAAATGAATAGAACATTCAGACGCAATGGATTGAAAAACCAAACGCCTATTACTGCTACTTCAAAAACGTTTCTAAGAATTCATCAATTTATTAAGATATAGTAAATACCCACGTAGGATGTCACCCTGTCGATTTAATGAAGACTCTTTTCTACTGTGGTTTTCTAACATTATTAGAATGCGCTTATAAAAGTATAAGAAGAATTCAATAATTTCTTGATTAATTTGTAATCTAATATACTATTATATTTCACGTTTTAGTAAAATAAGCAATACCCAACAATCTTAGACAGGTAAAATAATAATAGATACCTGCTTTGGCTCACTGTACGAATAGTTCTTTTATGGAATATATATTATGTACCTTTTATAGAAAGGTGTTTTTTTTTCGGCCCAAACATGTACCGAGGTACAAATTACTATTCAAATTCCTTCCAATAATTTGTATTTTTAGCACTATATAAAATCCTTCAATATTAGATAGATTAGGAAATAAAAGCATATGAAAAAACATTACCTCGCAACGCAACTGCGTTTAAAGAAACGTCCATAACAGCTTTGATTGCTGTCAATTTGTTCCATCTGTCAAAATATTACATCGGTTGGTGTTCAAATAAACCTAGTACCTAACCACCGTAGACGGCAAAGAATGTACCGTCAAACGGGGTGAATAGGAATCGTGGGGTGAATAGGGAAAAATTGGGGATTTAAATTATCACGGTAATAACTCTGATCATTGATTAACCATAGCCTATAAAATGGCAAGAATTCAATATAGAATAGTTATTTTTTAAACTGGTAACTTTTATTTGACGTAAAGTTAGAAATAAATTGTTAAAACAGCATTCTGAAGTTTCGTGTTTGAACTACCTGCCATGCAAAGCACTGCATTGTTGTAAACCTCAGTTACACTAAAACAAAAAAAACTTGTCAAAGCATCAGTATTAATATGTTAATGTTAAAAAAACGTAATAAAGTCGTGTACTTACGCAAAGCTGATATAAAAAGTCAGTAATCAGAGTCCAGAGTATGTCGCACAGTTGTCGAGATCCAACGAAAGAACGATCGCAGCCAAATCAGTAGCAAGTCCAAAAAAGAGTTAGCCAGGTCATCAAGTGGAAAGAAATCTATCGGAAGTCCAGGGAAGTAAAGCCAAGTCACCAAAAAGGAATTCACACATATGAAATAGTACTCCAGAGACGGGTAACCGAAACGGAATGACAATGACAACACAACAATAATATCAACAACAATAGAAAAAAAACCGGCCCTGGCCTGGAGCCCTGTCTTTTGGGCGTAGATATCCAAACGCGAAAAATAATACGACATGTGAAATAAATATATTTTGTAAATTCTTGTTCCCATAATAATTCAAGAAAAATGTATGCTAGAAAAAAAAACTTATTTGTAATACATAAACAAATTCTAAAAAGTACAGTTTTAGGTTTTCACACGTTTATAAAATGAAGTAACGAAACGCATCGTCGGAGAAATAAATCATGAGATTGCCAGATTGAAATTCTTGGGTTACAAGTTTTAACATCTTCGATCGACAATTTCAGGTGGTACAAATGCGCAAATAAATTCGATATATTTTTTTTTAGAATCTGCGATTTTTTTCCTGTAATTTCGTACTTTTGTTCTTAAGGTACACTGTTGGGCCATAATTATAGGAAAAAAAAAACATCTCCTTTCACATAATATATTATATGAAATTATTATAAAAGGTACTAATTTTAATTAACTAATTTATTTTAAGTCTAAGTATTTACAGTCTGTTAATCTTTATAAACACTTTGTAAATAGACTTAAAAATATTTTTTTATACTATGTAAAGACATAGTATAAAAAAGTTGCTCTCGCTGTCTGTTCGCTTAGATCTTTTAAACTAGATACGCTACGCGATTTTAATGTAGTTTTCAACAATAGATAGAGTGATGCAAGAGGAAGGTTTATACATAAATGTATAACATTGCACTCGTGCGAAGCCGGGGCGGGTCGCTAGTAATGCATAAAGTAATGAATATGAATTAATAAGGACAGATTTTCGAGCACCGGGACTTATTTCATCAGAGTATATTTAAATTCTTTTATTTAAATCTTTTGAAAGCAATTCATTAATTGGGTTAAAATTAGGCTTAACAGAAAATACTACTTAATTTTAATTAGGTAGTAATATCGTAATTATGTTTTTCGTACTACTTGCTCAAAAAAGTGACATTCTATGCCACAAAAAGCGAACATAACACTAGTCATTTTTAATCTGTTAAAAACAGGGAAAGATATTGTACTGAATTTCATTCATCCTCTAGGGGGAAAATGTGATTTAAATTTGGAATACTTACCGAAATTTATATTGAACTACATCTGAGTTTGTATAAAAAGCATTGTACATCTTTTTGATAAAGGAATACGCATTTATTATGCAGTTATGATTATTAAATAAAATTACGAAAACCGACGAGGCCGTATGAGCTTGATGCCTTTGCTTTTCCAACAAAAAAATATTAGTCTAGGAATTTGCCGCGTTTTTGTTTTCTTCAAATACATAAACGTTAAGTTTATTTTGATTTATTTTTATAAATAAGTTAATGTTCTAAAAATACGTTACGATGTTAAATCAAAGCGCAGTGACAGTGAATTGTCGGATTCCATCAGTGCAAATGCTCCCGCAATTATAAATAATTTGCTTCCAACAAAATCCAAGGAAAATTATATAAAAACTTATGAAGAATTTTCAACGTGGAGAAGTGCGAAAGGCCTATCAATTTCAGAATCAGTACTTCTTGTCTATTTTGATTATATTTATCCAAGACAAAGAATACGAATACACTTTGGTGCATATACTTAAAACTGAAAGCTACAATAAGCATCAAACACAGCATTGAAATAAATAGATTCACGAAATTACTGGCTTTTTTAAAAAGAAAATCAGAAGGGCATTGCGCAAAGAAGTCTAAAATTTTTACGACTCAAAATGTGGAAAAATTTCTTAATGAAGCACCTGACGATTTTTCTGGCCACAAAAGTAAGTATACATGATTTAACTATGAATATTTCGTATCTTAGTAATGGTAATTATTCTATATATTTACCTGCTTTTTATCTTTGTTATAGGTGGCCTTAATTTTTGGACTGAATGGTGCTTGCCGCGGACGTGAACTTGTAAACTTAAAGGTGGAGGACGTTGAAAATCATTCCAATGAGTTACTGCTGATTAATGTAAAGGAAACTAAGACAAAGAAAAATCGGTCATTCATTGTACAAGGACAATATACTAAAATCTATCGATTTTTTATAAACTATCGGAATGGGAAATGTACTCGACAAGCCATCGGAAAAAAAAAAATTAGCAATATGCCAAAGTAAATTGCTAAATATTTAAAACTTAAAGATGTTGAACTCTACACCGGTCACTGCTTTAGAAGAACTTCGGCGACTTTTTTGGCGGATTCAGGGGCGGATATTCCGTCAATAAAAAGACACGGTGGTTGGAGCTCTGATAGAGTAGCTGAGGGTTATATCGAAAGCTCAATGGCGAATAAAAGCAGTCAAATTAACAAAAATATAAAACTTAATCCATCAGAGCCACAACCATCAACTTCGTCCGTAACTCACGATGCACCACCACCACTATCTCCGACGTATACTGTCTACAATGAAACGCAAGTTCCTCAGACGCAAGAACAGAGAAATACTCAAATCAACTCATCAACAATAAATGTACCAAACAAAAATGTAACTCTCTCTATCAATAATTGGACCAATGTTTCGAATGTTAACTTTTACTTTCAATTGTCATTATTTTTAATAAATGCTTATCTCATATTATTTAGTGTTAATTTTTTCGCAAATGATACGAAAAGTAGAGTATTTTCCTCGGTGATAAAGCTGCCTTAGTCTTGGGTGAACTTAAATCCCTCGCTACACTCAGGACTCGTCTTAAATCCCTCGCTTCGCTCGTGATTTAAGTTTTTAACACCCTCGCTACGCTCGGGACTATACCTCGAGTCCTTCGTTACGCTCGCGATTTAAATCGTCTCCCGCGACAGAAGACACTGCTTTATCCCCATTTTTTATTTTTACACATGGGACATCATCAAATGACTGCTCCCGCTCTGGGCAGAGCGGAAGGGAGTGTCAGACTTGTACTGACTAAAACCTATCCATGTTCCTTCCTTGCCCTTTGTGTTCCAGAGCCGCGGTATCTCTTTCGAACAGCCCGCAGCCCTGGCAGACATCGGCCCTTGCGGGCCCCTCCCTGTTTACTGACATCACTTTGAGGCGCGCGCGGAACGCGCCGTCTACACGGCCTGTCGTCAAAAGACGGACGGACGGCTAGCCCATTACTCACCGTCCACAGGTCCGCGTCTACGGTGGCGGGAAGCCACCACGTGACCCGCGACGCCCGTGGCGTTTCCCGCGGCGGCTGAGACGAGAGGTTCTCTCCCTCTCACGCTCCGCCACCTCCTTCGCTAGCATGACTGCTTCGCAGAAGGAGGTGACGGCGTCCCATTCCCTCTCGCTCCGGACCATGGCTTGGACCAGGGCCGGACGCGATAGGTCGCCGCCGCCGATTGCCGCCACGAGGACACGCCGGTGCTCCGCCCAAGCGGGGCAGACTTCCACCGTGTCCTCCAGGCGATCCACGCAGTGGTAACACCCGGGCGTTTCCTCCCGCTCGATTCGGTGCAGGAACCTCCCGAAACAACCGTGTCCGGTGAGGTCCTGCGTCAGGCGGAAGGTGAGGGTGCCGTGGCGCCTCTCCAGCCACTCCTCAAAGAGGGGACTTATCGCCACTATTTTGGCGTGCCCTTTGAGATAGTCGCTCTCTCCATGTCGCCATGAGATCGCGCCGGAAGTCTGTCCGCTGCGCGACAATTTGCCGCGGACTGCTTTATCCCCTTGGTTAATAATCTTCTATTTCCTACTCCTCCACTATTCCTTTCTGATTTAATTCGTAGCGCAATCCAACACAGTTCAATTGTTTTTCTGGGACTTCATCGAGCTTTATAGTCTCGGTGCTTTTCTGGTGGTGGTCACTGTACAAAAAAAAAAAAGCAATATATTATTATTGGTTTATAAATACGAAGGTAGTTTGGGACAGTTGACACATTGAATGTCAAAATATGGAAATTGGGATAGATAATAGTAAAGCTTTAATAGTAAATCTTTTTATCGAAAACAAACATAACAGAATAACAGTCAGATCAATCTAAAGTTCTTTAGATACTTTGGGTAGACATAACCCAATCGAATCAAAAAGAAAAAATACACATGCCTTTACCTACATAACATAATTCGTAATTAATTTAGGCACATCAAGGGAGGTATCTTAAGGAAAATTGATTCGACGAAGTAATCCCTAACTGCAGTATCGGCCCCCACAGCGATCAAAGGACAGCTTATTCTCGTTCAATTTAACCTATTTTTAGATCCAAATCTAAAAACGGCTTTAAGGAAGAAGCTCCACCAACACAGAATCGATTCAGAGTGCACGAGTATGGGCATTAACTTTGTTATCCGTTTGCGTAAGCGTTTAATTAATTACTTGCCAGTGTAAAAATAATGTGTGCGGTTTCAGATAAGGCAAAAATAGTTTAACCGCTGTGTTTTATTAGTTTCTATAAAGTTTTAGTAATGGTTTAATACGTTTTAATCAATTGACAAGATTCAACAGTTACCGAATCAGGAAGATTTTCCAATAAAACTGAACGCGCTCAGCACATCTGGACCGAGCTCAGTTTTATCAGTGTCATAATAGTTATGGAATCATGACGCTGACAGCTCATGGTGGAATCCGCTCTTAAATGCTCAAAAATCGTGACAAGTTCCGACTTTGAATCTAAACACGTCTGCTCTGCCACTGAAACATAAATAAAGCATGGCGCCAAATTTTAAAGGGGACATTAAGCAGCAAACACCAAAAGCTCTTAACTTTATGATCCGAACCATTATTGTCGAAATATGGCCGCTCGGTGCACCCACACAGGCACACGTGCACGACATCTGTCCACGAGTATACACGAAGGACACTCAACGACAAAAGTTTAATCAATTATGTAGGTCATTCACATGTCATGCAGCGTAACAACGATGAAAGACTTATGCAATCACAAAAGTGAGCTCAATTCACTTTATTGGTTCGATTTTATCATGTCGTCAATGAAATTGAAATGTTATACCAATTTGTTTTAACCTTTCACGAAATTGATGTAATTTTCCGACGGTTTTGTTTTAAAATAGGTTACAAGCTGTTTCCATTACAAACGAATTCTAAATGCAAATTCAAATACCCAGTTACCAACCTGCCACAGTTTTCAGATATAGAGTTTTTTTTTCTTGTAAACGTGCGCCAATAAAAATTTTGACAGTGTTCAGATACTTTAACTTACATTAATTTTAAGGGTATTAGGCAAGGGCCGATGCCTGCCAGGGCTGCGGGCTGTTCGAAAGAGATACCGCGGCCCTGGAACACAAAGGGCAAGGAAGGAACATGGATGGGTTTTAGTCAGTACAAGTCTGACACTCCCTTCCGCTCTGCCCAGAGCGGGAGAAGTCATTTAATGATTTCCCATCCGTAAAAAAAAGGGTATTAGGCTAAATATAGGCCTAGAAATATTTTTGGACATTAGATAGTATGATATAAGTATGTCCTATTGGCATCACACGAACAGTTATGTCGACGCCTATACATACAGTGAAGAGCACTCGTTCGTAGAAGTGTGGCGCATGTCACACGCGTTGCCTTTCGAGGAATGCTTGATTATCTTCAGCATTATTGATTACTTGCCCTACTCGGGAGACGAAATCACCCATTGTTACTGACGTCACAATAACTATATTATACGTGTCTTGCTCATCATAATTATAGATCTCTCCAACAGAAATAGCAAAAGATGTAACAGATGTCGCTATACACATAAATCATGTGACACTATAGGATGGGATGAAAGAAGTGTGAATGTTGATTTTGGAATTATTTAAAAGTAGAATTGCGTATTTTAACAGACTTCTAAAAAAGAAGACGGTTATGTATTCAACCAGCATTTTTTTTTATGTATGTTCACCGATTTCTCCGTGATTACTGGTTCGATTTAAGTGATTCTTTTTTCATTTGGTAGAAGAAGAACGCGCGGTGGTCCCATATATAAATTATTTACTTTTCTTCGGAACTTTATGAGTTTTCCTCTATAAGTAAGTACATAATATATTATGTTTCCTTTTCGTATATGTGGATGATGTGCTAATAACTTCTAGTTACAATGTTAAATTTATACTTGTCAAGGATTTGTGTAAGATACCACTAAAGGTGTAAAATAAAAACTGTTTTGTATAAAAAAAGAAAAACACAAAAAAAGTGGAAAATAATTTTACTTTCGTTTTTTAAAGCATTTCACATCATATAAGTAGATCATATAGTATAAGTTCAATTCTAACTTTATGGCGGCTTGGAAGTAGGCTGCAAGTGACTTTCTGCGCATTATACAGTCAAAATAAGATGACGCTTCGTCTGTGCCCAGCTGATACCTAAAATTGTGTTTTGCGCAGCTTTACATTAGATGTTCCGAGCCGCTTTCAAGTTTGAACCGGTATACCGGCGCATACCATTACTTGCAGCTAACTTCCGATCCGGAAAAACGTTTGAACAGAAACCTTCTTAATTTTAGGCAAGCAAATGTCTGTGCAATTGTATGTCTGTGTGATATTCTGCATCGTTATTCGTCATTCATCCGCATCACGTAAGTTCTGTAACCCGTAAAGTTACTTATAACTTTTTGAGCATATTAACGGGTATGTACTATTTTCACACTCTACACAACATATATGTGACTCTACCGTCACCCATTTCACCGCCAAGTTAAGTTTCTTAGGAACCCTAATCTACAACTGTTATCTACATTTCTAGTAATGTGAAAATTCCTATTGTCATCGATAATGAAGGATTACTACCGACCTACTGTAACAGTTTTGAAAAAGGTTGTTTACACTTCAATTCATTCAAAATTTACCTGTATTCATAGTAAAGTAGGTGTATGGGTGTGTTAGTCGACAAAAAATAGACCAAGAAGTGAATGAACTTTCCATCGTTTATTACCAACATGTCTGGTGGAGGTAGGGGGCCGAGCTCGCACTTTGATTGATGGATAGATAGATACTACAAGTTACCTAATTTAACATCGAGCGCCGGTCATCGGGGTCAACAGTACGTGGTGCACTCCTTAACTTCACTGTCACGAGCTTTCACGGCGGAGTCAGCCGGTGCCTGGTCGCAAGCCTTGGACGGAAGACCATAACTTTTATAAATTAGTGACAATGCCTTGAGTTATTTCGTGGAAGTGCCAAGGTTGGTAGTTCTGGGAAATGGTGGCTCGTCGGCAAGTACGCTCGGAGCGAGCCCGCTCGGTCTCGGTCGCACATTCACATGCCGGGCCCCCGCACCCCGCCGAGCAGCGCTCCGCCCGCCACGCGTGTTTACCTCACTCGCTCCGGTGCGCGCCGCGTGTCGGCTCCGCCGCTCGCTCAGTACGCTTTTGTACACGAAAGAGGATTGTCACGCCGAGGCGACCTACCTCGCCGAACTTTCACCTCCCGCCGCGATATCGTTATCTGTGATAAACACCGACCGTTGAGTGAAATTGAATGTGCGCGTACTTAGAAAGCGTTTCTGTCGAAGCACGCGGACGGACTGACTTCGGCGACGTCGATTTCTGCAAATTAATTTCTCCAGTGCAGTCGGTTTCTACGAAACTGCTTATAAAGAGTTTTACTGAGAAACGAAACGGCCATAAAGTGGATTTGAGGAAATATAAGTAATTATAAGTGGGCCTTTGTGTTTCCGTGTTTGTTGTTACCTAAGGCGTTTACATTGGATCCCAACCGACCACGCACACCTCCAATGGTGGTCAAACTACCAGGTGAGAACTTCGAAAGTATTGAACCGAACGGTTTTTCACAGTGACTACAAACAAAAAAAACAAGTTTTGCATGTTGTTTCAATGCTATTCATAAACGATACGTCAGCGTGAAAGTAAATTTGTTTAAGTCTGCATAACACATGTAGACCACACAAAATGTGAAACGGCGCCAGCTGTTATCATTATCACATAGGCTTCGGGGTCAATGCGTTCTCAATGATAAAAGCGTAGATTATATTAATGAATGACGTAATCCCTTGCCATTTAAAAACAAATAATCATTTAGTTTGTGCTGTTCTTGTTTATTATCTCTTTTGCAAAATTAATGATGTCGTCAAAATAGTCACATTGTTAACAGTTATTTTCTGCATATTTTGTATAGCGATCTATTACCTATTTGGTATTTTTTTCAAACTACCCACATTTATTTTCTCCTACAGAAATGATCGTGTCTGTTACTAGGTTAGGAATTCAGTTTATCTTAATTACAGTGACGTAACACCAACATAACGTTATGCATGTAGGAAATGGTTTAAATAAAATGATGTTTATGCACAAGCGTGCTGACTGCTAATGACACCTCGCCAGGCGGCGAATCGCTTCATTTGAAAACAATTATCGTGCTAGGTAGCACGCTACGATATAACGTTTCCTTAGAATGAACGATCAACTCATAAATTGTTTGAGGAAATTATTGCAGATGCATAATTACAACACGTAACATGCAAAGTCAGCTAAGATTCGAAGCTAACTAAATTTTTTCTAGTTTTTTTATGCAATTCGATTTTACGGTTTAATCCGACAGCACCAATTAACCATCAATCAGCATTACCACGAACGCAGCTTAATTTACTTCAAGGAATTTGTTTTTTCGTAACCGAATCTGCTAATTGCCTTCTAAGAAGCTCATTAGGCGTAAAACCGTAAAACATAGAAGGCTAGATTAGAGCTAAATACTTTCGATGTAACTAGGGGGTGCCTATTTCCACACGCACACGTTGAAGTACCACGTAGCAACCACTTCACCGCTCACCCACTTGGTAGCGGTCTCGCCAGTCCCAAGACTATTGACAGCACTTAGTTCAAATCAATGTTATTGTTAACAATCCCATTGTCCACATTTTCCCGGGAACATCACGCTGTTAAATCGTTTACAGGGAATCGTCGCGGCCTTTGTTTATCCTCAAAGGACGATAATGTATTTTTTGTTGCCATTTTAAAGCTTAAAGGAGCCGAGTCTATTGTTACCGGTCAATGTACTATGACGATGGTATGATTCGTAGAAACCTTGTAGAAACACTTCAATTGTCATTGATTGAGGGGCATGGAAAGAAAGTAGAACACACTGTTTTGGATGTTTAACGTAGATTGATATAGATTTAATCGCAATTGCGGGTGATAAAATTGATTACAAATAAATTACATCAGTAGCCTCTTACGCAGAGCCCTACGTCAAAAAGTTCAGAGGGCAACTCCGCACTAGGCGCATTAAACGCTCTGATAAAAAGGGGTTTGCCCTAGCCCCTAATATTTTCTGCGTACAGGGATGCCATGGGTTCTTGTGTAGTAGTATAGTGGACACAAACCGAATAACAATCTTGAACTAAAAGCGAAATACAACTACGTGAAAACATTGCAAAAGAAAAAACGTACTTTCGTAAGTTGCACCGATAATGAGAATGCAATACTCCACTACCATATTGGGTGCCAAACTAACCTTTACAACCACTGCTATGACGCTACTTTCGGGAATCGATAACACACACAGATGCTAATATTTCGCTAGCATGCTCGTCGCCAAAATAGGCATTTACGATACCACTCTAAATATATAACTCAAAAGACCGCAACTATCGATTTTAAAAGTCACTGTTAGCACCTTGTTACATTTGGATTTGCTCATGGAAATATTTTCACTAGCCAGTCTAAATATAAAACTTTGAGTGTACAGAAATTCAGCTTTTGTATCTTTTATCCAATATTTTATTCCACGATTCCATGCCTGCTACCAACATATAAATATATGCAAATGAGTGCGATCATTAAAACATTGTTTGATACAAGTTTTCTTACAACTGTTATTGTTTGTAGAGTCGTTGATTTTTGTGTATAATGTGTACAAACAACTTTTTTTACATCTGCATATTTGTACATAAGTTAAAATTGCAGTATTAATTAAAACAAAGGTATTCCTTAAATTTTGCTGAAAACGAGGCTCCAAACACGTTTAATTGTACAGATTATGCTAATTGTAACAATAAACTATTTTGTATTTGTATTCCAAGATCAAACGTTTGTTAACGGGATGCAAATTTCTGACTGTCCAACGGAACATAAAAACTAAACAGTACCAATGAAGGCAATTTGCTTAAAATTAAGTGTGCTGATTGTATTGGAATTAAATGTGTAATTAATTTGCGGTTCAAACTCATTAACGTCGCAACATGGAAAATCGCTTTTCTTATTAAATTGAGAATTAAGAATCACTTTTGTCACGAAGGAAAAAGATAAAAGTTCATTTCATCTTATGAAAACAGACTTAGACCTTGACACAGGCAATTTAAACTTTATAAATATAAATCGTCATTCTTTCCAAGTTAGCTAATCTTGAGCAACTTGGGATTAAAAAAAAATCAAGAAGATTCTCCGATTATCGCTGACATTCAACAAAAGTTATCTGGCATTGTCCTCAACTCTTCCCATGTATGTAGGAAATGTCTTTTCTCTGAAAATAAAACAATTACTGGCAGATATTTCTACAAGAAACTCAAAATGTCTATGATACGTACTTTCGTATTTGCATAAGTCATTTCCGTGGATACGCTGGCTTCTAGTTACGAATACATTTTCTTGAACCGACCGTCGAACTCGCACATTGTTAGTTTCCCAGAACTTATCAATATTAAATGCGGTACTTAAATCTGATTTCAGAAATATGATAAACTGCAATCGTAATTCTAGCATCATCAATGCTTGGAAATCGCATGTACCGATTTGCATAAAATGCAATTTAAGGTGAAAGGTTTACTTCATTAAAAAGCACTTAAACCAAGAGGTAGGTGCCTACTGCTTTGAAACCGAGCACAGTTATGGTATACAGTGCTTCGTCCCATGATCAAGTGGTCTTAAACAAATATTTGTACAGTCCTCCATTTAGATACGTCAATACATTGGGTGCAGCTTGCTACAGTTTACATGATATGAAAAAGAGAAAATGTTGTTTTACTGGGGAGAGTAACTACTAGGAAAATGTGAGTTCTCTCGAATCAGCGGACGGACGGAACAAGGTGGGATGGCTGCGCGGGCGCAGGTATGCGTGTTCTCAGAACGCGCCGCGTCCGTTTTTGCTCCTTTTTCGATTCGAGTTTACCGAGAATCGAATGGCCCGGTGGCGGGCCTACTCGGAACTCGTAATTAATCCTTGGAAGCCTCCGACCCAAGGGTTGTTATGAGAAATCGCCAGCATTATGACTTCATTTTTTATTTATTTTTTGCATTGTCTCATTTTGAAAATTGTATACGGGTTATTGTTCGTCGAAGGACCAACAACGCATACACAACATTATGCACGGCTATTAAATTTTATGCAGTGTTCGCCTCTGACCTCAGGCTCTTAGGAAACTTCAAAGTTATTGATGCGCTTCCAAGAAACTATATTTATTCACATACGAGTACAAGCTAATCAAGAACGTATTAAATAATCTACTAGCAAATTTAACTGTCCAGGTTGTTGGCAAAAGGCAAAATACGCAATTAAACTTAATATGAATTCTGAAAAGTATGCATTAGAAATGTGAGAAGAACGCAGGATCCTACAGCGATAGCAAATTAGAAAACTGTTAACTCCAGAAGAAGAAATTTGCATTAAATATGGAACTGTGCGATTGACCTTCTTTATCGACAAGATAATATGATGACAAGACTGAGCACAGCAGAAACTAGAAGAAAATAAAATCGTCTTCGTTTTTGGACCACCAGGATTCAAAAACTGTTAACTCCGTATCCAATTTGCTTTGCTCTGTGGGCATCTCTTGTTTTGTTGGGCTAGGACTGAACTGACTAAAGCAAAACGAAGGAAAAATATATGGTCGCTTGCACCGCTTTCCCAGAAGAGCAGCTAGTTTAAATTTCAATGGCGGACTACTGCGAACCCGCTCGTCAGTTTCGTCTAACGAACTGATTGAAATACTGCTTTGATCTGTACCTCGGCCACACAAAATCAGCCTCTATATTGAGTACATTTAAAGTGCTATGTTGAATATATCGTAGGCAGCGATTTAATTTTCCGTTTCGCCTTTGAGATGGGACTCGTTCGTCCTTGTGTTGTTTTGTTTTCAAACTGGAGAAATTAATACAATCATAAAAAACAGCATCGCTTTTTGCTTCTAAAAATAAATTGGTTGCAAAAATTTATTTCAATAGCAACTCTTTATTTTATCTGAATGTAGCGTACACTAATTGACTTTGCACTGGTAGCAACAGATATGTCGATAAACTTCTGTAAATAAGGTGAAGGCAAACGATTAGGTCACCTCTAAGGCTACTATTATTCAGTATATATGTACGTACAGCGGTGTAATGCCACGACCACGTCAACATTGTATAAGTATTTAGGTAGATAGATGTATATGATCACCTACAACACTATACCTATAGTCGGCCACAAGCTGATTGTAAGACTTTGGCCTTAAGCTTGCATAGAGTAGTACGGAGTTTGAATAGAATAAGACGGTAGCTTAAATACCAATTTCGTTACCATTGACATGCGGCCAACTACACACCCTACTTAAGCGGTTCTTTAGAGGTATGTGAGAACTGGGTACATGCCCGAACCACACACCACATTGTTTATACGTATGAACATAGAGAAATACGTAATACCTACGTGAAATCAATCACAGTCAGTCTATTTGTATCAGAATTCAAATTACAAAATCGAGGCTCAGTTCAAACGTAATGAAACGTCAAAGGAGGAAAGTTCGTAACGCCTAAACCTGTTTTACAAGTTCATAGTAGGAAATCCCTTTCACTCGGAAACGGGTCTGGGCTCAGGATAAAAATAGACACTCTCATTTACAGATTACACCACAACGTCTAATTGACTGTCCATAAATCAGAGCTTCTATTATAGGATCACGTATAACGGAACGCATCTATTTTAAAAATCGAAACTACCACGGGTCGACGTTCCGGGAACCGCGGCGCTGCGTCGAACCGACCGGTCGGCGAAGTTCTCGGAACACGCGAAGGTTGCTCAGCTAAACTCTTACATTGAATCTGAATGGTTATTGCCAAAGTCTTTTATGTGATGTCGGACGAGCGTCAGTGATGCATTAGAGCTTTTATAGCGCACCATCAATTGCGAGATTAAGGCCAATCATTTTGGAGCTCGCAATCACTAAAGACCATGAAAAAAAAATTAGATGCACGTTTTGCGTTTATCTCAGATCGTGAGCTGACTTTCTACATAGGGTCATTAAGGAATTCCTCGAGTTTTGGTCGACGGAACCGTGAGTGTTGATGGAGATCAGCAGGCCGCCGCCCGTGCACGCGCTGGCGCCGCAATGCCGCTCTCGTCTCAGTGTCAAAGGCCACAAGGAAAGAAAGAACTATTTTATCGTGCACTGAATACACTCATGTACTACAGTTTAAATTATTAAGCTTAGATAGCAAGAGAAAACAAAAAACTTGCTCATTTCAAAACCCTTTTCGGCAAAAAGTTTTCATTATTTTTCTCATACTTGTGGTTACGTCCTACTTTTTCTTTCACGCATCAATCTTTATGGCCAGTTTTGTTTATCTCGCTCAAATGTGAAAGATGATCTTCCATATGTCTCTCGTCAGGGTGCACTTCAAACTGTTCGTTTTCAATATCAGCTGTTACCAAAAATATGTATAACGTTGGAGCTTTATTTGTAGCCGCCCGAGGCTTCCCAGAACATCGTGTGTGAATACAGTTTATGTTGATACAACGAGCCACGGGTCTCACTATGATTCGATTCTTATATAGAAAAGATACACAAGCATCAGCTGAATAAAACCTTTTAACAAGAATGCTTCATTCATTAAATGCTTCCCGTGTTAATGGTACAACAATCTTTCACAGTTGAAAAATGAATGGCTGGAACAATGAAAACTGTGAGCAAAATACCATTATTTCCAACCCTCAAAACTTTCTTTTTGCCAAAAAGCAAAGCGTTGGAAAATGTGTGCATACTACGGCAACTGAATAAATGTTTTACTAAAGAATAGTCTGAACTCAATATAAATTATCCGATAAGCTTGTTATCTTGCCACAGTGGTTCTACTAGGTATATCTGAGACAAATTAAAGAGACACGACGATCAATTTTGAAAACAGTTGTCAATTAAAGGGAACAAATGAATTGATTCATGTCAAGTAGGTATATTCGAATACCTCGTTCTCAAGAATTGAATTTAATATAATTGATAGCAAAGGCGGTCTCCTTTGAAGTCGTTATTTGGCTTCTACGAATTGTATTAGTACCTATGAAATTATATTGAAAACACTTGTAAATTCTCCAATATAATTTCCATGTAAAGCAGGCTCCGACATCGTAAAGTCTTGACATCTTTAATTTCAATAATAATAGATGAATAGAGAAATATGAGGGTTATAAATAACTACATAACCGTACACGTTACCGTTACCGCTATTGAAATTCTATAACTAAAAGCGGTCATTTTACAGAGTCAATTAGCAGTAAATAACGTTTGCAAGCGTCCTACCTAGAACAAGATCTTCTAGTTATTATGTTACTTCTAAAGATAAGAAAGTTTATGACCGTTGTTTGAAACAAGTGTCACAAAGGCATTTTAATATTTATTAGCGACCAGTTCTCGTCTGGATAGTGTTAAATAGTCTTATGTTAAACTAAATGGCGGAATCTTAACGTAATGAAGAGAGCAAGAATACCTATATAAATTTAAAATAAAAAAGCAAGGTTATCTCACGTTTTTTTTAGCGTCTATAAGAAGAATTTCAGGATTCCATTAATGTTTACTACTCTGGCGCTTTGAAAACGAAACTAAAATGAGTTTCTCAGAAAGTCGGTAAATACTCGTAGTCTCGTTTACCAAATACGATATATGTTCGAAGAAATTTGCAAAAACAATTAAATCGAAGTTTATTGAAGTAACAGAAGAAAATAACAAAACACTGGAGAACTTGATTGCTTTCGAAGATAGCGTCTTGAATTTTTTACTTGAAGATCTCAAGAGTTCTGATTCAATAATTATCCAGAAACAATATATTTTCAATTGATTATTTCTCGTAGCAGCAATCAAAAACGATTGTCTCAGTAAATTAAATATTAGCTGAACGGAACACACTGTTTGGGAATATAAAAAAAAAACGTAGACAACGGTTTATGTAGGTTTAAATGGATATAATATTTCTCTCGTGTATTTATGGTATTAATTAGCTTTTATTACTATATATCTTTACATATTGCTTTTATTTTACAGACAAACAATACAATTTATTTATAGTATCTTGTCTGCTGTTCTTGTCGCGGCGCGTCACCGTGTTTCAGTTACGTACGTACTGTACGAATTAAAATAATTACATATTAACATGCCTCTGCATAATTCCATCGTGTTCTGAGAAAGTATTTATACTTTATATTACAAGGTCGAAGTATAAATAAAATGAAGAACGCTCGCGCCAACCTTACCCCCACGATGACTCAGTGCTACCTGTATGGACGAGGGCTAGGTTATTTCTAGAGAACTGACGATAATTTTAACGTTCTGACACACCCGTTCTAAGTATTGTTGCCAACGAAATTTTCTATTTTTTAACGAAATTCTCGCTGTAAATTGGGAAACAGTAAAATAATGATGATCTGTGAAGTAAATGTTCGTTCATACACACGTTTAATTGTTGGCAAAATTGCGGAATTTAAAAAAAAAGAACACGCTACGAACACAATTAACGCTTCCAATGCACGATGTCAACAGGAAGTTAGTTTCACACCACTCTTTGTCACTTCAGCGTACTGTGACAATATTTTATTTTTACACATTCCAAGTTCGTCTCTTGATAGTTTGATATACGACTACTAAAGAATTTTTCTCATACTTCCATCTGCTATGAATATTAATAATCCGAGACGAAAATTTTCTGTAAGCCCCACATTTTTTTATTACTTTCTAACGCATAGATACCAACTTATTACAGTTTTATCGTACCTTGTAAGTTGTGAGATTAACTTTAAGGTTCCGTGTCAACTAGTCCACAATTATCCCGGGCAGCGAGTGCATGTACCCTTGAAATAGTTCATCTACCCACAGATAATTTGGTGGTTTTATTCTAAACACTAACTAGTTTTACTAGTGAACACCACAGAGGCCAAAGTAAAAGTGTGTCGGTTGGTAGGTCTATCCTACCGTCAATTGTCGTTAATTGCAAAACCAGTTATTTCCGGATTGCAGCAATATTCTAGAATCGAATGCTGCGCCACGTTTACCAAGCTATCTTTAGAACACCCAGCAGCATTAATGATTTATGACCAAATGGTTTTACTAACAAAATTACGATTTGAAACCAATATTTCGAATTGTGACCTTCTATCTTTGACGTCGGTACTATAACCACAACTTCATTCATAATGTGAATGCTTTAATTACATTAATTAAAGTGTGTCAGACTGATAGCGACGAATTTCCTGCAAGCGTCCAGTCACGATTTTATTTACGTTAGAGTTTGATATGCACGCTTGCGGCGACATATGAAGCGTATGTACTTGTACACATATTAAAGTTTGTTTTGAATACGTCACAGCGGGTTGACATAATAAATACGTAGGAACAACAATTGGCCGAGAATGTCGCTTGATGAGCTGTTGAAAATTATGATGAATGATGATGAAATCATGTCCGTCCTATTGAATGCTAAGAATATGAAACACAATCATGGTATGGACGCCTGGGATATATTTTTTCATAGATAATAGGCATAGATTTTTTTATCATGAAAGAATCCTTTTTGTGCGTATATGGCAAAAAGATCAAAAATGAAAAAAAACTGCAAATAACAGTTTTCGAAATGTACTCATTCTGATCTATTCATTTCAATCAGGCGAGATCGCAATCTAGAGCCGTTTATAAGGCGATATTCACGAAATTATTATTATTTTTTTAATTTTAATTTTTATAGATAAACGTTTACAAATCTTTCCCAATAATACATATGTAGGGACAGAAGGCAAAGTTCAATAAAGACTTAATATGAATTTATTGTAGGTACCACTTAATTTCCAACTTTCTCGGAAACCGATATTTTAGAAATTCATTATTCTGTTACATTACTTAGTACCTACTTTAGCTTCTTTTTCTAAGTACTGTCTTCGACCTTCGATAGTGATACTGCCTTCTAATGAAATGAGTAATTAATAAGGTGGAGTACAAATATAAAATAATACCAGCATTTTATTATATCAGAGTAGAGCTAAATTATATTACAAAAAATATTAGTCACACGTTTATACTTTGAGCCTGAACTAAAATACCCGGTAGAGTTGTAACCTCACAATGTCTTACTAAGTACTTCTTAGTAGCGGGAACTTCAACATATTCCCAAGAAAGTTATATTATCTTCGTTGGTACACTTCGAAGTAATTTAACTTGTATTAATGTTGCATTGCAATTAGGATTAACAGTAACTTTGTTTGATTAAGTAAGCTAAACATAAACAAACTCATCAGTATTTTCAGAGAATTGTCCCGGTTTTTGCTTGTGATATTCCCAGAAGCTCGTTTCTTCTGGATGATTAATATTCCAGACAACTTAAGGGTTTCACGGGAAACCAGGGTTACTGGGAACGCGGAACCATGGACTCACATAATAAAACCTACCTGACCTACCTCATAAGCCCTAAAACGACTTTGATATTTGATGTGCCATTAGGAACTTATAACCGAGATTATTATTTCTAGATTCGGTGTAAATTACTGTAACTTAAACCAAAACATTCTCACAACTTAAATCAATCCAACTAGGGGGCATCTTACAAATGAATCATCTGACTATTAATCATTGCTTTTTCAACGTAATAGCAGATAAATAAAATTATTATATTTCTTTACACACGCAAACGTATCTATACGCTTACATATCTAGCTAGCTACATATTGTAGACAGCGATTCTAAGAAAGATACCGTCACACGACTGAGAATTTCAAGAAAACCTCTTAATAACAATACTAACTAAAGGCTGCAAGAAGTGGGTTCCAAGAGACAAAGTACAGAACGGCCTTTTGGCTTCGGATAATATCCACAAAGGAGTATAAGGACCTATTCGTTGAATGCAGGCGCGCAAATAAAAGAGAGGTCCAAGAACCACTCTTAGGAGGCCATGCAAAGTACAATTACGTATAATTAATTCTAAAACTTGGAATATCGATAAGGAGTTTCAATTTAAATGTTTTCGACGTAATAAATACTTTTCCACTAAGGTTTTCATTACGATCGAGTTCTGAGAAGAAAAGTCAATAACGGTACTTAATTTTCGCTCGTAACGTCAAACACTTCTTTTTGAAGTTTAGGTTCTACTGCCCGTGACTACATCTGCGTGAAAAAAACCCAGTCGTCCAGGTCCCAGGGTACAAAACAAATTTTATAACGTGACCTGCATTTTGAACACCATTAATTCATCTCAAGAAAATGTTTTTAAACCATAATTATGAACCTCTTTTTTCAGAGTTAAATTCGTGAAAAAACGCTAAATCAAACGTTCAATTGCTTTCGATTTAACGTGCTATGGGATAACTGCAAAGTCCTAATGAAGATTCATAGCTCGACAGCGCTGCTTTAAAAAAATATGATCATTAAAATATAATAGTTTTACTTTCTACAAGAGATGAACCAGTCTATGAGAAATGAATATTAACAATACTGTTCCGTTTTTTCTAGTTAATTACATAACTGTAGTTTAACAGTTAACAAGATATCATAAAATCTCTCATTGGAATTACTAATCTATAACCGACAATTATGCTTTTTAAAGTACCGCTCTCAACACCGTATTATAAGGAGCCCTCTCACACTTTAAACAACCGACAGTAGACATTTCTAATTACGTGAGGGGGGCGGAGGTGTAAGATTTAGATGTCGTGTTGAGGAGTCGTATGTACAGGAAACGTTCAAAATTTCAGTTTACATAACAAAGACGTAACCCATTATAACCAAGTCATCATCTGCCTAGCCTTTTCCAGTCCAACCGGATGCAGCTGAATACCAGTATTTTACATAGAGTGACTGCCTATCTGACCTCCATAACCCAGTTAGTACTACGATAGTAATACGATACCCCTTGGTAAGACGGGTTGTTAGACTTTTTAAGGGCCACTGACTACCTAACGAAACGACTGTCAAAGATCTTCAAATGACAGCCGGGACCAATGGCTTAAAGTGCTTTCCGAGGCACGGTGGAAACTTGGTATGTAATGGGTGGTCACCCATCCACAGATCAACCTAGGCAAGCACGGCTTAACCTAAAGATCTACCCGAGCGGCTGTTATAACCAAGTATATTATCATAATTCCTTACTTATTGATATTGATAAATTATAATTATCAATGACATTTCCATATTATATTCCTCGGTCTGTTTGTTTATTTGCGACGTTTATACAGTAACTAGTGGTGATGTTTACGATGTGTTTTTCCTAGAACAACTTATTATGGCGCGAACCCGTATGAACCCATACAATAGCGCGGCACTGAATACGTAACTCTTTAATGTAAAGCTATTGTCTGCATTTACAAAGCGTGAATTTCACAAAACTATAATAATATATTTTAATGCCATTTCTGATAAAATAAATATTTTATATTCTTCATCATTATTTTAGGCTACTTACTCAAATAATAAGTTAAAGAATAAATTCACAGGTAATAACTACAATAACTTCTAAAAAACATTTCAGTTTCTCTATAATAAGCAGCAATTTCCAAACTTCTAATGATAAGTTTGTACCTTTTAGAAAATAAATTTCTAATTTTCGTATACCCGAAAACAAACTGAAAGAAACTTTCGTCTTTAACTAGGTATTATTGAAATCGAATACAAAAGAATGCTTAATGATTATTTGGAAATGCCGCGGCTGAGCGAACACTGAATAATATTAGCGAGTATATATATCTAAGTAGAAACCACACACATAGACCGTCCTCTTTTCCTAGAAATATAACAATTACATGACTAAACAACCATAAAATTAAGCGTATTACTGAGTTGGCACAAGCGCCACGTTTTATTTTAAAATTCCACAACAAAGTAGATCCGATATTTCTTTCGTAATGGTACGCTATTTGCATTTTTATTGTTATTTATGTATTATCGGTGATTACTTACTCGACTCCTATAAATGGACCACTTATAGGTTTTCCAATCATCAGCTTAAGCGGTAACGTGACATATGCCTCCATATGTCACGTTGATAATACCTAGATTGAAAGTACTTAGTCGACTTCAATGGATGTTTATAAAATACGTTTTTTTAACCTAAAACGAGGTAATTAACGGTCATCGACCAAGTTCATAAATAATTTCATCGTGATGACCATGGCCTGACGGTTACCGCTTTACGAGCGCGAGGTTGCGGCTACGAACCCGTTAAGTACCAAAGTGACCTTTCTATTTCATATCTAATTAGGTACATACTTTCTAAATAATTGACGAAAGATGAAAAACCTTATCAGAAAATTGCAGCTAAAAAACGACTGCACGATATGAGCCCGTGTTATGGTTAATTCTCGATCCTCTCTGCTTATTTCTCATTGTTTTGTATATGTTTATATACCTTCATCATCATCAGCCTATAATATTCCCACTGCTGGGACACAGGCCTCCTCTCTATGAGAGGGATTGGGCTATAATCCACCACGCGGGCCCAGTGCGGATTGGTAGATGTCACATGTCTTTGAATTTTTTGGTTCTAGGACATGCCGGTTTCCTCACGATGTTTTCCTTCACCGTTTTTGAGAGCAGTGGTGATGAAATATATTACACAAAGTAATGCGCCTGCCTGGGTTCGAACCCACGACTTACTGTTCGTAAGTCGGGGACGCTACCACTGGGCCACCGCTGCTCTCCGCTGCTTTATATACCTTACCTAACCTATTATACCTAATTGTTCGTCTGTTAAACGTATTATATGCTTTGCTTTAATTTGGTTGCTCGGATTAGTCCAGGAACATGGTATTAAATAATAACTGATTCTATGAAGACTTTCAGAAGCGTAGTTTTGGATTTCTCGGGACTCGTAATTTGCAATGCTGATTGGAGCGCAGACATGCCGAAATTTCCCGGAAGTCGGGGCACGTGAACGGCTTGAATAGGCACAGTTCTGCGAAAGCCGCTCAATATTGTCCAAAACTTTCTATCAACACCAGACGGAAGTATTACTTTTTGAATACGTATCCATCTGGATCTGTACTTCATTGAGCAATACCGTTATCTCTACTGGGTAGCAATGAACGTATCGTTTGCAAAGTTAACCAGAACATAATAAGAGTGATAAAACATTATCGGAATGAATTCTGGGAATATGTTTATTCAGCCCAACTCTTCGCATCTAATAAAGAAGTACCGAGAACAACGGTATTCACTGTGAAATTGAAATCGGAGTGTGCCAGCCAAGTTCTACGAAACGGCATGACCTCCCTAAATAAATACTTGGTTCGGGTTTTCGTTCTGATTATGTCGGTATGGTAAGTCACCTTTGTCACATTTTAATTAAACCTTTTTCAAAAGGTGACCTTTGACTTCTAAAGTACCTTCTACATCTTTTAAGATGTAGCAGTAAAATGGGCGTATTTGACATTATGCTCAACATAAATCGTGCATTATTAGGCATGTGAGATTTGATCTGTAAAAGGACCTAATGTGAGATATATCTCACTATTAACGAAACGCATCATGACAGCGACTTAACGTGTCGTGTATGAAGTTTAATTCACGATTATCTAAAGGAGCACGTTACGAAACAGTGGTACCCGCATTCCTGACAATACTTTAAAATAATAATAGCGACTATAACACTGAACCGTTACCATCTGCATCCACTACATAAAATCGTTAATCCCACGGGAACAACGAAAAGCCGTCTAATTGCGCCAAATTGTATAAAATAAATCATCCTTATAAATTGGGGGCTTATGCTTATTCAATGGTTGGCAGCTGCGCTACGAGTCGCGTTCACGCCAATGACAGCCGGCAGATGGTTGTGAAAGCTGCGCAGACGCAGGTAAGGGATTCCGAGAACGCCGAATATAATCGCACTACGAGGAACTCGCTCTCTATGGCACGCTCAAATGCGAATCGAACACCTGCGCGCGCAACTGCGCTAAGGCCTTTATACTCGCAACGGTTTTTATTGCGCCCTATCGAAACGTTGAAGAGGATGTTAATTGAAACGAATATGCATTGTTGGATCTAACCTTTTGTTGAGTTAGGGGGGATCGAATCGGCTATAAACTGTGTTTTGCTGCGATGAGCAATTGCGAGCTTTTATTTATAAAACCACTATGTAGTACAGCCACCATGCTGATGTTGCAAAAGTGAAAGTGAGCCACAGTCAAGTTTGGCAAAAAATTGACAATTGATTGAAGGCAAGATATAAAATGTAATGAAACTTATCAGTTTTGTTGGAGAGTTTTTTTTTATCCCAGAACATTTTGTCTGGAACTTTACAAATTCTATTAACAATGCAAATGTTATAAGCCTTGTGTAACAGCACATTATAGGAACGTTACGACGAGGAAACGACCTGACCGTTTTTGAAACTTCAAACCTCTTGTTCCTACCCGGAATTTCACATTTTGCGAACAAGCCCCATAAAGATTTACGGAAGTAACAACAAAGTTTCGACTTCCCGTAAATCCACAAGGTTCTTCCGCGTAAATTCTTATCTCGAATTTCGGAAGATGGTTTTTCTATTTCCTGTTTTAAGAACATAAGAAAAAATCCATTTTACATTTATAAACGACTCATTCATTCCTTAATAATTTTGTCTCCTAATCAGAAGTAAGCTCACTTGTTTTATGAATCATTTCTCACGTTAAATGAAACACAGGATCAAGGTAAACGAGTGAGCGTGCTGATGACTGATCGCTTTATCTAATCATTTTATTGAAACGGAAGCTATTTGTCCCATTTGTCATTGTTATGAGGATTTAGATTCTTTATTTTGTATCGCAGGTAGGTTTTGTTGTACGTTAATAAGCTATGTCCTCGAAAGGGCCACTTCTATGTCTAAAGGCAGAGAAAGAAATGTCAAAATTTCAATAACTCTTATGCTTTCTTTAGGTTTCAATACTAAATAATAATATATTTAAGAAACAGAATTCCTCAAGCTCATGCGACTACTATAATATTAAGCAGCTATCGAACTATAGGTACCTTACAAAATCTAGTTTGGTACTAGGAGCGTTAGCCAAATGGGATCCTAGGATTTACATTATTAATATAGATCGATATTCTTAATACATAAACATCGCAATACCTACACGGGTAACATTCGCAGAACCAGAGATCGTTACAAGTAGTAAAAGGTTAAGCCATTCAACTATACAAAAGACTGTCCATAGTGAATAGTTTCTACTAAACTATACGCGATAGGATTTGCTAATGGAAAGTAGCCAAACACACGGCAATACGTCAAATTGCGATGTTAAGTTTCTCCACAACGCCACTGGAATATTTGACAGTTACGCCCAAAATACATTGATTGGTGTTCGAAAGTTTACAATTAATTTCATGTAAACGATTCGATTCTACAAAACACGATAATAAACCGCGTACAGTGGAACAACATAATCTCAGAAATCGATATATTTTACTACAACTACAGTACTCTTTCAACCAAATGAGTGAGAGACGATTACGGAATTACAAGCAGTACACGGTCGTACCTACCAACATATTTTTCTATAGTTACACACTAACATATATTGTAACCACGTAGAAGCTCAAAAAATTTAAAATTGAATTGATGTCAGGATAATAAATGAGAATTCGATACGATATACACACAGCGGTAGTACCCATGATGGCCATGTACACATTATGTACGTAAAACACTAACAAATTAATGTTTTATGGGATCTTGTGTAAGACAAAATATGACTGCTTGTAAAAATGTACAAGTCTACTTATATACTAATATGTCATGTACATAGAGTTAAATACAAAAGACATTGTGCCCTAAGGTTTAGCCATTGATAGTCAATCATGTGCCGTAGCATGGGTAGAAGATATCACATAATATTCTCAGAGTTACTAAAGGCTCTAGTTACTAAAGGCCTACCTATCTAGTTTGTTAGCTTAGGTACTGAATGTCTTTATGATACTAATAAGCTTGCGTTGGGAAATTTTAGAATAGGTTTATTTTAAAACTAGTTGCTTGCTTCGTTAACCCTATTCTTTGCACTGTATACAATTTGATACGTTGTTCTTTTAAAAAATCTAGGCACAAACTTAGAAATATTTTTAAAACTTTTATCATTTGTGGGGAAGCAAAATATTATCAAATTTCTACCAAACATGTTGTTTCACTATTAGCAACACTGAGAAAGCAGTAGAACCCAAGATGGCGAACAGAGCGAACGCGTCTGCACATCGCAAGGTAAGAAAAAATCATTTTAAATTGTATTTTGCAATAATATTAACCGTAAGTGACATAATTTGAGTAGCTTAGAATATTTTACTAGTCGGTATTCTATTTTGACTGATCAAAATCGATTGTAAATATATTTTATTCACTGGTTTTTTCGAGTGTATCAGATGTGATACATTGCCAGATAACCAATATTATAGATATTTTTAACTATGTATCTGATATATGACATCGCCAGAGGTGTGAATTAGTATTTATATTTTATCATTGCAGGTAGTTGGTCAACTAACTAAGCAGCAACAAAACAGAGCTCGACAACTTGTGGCTCTTGTACCGAAGCCGGGAGCAAAATCTGATTTGGATGAAAGTGAATCATCGGGAGATGAACTCCAGTATTACGCAGGCCCAGCGAACTCCGACAGGAGTTCATCACCGCTCTCATTACCATCTTCGATAGAAAACCTCCATCTATTATCAGATGATGATACTGAGATAAATGATATTGCCGCGTCAACGTCTTTGGTGCCATACCAACAATCGTTGCCGATAACCAATCCTTGTTCGCCATCAATTTTATCGCCATACGTGTCTGCAAGTAGACAGCTGCATTCTTTTGAGACCACACCATTGTCTCCAGTGCCATCGACATCATGTCAAGTAAATTTACCATCTCCACTAGCAATGGCGCCACAAGTTCCGGCACCACTCGTCAATAACTTGCTGCGTCGGAACCAGCTGCAGTCTCCATTATCCCCAGCTACCCGCTCAAGTAGACCTAGAGTTGCCACGGGACGGCGAAGAATAATACCACCGAAAAGATTAGTACCAAATTGGCGTTGCTGTAAATTTACTGGTTCTGCAGAAGTAGAAGATATTTCATTTGAGCCTCGTGAGGAAAAGAGTGCTATTGAATACTTCAAGCTGTTCTTCTCAGACGATATCGTCTCTCACATAACGGAACAAACAAATATCTATAGCACACAGACAAATGGTTCATCTATAAATATTACAGAAGATGATGTCAAAGACTTTTTGGCAATCCTTTTGAATATGGGAGTCGTTAAAATGTGCGCATATACAGATTATTGGTCTAAAACTCTACGATACAATAAAGTAGCTGACATAATGACTCTAAAAAAATTCCAATTACTCAGACGCTATTTACATTTTAATGATAACCTAAAAGACGATGGTGATAGGTATTATAAAGTGAGGCCAATTCTTCAAAGAAATCGCGAGAATTGTCTACAGGTAGAAGAAGAAACGCGTTTCAGCATTGACGAAATGATGGTGCCACATAAAGGAACTAGAGCGGGTTCCCGTAAACAATATGTAAAAAATAAGCCAAAGAAATGGGGCTACAAAATATTTGTGCGTGCTGGTGTCTCAGGAATAGTGTACGACTTTTTAATTTACGGAGGAGATGACACATTTAGGTTTCACGAATTCACTGATGAAGAACATAGTATGGGCCTAGGATCGAAAGTTGTGCTAGCTTTGACAAAGTCTATTCACCAACCTGCATGCAAAATCTTATGCTTCGACAACTTCTTCACTTCTATTGAGCTCCTGCAATATTTGCGTGAGGAGTACGGCGTATTTGCCTTGGGAACAATACGAGCAAACAGGCTTCGAGGAGCGGAGAAAAAACTACCTACTGATAAAAATTTAAAAAAGAAAGGCAGAGGATCTCACGCACAAGTAGTTTGCAATAAAAATAAGATTGCTGTTATTAAATGGTATGATAACAAATGTGTTACAGCTGCTAGCACATTTGTAGACGCTCATCCTATTCAGACTGTGTCTCGTTACAACAAAGACCAAGGAAGAAAAATTCCTGTGACTTGCCCAAACCTAATCAAACAATACAACACTAATATGGGTGGAGTAGACCTAGCAGTTATGCTGGTTGCTCTGTATCGTACGCCGTTCCGAGGCCATCGCTGGTATTTGCCAATCTTCTCACAAATGCTAGATATCTGCGTAAATAATGCCTGGCTTTTATATCGGCGTGATACTCGTATGAAAGCTAGACATGATACCAAAAAACAGAAGTCACTAAAAACATTTACCATAGAAATATTAGAAAGCCTACGCAAATTTGAGCGAACCAAGACGAGCGATATCGGTAGACTCTCTTCCAGCTCAATAGCTACGATACAGAAACCAGTAGCGGAAAGACCCCCAGATGCTGTGCGATATGACCAGATTGGTCACTATCCCAAAATAATAATTACCAGGGGAAGGTGTATGTACTGCACAAAAGGACAGACGAAATTCTTTTGTCAAAAATGTGAAATACGGTTGTGTTTATTGCCCGATCGTAATTGTTTTTTAGAGTACCACACTAAGAAGTAAAAATTAGTAATTACTATTAAAAAGAATCTCTTGAGACTGATATGTATACGTACGTAATAAGTAATAATTTATAAAATTGATCTCATTTTATTGATAAATAAGACTCACTTATTAGGTAAGACTTAAAGGCTGATTGTTGAGACCGATAATTATGTTGATTTTTAGAAGTTTTCTATTATGCTTGTTGATTAAGAAAAAGAGTTTGTATTATTTTTATTTTTCCTTTTCTTGACAATGTGTCAAATATGATACATCGTATTTTTTCTATTGATTGTTATGAACATGGTAATGTGCCTAATGTGATACATAAAATAAAACGTAAACTAAACAATTATATATTTTTTTATTATTTTTTGCCCTTCCAGTGATCACCTAGGAACACAATAATGTCATTTTTTTTCAAAAAAATTGAAAAGAAAATCTCTGCCAAGTATAGGGTTAAATAGGTCGGTACCTAACTATAAGTTTATTGTTGTTCTGAGCGTAGGAAGATCGGTACCTACCTAAATAGGTACCGGTCTGGCTACTTTCACAAACAACGTTCTATCCGAAGACCTTGTAGGTATTTCGCGAGTGTCTAAAAATAAAACGAATAATGGCCAAAATTAAGAAAATCAAACGAACTTACCTGATTCTTGTTTCCGAATACACAGATAAAAGTTTGATGGTTGGAATGATATGTTGATCTAAATAAAATTAAAAATCTAGGTAGGTATTACAACACAGAAAACCAAATTAATGCAAATCACAATAGTTACACAAATAAAACTAAAAAAATAAATAAAATAATAAGACACAAATTCATAGTTTTAAACATTTTATGCAAAACAACGATGACGCCGACACTAGTACTCCCTTCGTCCGTCGGTCATATTTTAAACTCGTCAAAATGGATGAATGAACAAAAAAAACGTAACTAGAGTTGCACGCATCACCATAGTCAATTCGCTCCGGTAAACCGGTCACGCGTTACTGGGAATTGTAATATTTAGTCGTCATGTCATAAAATATTTTTTGTTTGGTACGAATACGTATTTATTAATTCTTACGTATTACAAAAAAGGTGTCTAACATAATCATCCAAATGAATAGTTGGGAATACTTGTTAAGTGACCGTTTTATGTGACACTGTTATATTGCATAGGTTACCATGCCTTCTAAAAAGTAAATTGTATAATAAATAATAGAGTAAATTGCCTCAGCGCATCCTCTTAAACAACTTCCGATTATTATGAAATGCTTCTTTGGTTCAACATTCAAACTTCATAAACAACTAGCTGTTGCCTGCGAACTTCGTTCGCGTGAAATTATTATTAAAAAATCCCCTTTATTATAATTTCAAGGGTTTTTTTTTGGACGGAACCCTAATTATTTAATTGAAATAAAAGTAGCCTAAGTTACTTCTTGTTACTTCAGCTATCAGCCAGTGAAAGTCCCGTCAAAATCGGTCCAGCCATTTCAGAGATTTGCCGGAACAAACAGACAGACTGAGAAAAATTGTAAAAAATGTTGTTTTGGTATATGTACCGTGTATACATCCATATGCACTTAGTAAAAAGCGGTTATTTTAATATTACAAACAGACACTTCAATTTTATTTTTGTAGAGATGTACAGATTCTTAATGATCAAAGAGAAATAGTTTTACGCAGAATCGCTACATATTACCGAATACAACACAAT